>CM062819.1:1371985825-1372587309 GCA_031772625.1 Pinus tabuliformis
GTTGGACTGGTACCTATATACAGAAATACATGAGATCTTTTTATGTTCCTTTCTAGTTGAGCTATACGAGTGGATCGCGAAGCTAGTGGATAGCGAAGGAAGGTGGAGACTTAACGGTCCTATTGTTTAGACCCTGTAGCTAGTACAAAGACTAGAAGCCTTTGAGGATAATATCACCCATGTTGTCGATCATTGACTCAATTGCATCATAGGAGGATTTGTGACTGAATTCACGATCGATATCTTAGTTAGCTATAGCGAGGTGAAGCGACGCTTTTTCAAAGGTCCGCGAGGTAAGTACTTGATGTCTTTGAATGCCTAGATTAAGATGTTATTGTACAAAAAACAAGTTATGCATCTACCTTGATGTTAGGAGCTACACGAAGCGGAAATACTTACAGGAAAAAAGGAAGAAAGGGTCTTGAATATAGTCCATTGATTTCACCTCCATTGGGTGACGAAGATGGAGTAGCGCAGGCTTCTCCGCGAAGTGCTATTCAGCTAATAAGACAAGGATTCCTGTGACTACCATCTCCACCCACACCACCTCCAACTTCACCACCATCACTTGCGACTTCACACATACCACCACCACCTCCACCGTAGTTCAGCATGGAAAATTTAGTGAATTTTCCTTTGTTCAGAGGCTTGGTAAATGAGGAGCTAGATCAGTTCTGGTTCATCGTAAAGGTTGTATGGGAAGCTCAGGGCTTCATGGATGATCACATGAAGAAGGGAACATTGGTTAGTGCTTTTCAGGATCACGTGCTAACCTGGTACATCAAGTACTCTAATGATAACCCAAACGCTGGGTGGTGGAAATCCAGACTGCGCTGAATGAAGAATTCAGTAGGCCTAAATCTAAGGCACAGTTGATTGTGGGGTTCAAGGAAATCATGATGAAACCAGGCGAGACACCTTGGGAATTAGATCATAGATTGAAGTGTAAAATCCACAAAGTTAATATGATCTTAATAGATGGACAACACCGCGAATGGTTCGTGGATTTGCTCCTGCCACACCTAAGGGTTGTGTTGTCACAACATAAGATAACAACCCAAGCAGAGGCCTTGGATATTGCAATGAGACTGCATGAAACACTGATGCAAGATCTGAATCTGGGGTTTCAGCAGACCCATGCACAGTTGTAAAATCTTAGCCTTGAAATAGAAAGTTTGAAGAAGGATAGAACAGTTTGGCCGGAGGTGCGTGAAGAGGTATGGTGCCTGAAATGCAAGGGTCAGGAGCATGACAAAGGCCATTGCCTAGTCTTTGCGAACTATATTGCAAGAGGACCACCAATGCCTTTGAGGCTAGAAGCTCAAGCATGGGGTCTGCATTGTGGTGCGCTATATGTCAGGTAGCAGGAAAACATACGACAGATAACTGTTATTTGTTGCAGAAGTTTGTACAAACACCGCAACAAATTTTTTGCAACTTTTGCAGGTCAGTAGGGCATGATGAGTGTAACTGCAGGAGTTATTAATTGATGATGGATAGAACACCCACCCATAGGGTTTAGGCAGAAACGTGGCCCCCTAATCAGAGTGCAGGGATGTCGTGAACAGGCTTTCAGGGGTGTGGACAAGGCCGAGGTGGAGGAGGACCCAGAAGAGGTTGGGGATAGCTAATCTGCTACAATTGTAGAGGACCAAGACACTATGCCCATGATTGCACTAACCCAATGCGTTCATCGCGAAAATATTTCACTCTGTTTGATCATGAAATGGAGGAATATCCTACGCTAATAGCTAGGATACACAACAAAGGGGCTCTACCACCTCAACCAACTTATAACCTATAGATGATGAGGTCTGAGCCTCACGAAGAGGATCCGAATGTGAATATAGTGCTCCGAAGTGGAATTGTAATTGGGGATGATAAGGGTAAATAGCCTGAAGATAGCGCATGGGTTCACAAAGCTCTGACTAAGGAGGCTGAATTTGATTTGGAATCCGCACTGAAACATTCATGGAAGAAAAGAAGAGCTTCACTGAGGCCTCCACCTTAGGGAGCAAAGATAAGCCTGATTAAGAAATGGACCCTTCTATGCTTACGACCTTTCTAGAGACCTTCATGAAGTTGTTGTGCAATAGCAAGGTTGTGAAGGGGTTGTAGGAGCTTATAAATAGATGCGTCGGAAACACTCTGGGTGAACCACGCATGGTACGAAATATTGGTAAGCATAAAAAACTAGAGGACAAGATGAGGCTGACCGCGCAGATAGGAGAATATGAAATGGATCAGGTTATTTTGGATCTAGGGTCAAATGCAAACGTCCTACCGAAGCAGACTTGGGAATAGATGGGAAGACTCACACTGCAATGGTCTCTGATTCAGTTAAGGATGGAAAATCAACAAAATATCATCCTCATGGGGTGGTTGCAAGGGGTGATTGTAGATATTGAAGGCGCGAGTGCGTTGGCTGACTTTGAGGTAATAGAGATTGTTGATGAAAGCACCCCCTGCCCTACACTCCTTGGAATTAATTGGGCTACTGATATGAATGGGATAATCAACCTAAAGAAGCGAAAGATGATATTTGGAAAGAAATCCCTCCACGTAATAGTACCCCTAGATCCTACTGAAGGATTGCGCTATAGTGAACTAGTCCGTGATTACGAGAGCGATGACGATCTGGAATGTATCTATAAGATAACATCACGAGACCAAGATTGGGTGAATCCAACAGCAGATGGATGAATTACATGGGATCACGAGAGTTCCTACACCTCGAACTCTGATGAAGAATTAGAGCGCTGGCAGAATCGGTTACATGAAGTAACCACGCTGAGTTGTAACATGATGAACTGGTCGTTGTGTTGTGCGTCATCATAGATAAGAAATCTCGCCACTTATGATGGCCTGAATGATGTAGATATATTTTTGGATGCATTTTAGAGGGAGGTACCAGAGAAGCAATGCTTCCAAGCTTTGGATTGGGCACTACGCGCTATGCCCACAAGATGGTGGGGTACGCACAAGGGTAGCTTTGATGATTAGCGCGAATGTAGGAGGATGATGAGAATACACTTTGGGAAGCCAAAGGTATGAATAACAGAAAAGTATGATGGGAAGGATGATCCACGCACACACTTGGCCAAATGGGCTCAAGATTATGGAGTGAATCCCTAACCTAAATGGGTGCACTTGTTCTGTCACACCCTGGATGTCATCCTAATGAATTGGTACTTAGAAATAGAGCTCTACCATGTTACAGGTGAATGGGATATTCTGCACAAAGGATTCATAATGACATTCAACTTTGAAGACGGGTTTGACTGTATTGAAAAGGTACTACAAGAAGTGAAAGCAACAATCTTTAGGATACCGCAGGATCCTTTGGACCTGATTCAACCCGATTAGACTACTCAGCTAAGTCACACGCTAGAATGCTATAATGTAACCACTAAAGAAGAAGATGAGAATCCATGAAAGATTAACATCCCTGAAACAGAAGGTCACCGCGAGGTTGAGGGACCACAGATTAAGAATCCTGATATAACCGCCACTAAAAATGAAACAGGTAAATATTGGCATGGAGGTAGAGCCCAAATTCGCGAATATGGGAGATTACTGGGATGATGCGACGGTGGATAAGGTCATTGAATTGCTCCGCGAATACTAGGATTTGTTCCCTACCAAGTTTATGGATCTAAAAGGCATGATAGGAGACCTGGGTGTTATGAAGATCACGTTGAAGCCTGACGCGAAGCCGGTTAAACAAAGACCTTACTGTCTCAATCCGAAGTATAAGGAGAAGGTCTGCTTAGAGCTAGAAAAGATGCTCGTGGCAGGCATCATTGAGCCCATAGAAGAATCTGATTGGGTAAGCCCAATGGTGATACAGTAAAAGAAGCAGAAGGATGAAATAAGGATATGCATAGATCTCAAGAAGTTGAATGACGCTTGTGTACATGATCCTTTCCTGACTCTGTTCACTGATGAAGTGTTGGACAATGTAGGAGGCCAGGAAGCATATTCCTTCATTGATGGGTTCTCTGGGTACCATCAGATCGAAATCGCATCGGAGGATAGGAGCAAGATGACCTTTGCAACTGAGTGGGGGTGTTTTCAGTACACTATAATGCCGTTCGGATTGAAGAATGTGCCTGTGATTTTTTCACGCATAGTCATTCTTGTGTTCAAGGAATTTATTCACAAGTTTTTGGAAGTGTACTTTGATGACTAGACTATGTTTGGGCTAGTGAAACACCATGTCACAAGTTTGCACCTGATGCTAGATACCTGTCAAAGGTACCAGATTATGCTCAATCTGAAGAAGTGCCTATTTTGCATTCCTTTTGGGACCCTTCTAGGTCATGTGGTTTGTAGGTAGGGACTGATGGTAGATCCCATGAATATTGCAGTGATACTTAACTTAGAAGCACAAAGGAGTGTGAAACACTTGCACACTACCCTAGGACATACTAGATATTACAGAAAGTTTATCAAAGGCTATGCCCAGATCACTACATCTATGGAGAAGTTGTTGAAAAACGATGTCACATTCTGATGGAATGAGGACTGTAAGAAAAGCTTAGATGTATTGAAAGAAAAGATGGTCACCATACCGATTTTAGTCTTCCCGGATTGGAAGAAGAAGTTTCATGTACATGTCGACACATCATGTATAGTGTTGGGAGTAGTACTGACATAGGATGGCGGAGGAGACTTGGACCATCCGATAGCATTCGCAAGTAGAAGGTTATCCCAGGCGGAGAAGAACTATTCCACCACCGAGCGTGAAGGGTTAGCCATGGTATACGTGCTCTAGAAGTTTAGACACTATTTGCTGGGTGGCCATTTTAAGATGTATAAGGATCATTCCGTGTTGAAATACCTAGTCAATAAGCCTGTGTTAGGGGGGGAATCTGTTGGTGGTTGTTATTACTCCAAGAGTATGATTTTGAAGTTATTGTGAAGCCTAGATGATTGAATGTGGGACCAGACCATCTATCGCGCATCGAAATAAGGGAAGAACCCACTAATTTGGAGGAGGGATTGCATGATACGTAGCTATTTGTAGTGCGCATTGCAGATGGTCATTTTGAAGATATCATACACTTCCTAATGACAAGAACTGTCCCGGAAGGTTACACAGTCCAAGAGAAGGAGTTAGTGGTGCGCGTGATAGACTTTTCTGTCATTGTCTAGAATCTGTACAAAATGGGGTCCGATGAGATATTGCAACAATATGTACTAGAGTTTTAAAGGAGAAGTATCCTCGTGGATGCTCATGGGGGCATTGTGGGAGGAAATTATGCAGGGAGAGCGACCACACAGAAGATTCTACGTGCATGATTATGGTGGCCAACCGTCCATCAGGATTCAAAAGCTTACTGCAAAGCATGTGATGTGTGTCAAATAACTGGAAGGCCATCACAGAGGGATGAGCTGCCTATGAATCCACAAATAATGTTACAACCCTTTGATAAATGGGTGATAGATTTTGTGGGACCCATTCAGCCCCAAGGAAAGAAAACGAGAGCGAGGTACATTATCACCGTGATGGAGTATTTGACTCGATGGGCAGAGGCACAGCCTGTGAAGGATTGCACAGGTGCGACTGCTGCAAAATTCCTCTTTGAGTATGTACTGACGTGATTTGGGTGTCCAAAGATTTTGATGAGTGATCACGGTACACACTTTTTGAATGAGACGATCAGCGCGCTCACGGAGGAATTTCAGGTATATCACCAGAAGAGCATGCCTTATCACCCACAGGCTAATGGGATGGTGGAAGCATTCAATAAAGTGTTGGAGAATGCACTAACCAAGGTTTGCAATTCTAAGCGAAGTGATTGGGACCTACACATGCCCGCAGTACTATGGGCCTATCGAATGATATGCAAGAAGTTGACGGGACAAGCACCCTTTAGGATTGTCTATGGTGTTGAAGTAGTGATGCCCATGGAATACATTCTACCTTGTCTGCGTATAGAGGCACTCACAGGTATGATGGATCGCGGAGCCCTGGAGGAGAGGCTCACATAGCTAGCTGAGCTTGAGGAAGAAATATTTCTAGCTGGATTTCACAAACAGGTCCAAAAATAGCGAGAAAAAGCATGGCATGAACGACACATTAAGCTGTGCACCTTTAAGGTAAATGACCTGGTTTTGTTATATGATCGCAAGTTTGATAAATTTCTAGGGAAATTCATAATGCACTCGTTAGGGCCCTATGCCATTAAGGAAATTACCGATGGAGGAACAATTCAGTTGGTCAAATTAAATGGAGATCCCTTCCCAGGAAAGGTGAATGGTAGCCGATTGAAGCCATACACTAGTGGTCCAGCCATGTGACTATATGAAGGTAGCATAGTCTTAGTGCTCCAGGTAGCTGAAAGGAGGCGCGGGACTATAAACTACACTGCCCAGGTTGGGGAGTTGCGTGATTGGAGGATTGTGCAAAACAAGGAAGTGTCACAAGGTTTGTGACAACACAAAGGGATCTACGCTACCCAGGGAGAAATCATGCAGGTCAGCCGGAAAGTTACCTTTAAAGTCACTTTTCATGATTTGACAGTAGAAATGTGGCCAAATGGAGTGGGAAGCTGGAATTTAAGACAAAATTTATGGGTCATATCCTTGAAAATCTGCCACCAATCCAGCATTAATGAAGTGAATATGGGGGGAATGGTCGGATTTGAATTCAAAATGCCTTATAAATTATAGATGGCTACCTAGTGAAAAACACTTAGCATTTTGAGAATTGAATTGTTGAACTCTTAGGCACACATGAACCGAGAATTCTTCAAGGCTTTGATAGCGAGTTCAGTGTTTGAGAACTTACCAGAGACGACACAAGCACTGTTGAATAGTGTTATGTCGACACCTAAAATAGCTATGGACATCGAAGTAGTGACAACAAAGGAGTCGGTGCTGAAAATTGTTATGGAGGCAAAAGAAGCCATGAAAGAGAAATTCAAGCTTGTGAAGAAGCCATGCGGATATGCCATATCAAGCATCAGTGACCCTAATTAAAGGTGGCTACGCAGATTTTGGCAGGGAAGGTGATGAGAAAGTGTCGCACTGATGAGGTGTTGGCACCTGTCGTCACGCTAGCAACCCAATCCGCCGAAGGAGTCAAGTTCAATTGGGCAGACTATCTCTGTGGTGAATTCCTTGCGAACTGCCACGAGGCCCAGGGGCTCAACAAGACGTTCTATTAAGTGTGGCTCTTGTTGTCTATTGTACTGGTAGCATGGGAGCTACCAGAGGATAGTCAATTCCCTCCAATCGTGTCAGACCTACTAGAAATAGTGAAGTACGCTTCACTGTGGGCAACCAAGGATGCATAGCGCATCAAGGACATCAAGATATTTTGGATCTTGATGGAGATGAACTTTCGCATGGCCATCAATCACAAACGGTAGTTGTTGCCTACGATGTTTGCCAACCTATAGGGCTAGGCAAAGTTTAAGGAATATTTTCACCATGTGTCCATAAGGGCGCAGAAGGACCCTGTGCAGACATGGCATGACTTTCCTTACCTGGCAACGGATGACACCATTGATGCAGTACTTGATCAATGGTCAACAGAATGGCACACTACAGCAGACTTGCGGTGGGAGGGAGTAAGTCTACCACATAGCACAAGAAGGAGGAGGCCAAGCTCAAGATGACTCAGTTGGATGAAAAGAGAAAGAAGGAGGCTGCTGAAAAAGCCCAGGCAGAGCGCGATGCCGCTCAATAGACATAGAAGCAAATAGGTGGAACAAAGCAGGGCTCTAACAAAGGTGCGAGGTTGCCTTCACCCAAGACAGAGGAAGAGATGGACAAGTAGACAGATTAGCACAACACGGACCCACAGGCGACGTCCACCCGCATCAAGCATCCAAGGGAACAAGAGAGAGGAGGGTCAAGGAAGAAGTCCAAGGCCACTAAGACGTCATTGGACCCAATCACCCTCACCGAGGGTGACTTGCATGACATTGGAGACACGATGCAAGATGTCACCACGGAGGCCCTAAAACAATTTGAACAGTAGAAAAAACTAATATTGGGGACTATCCAGATAGGTCTGCAGTAGATGCAGACTCGCACATCACAAGCTAGCACGGTGTCCACCGGCCTTGCTATCAGCACTTCAGAAACTGCTGAGATGTTGCGCGCGAGGGTCTACAGTGTGATAGTGCTACCCGATGGAGCATTGACCATGGAGAATGAAGCTGATAGGCCCACTGTCAGCATCCTCAAGGGAGTAGGGTTGAATCTGGCAATGCTCCCTGGCAAGGCGCTCCACCTATTGCAGGATGGAGTGATTGTGGAGCTTAAGGCCCATGAGCACCGCACTCTACAAGTGATCAATGAGAAGCAGATTAACAATGAGAAGATGGAACTACAGTGAGACTCTACCATTGCCGCCATGACTGAGGCAACAGACCAATACAAGCGTATACTTTAGGTCATGGAGGAGGCATGTCAAATGGTCCTAGAATTGGCCATTCCTGAGAAAGAAACAGTTGAGGTGTGCATCCACAAGCTGGCTATAGGGGTGCGTGACACTCGTAAAAAAATGGAGAGGGTTCAGTTGGAGTTGAACCTGTAGATCACCGAATTATAGTTGAAGGTCCGGCCTTTAACTCCGCTGGAAGTAAAGGTGCAGTGTGCAATCGTTGTCATTGAGGCAATAGTGGTGGTTGACAGTGCAGTAGCAAACTGTACATAATGTTTTGAGCAGTCGTTCGAGGCCCTGACGAGCTTACAGGAGGAATCTAATGTAAAATGATTGGAGACAGAAGCACATAAGCTGTAGCAGTGGTATGATGAGTTTAAAGGCACAACGCGAACCGTCGCGCTCACACAGAGAGTGAAAAGGCTGCAGGAGGCCAAGTAGCTGAAAGAACAGGTGGATGCATCGTAGCACAAGGAAGAAGTGCTAAAGGCACAACAGAAGCCCTAGATGGATGAGGCTTATATGGTTACAACCTCTATTGAAGGAAAGATTGCAACTCTACAAGAAACTCAACAAAAGCTTCAGGTCGACAGTTTAGGAGTAGTGACTGAACAGATGGTTAAAGATGCGAAGCAGGCAGCTGCACAGTGCACTGTCGAGGTTGCGGTCATACAGGTTGAGTTGGGAGGTCTTCATGCTAAGATCTCCATGCCCGACTCTTGGGCGAGTCACAATTTTTTGTGTTGGGGCTTGTTGGGAACGGGATCCCCCAAGGACAGTTTTGGGGCTAAAAGCCCATGTTTTGGGTCAAGTTTTGTAATAAAGTTGTAAATTCTCCGCATTTTGTGGTCGCGGAGCATGAAGGTTTCATAAGTCATAAAGGGTTGTCCCCCCTTATTTTGTAAATTATAAAGTTGGCTATAAAGATCTACCCATGGTCCGCAAACCATGGGATTGTATAAAAAGAGCTAAGTAAGTAAGCTCTAAGTATTTTTTTAGAAGTACGAAGTCTTGAGCGATAAGGAGGAAGTCTTTAGAGAAGTCTAAGTTTCGGGTCATATCATAGGTAGAGGCTCTGCAGCTGAGTGTGCAGAGGCCTAGGGTGGAACTTCGCAGCTGAGTGTACGGACCCCTGCAGCTGTGTGCACAAGGCAGATAAAGTCTATAATCATCTGAAGATATCAATAAAGATAAGCAATATTCTAAAAGGTATGTGTCTTTGTTACCTGTTAATGCATCTTGTCATATTGTGTATGAATTTCATTTACAATGCTTATGTGATGCACAAATTTATGTAATTATGTTGGTAATTGAACGTAAGTAAGGACATTTGTTTACGCAACGCTAACCGTGATCATTTAATAAAATAAGTAAGACACTTAAGGTAATCTGGGAATTTACACAATACACTTCCCTAGCAGCATGAAAGTACCTGAACCGAAGGTTAGGGCTACGTGAAGGTCAATCATACTCCTTTGCAGAGGCACCGAAGGGCAGAATAAAGGGATAGACATATTGAGCCCTAGAACTTAACGACATGCACAAAAGCAGGAACAACAGGAATAAACCGACATCACAACCATCTTAGGGTGTAGAAACTTGGTTCCATCATCCCCCCATACTACTTTGGGTGAGACTTCGGTCTGCACTCCGCGGGTTGATGACGAAAGGGCTAGTACTGTAGGGATTTGTTTGACTAACTAACACTGAACCTGGGTTAGGCCCCACGCAACCAACAAGACATCTGCTCAAGAATATACCTATAGTAGGGGGGAATTTTTTGCCAATTGGGAAGAGGAATAACATGTAGGCATAGCTCCAGGTGAGAGGTGGGGCGATGTGAAGAAATATTCCCAAGAGTGAAAAATTTGGGTAGGGTCCATTGATAGGTTTTGTCTCATGGATCATTACCTTGCTATGGGAGCCCACAATGCACAATATAAGGATGGATTAGTGGTGGTTGATGCAATCAGATATCAGAGTGACAGAGGCAGAGGCTAGTAGCAGTCAAATATTGGGGAGAGCAGAGCAGTGTTGACAGCAGTGCATATGGAATAGAGGCAGAGTCAGCAGAAGCGCAGAGTTTTCAGTTGATAAAGGAAAAGATAGTAGCAGTCAGAGACTTTAGTGACAGATGCATCATATAGATTCAGGTTGGATTCTTTTTTCAGTTTTATAAGTTATCGTAGCAACAAAACTAGAGAGAAGTGTTGCATGTAGAACATTCCAAAGGTACCAGATCGGGATAGAGTCGAATTCCTTTCTTGTTGAGAGGGAGTGTTGAAATTTGCAACAAGAAATGTTAAATATAACATCTAGAAATTCCAATTTAATTGGTCCTTGAATTAAATTGTGAATTAAATCGAAATTCTATTCTCATAGCAAATTGTAATAGTTAATTTAGTTAAGTTGACTTAATTGACTTACGAATTTCAAGTTGGAATTCTATCTAGAGTCATGTAGAATGATCCCTAAATTTTAGGGGCCCACGTTGAGTTCTTTTGAGTTGTAAATTGACAACTCAGTATAACTGAGTTATAGTCAGTTAAACTAGTTCTAACTATTGGACGAACTAGTAGAGGTCTAGTAGTGGAGTAGTGCACCAATGCATCACCACTATCACACTAGTTAATTGAAGATTCACTCATAAATAACTCGTGCATCCCAGTTCAAAGGAAGACCCAGTTGAGATTAGAGTTCAAGGACAGTGTACTATTAGTTGTATAATTTTCTGAGTTATACAGATGGTGCATGCAATCAGTTGAGGGCCTATGGATGGATTGTGTAGTTATGGAGAGGGAATTTCCATATTAAATAGAGGCTAATTCTCTCAAGAATGGAGCAAGGAATCAAGATCTTGGAGGCTTAGGAATTTGGCTAAGTATTGCCCAAAGGAAGTAAGTCAGGCGGAGGATAGAAAATACTTGTGCAGGTTGAGCTCAATATTAAACAGAGAATATTATATTCACTAAGATTCTTTGACTAAGTAGCGCAAGGAAGTAGGGGCTTGGAAGGCTACTAAATTGGCTAAGTGTTGGCTAGAGTTAGCCTAGGAAGTAGAGAGACATATTTTACTTGTGTGGATATTGTTCGGGTTGAACAAGCATTGTATTTTTTTCTCAGATCTTCTGCTTAATGAGATATAGATAGTCAGGTTTCTTAGCAGTTGCTTTCCCTAAAGGAATATTGTGTTATGTGTAATTGATATTCTTCCCTGTCTGCTTATTGTTTTCATCGATCAATTTTTGTTTTTGTTGAGAAGAGTGAGTAGATTCTTGTCTTGTGTTTTAGAAAATCACATAAACTGTTGAAACTAGAGTAAAAATATACATTTTATACTCCATGATAACATCCCACTTTCTTAAGTCTTTCTTCACTTTTATCTCATTTAACTCCCACATGTGTGGGTGTCCTTTGGAGAAAAATCAAGTGACTTGCTAGATAATATTGATGCTTCCTGTTATTATATTTGGCTATAAAACACATTTCCTTCTCACACATTTAATGTTTTCTCAAGATAAAATAGGTTCGAAGGGTGAGTTTAAATATTTGCATACATGTGCATTACCATGCATGGTTTTCTTGTGTAGAATGTTGTTGTAGATGTGGAGGCTAACTTTGATGATCCTGGCATTGCATGTGATAATTTGTTGGAGGTCCTACTACTGGTAGCCTTGAATCTTGAGGTCTACTAGGTTTTTGTTGTTGTTGCTTTTGTTGCTTCACATCCCTGGCTAAAATATTGTTGTTGAGATGCTGATGATGTGAGTGTTGTAGCTTATGATCAATTTGTTGATGCTTACATGAGGCTATTGGGACATTCATGAAGCTACTGGAATTCTCTTTGAGGTACAAAATGTCACTTTCATTAATTTTTTTTAATTGTATGGAATATTTTCATTGTTGATTGAAGTTCCACGATTCATGTGATCAAAATATAGGTGCCACCATGTATCAAAAACTATTTTTGGAGATGAGAAGTGACCCTATAGAAGCCTTGCAGAAGTTTTGTGCCTACCCAAGATCAAGGAGATGATTTCTCAACGTTTCATGATGATCATTAACTCATTATTGTGCTTCCAAATGCTTTTGACTGTGGTCTTGGAGGGTTTGTGCAAACTGCTACAACATTGGGTTCTTTCCTATAACAGTCACACTAACCCATTTATGATAGCAATAAAAATCATACAACATAGCCAAAAAATCTGATAATTAAAATCATGGACAAGGATTAGAAGCTTTGGTCGTGGTGAAAATAATGAAAGGAGTGGTAAAAAGGGGGTTTTTTTTATGGAAAAATGTGATTATTTGGGTGGAGTAGTGGCTAAATGGTGTGGAGAATGGGTGATGGTGGTGTGGTGTACCTCTACTTTCATTTCCCCATTGGAAATAGAGGATCTAAACCTTTTCTTCATACCGATCACAATCCTGTAACAGTTTTGGTCAATCCTATAGCACTACAAGACAATCCTGTAGTAGAATTATTTAATCCATATATCACAAACAGTAGACCGGATTGGCCTAATTTTTTTTTAGAATGTTTCCATCATCCTTATGCATATCCCCATAAAACATCTTTACCAATGAATGTTTGAATCTTGAGAAAAAATAAAAATTGTTGTAGGTGATGGTCATCAATTTATCAAAAAGTATGCATTGAAATTTGCTTAAATTTCTTGAGCATGTTACCATCATCCTTATTCATATCTCCATGAAACAGATCAGCTAATTGATGCATGATTTATGAGATATTGTAAAAACAATTCATACTCTATGTATTTTGGCAATCCTATAGCAAAGCAGAACTTTCCTGTAGCAAATACAGGACAACGAGGAAAATGAATGGAAAAGGCTTGGGAATGATGGGTGAAGACTGGAAATGGATGAGGGTGATGGATTGACATGGCCTTAGTCCTTCTTGAGTATTTTTCACATAAGATATGTTGGCAGGGGGCCCCTGGGGTTAATTTTTTTTAAAATATTGTAGGTCCTTTTTGTAAAGATGTAAAGTCTCCGTGATTTGTGGAAGTGGAGCATGAAGATAGTAAGCGTCAAAGGGGCTTTAGTCCCTTAGGTGGGTAGGTAATAGGAAGGTTTTGAGACCCACCCCATGTCTGCGGAGCATGGTATTGAAAAAAGAAAGGAAATAAATAAAAGAGTCATAGCGAGTCTAGAGGGTAACTAATTGATAGGAATCATTGTAAGGGAAAGTAATAAGAGGAAGGAAAGGTTTGTTTCTTGTACTTAGGCGAAGGGGAAGGATCCTGTAGTTAAGTGC
Organism: Pinus tabuliformis; assembly: GCA_031772625.1. Classification (NCBI taxonomy): domain Eukaryota; kingdom Viridiplantae; phylum Streptophyta; class Pinopsida; order Pinales; family Pinaceae; genus Pinus; species Pinus tabuliformis. Next base: position 1,371,999,505 of record CM062819.1, read on the forward strand.
ATGGAGACCTTGGTAAGTCCACATAATGAGTGCACAGGTCCCTACAGCTGAGTGCACAGGGAAAAAGAGTCTGTACTTGAATGATTACATCTAATAAATACTGCTTTGATCCAATATTTTTGCATCTATGTATTTATTCTTACTTCTGCATTTTCTATATTTTCACTCCGTATTGCAATTTATATGAGTAAATGATTATATTGTGCATGAAAGTGGTAGATCAGTATAATTTATATAGGTCATGAATAATTAAAGGCATTCATGATGATCTAGATGTTCTTAAGTGAATTATGATAATTATCTATTTCGGAAGGGTTAGGGTTCGCGAAGACCGAACTAAGCCCTGGAAGCTGTAGGAACTCATCACACAGGTCTCTGGATACAGAAACCTAGTTCTATCATCTCCCAATACTAATTCAGGTGAGACTACAGCTTGCGTTATGCAGGTTGTTGTCGAAATGGCCAATAGGTTAGGGTTTTTTTGGTTGGCACAACTAACTTTGAACCTGGGTCAGGCCCCATCAAGCCAACAAATGGTTCTGTTTTTGAGACTGGGATCTTGCTAAGGGATGTCTGATAAGTGGTTCCCCACTATGAAAGAGATCGATGAGAAATTGCACACGTTTGCAACTAGGAAAAATAGAAATATGCGTTTATCGAAGGAAGAGTGGCTAAATAGATACCTATTCACAAATGAACACAAAATATTCTTCTTCTCCTTCCCCTACGAATTTCATGAGTGGCTGTCCAAATTAGGAGATAGTAAGGGTACGTGGAAGCTTGACGGCTCTATTATGTGGACCCCGGAACTAGTAAAGCGCTTGGAGGCTTCAGAAAATAACATCGTGTGAGTCGTCGACCACTCAATCGATAGTATTCTAGGAGGATTCATTATTGAGTTCGCGATCGATAAGTTCAAAAGGGAGGTGATAGAATAACATTGGTTGCAAGAATTAGATCTCATACTATGTGTTACGCTTTCCCATTGGTGGGGTGAGCATAAGGACAACTTTGCAGATTGGAAAGAATACCGACGAATGATGAAGCTAAGGTTCGGGTACACCAATACCCATATGATGGATAAATATACTGGAAAAGATGGTTCATGTGAGCATCTGGCACGGTGAACTAAAGAATGGGGAGAGATTCCTTAGCCTGAATGGGTGCACATCTTTTGTCACACTTTGGATACCATTTCAATGAATTGGTAACTAGAAATGGAGCTACTCCATGGAACAGACGAGTGGGATATCCTCATGGAAAGTTTCTTATTAACCATAATCTTTGATGATGGATTTGAATGCATTTATGAAGTGCTCCAAGAAATTAAGGTTGTGATCTTTAGAAGGCCTGAGGACCCAGTAGAATGGGTTCAATCAGACTGGAATACGCAGTTGTGCCATGCACTGGAATGTTATAACGTGACTGCATAAGAGGAAGAAGATGATCCTAGAAATATCAAAATTATAGAGTTTGAGGGACAACGCGAAGTTGAAGGACCCCAAGTAGCAATCCTTGACATAATAGAACCCTTGAAGACTAGGCAGGTAAACATTGGATCAGATGTGCAGTCGAAGTTTTCTAAAATAGATGACTATTGGGATGAGGATACAGTTGATAAGGTCACGGAACTGCTATGTGAATACTAGGACTTGTTTCCTATAAAGTTCTCATACTTGAAGGGGATAGTAGGGGACCTGGGCATGATGAAGATTACTTTGAAGCCCGATGCAAAGTTAGTGAAATAACGACCCTACCATTTGAATCACAAGTATAATGAAAAAGTCTGTAAGGAGTTGGACAAAATGCTAGAAGTTGGGATCATTGAGCGAGTGTAGGAGTCAGACTAGCTAAGCCCTATGGTAGTCTAGGAAAAGAAGAAAAAATATGAAATTTAGATATGCGTAGATCTAAGGAAGCTCAATGATGCATGTGACTATGACCCGTTTCCAACACCATTTACAGAGGAAGTGCTAGAGAATGTTGGATTGCAGGAATCCTATTCATTCACTGATGGGTTCTCGGGGTACCATCCGATCAAGGTCACCTTGAAGGATCGCAGCAAGACCACCTTCATGATGGAATGGGGATGTTTTCAATTTATGATAATGCAATTTGGGTTGAAGAATGCACCTACGATCTTCTCATGGGTGGTAATTGCATCTTTTAAGGAACTCATCCATAAGTTCTTAGAAGTTTACTTTGGTGATTGGATTGTATTTGGGTTGGTAAAGCACCATGTTGAAAGTTTGTGCCTTATGTTGGACACCTGTTGTAAACATCAGATCGCCCTGAATTTGGAAAAATGCATCTTTTGTGTTCCTTATGGGATATTGCTAGGTCATGTGGTTTGCAAGTAAGGATTGATGGCAGACCCTACCAAGATAGATGTTATTGTCAATTTGGAGGCCCTGAAGAACATAAAATAGCTACACACAATGCTGGGCCATGCGGGATATTATAGAAATTTTATCAAGGCCTATGTGCAAATCACTGCGCTAATGGAGAAACTATAAAAGAAAGACGTGACATTCTGCTAGGATGAAGAGTGTCAGACTATTTTAGATATTCTGAAGAAAAAAATCGTGACCATCCCCATTCTAGTATTTCCGGATTGGAAAGATGAGTTTCATTTTCATGTAGACACTTCTTGTATTGCATTAGGTGTGGTGCTGACCCAACCAGGTGAAGGTGATATTGATCATCCTATATTATTTGCAAGTAGGAAGTTATCTAAGGTGGAGAATAACTATGAGTACAGAGTGCGAAGGGTTGGCTATGGTGTACGCATTACAAAAATTTTGGAACTATCTATTAGGTGTGCACTTCAAGATGTATATAGATCATTCTTCTCTAAAATACTTTGTCAATAAGCCTGTGTTGAGGGCGAAGATCTACATATATTTGTTTCTCTTTCAGGAGTACGATTTTGAGGTGATTGTGAAGCCAGGATGGTTGAATGGTCTTGATCATCTCTGCCATATGAGATAGGTATGAGCCTACTAGTTTGGAAGAAGGGTTTCCTAATGTGTATCTCTTTGATGTTCATGTCGTAAACTATCAATTTGCTTATATAATCCAGTTTTTAACAACTAGCACAGCCGTAGACGGATATTCTACACAGTAGAAAAAGGATTTGGTGGCTCGCATGACTTATTTTTCTATGATCGCCGGACACCTGTATAAAATGGGTTGCGACGAGATACTACACCGATATGTACCAAAATTTGATCAACCAAGCATCCTTGCAGAAGCACATGGAGGAGTAGCAAGACACCATTATGTAGGAAGAGTGACCACACAAAAGATCATGCACACATGACTTTGGTGGCCAACGGTGCATAAGGATTCAAAAGAGTATTGTAGGGCATGCGATGCTTGCCAAAGGACGGGAAACCATCGCGGGGAGATGAGCTACCCTTAAATCCACATATAACTTTGTAGGAGTTTGATAAATAGATGATTGATTTTGTGGGTCCGATCCAACCACCAGGGGAAAAGACTTGAGTGCGATATATCATCACAGTAACTGAATACTTGACACGGTGGGTAGAGGCTAGACCAGTAAATGACTATAGTGCAGCTACTGCTGCGAAGTTTATTTTTCAATTTATCTTGTCCCAATTTGGCTACACTAAGATATTAATGAGCAATAGGGGCATGCACTTCTTGAACAAAACGATTTCCGTGATGCTCTAAGAATTCCAGGTCTATCTTTAGAAAAGTATGCCCTATCACCCTCAAGCTAAGGGTACGGTTGAAGCCTTCAAAAAAATATTGAAGAGCACTTTAATGAAGGTTTGTAACGCGAAGTAAAATGATAGGGATGTGCGCATATTAGCAGTCTTGTGGGTGTATAGAACTACTTGTAAAAAGATGACAGGCCAAACCCCCTTTAGGTTGGTCTATGGGTAGGAGATTGTGATGCCCATGGAATATATTGTGTTGAGTCTGCGGATTGTAGTGTTGACTGATATGGCTTATCGTGATACCATGGAGGAGCACCTCGCGCAGCTGATGGAATTAGAGGAGGATCGATTTTTAGCAGGATTTCACCAACAGGTGCAAAAGGAGCACGAGAAGGCATGGCACAATCGACATATAAAGTAGTGCACCTTCCAGGTTAATGATTTGGTCTTATTATATGACAACAAGTTTACAAAATTTCCTGGAAAGTTTCAAATGCATTGGCTTGGACCCTATGTGGTAAAGGAAATTACAGATGGTGGCGCAGTTCAACTCACGAAGCTGAATGGAGAATTGTTTCCAGGTAGAGTCAATGATAGTCGATTGAAGTTGTACAAGGGTGATCCTGCCCCTGCGTAATGACTATATGATGGCAGGATAGTCTTAGTACTCCAAGCAGTTGCAAGGAAGTATGGGACTATAAACTACACTACCTAAAAATTGGAAAGGCAAGGTAATAGGGCTGTGCGATGGACGAAGGTAGGATGCCAAGGGGAGTTGTGCCATGGGGGTTGGTGCTACATAGCCAGATAAAAAAGTAGTTGTTGGATGCACTGTAAATGATTGGATGGAAAAAATTCCATTGGGAGGAGCAAGGAGGGCACATTTTTGGGGAAAATATTTGGAAATCTACCACCAAAGATGCATTAGTGATAGAAACTTGGAGGGAATGATTGGATTCGAATCCAAATTCATCTATAAATCTAGCAGGCTGACTAGCATTCAAACACTTTACTCTCAATGAGTTTTCATTAATCTTTGCTACCAGAACTATTGCTGTATGTCTAAGAAGATTTGGGAGGAAATTTTAGCACAACTAGAATTCACCAACTTCCTTGATTGGCTCCGAGAGATCATCCTTGAGAGAATGATGGCCACTGCTCCCGAAACCAAAGCCATGCCTTCTAAAGCCACACCCTCCATTGAAGTACCACCCTCTGTTACTACGAGAGTTCCAACTACGGTGCCTAGGTATCCTAGACCTACACCCTCTACAACTGATAAGAAACAGAAGAAACCACAACAGGTTTCGGTGAGGCAGTCAACACGAAAAAACCCCACAGAAGTCCGCCAGAAGTGGAATATGAAAAAAATGCAGTAGCCACATGAGCCCCTTGATTTATATGAAGAATAAATTCATGGAGGAATCAAATATATGAATGCCAAAGAGGGTGAGCCTATAACTCGACTCTCTAAATACATCCCACCACGTAAGTGCACAACCAAGGTGCCTAAAGACCCACACACTCCCAAATTCATGATCTCTACACCACTGTTCCCAAATAAGGTGCTACTTGATGGTTCATTGTTGGGCTACATTCCGTCGCTCAAGCTCGAGGATTGGGACTTGGGAGATCACAAGAAGTTCCCTCAACTTGCACCGAGCAAATATTTGGAAAAAATCTATTATGAGGAAATCGGGGTTATGTGACTAGAGCCCATGAAGTGGGTCATAGGAGTTGAGAAAGTGGACCTTTTGAACATGCTTTGGGTGTTGCACTTCATCTATACAAACATTAACACTATATGTGTTAGACAATTACTCACCCTCGTGCATGATGGGTGTCTCTGGCTGGGAGAATCCATCCCTATCAATGAAATTCTCATCCATGGGATCACCTTGCTGCCCTATCAAGGTGTGGATCCAACAGAGGCATTAGAAAGGAAAGAAAAAGGAAAAGAAACTCATAGATTAGATGAAGAGCGAGTTTAGATTGGTGAAAAAATCAAACAGATATTCCATCAGCTCCATTTTATACCTCGCGGTGTAGTTTTCCAAGCTGATTTTGGCATGCAAGATGATGCGGAAGTGTCACATGAATGACGTTCCGACACCAGTGATCTCCTTGGATGCATAATGTGCCAAAGGAGTCTAATACAACTAGGCTTAGTACCTATGCAAGGAGTTTTTGGCAAATTTTCGAGAGGCCCAGGATGAGGGCAAGGCATTTCATTATGTCTAGTTGTTATTGTTGATTGTATTAGTAGCATGGAGGATGTTGGAGGACATTCAATTTCCTCCTCAAGACCCAAACCTTCCGGATGTAGCAAAGTTCACTTTTCTCTGGGAAACAAAAGACATAACATGGGTCACTGATACCAAGATTTTTTGGGTGCTAGTGGAGATGGATTTACACATGGTGATCAACCAAAGGTGAGGCTATCACCTACCTTATATGATCAAATTTAACCCTATCCAGAGTTCAAAGCGAGCTTCCATAATGTATCTATTCGCACATGCAGGGATTTGAGGAAGATATGGCATAAGTTGTCGTATCTTGTTGGCGAGGTAGATGTCCAAGAAATTGTTGGTAAATGGCTAGGGGAGTGGCTTTACCCATATGATCTAGGTGCAGGAACAAGCAAGGTAGAAGAAGGAGACCCAATAGGCTTCCACTCGAGAAAAGGTTGCATAGCAGAAAGAAGCGGTTGCTGAGGGAGTTGCTGAAAAATAACGAGCAACTCAAGAAACTACAATAGAGGTTGAGGATTCTAATTCACAGTGCATCGAGGACCAGGAAGGGTTAGATGTAGAAGGCGATGGGGTTGTGGAGTGGGAAACCCCCTTTGTGGTCAAGAAAAGATCGAAGTAGACCACCTCAGGACCGCGAAAGAAGTAGAAGTCCACAAGATTCTTCCAAGTGGATCCGGTAGTCCTCATTGAAGGGGACTTAAACGAGATTGGAGACAAGGTCTGGGACACCACGACAGAGTTATGGACCCATTTTGAGTAGCAGTACCAACAGGCACTGAGAAATGTGTAGAAGGATTTGTGCAATCTGCAGATCTAGATAGGGCGACTACAAGCGATCATTGAGCAAGCGGGAAGGGTTCAGGGGAGCTTGCAACAAGCGAGTGTGATAGTATTGGACACAGATCAAAATTTGGATCTCTGTATGATTCAGTTGTCAGACAGGACCCTGTGCGCCCAATCAGAAGACTAACTCCCAACTTTCACATATCAAGGATATAGGCATCAACCTCGCGGCACTTCCTATCTAGACTCTACATGAGCTACACCAAGGTGTTTCATATGAAATGAAGGTTAGGGAACATCATGTGCTGTTGGTCATTAATGAAGTGAAGACCAATAATAACTAGCAGATATTTCAAGAAAAGGCACATGCGCTGAAAGAGAAGGAAGAATTTTCCACGCACAGAAAGAACTTAGAAGCAACAATTACATAGGAGTAACCAAGGTGAAATCGGCCGAGTCTAATTTGAGCTTTAGTTACAAATCTCGGGGTTGCAATTGAAGTTGCAGCTGACAACTCCTCCAGAGCTTCGGGAGTAGCGCAGAGTAGCTATCAAGGAGGGAATGGCCACACTAGACGCAACAGTCAAGGACTGCACAAAATTATTTGACAAGGCCATGGAGCTCTGGACATCTCTACAGGAGGACCCCACTGTACAGAAGATTGGCACTTACATTAAGGAAAAGTAGCAACAATTTGATGAAATAAGGTCAACTGCGCACACTTTGGTTCCTGTCCAATGGTTCGCACGATTGCAGGAAGGAAAGAAACTACATAATGAAATTGAAGAGCTGCGCCAAAAAGAGGCCATTCTTAGGGCCATAACTCAACCTTGGATAGAGGAAGATAGCTAGCTTACTTTGTCAGTATAGATGCAAAGGACAATAGGCCTCACGGTGGAAGGTCCCACTACAGAGAACCTAGTTGAAGCAGTGCAACATGAAGTTATGTAGGGAACAACTGATTTGCGGGTTCTGAAGTTTGAGTTCCACAAACTCCAAGAAAATATTGCAGTGCCAATTGAGTGACTCGAGGACAAGTCACCAAATTATGTTTGGGGCCAGTTGGGATGGGGTCCCTGGGGTTATTTTTTGTTAAAATTTTGTAAGTTATTTTTGTAAAGATGTAAAGTATCTGTTATTTTTGGAAGAAAAGTGTGAAGATAGTAAGAGTCAAAGGGGCTTTAGTCCCTTACGTGGGTAGGTAATATGATGTTTTTGAGACCTGCCCATGGTCCGCAGACCATTTTATTGTAAAATAAAAGGCTATAAATAAAAGAGTCATAGTGAGTCTAGAGGGTAACTAATTTATATGAATGATTGTAAGGGAAAGTAAGCTAAGGAAGGAAAGGTATGTTTCATGTACTTAGGCGAAGGGGAAGGCTCCTACAGCTGAGTGGACGGAGACCCTGGTAAGTCCGTAGGCTGAGTGCATGGGCCCCTACAACTAAGTGCATAGGGAAAAAGAGTATGTATTGTTGGGTGTGGAGCTTGATTATCTTCTTTATTCAGAGGTATCCCCACATTGGACCCCATTTCGTAATGTGGTGGTAACGTCGCCCATTTTTGCATGCCGCCAGAGGGGTCCAGGGGGAGGCAACGACTATTCTTTAGAGCCCCCCCTGGTGGGGGATTGTGGGTAGTGCCCCCAAAGCTAAAAATAGATGTAAAATTTCCTTGTAAAATTTTGTAATTTTGTAGTCAATCTAGGCCGTTCATTAGGCGGAAATCTGACGGTAGAAGTTATGTTTAATTTAGGGTTTTTTTCCCTAGAAGGAAACCCCTCGCTATATATGAGGGAATTGTATTGCGGCTATGTAGATGTGTATTATGAGCAAGAAGAGAGAGGAGATTGTGTGAGAGCGAAGAGGGAATTACAGTGGATCTACTATAGGTTGTATCTCTTCATTTTGCTGGATAATATAAAAGGAAGGATTGGTTGTTTCTATGTAGACGTAGCCCAAATTAGGTGAACCACGTATATCTGTGTCTATCTTGTTTTATGTGTTTTCTATGTTTATATTTCTGCAATATTTTATGTGTTCCATTTCTATGTAATATATAATTTTATAACCTGTGCTTGAACGATTACATCTAATAAAGATTGTTTTGATCCAATATTTGTGCATCTGTGTATTTATTCTTACTTCTGCATTTTTCTATATTTTCTCTCTGTATTGCAATTTATATGAGTAAAGGCTTACCTTGTGCATGAAAGTGGTAGATCAATACAATTTATAGAGGTCATGAATAATTAAATGTGTTTGCGAAGATCTAGATGTTGTTTAAGTTAATTACGGTAATTATCTGTTTCATAAGGGTCAGGGCTTGCAAAGACTGAACTAAGCCCTAAAAGCTGCAGGAACCTATCACATAGGTCTCTAGATGCAGAAATTTGGTTCTGTCATCGCCCAATACTACTTCGGGTGAGACTGAAGCCTGCACTACGCAGGTTGTTATCGAAAGGGCCAGCAGTTTAGGGTTTTGTTAGTTGGCGCATAAAACTTTAAACCTGGGTCTCACGCCATCAAGCCAACAAAGTAGGAAGCCAAAGGTTGACTATTTTTTCCTTTCTTCTTGCCTCACTTCTCATCTCTTCTTTTTTCTCTTTTTGTGGAGCTGACATGTTTCTTTTACTGTAGCTGGAGGAGTACTTGCATGAAAACAGATAGATGCAACTGGGACCAAAAAAAATAAAAAATCTTTCATTTCTTTCCTTTTTTCTCTTTCTTTAATTTTTTTCTTTAGGTCTACTAACTACCTCGGTGATGTTTTCAACTAGTAGGTCTACCTAGGCCCTCAAAATAGGTTTTCACTTAGGATCTTTGTTGACTTAGGGGGTCCTGACCCAGGTTCAAAGTTAGTTGTGCCAACCAACAAAACCCTACACTATTATCCCTTTCAACAACAACCCACGTAGTGGAGGCTGCAGTCTCACCTGAAGTAGTATGGGGGGATGCAAGAACCAAGTTTCTTCATCCAGAGACTAGTGTGATGTCTTCCAACGCCTTGGATCTACCTCCACGCAGATCAATAGAATTCTAGGGCATGTCACTGCAACTCAGTTAAAGCGGCCTTCAGACCTTTGCAAAGGTCCATGATCAATCCTTGTGGACCCTTAACAATCGATTTACCTACTTATGCGCATCAAAAAGTAACCCTAGATTGGAGTTCGCATAGATATACTTTATTTGTCATAAAACATAAGAGAAATAATCTGAAACTTTGCAGAAGTGGCTAAGCATTCATTTCATACATTATTAAGACAGATTCAATAAATTTGTGTAGCATTCAATCATTATTTCATAAAACATGTCATTCATCGGCAACATATAACATAAACAGATACAAACGGAAATACTCAGTAATTCTTTGGGAAACTGTATTTATTGATCTTTAATTCACTGATTACAGACTCACACTACCCTGCACATGCAACTGTAAGGGTATGTGCACTCAACTAGACTCTACCCTGGCCTCTGCACACTCAACTGCGGGGCCTTCCCTTCTCTACCTAAGCACAAGAAGCAAAGCCTTCATGCCTTAGTTCCTGCCCAAAACTCTTCAATGAACCCAATTCACTTTTCCTAAGACTCGCTAAGACTCAACTATTTATAGAGTTTTCTATACAATGCCATGGTCCGGGGACCATGGGTGACCCTCAAAACCGATTCAAAACTTTACTTAAAACAAGGAGCTAATCCCCTTTGACTCTTATTCATTTGCATGCTCTGATTTCATATATCATAGAGAATTTACATCTTTTACAAAAATGTATGAAAAATTTGGGTTAACTAACCCCAAACAAACCAGGGGACCCCATCCCAACATGCCCCCAACATAGAGATAGTGACTTGCCCTCGAGTCACTTAGCTAGTTGTTCCACTTTCTAGCGAAGTTCATTGAATGCCATGGTCAGTGCCTGAAGCTCTACAATACTCTGATCGGCTGCTTGTTGTACTTCCTAGATTAGTTTCGTAGTCCAATGTACTTCCTAGACTAGTTGCAAACACCTCTACTACCAGTTACATAGTCTCTTGTGTGTGCTGCATTGCCTTCAGGTTCTCAAGAATGGTCTGTGAAAATTGGCTAGCTTCCTTTGTCCAAGACTCAAGCCGTGTGTTGAGCACAAAATTCTTCTTCTCCAATTCCTATATCTGCAACAATTTTCCTTTTCCTCCCTATAAACATGCAAAATGATGGGTTGGTGCCAACATCCATGCTGTCATACTGATCTCATCGTATTTCTGTCACGCTTCCTTGATTTATGTGTTCAACTGTTGCAATGTAGGATCCTCCTGCAGTGTATCCAAGAGGCCTAGTGCCTGAGTGAAGAGCTTTTTGTATCCTTGAACAACGACATCTAGCTAAGCCATGGATGCTTTAATCACTGCACCTCTTTGTTCCTAAACCTCCGGTGGTGTGGTCGGCTGCAACTTCAACTACAGCTTAGCTATCTACATCCGTAAGTCGAAAGTCACCCTATTGACCTTCTCCTTTGAAGCACACATTGCAGCAGCCAATTTCTTTACCTTGGTTGATGCCTCTACATCATCGGGTATACCCAACTCAAGTACGGATTTGTAGGCCTAATCAATCATTATGACCAGTTTCTGATGTTGTATACACAACTCCTCCTGCTACTTCAGGGCCTAAGTCTTTTCCACGAAAAGTTGTTGGTTGTTGACTTTGAACTCACTGACGGAAGTGAGTGCATGCCTTAGCTCATTAGTGACCCCCTAATTTAGTTCATGAAGAGACTCTAGCGATAGCGTGACAAGGTTTAGCCCCATATATTTTACTATGTAAAGCACTGCATGATCGTCATTTGATTCCATGTAGATCGACCCCTCTGTCAGAGGAAAGACTCTAAGATCCAAAGGTCAATAAATATCTGTGATAGTGCTACAACCCTGCGTCAAGCTTTCTTGTGCACCACTCACCTTTTTGACATCCTGCTGAATCATGTTCACCTAGATCTGCAGCTCACGCAGATCCTTCTAGACGCTTCCTACCTTTTGCATGTATTGTTGCTTGAAATGTTGCAGCACTTTTATTGTGGTGTCTCATGTCTTATCACTGATCTCATCTAGATCGCCTTTTGTTATTATCATTGGATCGACATGTGTCTATTTATCAAACATTTCTTTCTTCCACGATCCTCCATTCTTCTCCTACCCTCGCTTTTTCAAAATGAATGGGGTGCTCTACCCCTCATTACCGCCTCTGCCCTAGTCTGACAGCTCCTCTTCTTTTGTTTTGGGTGAAGCTGATTTGTCACCTTTCCATGACTTCTATTGTGCTTTGTCTGCCAGCTCTTTAGCATCACGCTCCTTTGCAATGCGAGCCTTCTTCATAGCTACCTTAGCACCTTCCTTATTCTTTTTTTCTGTTAGTGCACATGTAGCCTTTTGAGTAGCATCCTTCCAGTTTTGTGTAGCAAAGCTCTCTACACCTTTACTCGTTCCTGCATCTAATTCCATAGTCTCACACCATTTCAGTGACCAAAACCCAATAACTTCCTACACATTCATCTCAGACACTAAGTACGATAGTACATGCCACGTTCCTTGGGGGTCCTTCCACATGGATCGAGACATTGTGAAAATCAGCCTTGAACTCCACATAGGCTGTTAGTTTCCTGAACAAGGTTGGGGATAACCTCAGCCGCTAATTCATGACCATCTGAAGGTCCATCTCCATTAAGACCCAGAAAATCTTCATTTTTGTGATGTACACGGCATCCTTTGTAGCCCAAAGCAAGGCAATTTCACGGCCTCAGGAAATTCTTCCTTGTGGGGAGGAAATTGGCTATCCTCCAGCAACCTCGATGAAACTAATACAATTGATAGTAGAAGCCAAGCATACTGGAATGGATTTCTTTTGTCCTGGGCTTCTCGACAGTTCGTGAGGAACTCCCGCCAGAGATATCTTGACCAATTATACTGCACGCCCTTCATGCGCTGTGCAGCAAACGCTATAACCAGTGCCAAAACTTCGTCCACATGACACTTTCTCATGATCTTTCCTCTGAGGATCTGGGAAGTGAACTAAACTACCTCATCTTGTATGGATAAAATTGAGCACCCTTGTGACTTCTTCACAAGACCATACACCTTCTTCATTTTGTCAGCTAGCTCCTTTTCTCCTGTTTTCCCTACAAATTCCTTAGCAGGGTTCACTCCTTTGTGGGGCAACCTCGTTACCCTGTGGATCAACATATCGGTTATTGGGATAGGCTTCCCTAGCCACAGAATCCCATCATGCACCAACATGAGGAGCTGGTGCACACATACCATATTGATAGGGGAGTGGTGATATTGCGGTACTAATAACATATTCAGCAATCCTGACTACTCAACGCCGCAGACCCACTTCATGGGTTCCAACTTTGTAACTCCTATGTCATCATAGTAGATATTTTTCATATACTTATGCGTCACCATATGTGGAAATTTGTCTTGATTTGCGATGTCCCAGTCCTCCAATTTCAACAGTGGGATACGTGCAAGCTTAGGGCCTTCAAATGTGACCTACTCCAGCAGCAAGGGAGTGGATATCCCAAATTTTCCTGAATCAGGGTCCTTGGTTACCTTAGTTTTTCCCTTTCGTGGAGGGACATACTTAGGTGGCATGGAGAGGGGCTCAACACCCTCGACATTGACTTCTTCAATGCCTTGGTATTCCTCTTCCTCTAAATCAATGACTTTCTCTGGTTTCTTGTCTTTTTTCTACCTCGGATGTGCCTCGGTATGCTTCCTCGGTGACGAGCACACTAACACCGGATTTTTATTTTTTCCCTTCACCAATGGCTGCTTTTCTTTCATAGCAGGACGCTTTTCTTTAGCCACAGGTTGTTTTGGCCTAGGTGACCTTGGTGCCATGGGCACAGTAGGTGTAGCCTCCATACTAGACATTTCTGGTCTTTGTACGTTGGACACAGCTACTTCCGAACTATGGGCTTTGACGGGGTTAGTGGAAGTCATTTTCTCAATTAATAATTCATGTTCTCCTATAGAATAGTCTACAAACTAGAGACTCGACACAAATTCCTTGCTAAATGCTCAGCTCATATGCGACAGACAAAAAATACACCAGCAAGTCTTAGAGCACAAAGTGTTCTCTATTGGACCAATATGCTCAATTTATAGGGGGATTTAAATTCAAATCTGACCATTCCCCATAAATTCTAATAATAAATGTTGTTTTGGCGGAAAATTTTCAAAGATTTTTTCCTTAATTTATGCCTCCTCTCTCCTCTTAACTGCTTTATAGCCATCTCATCATGAATACTAACTCCAACGGTCATTTTCCTGCTGGGCTGCATGGCACCCTCCTTCATAGCGCAACATCCTAAGCACAACTTCAATTGGTTCACCCTCATCAGTTCTCGCGCAACCTGCTCGCTGCTTTATCCTCCAAACCGGGCAGTGTAGTTTATAGTCCCGTGCTCCCTTGCAACTTCATAGACCACTAAGATTGTCCTGCTGCCATATAGTCATTGTGCAGGATCCCCTGTATACAGCTTCAACTTGCTCCTATTCAATTTTCGTGGGAAGGGTTCCCCATTCAACTTCACGAGCTAAAATGTGCCACCATCTATAATTTTGTTGACAATATATGGCCCTAACCAAATCATCTAGAATTTACCCGGAAATTTGGTGAACTTACTATCATATAACAGTACAAGATCATTTACCTTGAATATGTGAAGCTTGATATGGTGATCATGCCATGCTATTCACGTTCCCTCTGTACTTTTTTATGGAATCCTGCCAAAATTCAGCCTTCTTCGAGCTCCATGAGTTGCACGAGCCATTCTTCTAGGGCCTCACGATGCACCATATCCGTTAAAGCTGCTATGCGCAGGCTAGGCACAATGTATTCCATCTGCATTACGCCTTCGAACCCATATACTAATCGAAACAATGTTTGTCCTGTCAGCTTCTTACAAGTAGTACTATAAGCCCATAGCACTACAGGTACACATACATCCCAATCATTCTGATGCGCGTTATAGATCTTTGTTAGCATGTTCTCCAAAATGTTCTTTAAAGTTTCGACAATTCCATTTGCCTACGGGTGATATGGTGTACTCTTCTGATGGTAGATCTGGAATTCATCAGTTAACACATTAATCATTTCATTTAGAAAGTGAATTCCCCTGTCACTCATCAACACTTTTGAGCATCCAAACCTTCTTAAGACATATTCAAACAAGAATTTTGTTTTCGTAGTCCCTGTACAATCCTTTACAAGTTGTGATTCTGCCCATCTAGTTATATATTTTGTCGCAATGATAATGTTGCGTCGCACACTGGTTTTCTTTCCAAGGGGTTGAATTGGCCCAATAAAATCAATCATCCACTTCTGAGATGCCTACAAAGATACCTGAGGATGTAGTGGTAGCTCATCCCTTCGCGACGGTCTACCAGTTCTTTGACATGCATCACACACCTTATAGTATGCCTTGCAATCCTTGTGCAATGTTGGCCACCATGGACCCATGCGTAAGATCTTTTATGGAGTTTCTTTGCCTGCATAATGGCCTCCTGTAAGTCCCCCATAAGCTTCAGCGAGAATTCACGCTCAAATTCCAGCACATATCTACGCAATATTTCATCTGCACCCATTTTGTACAAATGTCCTACAATGACTGAAAAATTGGCTGCGCGCACTACTAATTCCTTCTTCTGCTGACTTGTATATCCTTCCAGTGCCATCCCTATAGTTAAGAAGTGAATAATGTCTGCAAAATGGGCATCCACTATGCGCACCGCAAAGAGCTACGCATATGGCAACCCTTCCTCCAAATTATTGGGTTCTTCGCCTGTTTCAATTTGCGACAGATGGTTAGGTCCAGCATTCAACCTCTCCAGCTTCACAGTGACTTCAAAGTCATGCTCCTAAAACAATAACAACCATCTGGAAATTCCTGCCCCCCAACACAGGCTTGTTGATTAGGTATTTTAAGGCAGAATGTTCTGTATACATCTTGAAATTCCCTCCCAACAGTTAATGCCTGAATTTTTGCAATGCGTAGACCATGGCTAGCCCTTTGCGCTCAGTCCTTGAATATTTTTTCTCGGCCTTCGATAAATTCCTACTTGCGAAGGCTATATGATATTCCATTTTGCCTTCACCGGCCTATGTTAGCACCGCACCCAACGCAACACAAGAAGTATTCAAATGTACATGAAAATCCTTTTTCCAATCATGAAATACCAAGATTGGCGTAGTTACCATATTTTCTTTTAACACATATAAATTGTGCTGACATTTTTCATCCTAATAGAATGTCGCATCCTTATTTAGCAGTTTTTCTATGGGCGCGGTTATTTGAGCATAAGCTTTGATAAATTTTCTATAGTATCCCGTATGTCCCAGCATCGCGCGCAATTTCTTGACGTTTTGAGGGGCCTTAAAGTTCACAATTATTGCAATCTTTGTAGGATCCACCATCAATCCTTTCTTGCACACAACATGACCTAGCAAGATCCCAAAAGGAACAAAAAAATTGCATTTTTTCAAATTTAGTGCTATCTGGTATCTGCAACATGTATCCAACATAAGGCGCAGACTTGCTACATGGTGTTTCACCAAGCCAAACACCATCGAGTCATAAAAGTACACTTCTACGAACTTATGAATGAATTCCTAGAAAGATGTGATGACTGCGCAAGAAAAAATCGTAGGTGTGTTCTTTAATCCAAATGGCATAACAATGTACTGAAAACAACTTGTTGGCATGTTCGGGCCTGACCCAAGTTTAGAAGTGATTTAGCCAAACAAATCCTGAAACTACCGGCCCTATCGGCAATATTCCATGGTGCATGGACTGAGGTCTCACCCGAGGTAGTATGGAGGGTGCTGGAACTAGGTTTCTGCACCCTAGGGATGTCTTGATGAAGTCTGGGAAGTTCGCAAACCGAACTTGCACGCTTGCGCTACTCCGCACAGTCGCTTGTCCTTCGCAACTATGCAATTGCTTCTACATAGCTATGTACAGAGCGTGAAGAGGCATTGTCTAGATCCTTAATCCTGACTATGCATTTATTATAGATCTTAACTTAATTATGTGGGCCCAATATCCTCATTAATCATTCAACATTCATAACAAGTGCACGTAATTATAAATAGTAAAAAGATGCATCAAGATATCAGAAGCATAGACACAAAATATTCCACAATTAACTTATCTTTTATTAATCCTCTGTTCAGATACAATCCCAAATCCACCATGTGCACTCAACTGCAGGGGTCCACGCACACAGCTACGGACTCTACCAGGTCTCTGTGCACTCAGCTGCAAAGCCTCTTACTACTACTACAACCCAAGACTCGGACTTACAAACATAGAGTGAATTCCTCAATCAAAACCCATATTACTTCTCAAAGCTAAGAACTACATTTTACACTTAGAACCTCACTCTATTTATACAATCCCATGGTCCGCGGACCATGGGTAGGCCGACATACCATACATTAAATTATGTTATTTTAGGGCGGACAACCCTAGACTCTCACACTCCGCACCTTCTTTTTACGGGGTCTTTACATTACATTGACCAAAACTTGGGCTTTAAGCCCAAAAACATACTATAAGGGGATCCGCTACCCAACAGGCCCCCAACACAATCATTTTGACCCATCCTGAGTCACTCTGCTAATGTGGCGATCCTTGCACGAAGTCCATCCAACTGTGCCTGTGTGGCATGAAGGTTCGCAACTCACCATGTTGTCGTTGTTTGGATTTGCTCCATTTCTACTTCGGAATCATCTGCGTCTAACTTGCTTCTCTACTTTGATACCGGCTTCAAGTACTTCTGTTTATAGTCCCACACCTCTGTCCAGCATGTTAGGTCATGAAGACTATGCTTTGGTTGGTTAGTCAGATAGCTAGCCCACCTGTGTAGGGCTTCAGGCGACTACCATTTACTCTTCCTGTGAAGGGCTCTCCTTTAAGTTTGAATAGCTGGACCGTGCCTCCGTCTGTGACCTCTTTTACCACATATAGTCCCAACAATGCATTTTGAATTTTCCAGGAAATTTTTCGAACTTGTTGTCATATAGCAACACTAAATCATTTACCTTGAATGTGCGCAACTTGATATGGCAGTCGTGTCAATATTTCTCGTGCTGTTTCTGTACCTGCTAATGGAATCCCGCCAGAAACAGTTCTTCCTCGAGTTCTTCCAATTGTGCGAGCCTCTCTTCCAAGGCTTCACAGTCTGACATGCCTGTCATTGCTGCTATTCACAAACTGGGTATGATGCATTCCATTGGCATGACTACCTTCATGCCATAGATTAGCCTGAAAGGTGTCTGGCCCATCAATTTCTTGCACATGGTTCTGTATACCCATAATGCAGTAGGTATGTGCAGCTCCTAGTCGTTACACTATGCGTTACATACTTTGGTCTACACAGTCTCCAGAATCTTGTTGAATGCTTTTACTGTCCCATTAGCTTGCAGATGGTACGATGTACTTTGTTGATGATACACCTAGAACTCCTCGGTAAGTGCACTGATAGTTTCATTTAGGAAGTGTGTTCTGCGATCACTCATTAAAATTTTCAGGCATCCAAACCATGTCAACACGTGGTCGAACAAAAATTTCATAGTTGTGGTGGCCGTTCAGTCTTTAACCAGCTATGATTCCACCCATCAAGTCAATTACTTTGTTGCCGTGATGATGTAGCACACACCTGTCTTCCCCTGAGGTTTTATTGGCCCCACAAAGTCTATTGCCCATTTTTCAATAGGTTGCAGTGTCATTTGTGGATTCAGTGGCATCTCATCCCTTCGTGATAGTTTCCCAGTCCTTTGACATATGTCGCAGGCCCGACAGTATGCTTTCGAATCTTGATGTAGGGTTGGCCACCATAGCCCAGGGTGAAGAATCTTCTTTGTTGTCACCTGTCCTGCATATTTTCCTCCTACAACCCCCCCATGTGCTTCTGCGAGGTTTTGTCCTTGTTCAAATTCAGGGATATATCTTCGCAATATCTCATTGTTTCCCATTTTGTAGAGGTTCCCCGCGATGACAGAAAAGTCCACCACGCATACCACAAATTCCGTCTTTTGCTAGACTAAATACTCCTACAATGCAGTCCCTGTGGTTAAGAAATGGATTATATCTTCAAAGTGGCCATCTACGACATGCACTGCAAAGAGTTGTGCATCAGGTAGTCCTTCCTCCAAATTTGTTGGCTCCTCGCCGGTCTCAATTCATGATAGGTGATCTAGTCCTGCATTTAGGCGTCTCGGCTTTATAATGACCTCGAAGTCATATTCTTGAAATAGTAACAACCATCTGCATATGCACCCCCCCAACACAGGCTTGTTCACCAGGTATTTCAATGCGGATGATCGATATACATATTAAAGTGCCCACCAAGTAAATAGTGGCGGTATTTCTGGAGCGCGTATACCATTACCAATCCTTCATGCTCAGTAGTAGAATAGTTCTTTTTGGCTTTGGAAAACTGCTGACTCGCGAACATGATCGAGTGATCCACGCCTTCCGTGCCTTCTTGCGTAAGTATAGTGCCCAGCGCAATACACGATGCATCCACATGTACACGAAATTCGATGTCCCATTTTGGGAAGACCAAGATGGGAGAGAATGCCATTTTTTCCTTGAGAACATCCAAACTTTTCTTACAATCATTATTCCAACAATATGTAGCATCTTTTTTCAATAACTGTTCCATTGGTGTTGTTATTTGTGCATAGCTCTTAATAAACTTTATATAGTAACCAGTGTGCCCCAACGTGGCGCGTAGTTGTTTGACACTTCGCGACACTTCTAGATTGAGAATAATAGCAATCTTCATAGGGTCCACCATCAGGCCTTGTTTGCAGACCACATGGCTGAGCAGATTTCCAAAGGGGATGAGGAAGGTGCACTTTTTAAGATTCAACGCAATCTAGTGTTGTCGGCAAGTATCCAGCATCAACTGTAAGCTCGCTATATGGTGTTTAACTAACCCAAATATAGTCCAATCATCCAGATAGACCTCCAAGAACTTGTGGATGTATTCCTTGAACACGGCCACCACTACACGTGAAAATATCGTTGGCGTGTTCTTGAGTCCAAAGAGCATAACAGTGTATTGAAAATAGCCCATTCGATTGCAAAGGTTGTCTTTCTCCTATCTTTCGGCACAATCTTGATCTGATGGTACCCTGAGAAGCCATCCGTGAATGAGTAAGCTTCATGTCTGCCAACATTCTCCAATACTTCATCTGTAAACGGTGTCAGGAATGGATCGTGAACACAGGTGTCGTTAAGCTTTCTGAGGTCCACGCAGATTCTAATTTCGCCCTTCTGTTTTTTCTCCTGTACTACCATAGGACTCACCCAGTCGGATTCTTCCACTGGTTCAATAATTCTAGCTGCAAGCATTTTGTCTAATTCTTCACAGACCTTTTCTTTATACTTCGGATTCAAATGGTAAGGTCGCTGCTTAACTGGCTTCGCGTCCGGTTTCAGAGTGATCTTCATCATCCCTAAGTCACCAATGATCCCCTTTAAGTCCGTGATTTTGGTCGGGAACAAATCTTGATATTTGCGAAGTAACTCGGCGACCTTATCTACCATAGCATCGTCCCAATAGTCCCCAAGCATTGCATACTTCGGCTCCATGTCTATACCAATGTTTACCTGCTTTGTTTTTAGTGGCGCAGTGATTTCAAGATCCTCAATTAATGGTCCTCGAACTTTGTGACACCCTTCAGTTTCTGGAATATTAATATTCCGGGCATCATCATCATCCTCCTCTACTTGTACGTTATAACATTCTAGGGCACTGCTTAACTAGATTGCCCATGCTGGTTGAACTACTTCTTGTGGTTCTTGTGGTATTTTGAAGATGACGGCTTTTACGGCATGCAACGCGTCGTCAACAATATTCGACCATTGGTCTTCAAATGTGAATGTTAACAAAAATTCCTTGCACAAGACATCCCATTCGCCAATACCATGTCAGAGTTTTGTCTCGGTATACCAATTCATGGGTATGACATCCAGGGTATGGTAGAATAAGTGTACCCATTCAGGCTGAGGTTCTTCTCCATAGGCCTTGGTCCATTTTGCGAGGTGCATGCGCGGGTCATCATGTCCATTGTATTTGTTTACTATCCATAGTTGCGGTGTCCCAAATCGTAGCCGCATCATCCTCCTACAGCCATGCCAGTTTTCAAAATTTCCTTGATGTGTTCCCCACCAACGCGCAGGTGTCGCACGCAGTGCCCACTTCAATGCATCGAACCGTTGTTGTTCCGATACTGTGCTCTCAAACTTGCTCAAGAATTCATCCACCACTGTCAATCCATCATATGTTGGTAGATATCTTGCCTAGGTTGTTGCGCAATGTAGTGATCTAGTCATCATGTTGCAATTCAACATTGTCACTTCATTCAACCAATTGTGCTAGCGTTCATCTTCTTCGTCTGAATCCAAGGTGCAGGAACCTGCACGCTCCCACGAGATAATTCCATTTGCAGTCAGATTCACCCAATCTTGATCTCACGTAGTTATCTTGTAGATCCAATCCAGCTCATCATCACTTCCATCATCGCGCACAGGTTCAGTGTAGCACGCTCCTTCGGCTGGGTCTAGTGAACGACTACGTGAAGGGACTTTTTCTCGAATATCATCTTCTGCTTTTTTAGGTTGATGACTCCTTTCATATCAGTGGCCCAGTCTATTCCTAGCAACGTGGGACAAGGATTACTGTCATCAACAATCTTTATTACTTCAAAATCTGTCTGCGTGCTTGTGCCTTTGATATCAACTGTTACCCCTTGCAACCTCCCCATGGGCAGAATATTCAGTTGATTTAAAATTCGTAATTGAATAGGAGACCACTGCAACGCGGACCTTCCCATGCATTCCCATGTCTGCTTTGGTAACACATTCACATCTGAACCCAGGTCTAGGATTACTTGATCCATTTCATACTCGCCAATCTGTGCCATCAATCTCATTTCCCTCCTAGTGCGCAATGCATGCTTTCCCAGTTTCTGGACTACGTGCGGTTCCCATGACCCTGCGCACCTAGTTATCAACTCTTGTAGTCCTTTAACTACCTTATTTTCGTGCAACAGTTTCATGCATGTCTCCAGAAAGTTAGTAAGCATAGAAGGATCCATTCCTGGCTCTGGTTGATCCTTACTACCTGAAGTAGAAGCCTCCACGAAGCTCTTCTTAACTTCCATAAACATCTCCTTTGCGCTTTCCAAGTCAAACTCAGGTTCCTTTGTAGGAGCCTTGCAAACCCATGTATCTTCCTCAGGCTGCTTCCCCTTATCTTCCCTGTGGTTGCGCCGCTTTTGAGTTCCATATTCACATTTGGGTCCTCTTTGCATGGTTCATACCTCATCATTTGAATATTTTGAGTCAGAGTAGGCTGTAGTACCCCTTTCTCACACATCTGTGCGATCAACGTAGGACAATCTACCATTTCATGATCAAACTGAGCATAGTACGAACAAGATATTCTCGTTGGGTTAGCACAATCGTGAGCGTAGTGCCCTAGTCCTCCACAATTGTAATAGATTAACTGTTTGCGGCCCCTTCCTAGTCCCATTCCACCTCGTCCTCGACCTCGGCCCTGGAATCCAGCACACGCCATCTGCGCGGCTGGGTCAAGGCCTCACGTTTCTATTTGCATTCTATATGCTGGGGTCCACTCCATCATCAACTCATAGCTGCAACAAGTATGCTCATCATGGCCCACCAATCTACAAAACTTACAAAACAGCTGCTGGGGAGTCTCTGTATACTTCTACAACAAATGATAGTTATCCATCGTGTGCTTTCCTCCTATCTGACAGATTGTGCACCATAGCGTGGGTGTCGCACTTGGCCCTGCATGTGCCTCTGGTCTCAACGACATTGGCCCCCCTCCTAACAAGTAGTTCACGAATATTGGACAGTTGTCTTTGTCATGGCCCTGGCCTTTGCATTTTATGCACCACACTTCTTCGGGTGCCTCTGGCCGTGGCGCCCTATCCTACTTCAAACTCTGCATCTCCAAGCATAGATTCTGTAGTTACGCATGGATTTGTTGGACTCCCAATACCGGATCGTGTATCAGTGTTTCATGCAACCTCATCGCCATTTCAAACGCTTCAGCCTAGGTTGAAAGCTTCTGCTATGACAGCACCGTCCTCAGGTGTGGTGTTAAAGACGCCACAAACCATGTGCGTTGCTGCGCATCCGTTAACATCATATTAGCCTCGCGGATCATACAATTCAGCCTCTGATCCAAATCCTAGGGGGTCTCACCTGGAAGCATCGATATTTCTTTAAATCTGATGATTGATTGTGTCTCTGATTTCGGCTGGCTAAATTCTCTGTTCTTGCATTCTGGATTTCTACTATTCCTGCATTTGGGTGATTATTAGAGTGCTTGATATACCATGTAAGCGAGCGATCCTGCAATGCACTCACCAATGTGGCTCCTTAATATTGTCATCCATGACTCCTTGTGCTTCCCAAACTACTCTTACCACGAACTAGAACTGGTCCGGATCCTCATTCCCTACTCCTCCGAATACGGGTAGCTTGATCGCACTCGCCATGCTGAATTGCGGGTTTGGTGGAGGTGGGGTGGGTGAAGATGGAGGTGAAGTAGGTGAAGCGGGTGATGGCATAAGTGGAGATGATAACTGTGAAATGCACTACCTTATCAAACTGACCACACTTCTTGGAGAAACCCGAGTGTGCTCCTCCACACTCTCTCATGAAGGCGAAATTAAGGGACTGTTTCCTAATCCCTCGGTACCTTTGTAGATCTTTCTGCTCTGTGTCGTTCCAAACGTTAATGTATTTGCATCACCTGTTTTTCACATAACAACATCTTAATCCAGGTATTCAGGGATTTAATGTACCTACCTCATGGTCCCTTAAGAAAACATCATTTTGCTTCGCTATAGCTCAAGGTCTTGTCTACCGTGAACTCAGTGATAAATCCCCCTATTATCCGGTTGAGCCAATGGTCCACATCTTGTGCAATATTATCTTCTGATCCCTCTAGTCTGTGCACTAACTCCAGAGTCCACACTATTGGTTGATCGAGCTTGTACCTTCCCTGGCTATTGGCTAACCTCGCGATCCACTCATATAGTTCAGAAGAGAAAGATGTGAAGAAGATCTCGTGGATTTCCATATATACGTAGCGATCCATCCACCTTTTCTCGGATACCTGTGGAGTTTTGTTTTCCTGTGTCATGAACTCGTGAAGCTTCTTGTCCAACCACTCTTCAATTTCCTTCTTTGTTGGGTTCCAGTGCTATGACATCAGACATCCCTTAGGTAGATCATGGTCCTGGCAATGGAACCATTTGTTGGCTTGTTAGGGATTGATCCAGGTTCAGAAGTGATTTAGCCAAACAAACCCTGAAACTACCGGCACTTTCGGCAATAGTCTGCGGTGCGCGGACTGAGGTCTCACCCAAGGTAGTATGGGAGGGTGCTAGAACCAAGTTTCCGCACCCTAGGGATGTCTTGATGAAGTCTGGGAAGTTCGCAAACCAAAACTGCGCGCCTATGCTGCTCCGTGCGACCGTCTGTCCTTCGCAACTATGCAATTGCTTCCGTATAGCTCTGTACAGAGTGTGAAGAGGCACTGTCTAGATCCTTAATCCTGACTATGCGTTTATTATAGATCTTAACTTAATTATGTGGGCCCAATATTCTCATTAATCATTGAACATTCATAACAAGTGCATGTAATTACAAACAGTAAAAAGATGCATCAAGATATTAGAAGCATAGACACAAAATATTCCACAATTAACTTATCTTTTATTAATCCTCTGTTCAGATACAATCCCAACTCCACCCTACGCACTCAGCTATAGGGGTCCACGCACATAGCTGCAGACTCTACCAGGCCTCCGTGCACTCAGCTTCAGAGCCTCTTATTACTACTACAACCCAAGACTTAGACTTACAGACTCAGAGCGAATTCCTCAATCAAAACCCATATTACTTCTCAAAGCTAAGAACTACCTTTTACACTTAGAGCCTCGCTCTATTTATACAATCCCATGGTCCACGGACCATGGTTAGGCTGACATACCATACATTAAATTATATTATTTTAGGGTGGACAATCCTAGACTCGCGCACTCCGTGCCTGCTTTTTACGGGGTCTTTAAGTTACATTGACCAAAACTCGGGCTTTAAGCCCAAAAACATGCTATAGGGGGATCCGCTGCCCAACACAACCCCACTCTATTACGAAGGTGATCTTGCTTCTATCTTCTAGGGAAATATTGATTTGATGATACCCAAAAAACCCATCAGTAAAGGAATAGGCCTCCTACCCTCCAGCATTGTCTAACACTTTTCCTATAAATGGCATTGGAAATGGATCGTGAACACATGCATCATTAAGCTTCCACAAATCTATGCAAATCCTTATTTCGCCCTTTTGTTTCTTCTCTTGGACCACCATCAGGCTCACCCAATTAGATTCTTCAATAGGTTCTATGATGCCTCCCTCTAACATTTTATCCAACTCTCAGTGAACCCTTTCTTTATTCTTAGGGTTAAGGTGATAAGGCCTCTATTTAACAAGCTTCGCATCCAGCTTCAATGTGATCTTCATAATGACCAAATCGCTGATTATTCCCTTTAAATATGAAAACTTAGTGGGGAAGATATCTTGGTATTCGTGAAGTAATTCAACAAATTTATCTAATGTAGCATCGTCCCAATAATCTCCAATTTTCATGAACTTCAGTTCTTCTTCAGTGCCAATGTTTACTTGCTTCGTTTTCAAAGGTGCGGAGATGTCCAAGATCTCTATTTGTGGGCCTTCGACTTCATGATGCCTTTCTTCCTCTAAAATATTGATATTCCTTAGGTCTTCTTCCTCCTCTTCAGTGGTCACATTATAGCATTCCAATACATGACACAGCTGGGTGCTCCAGTCCAGCTAGGTCCATTCCATAGGTTCCATCAGTGTTCTGAAGATAACCGATTTAATCTCTTGCAATGCTTAATTGATTCTTGCAAATCCGTCTTCAAATATGAAGTCAATAAGAAACCTTTATTCAATACATCCCATTTTGTAGTGTCATGGCGGAGCTCCGTTTCAAGATGCCAGTTCATGGGGATTGTATCCAAGGTATGAAAAAATATGTGTACCCATTTTGGTTAAGGTTCTGTCCCACATGCCTTAGTCCATTTTTCTAGGTGATTGCATGGAGTGTCCTTTCCACTATACTTCTCAATCATTCTAGTATTATCATGCCCAAACCGTAGCTTCATCATTCTTCTGTAATCTTTTCATCCAGCAAAACTATCCTTATGCGTACCCCACCATCGTGCAAGTGTAGCGCACAACGCCAATTCCAATGCTTGAAAGAAGTGGTCGTCAGGGACTTCATGCTCAAATTCATCTAAAAACATATCTACATTAATTAAATCATCATAATAAGGTAACTTTCTTACCTCCAAGGAAACATAGCGTAATGACTTTGTCATCATATTGCATCACAATGTAGAAACTTCATGTACGAAATTCTGCCAATGCTATAATTCCTCGTCTGAATCAAATGTGTAGGAACTCTCCCTATCCCATGTAATCCGTCCATCTACCATTGGATTGATCCAGTCTTGATCTCGCACTGTTATCATGTAGATTTGATCCAACTCGTCGTCACTTTCTTCATAGTCGTAGACTGGTTCAATATAGCATGCTCCTTCTGCAGGATCCAGTGAAACTATAACCCAAAGAAATTTTCTTTCAAATGACATTGTCCTTTTCTTCAAATTAATGACCCTATTCATATAAATAGCCCAATCGATTCCCAGGAGCATGTGGTAAGGATTACTATCGTCGAAAATTTCTATAACTTCAAAGTCTGCTACTGCACTAGAACATTCAATATCAACTGTTACTCCATATAACATCCCATGGGGATGATTTTCTGTTGATTTGCCATCCTGAGCTTAATAGGAGACCACCACAACACAGGTCTCCCCATCCTTTCCCATGTCTATTTTGGTAGAACATTCGCATCGGACCCAGATCCAAGATGACCTGGTCCATTTCATAATCACCTATCTATGTTGTTAGCCGCATCTCTCACCCTGTTCGTGCCTTATTCTTACCAATCTTTTAGACCACGTGGTGTTCATTAGGGGCCTTTTCTTTACTGGCGCAATTATTTATTAATTCCTATAGTCCTTCCATAGCCTTTCTATCACACAGTAGCTTCATGCAGGTCTCCAAAAAGGTAGTGAGTACAAAAGGATCAACCTCTGCTAGCGCACTGATTTCTTGCATCTTGTATGGGCTTCCTGAGGTGGAGGCTGTTATCACTCAGGTTGTTCCCCAAAGTTGTAAGAAAGGGAATATGGCCGAGGTAACCACAGACCAATCTTTTAGATACAGATTCTAGCCAATCTGCATCCAGAGAGGGCTCTCTCTTTATAATTTAGCTTTGTTTTGAGGTATATTAGGCTACCTATGAAGTGCAAGAGTTTTTGTTTTGAGTTTGGTTGGAAGGATGGGAATTTAATAGAACAGTGAGGTAAAACAGAAAAGTTTTAGTCCATTGGGCATGATGGAGTCAAAGAAAGATAGCTTCCTGGATTAGGTTTCTTATCAGAGGAGGTATCACAGAGCAAGGTACTCAAATATGGAACAATTTATAGGCTGGAATCAGATGGAATGGAGTCAATTGGGGGAAGGGAAGTTAAGAATCCTTCATCATGTTTGACAGAGGGAACATGGATGATTACTGCTAAGGAGCAATTAAGAATTCCTTAGCAAATATTCAAGATGAAATAATCAGGGGAAACAAGAGCAATTAAGAATTTATTGTTTATTCTAATTCTAAAGAAAACATTGATAATAATAAAGACTGAACATAGAGTGCAATCAAGAAAATTCTGAGTTATTCTTTTTATCTATTATTCAGATCATGAAACATAGATGAAATAATAAACATAGAAACTGTAAAACACAAGTTAGAAGGGACTTATTGATCCATAAAATGATTCAAGAATTCTGTAACATGGTCCTTAGCGTCAATTCCTTATCCAGTAAACCAGACAAAAATGGTTTCAACAGCCTTTTATTCCAAAATTCTTCAGTATTATAGTCAAAACTATGAACATCCACCACAAACCAACCCCAAATACTTCGTCTCGGGGGTATTTATACAAGAATATTAAATATATTACAAAATATTCGATAGAAATAATATCTACTGACAATTAATGCTTCTTTTACATAGATAGAGACAGACAGTCTCGAAAACAGGGAGACAATAAATAGATGCAATAAATTCACGCTGCACTGGTTGTTCCATCTCTATGAGATGTACTGGAGGTAGGCATCTGTCCCAATAAGGCTCTTGTTTTTTGAATCTCCACTTGGGCCACTCTTATCAAGTTAATCTGCTCATAAATGGTTTGGATAGACTTCCACATATCACTAAGGGATCAAGTGATGTTGGTCCACAAAATTCCCCTGATTTCTGTTAGAGGTTTATGCAGAGAGAGGTCCTTTTCTAATGCTCTCACCTTGTTCTCCAATGTTTTGATCTCCCTTGTTTTCTCTGCTACATTCATCTTGGATTTATCATAAATCTGTTCAACTTTTTCCAATTTTTCTTGACTTGCTTCAGCTTTGACACTTGGAGTTTCAATTCCTCCATGGTTTTTATTAATTGCTCTGTGCTCATACCTGTACTGTTGCCTAGTGTTGTTGCTGTTGCTGAGGTACTTGTGGTGATCTCTATTGTTGATGTTGGGACAGTGGGAGGCACTGTTGTTATAAGTGTGGAGGCGGCAATAGTGATTGTTGGAGCTACTTCAGGTGGCTGGGAGGTCGACTCTCCCTGCTTTTCTTATAGAGCTTTCTCCAATGCCTGCTTTGTCTCACTCAATCTCTCATTCAGTCTCATGAGTAGGTCCATCATGTCCTCTTCAGATTTCTGCTGCACAACATCTGCAGTCTGTGGATGCATGGAAGGAGGCATTTTAAGCTGTTTTCTCAATGCAGCGATGTCCTCTTCTTTCTTCTTCATTAGTGCCTTTATGCCTTTGGCATATTTGGGATCATGTCCCAGTTCAATGATAATTTCTTCCAAGGATTTGATCCTGTTGTCCTTTGCTAGAGATGAAGCTTTCTCTAAATCTAATTGAGCAAAGGTATTATTCAAGGAGTCTTGCAATTTATGAGCTAACATAGCTTTGTCAGCTAGCGTGGAGTATACCATCTCTCCAGTCTGTTTATGTAGCTCAATTTGGTCTATTGGGTGAATATCCTTGGCTAGGACCTCCAGATTTGTCCTCATGTAATCAGCTGCTGATTGTGGTTGCTGCACCTTGGGCTTAAAATAACTCATGATCATTTTGCCCTTTTTTATGTCATATGCTGACATCAATCTTTGAGTTTTGTGGGGGCCATCTTATGATATTGATTGTAAATCTGTAGCCTTAGTGGTTCGTTTCTAGCCTTTATCTGTGTGAATGTTCTTTTGATGTCTGAGGTCTACTTACTTGGTGGCCTAGTGTATGAAACTTCCACACTATGCTACCTTTCTAGCTCCTGCCTGTGTGAGCTGGTTGATGTGTCCACCACTGGGGAAGTCTTTTGGGTAACCCTATCACCTCTTAAACTTTCAGTTGTTTCTTCAATGATTTCCTCTTCTGACAGAGGATCCAATCTTTTCCTTTTTGCATCTGGCTGTTCTACAGGTCCACTGATGGGTGTGGCCTCTTCTCTGTCTCTTTTCTTGCCCTTTTCCTCATTTAGAGGATTTTGTAATGCAGGAATCTCTGCTGCTTTGGTTTGGACTGGAGGAATTTCCCCCTGCTGATCAATCATTGCTTGCTGCTCCATGTTTGCCACTTCCTTGCCCTTAGAAGACCCTGTAACTGGTGTGCTGGTTTCTTGTACAGGCTGCTGTGAAGTTCTAGCAAAAGATGTACCAACTCCTGTTTGCTGAGGTAGCTTGAAAGATACCTGTCAAAAAGAGTCCAGCTCAAGAGTCTCTTCAAGATCTTTCATAGCTCTTTCCATCTTCTCTTGCTGAGTAATTTCTTCTACTAATGTACCTTCTACCCAGTCATCCTGATTAGAAAATTGTTCAATTTGAGGGATCCTATGATGTATATAAGCCAACAGCCCGTTTCTTACTTTTCTGTCACTTATAAAGCTATTTGGGTCATATGGCACCCACCAGAAACTTTTCTTCAATTTAAGGTCTTCCCCTAATAGCTTATCAGCATCTTCCCATGCCTCCCTCTTATGGATGATAAAAGGGCCTAACTGAGTTTTTATTCTCAGCTGAGCCTTTTTCTTTACATTGCAAAATTGGGCTAAATCTACATTGATAAGCTACTTGAAATACTCCAGTGCAAATAACCTCATAGGCACATACCTAGGCAACTTGTAAGGGCACAACTCATAGCCATATACTCTGATTTCAGTGTGATTCTGGTAGAGGTACCAGTCACCTATCCTGTATTGTTTGGACAGCTACAAAATTTTCCTCATAACACCAGAAATTCTAGGAGGAGGAGCTCCTATCAACAGGTTGGAGGCTGGATGTATAAACAAGTCAATGAATTCACAGTAGGTATAAGGGGATTCAGAAACATTGTGGAAGACCAAGGTCCAAAAGATTACAGACCTCCACTCTCCTTTGGAATCCAATTTCCTGATGCGAAATGAAAAGCAGTTTGGCTGATAATATAGCAGAAGGTAGTATATGAATGAGGTATACTTGAAGACTCCTTCTCTATCTAGATTTATGAATTGCTCATTGATCTTATTGGCAATGAAAGAGGCATAATCATATTTGAGAGTAGGGGGTTGTCCTGGAGTAAACATTGACAACATAACTAAGATGGTATCATCAACAAATTCACTGGTTTTGAATCCCAATATAAAGGATATCATGTCAAGAATAAGCTTGCCTATTTCAGTGAACCAAGAATGCACATAGGGAGGTGGACCTTGGGGCTGGCAATCTGGTTTCATGAATAATTGAGCAATCCGGGTTATTTCTGAATTCGGCAATTAAGAGCCTTGCTCAAGCAAAAATCCCATGGAAATAGGAGCAAGGGGCCGAGTGGGATGGAAGTGTAACATCTCATTGATAGATTCAGCAGTTACGTAAAAGAGAACAGTTTGGGATGGGGTCATAACTGCTTTACTGACAGGTTCATAGTTGGTACAACATTGGTGAATAATATCTAGGAACACATTGACTGAGGGAAGGTAATACCTGGGAAGATTAGATTCCCATATTCCATAGATATCATAGTTGCTCAGATGACTATTCCTAATTCGGCAAAATGCCTGGAGGTGGTTCATATCACCAGATAACTCTTTTTTTTGAAAATCTCTATCAGCCAAGGGTAACCAATCTAGGTCTTTATGAGGTGCATTGAGGGGTGCCACGTTGAGGGCCATGGGAGCTTCCATATGTGGTTCTTGTATTTTTAAACTGGAGGTCGGGTTTCTGTGGAAAAATGGGAAACATAGCAGTTCTAGGTGTGTCTGTATGACAACTGTGGACTGTTTTTAGCTTGAGTTTGGCTCTTTTAGGTAGAATTCACTGAGTGAAAAATGAAATTACCGGTTCAAGAAGTGAATTGGGGTAAATACCTAATTTTTAGAGGCGAACAATGCAATTGCAGGTTGACCGACGAGCTGCAGAGCAGGATGCTGGACTTTGTTTGGTCGGGTGGCGAACTGTATGCTCGAGCAATGAATTGGACATAATTTGCATGAAAGTAGTTCGCAGAGAGAAATGGGCAAAAATGACATTTCCTCGACTTTTTAACAAAATTTGGCTTTCGCGGGGCTTTTTCGTGCTTTTTGGATGGATGACGTCATCGGGATGTGACGTCTTGTCATGACGCGAGGGTATGGCATGGTGACTCGGCAGTGATGTGGTAGTGATGTCAGCGGGGGGGTCAGTGGTAGGCGGTAAGGGGTTTTGGCCCGCACCGCTTATGAGCTGAAATGGTTTTGGGCGGAGAGGCAGCGAGCATGGCGGGTGTGTGCCACGCGTCCACAGTACGGGCGCGATACCGCCGACTCCCCGGGTGGTAGACTTCGGCGACGGAGGGGCTTGCGATACGATCATGGGCGGTTGGATGAGCGGGCCCAGATCTGACGGTTGACGGCATGTTGAAGATGGCTCAGGGTTACGGCACGGGGCCCATTCAACATTTTAAAGTTTTATAACGCGTCGGGGTCATTTACCATTGGTTCGTGAAGTTGTGGGCTTGGTTTTTAATTAACCAAAAGTTAATTAATCCCATGGTTGCGCATGAAGGGCTATTATAAGGTTTCTGATAAACCCTTAATTCCCATTTTCATAGCAATATGGTTTATATTTAAACCGGGGCGGGATATTAGAATATAGGGATTTTTAGCATATTAATAATATACGGGAAAGGGCCATTTATACAAGGGATTTATATATAATAAATTTATTGGTTAATATGAATATGATTGGAAGCACGCGCTAAGCCTAGTGTTAAGAAACTTAGGCTAAGGGAATAAAAAGGGTTTTACACAAGAAATGTGGCTTCTTTGCCTAAAGTAAGAATGTGGTTTTACTTAGGCCTTTTTTCATGACATGAGAAGGAGTGATTTAGGAGTATTGAGTAGATCTGAACACCCTGGGGGAGAATAGTGAGTAATTTGGGAAAAGATTAAGGGGGAGTTAATCATGCTTCTGCCATGGTACCTGTGATAGAAGTAAGATTTAATCATTCTGAGAGACAAAATCTATCACAAGTTTCTTGCTACAACACCAAAACTGCCTACCCAGCCTACTGTACCTAACATTTTTTCTTCCTTTTTTCTTTGGGTGCATTTAGACTAGCAAACCCTCCTAGCTTTTCTTTTCTTTTTATTATAAGCCTATCTAAATCTGCACTTGTTTCTTCCAAGGGCTCAGATTTAGCAGTTGAGCTCCTTTGCTTCTCTACCTAACTATTTATCTGCCAAGATTAAACATTTTGGACAGATTTTATTCTCTATCACTAAAACAAGAAATTGAAACATGAACTAGCCAAGATTAAGCTGTTTGGCCATTCATCAATTGTAGCATAAAGTTCAAAAAACTGCACATGATACTTTATTTACAAGAAGTGAAGTGGTAGTGGCATTTGGACTTGCACACTTTCCTGGTCCTTTTATTTGGGGTTCATTTCTTTCATTTTTTCTTTTGACCATTTATCTTTTCACCCTTTGATTTTTCTTTTAGGGTATACCCTCTTTACATTTTTTAATTTTTTGATTTTTTCAAAATATGGAAAACCTTTGCAGCAGGGAAAGGATGAACATATTAGGGATTTTAACCAGTCAATCATGAAATATGACACCTATTGGTATAGGAGCATAACACTCGCTCCACTTGGGGATGGCTTTTCCTGGTGAAAAGTCAAGAACAACACGTCAGATGGCCTTATGTACAATTATTGCTGCACTTTGAAATCTTCCTTTGCTGTAAGTAAACAAAACTGTACAGAGGACCATGTAAAATATATATATTCCTCTTGAGCTGAAAAAACGAAAAATAGTAAAATTCCTTCACTATTCCTCAAAATTTTCTGCACATTCTTTCCTATTCTTGTTGCTATAATAAACTGCAGAAACTGAACTTCCTTATGTACAAGTTAGCACAATAATATATCAAAAAACTGGATCAAAATAGTGTTTGAGCATCCAACCATTGACCGGTCCTTCTTCTGCTTCTGTACCATCCAGGCTTTTCAAAAAGTAGGTATTGTTTCCCTGTGAGGCCTGAATAATAAAAGGTCCTCTCCATAGGAAGTCAAACTTCCCATGTTTTCCTTTATTTTCTCTTCTGGAGTCCCACTTTAACACTTTGTCTCCTATGTAAAAATCTTCTGCCTTAATCCTCCTATCAAATATCTTCTTGAGTTTTTCTTGTAGCAATTTGAGCTCTTTGATATACCTCCTCTAGTTTGCTGCAAATGTATAGTTTGATTTATCCTTCTTTGAATGTCATCGGGTTCCACCTGAGCTTCTTGTAGTAATTTCATCACAGGGATTCCTAAGGATGAAGGAAATACAGTCTCCATACTATAGACCAGCTCATAAGGTCTAGTCCCAATGGATCTCTTGGTAGTTAATCTGTCTGCCCATAGTTCATTTATAAGCTTCTTATGCCAGTTTTTCTTGTTTTCTTCCAACACTTTCTTAATAATATTGATCAAACTTTTATTGGAGGACTCAGCTAAACCATTACCTTGAGGGTAATAGGCTGTGGAGTGGCCTAGAGTGATATGGTATTTGTGACAGAAACTGATCATTCTCTTGGATTTAAAAGCAGCAGCATTATCAGTTATAATTTTTTCAGGACAGCCAAATCTAGACAGGATGTTGGTTTCTAAGAATTGAATGATCACTGAATCATTGGCTTGTCTACAAGGGATGGCTTCTATCCACTTGGTGAAATAGTCTGTAGCAGTTAGGATCCATTTATGTTGGCCAGAAGAAGGAGGATGGATTTCCCTAATAAAGTCTAAACCCCACTGTTGGAATGGTCTTTCAGTGGAAATTGGTCTAAGGGGTAGAGGTAAAAGTTTCCTCTTGTCTTAAAAAATTTGACATTTATGGCAAGCAGTGACAAATTTTTTTACATCAGCAAACAAAGTGGGCCAGTGAAATCTAGCTCTTAGGATTTTGTCAGCAATTGATTTCCAATACAAATGTCCACCACAGTCCCCTGCATGAAATTATTTGAGTACCTTGTCAGCTTCATTTTTTATTAGACAATTTAATAGAACACCTTCATGATTTTTCCAAAAAAGAGCACCATCTAAAATAAAAACTTGGAAGCTTTCATTTTTAAAAACCTTTTCTTTGTTCTGGATAACCCTGGAGGAGCCTGCAGGTTTAATAATACATAACATATATCAGCGTACCAAGGTGATTCTAGGAAGGCCTGGTGGATTTATGGAGTCGCCATCTCCTGTTCATTATCCAGTTCATTAATGTCCAGGGCTTAGCAGTTGGTTTCAGTAATGATTTTAGCCAACCCCTGTCCTTTTATAAGCCTTGTAGGTTTTATTTCAATATCATACTCCAATATAATAGCAATCCATTTACCTCTCTTGCCTTCAATCCCCTCTTGGGTCAGGATATCTTTGACAACAACATTTGGCACATAGGCTATTATATGGGAGTATAATATGTAGACTCTGAAATCTTTGATGGCTTTCACAAGTGCATAAGCCTGTTTTTCCATGATTGGGTATTTTAGTGGTGCATCCCTGAGAGTTTTACTAAATAAGGCTATGGGTTTTTCACATCCTTGGTCATCTTTCTATAGTAAAACAGTAGCAATAGTATGTTCATATGCAAATGAAAATATTATGAAGTCTCTGTCGAATCTTGGGCTCGTAAGGACGGGTGTTTTGGTTAAGGCCATTTTGATTTCTTCAAATGATTGTTTAGCCTCTACTGTCGATTTGACCTTGGAATCCTTTTGCAGCATTTTGTTCAGCAATCTAATTAATTCAGCTAAGTTAGGTATGAATCTTCTTAAAAAGTTAATTTTCCCTAGGAAAGCTTGAAGTTCTTTGACATTTCTGGGATGGAGTATTTGTAAAATGGCTTCTATTCTGTCAGGGTCAATTTTAATGCCATCTTTTGAGATTATGTGGCCCAACATTTTGCCCTCCTCTAAGCCAAATAATGACTTCTTTGGATTTAGTGATATACCATATTTTCTGCATGTTAAGAACAACTGTCTCAAATGATCTAAATGCTGTTGATT
This sequence comes from Pinus tabuliformis, assembly GCA_031772625.1. Taxonomy (NCBI): domain Eukaryota; kingdom Viridiplantae; phylum Streptophyta; class Pinopsida; order Pinales; family Pinaceae; genus Pinus; species Pinus tabuliformis. The sequence goes on from CM062819.1 coordinate 1,372,035,035, forward strand.
TGATTTGGAAAACACAGTGAGATCATCTAGGTATATGACTAGGAAATCATGAATTTCTTGCACAAAAGCTATGTCCATTGCACATTGGAAGGTTGCCCCTGCATTCTTGAGTCCAAATGGCATTTTAATTTGAAAGTTCCCCATGGGGTTGTAAAAGTAGTTTTTTCTTGATCATCAAGGTGAACTAAAATCTGGTTAAAACTTGAGAAACCATCCAAAAGTGAAATTCTAGAGGCACCTACTACTCTTTGTAAAATGTGGTCCATCTTAGGTAAGGGGTAGTGGTCTTTCAAAGAAACTTTATTTACGTTCCTTAAATCTACACATAGTCTGATTTCTCCTATTTTCTTTGTAGTGGGCACTAAATTAGAAACCCATTCTGAAAATCTGATACGTGCAATTATCCCAACTCCATACATTCTTTTGACTTCTTTTTCAATTAGAGGGAGTAGTACAGGGTTGACCCTTCTGAGATTTTGCTTGAAAGGTTTTTGATTTTCTTTAAGGGGTATCGTATGTTGAATCACAGAGGTGTCATAAGATTTGAGATCTTCATAGCTCCAGGCAAAAACATCCTGGAATTCCTTGAACAATTCAACATATTTAAGCTTTTGGTCAGGGGGCAGAGTTTTGGATAGTTTTATCATCTTAGGATTTTCTTCAGTTCCTATGTTACAGTCCTCAATGTCTGCGTTTAGAGGCTGCATTTTGGGTTTCCTTGGGATGTTGTTTGAATCAAATAAATCTTCTAAAGGAGTTAATCCTGTGGGCAAATAGTTGTCCTTTAAATCAATAAATTCATATTCTCCTTCAATAACCTCATCAACATCTATTTCTTTAAGATCTTGCAACTTTTTCTTGGTAAATTTTGTTGGGTGCAGTATTCATGTTGTAGTTTCTACTGAAATTTCTATTTCAATTTTGTCTATTTGATCAACTTCACTAACAGTGTCTGTGTCTATATTAGTGCTGAAAAATTCTTCTTTTAGAGTCAAGAAATTGTTGATTTGAGCATCATTGTCAAACATTTGCCAGTTTTTTACATTGTCAGGTACAGTTGGCCTGTGTTTAATCTCAGTTGTAAACTGATGATTGAGTTCACATGGCAGTTTACAAGTGCTGGCAAATGTTGCCAAATTGTGTGCATGCAGATTGTGTTTTCTAGGAATTTTTGCAAGTTGTGTGTCAAGGAATGTATTGAGGATTTCAATTGCTGCACCTTTGTAAGATCTCAATCTGGGATCATTTGTGAGGAAGTTCCCTTTCATTTGTTGAATAACTAAATCAGAGTTTCCCAAAACTGATATCCTAACTGCCCCTAAACTTTTGATCAATTTAAGTCCTAGCAAGAGGGCTTCATATTCAGCCATATTATTAGTGCATCTAAAATTTAACCTGTATGCATGTCCTTCAGCATGATCATTTTCTAAATTTTGTACCGAAATTCTTACTCCTGCTCCTAGTTTATTGACTGATCCATCAAATTCCAAGTACCAAAGGGTCTCATGTTCATAGTTAGTATCAGGAGTCTTGGAAATTTGTTTACTAGGGGAATCTGGATTTTTTGTTTAATCTAGTTTCTCTTGAGTGTATGTTATATCAATTATTCCAGCAATTTCTTGAGTTTGAACACTAGATTTTCCATTTACGGTTTTTTTCTTGTTCTAATGCTAAAGCCTTGACATCAGTTGAAGGATAAATTTCAGCATTGTATAGGATGAAGGAGTCCATGTCAGAATGCATGGAGTAAATGGGAAAATTCTGGGGTTTCTCCTGGCTGCTGACCACATATTTCATTAGAGTCTCTCGGTACAATCTCTTTGGCTGACCAAATATGAAAGGGTAGCATAGGACATGTCCAATTGTAAAGATCCTTGGAGCTTTGCACCCCATGATCTAGACAACAGCATGCCATATTTTGGTGGTATGTCAGCTACTACAACATCCATTAAAATTGTCTTGGTAGGGTATTGAACTAATGATACAAATAAATCTTTGATCAATCCTAGACACCTGACCTGTCTAGAATCAAAAGAGAACAAGTCTTTGTATGGCCTGGTAATATCTAGGTCCAACTTCTCCATCATAGATTTAGGCATTAAGTTATGAGAAGCACTAGAATCAAACATTGCATTATGAAGTATCTTATCATGAATGTTCAGACTTACATAGAAAGGAGGAACCCCTCCATCTACTGATTTTCCGTTTACCTCAGGGCCAAAAATTAATTATGGTTGATCATTAAGGATATTTACTACATCTCTATTTTCCGAAATCTGAAGTGATCTACTAATTTGATCTCTGTAGAGATCATGCTTATCCAATTCTGACAATTGAATGGCTATCTTTAATTTTCCTATTTCGATCTCAAGGTTGAAAGGTTTTTCTGTTTGGATTTTTGCATTTCGGGCAATGAGACTTTCCTTTTCTATTGTATTTTCTGTGTTTTTTTCTTTTTCAGGAGTGTTGTTATGGGCTGAAAATGTTTCCAAATCAATTTCTGGGAGTTCTTCCACATTTCCTTTGGGATGAGTGGAAATTGAAGATTGTTGATTATCTGATACATCTTCAATTGTTGGATTATTTGGGTTGAGACCTGTTTGAGGAAGGGCTTGTTCAGGGGGTTTCTTGCTTTTAGCTTTGCTAGATTAGTTAGTATCCTTTTGTTTATTGGTTTCAGGGACATCTATCCTTTTGCTTCTCAAATTATATTGCTTGTGAACTTCATAGATGGCTGTGTCATATCCCTCCCTAAAATCAAATGACTCACCTGATTGAATTTGGAACTGATTAAGAGTATGAGTTTCTTGGTCTTCTTGGGTCAAGAAAATTTGTTGTTCAATATTGAGCCCCATTAAGTTGATTTGAGTATCTTCTGTTGGCTCACTAGAAGTTGAAGCTTCAGCATAATTCTCTTTGAATGGAGGTCTAATGTTTTGGTCAGGGCCAGCCTTTCCATTATTAGAATTCTAGTTTTTTCTAAAGTTTGGATTTCTCCCAGCATTGCTTGGTTGACCATCCCAAGGGGATTTCCTCTCAATTGTTTCTACTCTATCAGCAAGTCTATCCATTCCTTTAATGATAGCATCTAGTTTTCATTCAAAGGCAGAAGGTTCTTCTTTGTTGGGTATCCTCCTTTCAGCTCTAGCTCGAGCTCGTTTAGAAATCAGGTTGGCCTCAACACTAACAACTATACTCTGCATGTCTTCTAAGCTTTGAGGAGCTCTTTTCCTAAGCTGATATGCCATATCAGAATCAAATGCATCAAGGAATTTGATCAAGGCTAGATCTGGAGGAGGTCTGATATTATGAGGAATAGCATTGTATACATTGTTAAATCTGGTGCAGTAATCTTGAACAGTTTCTTGTGGGCCTCTTTTCAAGTTTTCATATTATGATAAAATGTGGAGAGGATCTTTCTTCTTTTCCCATTTGTTCAAGAAGGTCTGATAAAGAGCTTTTGGATTAGTGATGGTATTTGTAGGGAGTGCTCTAAACCAGGCTCTAACATCTCCAGTTAAGCTTTGGACAAAGACTTTCATTCTTACATCATCATCATCAATCTCATAGTTTTCAAAATAATCTGTCATTTTCTTGGTATGTTGTTGAGCTGTGTAAGTGCCAGTACCATCAAAATAGGTGATTTTTCTTTGATAATATTGAGGCATAACCCCTGGATTTGCAGGTAATTGCAGGGGAGCATATCGGTTTGCCATATTTGCATAGATAAATGTGATAGCTGGAAGAGCAGGGATAACAGCAGAAATGTATGCTTGGGATGGAGGAGTGGGAAGGATGGTTTGAAGTGCTGATGGTGAACTTAAAGAAGTTGCAACAATGGCAAAAAGGATTGGTGTTTTTCCAGAAGTAAGTTCAGACTGGATATGGTTATGCTCATGTGTGTCAAGGGGTGAACTAGCAGAATGTTCTTGGCTCTGCTGGCTTCTAAGGATCTTAGGAATCCGATTAGGATTTTCAAACACAGGTGGGGGATTTGGATCAGGATTTGATCTGGTGTAACGGATCTTTTTCTTTGGAGCCAGCTTCTGAATATGTTTTTGGTTTTTATTGAAATATTTTCACAATACAACTTTGGCAGTATCTTCTAGGAGATTTTTAGATATGGAAGTTTTGAATTTTCCTAAGGATCTATTGAAACAAGGAACTGATCAAGTATTTGAGACAACTTATTCAAAGCATAAAATAGACTAGAGATAGACTAAAGCAGTGTTTATTTACTCCTGTAATTGCATAGAAAAAGAAGTTTCAAAGGCCACTTGGCTAACTTTAGGCTCCATTTGTAGCTTAAGAAATAAACAGTAGTAACAAACAATTATTCAAGTCCCCAGTGGAGTCACCAATGATGTTATCACTCAGGTTGTTACCCAAAGTTGTAAGAAAGGGAATATGACCGAGGTAACCACAAACCAATCTTTTAGATACAGATTCTAGCCAATCTGCATCCAGAGAGGGCTCTCTCTTTATAATTTAGCTTTGTTTGTGGTATATTAGGCTAGCTATGAAGTGCAAGGGTTTTTGTTTTGAGTTTGGTTGGAAGGATGGGAATTCAATAGAACAGTGAGGTAAAACAAAAATGTTTCAGTCCATTGGGCATGATGGAGTCAAAGAAAGATAGCTTCTTGGATTAGGTTTCTTATCAGAGGAGGTATCACAGAGAAAGGTACTAAAATATGGAACAATTTATAGGTTGGAATCAGATGGAATGGAGTCAATTGGATGAAGGGCAGTTAAGAATCCTTCATCATGTTTGACAGAGGGAACATGGATGATTACTGCTAAGGAGAAATTAATAATTCCTTAGCAAATATTCAAGATGAAAGAAGCAGAGGAAACAAGAGCAATTAAGAATTCACTGTTTATTCTAATTCGGAAGAAAACATCGATAATAATAAAGATTGAACACAGAGTGCAATCAAACAAATTCTGATTTATTCTTTTTCTCTATTATTCAGATCATGAAACATAGATGAAATAATAAACATAGAAACTATAAAACACAAGTTAGAAGGGACTTATTGATCCATAAGATGATTCAAGAATTCTATAACATGGTCCTTAGCGTCAATTCCTTATCCAATAAACCAGACAAAAATGGTTCCAATAGCCTTTTATTCCAAAATTCTTCAGTATTACAGTCAAAACTATGAACATCCACCACCAACCAACCCTAAATACTTCGTCTGGGGGGGTATTTATACAATATTATCAAATATCTTACAAAATATCTGATAGAAATAATATCTGCTGACAATTAATGCTTCTTTTACACAGATAGAGACAGACAGTCTCAAAAACAGGGAGACAATAAATAGATGCAATAAATTCATGCTGCACTAGTTGTTCCGTCTTTATCAGATGTACTGGAGGTAGGTGTTGCAAGTCGGTTCACAACCGTCTTCTACTGATCCTCTGTGTTGTTTATTCTACCTTGGCTGGACTTTTTTTAACTCTGATGTGATGCACTTTGACGTGCATGACTGTGATTCATTTTTGTTCTCCGCATTATAGTAGATGGTCTAAAATTTAACCAAAGATAAATTTATAGGATCTCTAACATGCTTTTCCACCACTCTGGTCCTGGTAATTTATGTCTCTATAGCTTCCTCAAAGTTTTGTCAGTTTCCATGTACCTGAAGAAATTAGGTGGGATGGTAAACATATGCTTCACCTCGTGCTCTATGTAGAACAAATTTTCCAGGCTGTCATAAAGGGCTTCGCCAGATGGAAGTGCCTTCACTCCTGAAGTTCTTGATTATGTATTAATTTGGTTAACATCATATGTATTCAATTTATATACATAGTCTTTGTGTTTCATCAGATGATCATTACTTCCCAAAGGACTTGGCAAACCTTTTTGATGTAGGACTGTGAACTTTTCTGTGAAAGAATTAATCTCTACCTGCATGTCCTGGCATCTTCTGTCCAAATTTTGCATTAGAGTTCTCATGGTTAGAACTCTCTTGATGTCTAGAATGGTGCATGTTCTGTCTCTCGTTTCCAGTGCTTCCAGTTCTTCACTGGTCTTGGTGTTCAAAAAATGTATTAGCCGGTTAGATTGCTCAGGCATCTGTCCCAATAAGGCTCTTGTTTTTTGAATCTCCACTTGGGCCACTCTTATCAAGTCAATCTGCTCATAAGTGGTTTGGATAGACCTCCACACATCACTAAGGGATTGAGTGATGTTGATCCACAAAATTCCCCTGATTTCTGCTAGAGGTTTATGCAGAGAGAGGTCCTTTTCTAATGCTCTCACCTTGTTCTCCAATGTTTTGATCTCCCTTGTTTTCTCTCCTACATTCATCTTGGATTTATCATAACTCTATTCAACTTTTGCCAATTTTTCTTTGACTTGCTTCAGCTCTGACACTTGGAGTTTCAATTCTTCCATGACTTTTATTAATTGCTCTGTGCTCATACCTGTACTGCTGCCTGGTGTTGTTGCTGTTACTGAGGTACCTGTGGTGATCTTTGCTATTGATGCCGGGACAGTGGGAGGCACTGTTGTTATAAGTGTGGAGGGGGCAGTAGTGACTGTTGGAGCTACCTCAGGTGGCTGGGAGATCGGCTCTCCCTGCTTTTCTTGTAGAGCTTTCTCCAATGTCTGCTCTGTCTCACTCAATCTCTCATTCAGTCTCATGAGAAGGTCCATCATGTCCTCTTTAGATTTCTGCTACACAACATCTGCAGTCTGTGGATGCATGGAAGGAGGCATTTTAAGTTGTTTTCTCAATGCAACGATGTCCTCTTCTTTCTTCTTCATTAGTGCCTTTATGCCTAAGGCATATTTGGTATCATGTTCCAGTTCAACGATAATTTCTTCCAAGGATTTGATCATGTTGTCCTTTGCTAGAGAAGAAGCTTTCTCTAAATCTAATTGAGCAGAGGTATTATTCAAGGAGTCTTGCAATTTATGAGCTAACATAGCTTTGTCAGCTAGCGTGGAGTATACCATCTCTCCAGTCTATTTATGCAGCTCAATCTGGTCTATTGGGTGAATGTCCTTGGCTAGGACCTCCAGATTTGTCCTGATGTAATCAGCTGCTGATTGTGGTTGCTACACCTTGGGCTTAAAATAACTCATGATCATTTTTCCCTCTTTTATGTCATATGCTGACATCAATCTTTGCTGTTTTGTGGGGGCCATCTTAAGATATTGATTGTAAATCTGCAGCCTTAGTGGGTCGTTTCTAGCCTTTATCTCTGTGAATTTTCTTTTGATGTCTGAGGTCTACTTACTTGGTGGCCTAGTGGATGAAACTTCCACACTATGTTGCCTTTCTAGCTCCTGCCTGTGTGAGCTGGTTGATGTGTCCACCACTGGGGAAGTCTGCTGGGTAACCCTCTCACCTCTTAAACTTTCAGTTGTTTCTTCAATGATTTCCTCTTCTAACAGAGGATCCAATCTTTGCCTTTTTGCATCCGGCTATTCTGCAGGTCCACTGATGGGTGTGGCCTCTTCTCTGTCTCTTTTCTTGCCCTTTTCCTCATTTAGAGGAGTTTGTAATGCAGGAATCTCTGCTGCTTTGGTTTGGACCGGAGGAATTTTCCCCTGCTGATCAGTCATTGCTTGTTGCTCCGTGTCTGCCACTTCCTTGCCCTTAGAAGACCCTATAACTGGTGTGCTGGTTTATTGTACAGGCTGCTGTGAAGTTTCAGCAGAGGATGTACCAACTCCTATTTGCTGAGGCAGCTTGAAAGATACCTATCCAAAAGAGTCCAGGTCAAGAGTCTTTTCAAGATCTTTCATAGCTCTTTCCATATTCTCTTACTCAGTAATTTCTTCTACTATTGTACCTTCTACCCAGTCATCCTGATTAGCAAATTGTTCAATTTGAGGGATCCTATGATGTATATAAGCCGACAGCCTGTTTCTTACTTTTCTGTCACTTATAAAGCTATTTGGGTCATATGGCACCCACCAGAAACTTTTCTTCAATTTAAGGTCTTCCCCTAATATCTTATCAGCATCTTCCCATGCCTCCCTCTTATGGATGATAAAAGGGCCTAACTGAGTTTTTATTCTTAGCTGAGCCTTTTTCTTTACATTGCAAAAGTGGGCTAAATCTGCATTGATAAGCTGCCTGAAATACTCCAGTGCAAATAGCCTCATAGGCACATACCTAGGCAACTTGTAAGGGCATAGCTCACAACCATATATTCTGATTTTAGTGTGATTCTGGTAGAGGTACCAGTCACCTATCCTATATTGTTTGGACAACTACAAAATTTTCCTCATATCACCAGAAATTCTAGGAGGAGGAGCTCCTATCAATAGGGTGGAGGCTAGATGTATAAACAAGTCAATGAATTCACAATAGGTATAAGGGGATTCAGAAACATTGTGGAAGACTGAGGTCCAAAAGATTATAGACCTCCGCTCTCCTTTGGAATCCAATTTCCTAATGGGAAATGAAAAGTAGTCTGGCTGATAATATAGCAGAAGGTGGTATATGAATGAGGTATACTTGAAGACTCCTTCTCTATCCAGATTTATGAATTGCTCATTGATCTTATTGTCAATGAAAGAGGCATAATCATATTTGATAGCAGGGGGTTGTCCTGGAGTAAACATTGACAACATAACTAATATGGTCTCATCAACAAATTCACTAGTTTTGAATCCCAATATAAAGGATATCATGTTAAGAATAAGCTTGCCTATTTCAGTGAACCAGGAATGCACATAGGGAGGTGGACCTTGGGGTTGGCAATCTGGTTTCATGAATAATTGAGCAATCTGGGTTATTTCTAAATTGGGCAATTGAGATCCTGGCTCAAGCAAAAATCCCATGGAAAGAGGAGCAAGGGGTCTAGTGGGATGGAAGTGTAACATCTCACTGATAGATTCAACAGTTCTGTAAAAAATAACAGTTTGGGATGGGGTCATAACTGCTTTACTAACAGGGTCATAGTTGGCACAGCATTGGTGAATAATATCTAGGAACACATTGATTGAGGGAAGGTCATACCTGGGAAGATTAGATTCCCATATTCCATAGATATCATAGTTGCTCAGATGACTATTCCTAATTCGACAAAATGCCTGGAGGTGATTCATATTACTATATAACTCTTTTACTTGAAAATATATGTCAGCCAAGGGTAACCAATCCAGGTCTTTATGAGGTGCATTGAGGGGTGCCACGTTGAGGGCCACGGGAGCTTCCATATGTGGTTCTTGTATTTTTAAAATGGAGGTCAGGTTTCTGTGGAAAAATGGGAAACATAGCAGTTTTAGGTGTGTCTGTATGATAACTGTGGACTGTTTTCAGCTTGAGTTTGGCTCTTTTAGGTAGAATTCATAGAGGGAAAAATGAAATTACCGGTTCGAGAAGTGAATTGGGGTAAATACCTGTTTTTAAGAGGCGAACAGTGCAATTGCAGGTTGACCGATGAGCTGCGGAGCAGGATGCTGGACTTTGTTTGGCCGGGTGGCAAACTGTATGCTCGAGCAATGAACTGGATGTAATTTGCATGAAAGTAGTTCACAAAGAAATGGGCGAAAATGACATTTCTTCAACTTTTTAACAAAATTTGGCTTTCGCGGGGCTTTTTGGTGCTTTTTGGTTGGATGACGTCATCAGGATGTGACATCTTGTCGTGACGCAGAGGTACGGCATGGTGACTCGGCAGTGACGTGGCGGTGACGTCAGCGGGGGGGTCAGCGGTAGGCGGTAAGCAGTTTTGGCCCACACCGCTTATGAGCTGAAAATAGTTTTGGGCGGAGAGGTAGCGAGCATGGCGGGAGTGCGCCACACGTCCACGGTACGAGCGCGATACCGTCGACTCCCCGGGCAGTAGACTTCGGTGGCGGAGGGGCTTGTGATACGATCGTGGGCCGTTGGATGAGTGGGCCTAGATCTGATGGTCGACGGCATGTCAGAGATGGCTCAGGGTTACGGTGCGGGGCCCATTCAACATTTTAAAGTTTTATAATGCATCGGGGTCATTTACCATTGGTTTGTGAGGTTGCAGGCTTGGTTATTAATTAACCAAAAGTTAATTAATCCCATGGTTGTGCATGAAGGGCTATTATAAGGTTTCTAATAAACCTTTAATTCCCATTTTCATAGCAATATGGTTTATATTTAAACCAAGGTAGGATATTAGAATATAGGGATTTTTAGCATATTAATAATATACGAGAAAGGGCCATTTATACAAGGGATTTATATATAATAAAGTTATTGGTTAATATGAATATGATTGGAAGCAAGCACTAAGTCTAGTGTTAAGAAACTTAGGCTAAGGGAATAAAAAGGGTTTTACACAAGAAATGTGGCTTCTTTGCCTAAAGTAAGAATGTGGTTTTACTTAGGCCTTTTTTCATGAAATGAGAAGGAGTGATTTAGGAGTATTGAGCAGATCTCAACACCCTAGGGGAGATTAGTGAGTAATTTGGGAAAAGATGAAGGGGGAGTTAATCATGCTTCTACCATGGTACCTATGATAGAAGTAATATTTAATCATTCTGAGAGACAAAACCTATCACAAGTTTCTTGCTACAACACCAAAACTGCCTACCCAGCCTACTATACCTAACATTTTTTCTTCATTTGTTCTTTGGGTGCATTTAGACTAGCAAACCCTTCTAGCTTTTCTTTTCTTTTTATTGTAAGGCTATCTAAATCTGCACTTGTTTCTTCCAAGGGCTCAGATTTAGCAGTTGACCTCCTTTGCTTCTCTACCTAACTATTTATCTGCCAAGATTAAACATTTTGGACAGATTTTATTCTCTATTACTAAAACAAGAAATTGAAACATGAACTAGCCAAGATTAAGCTATTTGGCCATTCATCAATTGCAGCATAAAGTTCAACAAACTACACATGATACTCTATTTACAAGAAGTGAAGTGGTAGTGGCATTTGGACTTGCACACTTTCCTGGTCCTTTTATTTGGGGTTCATTTCTTTCATTTTTTCTTTTGACCATTTATCTTTTCACCCTTTGATTTTTCTTTTACGGTATACCCTCTTTACATTTTTTAATTTTTTTTAGTTTTTTCAAAATATGGAAAACCTTTGCAGCAGGGAAAGGATGAACATATTAGGGATTTTAACCAGTCAATCATGAAATATGACACCTATTAGTATAGGAGCATAACAAAGGCCTCAACGAAGCTCTTCTTGGCTGCCATAAATGTTTCCTTAGCATGATTGAGATCAAAGTTGTCTTCTTTCTCTCGAGATTTGTAGACCCATCCATCTTCTTCAGGTTGTTTACCTCTATCAGTGCAAGTCATCATTCCACCTCTTAGCACAATAATAATGCTTTGATCTTCCTCGCGGGGCTCAATCCTCATCATTTGTAAATTCTACGTAGGTTGTTGAGGCTGTGTTTTCTTTTCTTGCATCTTAGATATTAACATCAGACACTCTTTTATGGTATGGTCGAACTGTCTTCAGTATTGACATGACGAGCCTGTAGGATTCTTACAATCTCACGCAAAGTGCCCCGACTGTCCATAGTTGTAGCAGATAATTTGACTACGACCTCTAGTAGGTCCTCCTCTTGGGCCCCATCCTCAGACCTGAAAACCTCCACGCGCTACTTTGATGCTCTGATCTGGATGTCGAGTCTTTGCTCGCATATGGTAAGTAGGGGTTCTTTCCATCATTAGCTCATAGCTTCAACAGTGGTGCTCATCGTGGCCCACAAATTTGCAGAAATTACAAAGCAACTGCTGAGGTATTTGAATAAACTTCTGAAGTAAGTGGTAGTTATCTATCTCATGTTGCCCGATAACTTGAAAAATTAAAAACCATAGCACAATCCCTGTGCTTGGCCTTGGTAGGGCTTCTGGCTTCAGGGGAATTTCCCACCCCTGTAATATGATTCGTGAACAAGGTACAATGATCCTTATCATTCCCATGGCCCTTGCACTTCAAACATCAAACTTCTACATGCATGTCAGGCTTAGTATCCTTGTCTTTCTTCAAACACTTTAATTATAGGTGTAGGCTTGCTAATTGTGAGTGGATCTACTACACCCCTAGGTTTGTGTCCTGAATAGGTGATGCGTACAGTGTCAATGCGATCTCCAAGGCTTCTGCCTGTTTATCTCTCTTCTTTTTGACAAAGAAATTCTCAAATGGGGTAAAAGCGACACTATAAACTAGTCATGATGCTGGCTATCTGAGATCTACATATTAGCCTATCTGATCTGGAATTTCAACCTTTGATAAAAGTCCCAAGGTGTCTCCTCGACTTTCATCATGATCTCTTTAAATTCAATCATCGACTATTAGTCAGATTTAGGTTTACTAAACTCTTTGTTCAAAGCCGTCTGAGTTTCTGTTAGCGATGCACGATGATTTTAGTACAATACTTAATGTACCAGGTTAGTGTGCGATCCTGCAAGGCGGTAACCAACTGAGCCTTATTTATATTATCATCGATGATTTTCTGCGTTGTCCATACAACGTTTGCAACAAACTAGAACTACTTTGGATCTTCACTTCCTACGCCCCTAAAGATTGGCATCTTCATTGCATTTGCCATGTCGAATGGTCGTGGTGGAGGTGGAGGTGTGGGTGAAGGGGTATGTGGTGGAGGTGGAGGGATGGATGATTTTTCCTAAGAATACCCTGAGTTATTAGCTAAACATCACTTCGTGGTGTAGTTTGCATTGCCCCTTCATCGCTGCTTGAGGGAGGTCTAACCAATGGGCTATACTCTAGTCCTGATCTTGTCTGATTTCTAAAGAATCTTCCACTTCACATAGATTCGAACATCAAGGTAATGGAATTACCGTTTTTCACATAATAGCATTTTAATCCAAGTATTCAATGATCTTAAATACTTACCTCATTGTCCTTTGAAGAATCTTCAATCCGCTCCTCTATAGCTGACTAAATTGTCAACTGCAAAGTTTGTAACAAATCCTACTAGAATTTGATTGAGCCAATGATGGATAGCCTGCATGATCTTGTTTTTAGAGGTTTCCAGTTGTCGCACTAATTCTAGAGTACACACTATGGGACTATCGAGCTTCCACCTTCCTTGATTATCTGTCAATTTAGCTAACCACTCATACAGTTCAATTAGGAAGGTGCAGAAGAAGATTTTGTTTATCTCTGTATATAGATATCTATTCAACCAATCTTCCTTTGACAAGCGCGGATTCTATTTTGTTGCACCGCGAACTCGTGAATCTTCCAATCCAACCAATTTTCAATTTCTTTCTTGGCCGGGTTCCAATGATGCGACATCAGACATATCTTTTAAGAAGATCCTAGTCTCAACAATGGAACCATTTGTTGGCTCAGGGGGTCCTAACCTAGGTTCAAAGTTAGTTGTACAAACCAACAAAACTCTACACTACTGGCCCTTTTGGCAACAACCTGTGTAGCGCAGGGTGTAGTCTCACCGGAAATAGTATGAGGGGATGCAAGAACCAAGTTTCTGCATGCAGAGACTAGTGTGATGTCTTCCAACGCCTTGGATCTACCTCCATGTAGATCGATAAAATTCTAGGGCATGTCACTGCAACTTAGTTAAAGTGGCCTTCATACCTTCGCGAAGGTCCATGATCAGTCCTTGCAGGCCCTTAATAGTTGATTTACCTACTTACACACATAAACAAGTAAACCTAGATTGGAGTTCGCATAGATCTACTTTATTCATCATAAAACATAAGAGAAATAATCTAAAACTTCCCAGAAGTGGCTAAGCATTCATTTCATACATTATTAAGATAGATTCAATAAATTCGCATAGCATTCAATCACTATTTCATAAAACATGTCATCCATCGGCAAAATATAACATAAATAGATGCAAATGAAAATACTCGGTAATTCTTTGGAAAACTGTCTTTATTGATCTTTAATTCACTTATTACAAACTCACACTACCCTGCACACACAACTGTAGGGGTCTATGCACTTAGTTGTGGACTCTACCCAGGCCTCCATGCACTTAGCTATGGGGCCTTCCCTTCTCTACCTAAGCGCAGGAAGCAGAGCCTTCCTGCCTTAGCTCCTACTCAAAAATCTTCAATAAACCCAATTCTCTATCAAAACTTGTCCTAAGACTCACTAATACTTGACTATTTATAGACTTTTCCATACAATGCCATGGTCTACGGACCATGGGCGAATCTCAAGACTGACTCAAAACTTTACTGAATACAAGGGGCTAAGCCCCTTTGACTCTTATTCATCTGCATGCTCCACTTCCATATATCACAGAGACTTTACATCTTTTACAAAACTGTATACAAAATTTGGGTTAACTAACCCAAGGGACCCCATCCCAACAATCTTATTATTTTTCGTCTTTTTTCCAACTTATTGACTTCCTCACGGAGGATTTCAATCAATGAGTCATTCTCAACTTCCTCAAAGGATGTTTTTACCTAATATTTTATTTTTTCACTGTTCTTTTATTTTTTCTCTTTTTCCATTTTTTATTTCTTCTTTTTTATATCCTACTCTACTTAAGATATATATATATATATATATATATATATATATATATATATATATATATATATATATATATATATATATATATATATATATATATAGATATCAAGTATAGGAAAACATCCAATGGAGACATGTGCATAACAAGATGACAAATAAACTCGTGTAGACTCAAAATATGTGCTTTGACATGTACCTAAATATGAGAGACCAACTTCTTTGACTTTGATGATATCAAGCATTGTTGAAAAAGAGAATGATGTTCCATCTTGTTCATTTTCTAGAACCAAAGCTCAATATAGTTGTGATGCCCTTCTCTTTCTTATCTAGATCATCTTGTATGTCTTCTTCTTTTATTACATTCAGAACTTCTTTTTGTTGATTATTCTCTTGAATACATAGAGGATCTAATGGAACTTTCTCAATCTTTGATTCTAATGTCTACTCTCCATCAAGTACAATCCATGATTCTTTGGTCTCCCCATTTGAATCTTCTTTTTATTTAATGCTTTCCTTCAATGAAATCAAGAAAATCTTTTTTCTGAAACACTCTTCTTGATCTAAGATTAATACCATTTAGATCAAGAGAAGTTGTTTGGAAGTGTTGTACCTGAACATTGTAAGTGGGCTGAGCTATTTCATTGGTTAGGTTGGAAATGGTGGTACAAGTAGTTGAGTGGGAGTGGATCTTTGAGATGGATTTGGTTAAGGTTGTGGTTGTGGTGGAGGTGGATGGTAGGGATAGCATAGTGTTAGGTATGGAGGATATTGAGGAAAATATTGAGGATATTGTGGATTTCTCCCATAATGTCCTTTCCAACCTTGTTACCAAGATTGGTCTTGGGGTTGAGATGGCGAAGGTTTCCAAGGAGAGTTTGCATTCAAATTACTTTGATATGAATGTGCATAACCTTGAAATTGTGAATTAGGTTCTTGCATCATATCAGGTTGACTAGGATGCCATGGTCTTCTTGGATTTTGTTGTAGCGGCTACAACCACCCTCCAAAATTTTTCCTTATCTTCGTTTCGGAGCCTCCCTACTAACCTTTCACAATAGCATGTCTTGTCTTGTCAAGTGCACAAGCTTCAGTGGTTTTCTTGTAGAATGAGAGCCTATCCATTAAATCTTGTTACCCTCATAGGATGTTTCATCAGACTTAGTCCAGCTGCAGGCAGAGCAACTCCCTCAAGAAATTGCACAATTTTGGAGGGAAATAAGACTTCCCTCCAGAAATTGTGCAATTCTATCTGGCAGGCTACTGGGCTCCAAAATTGTGCAAATCTTCTTGTCACTGTTCACTAAGAAAATTGTGCTATTCCTCTCAGTAGGGTTGCTCAGCTCAGAAATTGCACAGTTCTGGGTAGTAATCAGTTGCTCTGCCCATAAATTGTGCAATCCCTCTAGGCAGTGAGCCCAGCTCCCTCCCAAAAATGCACATTTTACCTAGCTAAGCAAACTATTGCATGTGCAGTTGAGTTGATCGGTTCCCTCCGGGACCAAGCAATACTTATTTGCATGCATGGACTTTTCCTCCCAAGGCAACATGCAAAGGCATCCCTTGATTTAGGGATCTATTTTTAGCAACTGGAGGTTACATGAAAGTATCATCTCAGAAACCTCTCACCAAGTGTCACTTTTCCTAGATTTGTGGCATGTGTGTCACAACCTTGATCTTATCAAAACTCATCAACTGGACGCTGCAGAGCTCATTCCTCACATCGACCTTGCAGCTTTGGCATCCCACATTGCATCTAGGATGTTACGTCCCTATAATACTAGTGATTCACCCATTACTATTGTCATTGTATCCCTTATTGTTATTATTGTGCCCCATAGAATCCCACTATTGTTATTTTTGTGCCTTTATATTATTATTGTTAGGTCGGCTTGGTTATATTGTGACCCCTTAGACTCCTATATATAGAAACAAGGTTTTGTCATTTGTATCATCCAAGAATTGTTCATTTGTTTAATGTAAAGGAGGTTGTCCCATCGAAGAGGCTGAATTCTAAGGCGTTGATCTATCTTTTCTATCTTTTTTGAGCTGGTTTCATAACATTTGGTATCATAGCTTTCGATTCTAGGGTTTCGGTGCTCCAAACAGGTCATCGTGGAATTTTTGCTATAACTTTTTTTCTGCACTGTTTCAGAAGTGAAAAACAAAACCTATTTGAGATGAAATCTTGTTGAACCTCACAACTGAATTTCATACATTGTTTGCTATATATTTGGAGATATGATCTGAGGAAGTTAGGGTTTTTGCAAGCTCCAAAATTTAATCTAAAACATGTCATTGTGGAATGTTAGCTATAACACTTTCTCTACGAAGTTTCAAAAACTAAAAAAAAACCCATTTGAGGAGAAATCGGTCGAAACCTCGGCTCCAAATTTCAAGTCCTGTATCACTATATTTTCAGAGCTTTAAGCTGAGGAAGTTATGGTTTTTGTAGACCCCCGAATTACATTCCAAACAGGTCACCTTGGGAAAATCGTCATAACTTTCTCTCTGAGCACCAGATTGAATTTTCGTAAGAAGTTGTAGAAAGAGGAAAAACTGTAGTTTTCTGGGTACCATTTTCAAAAACTAAACTTGAAACTGTGACCCGCGGCACGTCGTACAAGTTTGCTCTACTGAACAAGTCTATACTCAGGTCATCGTGGGAGATTTGGCATAACTCTTCATTGGAGAATCTAATCTTGATCAGACTTGTGGGATTAGAAATATTTCTCAGAGGGTTACCTCAGGAAGCAATTTTAGACCTAGGAGATCCAAAATTACAGAGATACATCAGATTCAATATCAAGCTCCTACAAAGTGAAAAAAGGTGTGTAGTTTTTTTTAAATTTTTGCATAAGCTTGGTTTGAAAAATTAGTTTGAAGGAATTCAAAGGGCATAGTGAATCATTATTATCAGTAATTGATGCCCCGAATAAAGAAAATGGAAACACCTAATACGCAACCTGAATCTCTAACATGACTCATGAAGAAGAGCAAGAAATGCAACATGATATATTAAAATTACGAGACCAAGTGCAACAAATTTCACTCGCACAAAAAGTAACATAAAATAAGATGGATTTTTTAAAGAAAGATGTAGAAGCTAATATGGATGGTTTAAAGAAAGGCATGGAAGCTAAGATGGATGGCGTGGAAGCTAAGATGCACGATTTGAAGACAGATTTGAAGACAAGCATGGAAGATTTGAAAACAGATTTGAAGACAAATTTGACAAAGTTTCTACAAGAAATGCTTACTAATGGTGAAAGGGTAGTAAAGGAAACTCATGACGAGAACAAAATAAATGTTAATCATGATTTCATAGACTCTAACGTTGGATTGAAGAACCAACATGCTCCAAAGATCGATATGAGGAAGTTTGATGGCAAGGATCCTGGAACATGGATACTACAAATGGAGCAATTTTTTTATCTCCATAATATGCAAAACACACAAAAGGTACGCATTGAAACTTTATATTTGGAACCAAATCAGTTTGTATGGTATTGATGGCTTTTCTCTCATAAACAAATTGTCACTTGGGCTATTTTTACGGATGAAATGATAGCACATTATGAGGATACAAAAAGCAACACTTTTTTTAGCCAATTGATAAATCTCAAACAAAAGGGTTCAATGATGGAGCACATTGAGGACTTCCAAAAATTGAATATAAGGGTAAAATATATTCCAGAGGAGCATAGGATTGATGTGTTCATAGGGACTTTAAAAGATAACATCCAACATGAGGTTCACCTTTGGGAACCAGATTCATTGGAGAAGGCATTCAGGTTGGCAAGAAAAATGGAAAGCAAAATTATGACAACAAGGAAGCCTACCACTCACAATCATAAAGACGGAAGTGTTGATGCCCTAGCCATCCACAACCTACAAGGTTGACACCACAAAAATTGGAAGAAAAAATAGCAAAAGGGCTTTGTTATAGTTGTGATAGAAAATACACTAAAGGTCATAAGTGTGTCGAGAAGAAATTATTTTACATAGATTGTGAAGAGGAGGAAGAAAAGGAACAAGAAACATCAAAAGAAGAGGATATACACCAGGAACAAACCCTAGAAAAAGAAGAAATGAATCTGACAATACCTTGTAATGCATTGGCTGGAATTACCACTCCTCAAAATATCAAGATAGAAGGGCATATCAAGAAGAAAAGGGTAATAGTGTTGTTTGATTCGAGAACTACCCATAATTTTATTCATTGTAAAATAGCCAAGGAATTGAATTTCTTCCTATATCCAGCATCAGAGTGTCAAGTGATGGTTGCAAGTGGAGGAACCATAAATTGGTAAGAAAAGTGCCATAATATCAAGCTATCCATGGGAGAATATGTATTGAATATCCCAATGCTTTCCATTCCAATGGGTGGTGCTGATGTTGTACTAGGAGTCCAATGGCTACAATCCTTGGGTACAATAGCTTTTAATTTTCAAGAACTTTTCATGAAATTCTCTACAGAAGGAAAGGAAGTTGAATTAAGGGGTATCACAGGGAAACCGAGAAAGAAAATAAGCTATAACAGAATGACAAAGCTTCTAAAGAAAGAACAATGAGGAATAATTGCACAATTATGTTCATTAGAGGTTCCCATGTTGAAATCATCCATTTCTCCAGATCTCCAAAAAGTCTTGGATAATCATTCCAATGTATTTGAGACTTCCAAAGGCCTCCCACCTATTTGTTATTATAATCATGCTATGAATTTGATTCCAGGAAGTGTTCCTCCAAACATCAGGCCTTACAGATATCCCTATGTCCAAAAGAGTGAAATTGAATGTATGGTTGCAGAAATGCTAGAGGCTAGTATAATTCAACCTAATCAAAGTTCTTTCTCTGCTCCAGTAGTATTGGTTCACAAGAAGGATGGATCATGGTGCATGTGTCCAGATTATCGGGAGCTCAGCAAGCTCACTATTAAAGATAAATTTCCCATTCCTATCATTGATGAATTATTGGATGAATTGTATGGATCAATTTACTTCACCAAGTTGGATCTTCATTCAGGATATCATCAAATCAGATTGAAGATTGAAAACATTCCAAAAACAACATTTAGAACTCATGAGGGTCATTATGAATTTTTGGTCATGCCTTTTGGCCTTACTAATGCACCTTCTACATTTCAAGGTTTGATGAATTCCATTTTCAAACCCTTCCTTAGAAAATTTGTGTTAGTATTTTTTGATGATATACTAATCTACAACTAGTCTTGGAAGGATCATGTCCAACATGTTGACATGGAGCTCAAACTATTGGAGGAGAAACAATTATATGCAAAAATCTCCAAATTTTTCTTTGGAGTACAAGAGGTGGAATATCTGGGTCATATTGTATCTCATGAAGGTGTTAAGGTAGACCCTAGAAAAATTAAAACCATTAAGGAATGGAAAATCCCCGCATCCATAAAGCATCTATGAGGATTTCTTGGGTTGAAAGGGTATTATCGCAAGTTTGTTAAGAATTATGGGAGAATAGCAGCACCTCTAACAACATTATTGAAGAAAGATGCATTCTCATGGACTCCAGAAGCAACAAAGGCCTTTGAACATCTTAAAGAGGCAATGTGCCAAGCACCAGTCTTAGCTACACCGAACTTCACAAAAACCTTTATTGTGGAATGTGATGCCTCAGGAAATGGAATTGGTGTTGTTTTAATGCAAGAAGAAAGACCCATTGCTTTCAAAAGTTGTCCAATCAAAGGAAAGTATTTACACAAAGCTATTTATGAGAAGGAAATGATGGCAATACTACATGCACTTAAGAAATGGTGACCCTACCTAATGGGAAGACACTTCAAGGTAAAAACATATCATGATAGTCTTAAATACTTTTTAAAACAAATATTATCTTTAGAAGAGTATCAAAAATGGGTCACAAAGATGTTGGGCTATGACTTTGAAATCATCTACAAAAAAGGGAAGCAAAATGTTGTGGCAGATGCACTCTCAAGAAAGAATGAGGATGTGGAAGCATTTCTTTGTTACATTTCTATTATCCAACCAGATTAGATAAACGAAGAAAGGGATGAATGGAAGAATGTTGAGGAAGTGTGGGCACTCATTCAAAATATACAACAAGATCCTAGTACATTTGATACATTTAGCTGGAAAAATGGTTCGTTATGGTACAAGGATCGGTTATACCTATGTAAGAATTCCCAACTAAAACAAAAGATTCTTAGGGAATTGCACACCTCTCCCTTAGGAGGGCACTCAGGATTTCTAAAAGACTACCAGAGGGTTAAGAAGGTTTTTTTTGGGATGGCCTTAAATTGGATATTCAAAAGTTTATGGCAGAATGTTTGGTTTGCCAACAAAATAAAGTTGAAAGAATTAAGACCCCAGGACTATTACAACCTTTATTGATTCCAAGCCTTTATTGATTTCAATGGATTTTATCATAGGTTTACCCAAGTTTGAAGGAAAGAGTGTTATCATGGTGGTAGTTGACAGACTTACCAAGTATGCACACCTTTATGCATTATCTCATCCATATAAAATGAGTGCAGTTTCTACTGCATTTATGGAAACAATTCAAAAGCTAAATGAAAACCCAAAGATTATTGTAAGTGATAGAGATCCCATTTTCATTGGAAATTTTTGGATAGAACTATTTTCTTGTCTTGGTACTCAGTTAGATCATAGCTCATCTTATCATCCTCAATCTGATGGGAAAACTGAGATAGTAACAAATGTTTGGAAGGATATCTTCGTTGCTTTGTATCTGATAAACATACACAATGGGTGAAATGGTTTCCTCTCGTTGAATGGTGGTATAACACTTCCTTCCATACTACAACAAAAATGACCCCATTTGTGGCACTTTATGGATATTATCCACCATCCATCACATCACATTTAAGAGAAAATTATAAGTTTCAAGCAGTGGAAGATCACATCGAGCATCAGCAACAAGTTCTCCAACTCTTAAAGGATAACCTCACCTTGGATCAGAATAGAATGAAACAGCAGGGAGATCAACATCACAATGAAAGAAGTTTTGATGTAGGTGATTGGGTATTCCTACGGCTACAACCATATAAACAAATGTCCCTCAAGCAAGCTACGAAGGATAATAAATTATCACCAAAGTATTATGGTCCGTACAAGGTGTTGCAAAAGATAGGTACTATGGCATACAAATTGGAGCTTCCTATAGCTTCCAGAGTGCACCTAGTTTTCCATGTTTCATGCTTAAAGAAGGTTATAGGTGACAAGATTCCAATTCAAACGATATTGCCATAAATTAGTGAGGAAGGAAAAACCATATTGGAACCTGAAGCAGTCAAAGAAACAAGAACTTGACAACTACGAAATCGATCAATTTCAGAGTATCTCATCAAGTGGAAGAACTTACCCATTGAAGATTCCACCTAGGAGGATGAGAATTTTATACAGAAGCATCCAAAACTACTCAAGCATTGAGGACAAAACTTTTCTGAAGGAGAGGGGCGTGTTAGGTCCCTATAATACTAGTAATTCCATCATTACTATTGTCATTGTATCCCTTATTATTATTATTGTGCCCCATAGAATCCCACTATTGTTATTTTTGTGCCTTTATATTATTATTGTTAGGTCAGCTTAGTTATATTGTGACCCCTTAGACTCCTATATATAGAAAGGAGGTTTTTTCATTTGTATCATCCAAGAATTATTCATTTTTGTAATGTAAAGGAGGTTTCCCCCTCAAAGAGGCTAAATTCTAAGGCATTGATCTATATTTTCTATCTTTTGTGAGTCGGTTTCATAACATAGGAGTCATCGACACATTCAACTCAACTGTCTTGGGGTAAGCCCACTGCTCATGACTTGCAGTGCGTTTTTGGTGAATTTTGTGTTTCACTTCATATGAATGTTGTCTGCTTCATTTTAGTGAGTGCTTTCTATCGTTTGCATGCATACTAGCTTGTACTAGCACCGTTTCAGTTATTGTTTGCATCTCACTGTTGTTGCATGCATGAAACTGTTTTTGCATGGACGATCGTCTTTGCATCAACTCACTTAACACACACGCATGCCTTCCCATTTCCTGAATCCTGCACTTGTTGTTTGCATGAATGATCATTCACTCTTGTTTGCACTCATCTCACCATGCATTCATACTTCTCATGTTTTCAGTCACCCATCGGCTCGACTGGGCTGCCTTGGCCCGGACCATGCCTTGCCCGGTTAGCACTACTCATTTCCAGAAGCGAAGACTCTACCTTCCCTCTATAA
The DNA here is from genome assembly GCA_031772625.1 of Pinus tabuliformis. Lineage (NCBI taxonomy): Eukaryota > Viridiplantae > Streptophyta > Pinopsida > Pinales > Pinaceae > Pinus > Pinus tabuliformis. Next base: position 1,372,057,725 of record CM062819.1, read on the forward strand.
ATTGTGCAATTCTAGCCAGGCAGTGACCTCCAGGCTTGCATTGTGTAATTCTTGGAGACAATGTCCTATTGGCCCAAGAAACTGCGCAAGGCAGTTTGCTAGTTTCATGTCACTGCTGACTGAAATTTCACATTGCATAGTTTCAGTCCTCAGTAGGCCAGGCTGGACTATGCATTACACAGTTCTTGCAGTCAATCAGCCTACTGACAGCCTGGACTATGCCTTGCACAGTTTTGAAAGTCAGTCTCCCGACCTCCCGACGGAAATTGTGCAACCTTAATGATCAGTCATACAGGTATGTTGCAAGTCAGTTCTCAAGTTCATTTTGGTTTTCAATGGACGGATTTCTTGCCATGAGTGTTTCCATGTCTCCAGGTATCACAGGTGTTCATCTTCCTCTCAGTAGTACATGTAAAATGGTTTCTAGGAGAGAAAAGTGGAATACACCATTCAGAGCACACTTGGGGATGCAGTCTATCAAGTGTCTATGAACTTGCCTACCCACAAAGACAACAAGTTGTTCATAGACAACAACTCCAATATATGACGGAAGCAACATCACAGCAAGCAGCACCATGAACAATAGCTAAAGGTAGCATACCGAATGCAACAAACGCAAGAGGAAGGTTGTTCACAACACATAGGCAAAACAAAGTTGCAATCTCAAGAAGATCCACTTGTGATGAAAGAAATTTTGGAGACTCAGGCTATTAGGTGACAGTGCAACATGAATATTGCATGAAGGCAGAGAACAAAATAGAGAAGGATTTGCATGTGCTGAAGAAGCAACCCAAGGAAGAATAGGAGCTGCATAGATAAGAGAATGAGTTGCAGCAGGAAAAGGTACAACGGGGGACGCAACATTCACTCATGGATGAAACTGCATCTGTACTATTAGAAAATACAGAGAAAGCAAATAGATCCATTAAACACAACACCAAGCATAGTTTATTTTATTGATATCAAGGGTTACATATTTATAGTATCTAGATCACTGACAATGACACATCTAGATATCTATTACAACTCACACATAGGAAACTAACTACTTCTAGATTAACACCTAGGGACTCATAATGACAACTCACACATTACATGGAAGCATTACTTCCAACACCCTCCCTTAATGCTTACATGTAGAAAATATAAAAAAAACTTACATTACAACAATAAATCAATCGTTTTCAAATTTTCCTAATATGGTCATCATCAACACCCACATCCACTCTAGAATCTCGCAAACTCCACTTTTTCATCACCACATCTTCGAGCTGTCACTTGATCTCCATTTAAAACGTAACTGCCTCTTACCATCATTGGTGAGCTTTGCAGAATTGATGCTTCTCAACCTCCCGGAGTGCAACGAGTCGGTCTCGATACTAAACCATCCTATGAAACTGCCACCATCTGTGAATCCACGGCCCTCCGCAGCCTTCATCAATTATCTAGGATAGCATTCTGGATACAAAATTTCTTCAGCAGACAATTCTACAACTTGACCTTATAAAATAACTTGTACTATTTCTCTTGGAGCACAACGGGTCACACCAGCTTGACCTTATTAGCAACTACCTGTGACTAATGCTCCTGAAGCACGATGGGTCACATTAATCTATTGAATTGTTGGCCTGTTCTTTTTGGTTCTGTATTTCTTATTCTTCCTTTTTTCCCTTTTTTTTATTACACACAACAAAATAATTTTACCACCAACACAAATAAAACCACCACAATGTCACACACTATTTTCTTAGCAAATTGCATTGTCGCAACCATTAAAGATCTACCTACCACGTGGTTGATAAAATAGTCATATTGAACCTCTATATGTGTGAATAGTGAAAAACATGACAAGAATTCACGTTGAATTAAATGAATGAATCAAACCATTCGAATAAATGGCTTGACTTTAAGAAAAACGTTTTTCCACGTGACCTTCATAAAAATAAACTTCTAAAATAATTAAATCTACAAGTGCATCATGGCATATTCCTATGAACGAGACTTCTACCCTCAGAAAAATAATGGAAAGCTATGGTTTGAGGGAGACATGCGGCTCTGCTTGAAGAAAAAATAGGGAAACTCATTTTAACCACTGAACTCCTCCCGACTAGAGGGAGAGTTCATGCCTCTCTCACCCCACCAGACTTGAGATCCATATCTTGTCGTTCCATATATTGTTGCAGCCACTTTGATTCCTTTCTAAACAGATGCACAAATTTTTATTCATGCAATTCACACAAATCTCCACGCAAACACATTATACGGAGAAAGAAAAAAATATGCAAATTGACTGATCCAGCGTGTTCCAAAATGTCATTAGCATTCAACCTCTCTCCTCTAGAAAATCGACTAGATGACTAGAGCAGCTAAATCACAACGATGACTCCTCCTTTGATAGTGTGTGGGTAGTTTCACTTAGGTAGTAGATAAGAAAGAGCTCACAGAAGGAGGTGTAATGCTGAGGGAATCTCATAAAAAGAAATTCCACGATGGCTCAAGATCTGATCACCACTTTGCAAGCACGGTCCTGATCTTGAAATATTTTTGCAAATTTTTTATTCGCTTCTGCAAATTTCCAATTCGCAGTGTTGAGTACCACTGGCAGTGATGATGTTGGCCTGCGCATTTGGTGCTTCTTCCCTCACAACAACTTATTTCCAGAATTCACATGGAAAATTTTCAATCTTCTCATGGATCTAATTGATCTCAGCCACCAAGGCACAATGACATTCAATAATAAACCAGGAGTGATGAAAACATATGGAACAATCTTGAACAGGCATTACACATAGGAAAACTAAATTCACACACTAAACTAATTTATATAAAAAAAAATAACACTCAAAGATCTCTCATCTTCCTGGCCTTCCCATAAAGGAATCAAGCCAGAATAGGCTCTGATACCATATTAGAAAATAGAGAGAAAGCAAAGAGATCCATTAAACACAACACCAAACACAATTTATTTTATTGATATCAAGGGTTACATATTTATATTATCTAGATCACTGACAATGACACATATAGATAGCTATTACAACTCACACATAGGAAATCGACTACTTCTAAATTGACACCTAGGGACTCACAATGACAACTCACACATTACATGGAATCAGTACTTCCAACACGTACAAGTTATAGATCCATCCCTGTTATAGACATTTTTGTGCCTTACAGCATTGAGCATGAAATGTCCATAATCTAAGGGATCCAAAGTCCCTAAACATGTTGTTCCTACCCCTAGAGGAACAAGGCTAACAAACCACAGCAATTCACAGAAGTTCTCCACCTGAAACTGCTCAAAAACAAGTCAATTCAGGATCATGTCAATGGCTCCACTGGCTGTCCGCACTGAATGTCAATGGCTCCACTGGCTACCTGCGCTGAATGTCAAAGCCAACATTGGCTACCTACGCTGAGCGAGATTGGACATGTGGCAAGTTCATTCCTCAAGGTGTCAAAACCCAGGAAGCTTCCAAAATGACACTTGCCTCAGGGAATTCGACTGGTGATGAGTAAGAGGTTCCAAATCTCCAAGTGGAAGCAAGAACCTCCAAGTGGAATCAAGAACTGACAGAGGGAGAGGACACTAGTCAGATCTCAAGCTGACTCATCCTCTCTCCAAACATCTATATATAGATCTCTCCTCCATGAGATCTAGAGGCTGGAATTTTGTTATTGCAAAGAATTGCTGTTGGTTTGAGACTGGAATCATTGGGTGCTTAATGCTTTGAAGGGGGTGAAGATAGGAATTCCATTTGCTGGGAAGGAGATGCTGGATTGGAGCCCTCTGGGTTGTATCTCTTCCTGAACCTTGTTATTCATCAATAAAGCTATCTTGGTTTCTCCTATATGCTAATGTATTCTTGATGTATGATTGCATTAGTATGTTTAGTTCATTTCTAATCCTGAACTAGTTATCAATGTGAATATCTGTCTTTGTGTAGTGTTCTTCTCTTGTCGCAAGTAGTTGTTCTCTTGTGATCTTGCAGGAATCTGTTGAAGCTGGGCTAGCGAGAAGGCAAGTAGTTGTTCTCTTGTGATCTTGTATGAACCCGTTGAAGCTGGGCGAGCAAGAAGGCAAGTAGCTGTGAACACCCAAAGAGAAGAGAGACCAGATTGAGGGACAAACGGAAGACACCGATTAGTCCATCTATCTCTCTTCATTCTTAATTCATAAAGGAAGAAATATTAGAATAGCTGTCTCTGTTTGTTGCTAAGGCACTGTCACACCTTAGGTGGATAGGATCGTCCTGCATAGGCATTTTTCCCCACAACAAATTGGTGACTCCGCTGGGGAGATCTGTTTAGTCATTTTATTTGTGTCTCTATCATTGTTTGTTTCATAGACTCAACAGCAACAATCGAACTGCATCTGCTCTTCTCAGATGCAAAGTAGACAGTTGTTGCTTTGATCCAATCACTGGATTTGTCTATGAGCTGAACAATGGACTCACAAATGATTTGATGATCCTTTGTGATAGATCTTAGTACTCCCTCAAAGAATCCCTTTGATTGTACCTTGTTTGTTGCTTTTATTTGGCCTGAAACCGTTGATTAATCAGCAATCTGTGACCCAGAACCCAGTGAGAAACTCTCGTTTCTCCTTCAGCGCGACCCCTGTGAAGAGGTTCTGCATTTCAACGCAGGTCCCGTGAAGGCTACCTGCGCTAAATGTCAAAACCCCAGTGTTGAGGTTGCGCTGATCCAGTTTTGCCTTGTGCAGCTGGGGTTCTCTGCTCTGTTTTGCCCTGTTTTGATCTCTGATTTTTGCAACCTGTAACCAGCATAGGTACCAGTCTGATAACTCCTTTTCTCTGCTTAAATTCCGCCTCCTTTTGTACAAAAAGACTGTGAGTGTTTTTATTTGTTTGTGGCGTCATTTACAGTTTTCCTTTGCATGAGTGAAATAATCATCCTGTAGCCCTTGATTCAGATCTGTTCATTGTGATCTTAGGAGAGAGTTCATTGGCTGTTTACAGTTGATTATACATTTACTTTTGCTTATTGGTTTGAGTTTGTCTCTTTTAAGTGTCGAAACAAGTGTTCATTTCGAAAGTCGTAAAGTGTTGTATTCTCTTCTACCCTTTCTGATTTCGAAAAAGTAAACTTGTTTGTACTTGTCATTTAAAAGCAAATTCAAAGTTGTACAAAAAATCTTTCTTTGTAGGCATCAATACTAAGAAAGCGGAAAACAAACACCTGCATTGTGCATTTGCATTTTGATAGTTTGCATGCTTGATTTAGGAAAAGTGCATTAGAGTGTGCTGATTGCTCTTTGAGAAAAGATGGTGTCTTTCTTTTCCCTTTGTAGCTAGGATTTTCATAGTTGAAAAGATATAAAGCTTGCTTATCATCTTTAGACTGCATTTAGGAATTGTACCATACATCTCGTGGTGATCCAGAAAGGCAAACTTCTAAAAAGATCAACCTAAAATAAACTGAATGAACTTAACAACGCTTTGCAACATAACACACAACATAGAGGTCTAGGCTAGAGACGTGTTCCGGCGTCGTAAAGCCTGGTGACTGTTGATCTTGTTGAAGGTGGGTGATTCCTCCTGAGGGACGATAGCGCCAGTACGGATTGTGCTCCCACGTACTGTTGCGTATATATTGGGAGACCCCTATAGGAATAAAACCTTTATCCTTAGGAAGCCGTGTCGGCCGCCCTACTGATCGCAATGCACTGAACACAGCATTCAGGAAGATCGACCGCCCGTACCCTAAAAAGTATTCTGCGGTTTTGCGAAAAGTTTGGCACACCCTCTACCTAGAACTCTAGAGCAGTTCCTTTTGGCCTTTTTCAGACTCTATAACGGAAAAAGTCCATCCGAGCATTTGTCACTTCGGGCTCGTTAAAACATCGAAGGAGACTAGAGTCATCTTTTGCTTTTTCTCGACTCTTTAAAATTGAAAAAGCAGGTTGTGTCTAAGCGTCGTTAAAATATATTTTAAACGGAATAATCATCACCATTCCCTCATTGATCTTCGAAGTTAGTCTCTTTGCATCGTAAGTTCTTGTAGAATCGCTAGAAAATCTTTTGGATAGACTAGATATGTCTGAACAACCGTCGACATCCAGGACTGTGTCATCCGACGCAGCAGCAGCAGAGCCTCCTGCTGCTACCCCAACGATGTTCGATGGTATACCATCTGTCCCGGCAAGTTATCAACAACAAGCCGGAGTCCCATCAGGGACTGCTTCGACGACATGGTTAGTTCCTATTTCTTCATCCGAATTATCATCTGGTATTTCTTATGTTGAAACTCAACAAATTGATCCAATGTGTCTTCAAAGGCCAATCTGCCCTTTAAGTACTGGATTGCCACCATATGGAGGGCAGTATGCCTTTTCATTGTTCCCTCCCGGAGAACAACCATATGGGAGTTTACAACAAAGTTCAGGTCAAACTGGAATTACATCCAGCGGTTGGGTACCAATACTGCCTCAGCAACCAAGGGTTGTATATTCAATGCAACCAGTCCACCCTGTGTCGAATATTCCCACTATACCTACTATGGTTGCTGCGTCGCAAGTACAAGCGCTACCTGTTGTATGTCAACCCCAAATTTCTCAGGTTACAATACAACAGCCTCTTGTCTCAACGACTCAATCACAACCTCAGGTTAGTGACTCCTTATCTGGAGCGACTCAGGCTCAAACAAGTACTATGACTCCTCATCTTGGTCAATCATCCAGTATTGGACAACCAGGGCTGGTTCAATCTCAACAACCGCAATTCCAGCAATCATATCAAGGACCTGAGCAACAAGTCTTTGTAAGTAATGGGCAGCTGCATTTCCAAAGCGGTATTCAACAACCATACTATAATGGTTATGCCCAACAACCTTGTCAAAGTTGCCAGCATCAAATACATTATGCTGGTATGCAAAGACCCACTGCTCAGACGATTCCATCTTATCCTGGGTATGCTTCGCCTAACCTGAATCAACAGTTGCCCTTTGTAGCAACTCTAGAATTACCAGATCTAAACCGGCTGACGAATGATCCAATTTCTTATGCCCCTTGGTGGCCAGCGATTCCTCATAAACTTCCGTCAGATATTCCTAAATTTAATGGAAATCCGGGTGAAGATCCGTCGAATCATGTGATGACATTTCATCTGTGGTGTTCATCAAACACCCTGAATGATGATTCGATAAGACTTCGCCTTTTTCAGAGGACGTTAACGGGTCCAGCGACAAAATGGTATATTGAATTGCCTAGAGCTTCGTTCGACAACTTCAGTACCTTAGCCATGACTTTCTTAACCCATTTTCAACTACCGATAAGGTATGAAACGGGAACAGAAATCCTAACCAACTTCAAACAGACAACGGCCACTCACATATCTGATCATATACATGAGTGGCGACGTCGTCGTAGGATGGTAAAAACGTACGTTCCCGATCAGCTATTAGCTGAATGGTTTATCAAGTCGTTACTTCCCGCTATAATGGAAGATGTGGCAAAGGGAGGAGTCGTAACGGAAGAGCAAGTTATCGCTCGTGCGCAATATCTATACTTGGTCTATACTCAGTCTGGCACGCTCTACGACAAAATACCTGACGCCCCTAGACCGAAATTCTCAATTCCTCCTCCTCCTAAATCAAACAATGACTCTTACGCCGACGATGGCGTGATTGGCAAAACAGATACGAAATCGACAAAGGCTAAATCTAAAAAGGCCTGTAAGATTTCTAGTCAAAATGCAAATGAGGAACTTCTTGCCTCAGAAGTAAATGCCATGTCGACAGACAAGGGCAAACAACTGAAGCAACCAGGGGGCAAGAAGAAAAAGAAAGGGAGAAAAAGGAAACCCCCTGCGGGGTGTCATATATGCGATGAGGATCATTGGACGAGAGATTGTCCACATATAGCTGAAGTTAAGAAACTCTTTAAGAGTTCAAAAACCTCAGCAGTATTGACTGATCCGTTTCCAAGCTCGGGTACCAAACTGGTTGCTAATCAAAATGCTTCCTGATCCCAAGTGCTTATGTTGTCTATCTCAAAGCAGCCAAATGATGCTTTGGCAAGGAATAAAGATTACAGGAATCCACAGGTGTCGAATAACAAGGCTAAAGAACAACCTAGTAGTTCAACAACAACTTTGACCAAAGTTGTGCCACCCACCATTCCTGAACAAATGATAAAGTCGCCAAAGGGAGTAGTGTACAAGTCGACATTTGATCCTCGTGCAAAAATAGCACAGAATTATAATATAATAGAGGACCTGGCCCAATCACCATCCGCTATGTCGACGCTTGAGGTACCACAAAATTGCCTCTCCCAAGAGCAAGCTTTATTATCAGCAATAGGTGAAATTGACCCAATGGACTCCAATCTTGTGGCCTTTGATCATAAAGGATATGACCCTCAGTTACCAGCTCAACTAGCTTTCCTTATTCAAGTGAAAGCCCTCAACAAAACTGTTCATCGAACAATTATTGATGAGGGGGCATCTACGTGTATTAAGTCGATGAGTTGCTGGAAGAATTTAGGCTCACCACCCTTGTCGAGATCGTCAACGACATTAAAAGCATTTGATGGACGATCATACACTCCATACAGGATTTTAAGTAACTTGCAAGTTGAACTAGGGGGCAAAACAGTAGGAATTTATGTTGAAGTAATTGATAGAAACCTTGATTACAACATCCTACTGGGAAGGCCCTGGATATATGCCATGGCCGCAGTTGTGTCGACCTACTTCAGGAAGATTGCGTTTCCCTTTCAAGGAGGAATTACAGTCGTCGACCAACAAGCTTTCCTCCCCGACAGTTCACAAGTTACGGGAAGCATTCCAATGATCCATGGAAGCAATCATTTGCTTCAAAATATTGGAGTAGGTCTCCTAAAAGACCCTGCCTTAATGGGTACTTTTGCCCTACCGCCTGCGAGTAATCTGGCGGAAGTAGCCATAGTGGAAACCTACAATATGAAATCTTCTATATCTAATGGATTCGAAAGATTCCTAAACGTTTTGTCAGCATGGATCATCGCCCTAATAGAAATACTGTAAATACAGTGGGCACCGAGGACGGTTCTAATCTCGTGTCAACCTCGTTAAAAAATGAAACAAGGAGTCATGAGGATAGTTCTTTTATTGTGTCAACCTCATTAAAAAATGAAAACAATCCCCTTTCCAAATCTCAAAGGTAAACCTTCATTCCAACCACCAAGTTGAATGCAATGAAGCTTGGGGGGCATGCACCTCGATTTGCGTTATTATGTTGGGGGCATGCAAACTTATATCGAGCAGTTTTAGCACACAGTTCATGCTCGTTAAAAAATAAACGCAAGATCCGAGCAGTTTTAGCACATAGTTCATGCTCGTTAAAAAATAAACATAAGACCGAGCAAATGTTTCCACCCGCGTTTAAGCTCGTTAAAAAATGAACTACCCGGTAAATAACCACAGTGAATGTAATATCATCAACCATCAAAGCCTTGGTCGTGTTTGCACCATCACCTCCACTTTTCATTTGGCCGATCATTCACCTCCATATGATTGTTTACGCATTTTGAGGAACAACTGTGAAGAGTGATTTCACCTAGCCATCCTTGTGACACTGCCGTGATTGGAAAATTCCAACTTGTACCTGGAATCAGCTGCTAACCCTATTTATCACTCATTCCTCAAAAGACGAGTCTTCTTTAAGCTCTTTTCAACTGACTCGTAAAATATGAAAAGATTGCCGAGTCCTTGGCCTTCCAGCTCGTTAAAGGGACAGGAAGAGCTATCCCTCCTCTAGATTTTAATCTTTTTGGACCTGAGGGATTATTGCACAAAAAGATCGAGCGCTTGTTTTGTTCGGCTCGTTAAAACTATCGAAAACTCATCCCTTCTGTATTGTTTTATACTTTTTCGGACTTAAGGGATTAGATGACGAAAAAGGACTTTTGGAGTTAACTTTATGTACCTTTTCAGACTCTCTAAAAATGAAAAGGACCGAGTTATCCTTGTCGTTAGACTCGTTAAAATCATTAAATAGCGACAAACTTGTCTTTAGACGAGAACGAGTTTCACTATCGCTAGGCTCGTTAAAACATAGCGATGGGCTTGCCTGAAGGGCAGGTTATAGAACAAGCATATGTTATCCTCCTCAAGCTTCACAAAAATAAAGAGGTACTGGTCAGCAATGACTGGGGAAAAATTGGGAGAAACTCAAGAAAACTTTGATGGTAGCAAGTCGCTCTTGAACATGACACTTTCCCTCCGTACCACAATCAGGTTGGGTTGTTTCATTCACCAGTCGCATCCACGGGCTCGCCATACCATCCATATTTGGGGTAATGCTACCAATCCATTGCATCAGTGTCACCACATGTTCAAGAGAAGTCGTTCAGAAAAGTCAACCGTGTCCCATCCACTGCCATACATTATCCTTCATCCTTTCATGACCGCCACCCTGAATCATATGTCACAAATCATTTTCACCTCCATTAAAATCATTAGCTTCGTTCCATGTCACTGATGTGGGATTCATTAAGGCCCTCCTTTGATGGATCACTTCTTGTCGACATCAGCTCATTATCCAAGAAGTTGATCTAGGAACAACCCCTTCAGTACTTTGAAGCTTGCATGCCTCAATGGCAAGTTTCTCACTTCCGGCGACAGGTATACATCAATGACCTTCGACCGAAAGATTTTGCGTGGTGTTCGATGCCAAGTCCTTTATTCACACCACGTGAATTGTACTGCAGTACCTTGAGGGTCATTATCATTATCGGTGATTCCTCTCACGCTTGTTAACGGTTTACATCATTGACCGGTAATCAAGCGATGTCTTTCCATGTTCGACTTCAGAACATTTCTCACATGGATCGACTTGTACTTAGAGTGAAGATCGAACGAGTCTGAAGACCCCGGATCTAGTTTCATCCATCCGGGCTGCGATATATATTCAGGAAAGATAAAGACATTGACATGTACATCATTGCAACAGATAATCATCCTACTCAAAGGATGATAATTTCATCAAAATTATCAGTCTACCATCAGACGATTGTCTGTTCTATGTACAGAAAAATGAATTTATAAAGCTGAGCATGGGAATGCCCGCCTCAGCTAAATCATGAAAGCAGTATGAAAAATAATGTATTGTATTGTATCTTATTACAGGTCTCCTCTCAGTATTGGATGAACTTCGGATCCCCATGATAAAGCATTTCGCCCGATAAACAGCCTCATACTTTAGGGGGCAACTGTTATAGACATTTTTGTGCCTTACAGCATTGAGCATGAAATGTCCATAATCTAAGGGATCCAAAGTCCCTAAACATGTTGTTCCTACCCCTAGAGGAACAAGGCTAACAAACCACAGCAATTCACAGAAGTTCTCCACCTGAAACTGCTCAAAAACAAGTCAATTCAGGATCATGTCAATGGCTCCACTAGCTGTCCGCGCTGAATGTCAATGGCTCCACTGGCTACCTGCGCTGAATGTCAAAGCCAACATTGGCTACTTGTGCTGAGCGAGATTGGACATGTGGCAAGTTCATTCCTCAAGGTGTCAAAACCCAGGAAGCTTCCAAAATGACACTTGCCTCAGGGAATTCGACTGGTGATGAGTAAGAGGTTCCAAATCTCCAAGTGGAAGCAAGAACCTCCAAGTGGAATCAAGAACTGATAGAGGGAGAGGACACTAGTCAGATCTCAAGCTGACTCATCCTCTCTCCAAACATCTATATATAGATCTCTCCTCCATGAGATCTAGAGGCTAGAATTTTGTTATTGCAAAGAATTGTTGTTGGTTTGAGACTGGAATCATTGGGTGCTTAATGCTTTGAAGGGGGTGAAGATAGGAATTCCATTTGCTGGGAAGGAGATGCTGGATTGGAGCCCTCTGGGTTGTATCTCTTCCTGAACCTTGTTATTCATCAATAAAGCTATCTTGGTTTCTCCTATATGCTGATGTATTCTTGATGTATGATTGCATTAGTATGTTTAGTTCATTTCTAATCCTGAACTAGTTATGAATGTGAATATCTGTCTTTGTGTAGTGTTCTTCTCTTGTCGCAAGTAGTTGTTCTCTTGTGATCTTGCAGGAATCTGTTGAAGCTGGGCTAGCGAGAAGGCAAGTAGCTGTTCTCTTGTGATCTCGTATGAACCCGTTGAAGCTGGGCGAGCAAGAAGGCAAGTAGCTGTGAACACCCAAAGAGAAGAGAGACCGGATCGAGGGACAAACGGAAGACACCGGTTAGTCCATCTATCTCTCTTCATTCTTAATTCATAAAGGAAGAAATATTAGAATAGCTGTCTCTGTTTGTTGCTAAGGCACTGTCACACCTTAGGTGGATAGGATCGTCCTGCATAGGCATTTTTCCCCACAACAATCCCAGTAGCTAGCATGGAGTAGACAAGGTGAGTAGTGTTGCTGATCACATGCAAGGGAATACAAAAACATGCATGTCATTGTGCGCACACATGCGATCCCACCCATTCGAAACACTCACTGAGGCAAATACAAGAAGCAAGTCTGAATGGAGCTGAACATGTACTCCGAGAATTTGATGCACACGACCATAAACACGTGCTTGGAGAGCAGCATAGACACTATGCATCAACATGTTGTCGATCCGGTCACACCTAGCTAACCATGTGCATGCTATCAGATGAGTTGGATAGAGGAGCCATATCAGTGAACCCGGATGCAACGAAGGCAAGAGTTCATTTTAGCAAGATCTCACCATTGAGTGCACATACACGATCATGGACAACTAAACTTGGCATTAGCTCACCACCTTTTACCATCACAAGCATGTCAAAGAGTTGGTCTCATCACAATGGTACAAGCGTTAGTGATGTATTGCATGGCTTGCTCAAGCCATTTTGTCTCACATGGGCACATGTGCATTGTAATGTAACGTACTATCAAGTGGAAGTTCAAGTGTTGATAGTCGGATGTAACAATCATAGAGTAGGTGAAGGGTCATGAGGGTAGATGAATTATCTCAAAGGGGAATGTCAAGGGTCACCCCACCCTTTTCTATAAATAGTCCCTCATAACTCATTGTATAGGCTTTTGGTCAGCCAAGCTTCCGATAAGACTATCTTGGGGAGAGCTTGGACAATATTGAAACGAGCCTTGGCTTCTCCACTACACAGAGCTAGTATATCTCTTTGGAGGAGCAGGTAGTTGTGGCTATAACGTTCCGTTGTCAGAACTAGTGGTTAGACATGGATGTATTGTATGACTGGAACTTACACTTCTTAATAGAATAGAGCCAACACGTTTCATGCATATGTTGTATTGTATTATATGCTATCTATTTTACTCTAAATGGTATATGTATTTGTTTTCTCATGCATGCATGTATGGACTATTCTGTATAAGTATGTATGAATCTTTCTAAAATGTTCTGTTGGTTTAACCATCACTTTGGATTTCTCACTAACTTGATTTCCATCTTGTGATGCATCTTCGCTCGTGTGTTCCCTTCTAATCTAGGTACTATTAAAGGTTTCCAAGGGGCAAACTCACCTCACCCTCAGTTTGTTAAAACCTCTCATACACCTTCCTTGACTTACTGCAGTTGTCACACCCTTGCTACCAACAGGGACATCTTACTTGCCTCTGTGTGAAATTGCGGTCAAGGCATTACCGTATGACCCACTGTTGGGACTCCTACACCAAACGGTCTGAGGTCGAATTGGGACTTCTTACTAGGGAGATCCCCTTACATGTTGGCGGGTCCAGCACCATCAACAGATCTATACAACATAGTTTCTTTGGTGATTGACTTGCTCCATTGTCCTCTTGGTAAACTTCCTTCAACCTTGGTAATGGTGGGAAGTATTTAGTAGCATGTGATTTTGCATGGATAACACAAAATCAACATCCTCTGTTTACTCATTTTCCATTCTTAACATTTCCACGTGTTCACTTAGATTACTAATAATTTATGTTTTAAAGTTATCAATCAAATTTCTGAGCTCATCTTGACTTACCTATCTCGATTTTAATTTACTTACTCTTGCCCTTCCTCTTGATATGTATTTGCATATTTCATAAATTTCTTCAAATGATAATTGGTAGAAATCTCCTTTACTCATGAGATCAAGGAGATCAAACCACATATCCCTAGTTGTTCTAAGTAAGAAGGTTTTTAACATGCCAAATACCAAATGTTGTAATTTTTCCCTCATAAAATTTTACATGAATCTCTCTATTATATCCTCAAGGCTCTCATCCTATTTTTGAGTCATTCTAAAGATTTATTCTTTAAGATCATAATCTCTATATTTTTCTAGCAATATCTTTTTAATATCATTCCATGATCTTATTGAAATAGTCCCTAAACTCATGAACCATTTAAGAGCTCTATCCTTCAATGTTGTCGAAAATAATCTCAATTTTTAAATGTTTAAAAGTAACCATAATATTTGCAAAGTATTTCAAATTCAAAGAGAAATGTGTCCATATCCTCTGACCTCATACCATGGAAGTTAGGAAGGAAATGTGGAAGGATGTTCTTCATATGAACACTGATATCAGTATCTTGAATGGGAAATCCAATAGGATCTTCCTCATTGGCATCATATCCATCTGTTTCTTCTACCTTCTTTTCCACCTCTTATTCTTTTACCTACAAAAGTGTATGATGATGTGGTTCTTACTGCACCACATGGTCAAATAGGTGGTGTTGGTGTTGGAGAAGTATTCTTTTGTTTTTTATATATTTTTTTTAATAAGAATGCTAATGCAACACAATTTTCCTGTTTTTGAAATGAAATATGCCTAATGCATTTTTTTTTGTTTTTGTAGAATGTAAAATAAATGAATCAACTAGGGAAAAAAACAATGAATACTTTGAAACCTCCCCAAAAATGGAGCCAAAAAGTGATGAGCCCCGGTATTGCAACAAAAATGTTGTAACTCCCAAGGCTACCAAATTAAATTATCAACCTGAGGTTCATACAAAATTAAAAGGTGTTGACACTATATGTGTAACATGCAATGTGTCATTCTTTCATTGATCTGATGAAATGAATATCATGAAATCAAAGCCTAAACTAGTTGCAGATATGGAAATGTTACTATATTTGCAAGAAATGGAAATCATGCTTGTCTAGTTGCATAAATGTATAAATTAGGCTATTTTCATAAATGTAAATTATATGGTACTTCCATGAATGTAAACACTATCCTAATTGCATAATTGAAAGTTGCATTGAAAAGGAAACTTAACCTATACAATAAAAATAACAATGCTTGCAAATAAAATCCTAAAAGAAACATGAATCCAAGAGAAATAATCCTAGTCTACCTTGCATAGGTAAATGAGAATGAAATGAACCTTTAATCATTGTATTCAAAGAGATTCTATTTATTTATAGATTTCATTAGGAATTTCATGAGGCAATCATGAAAATCATCATTGTATATTTAAATTCACAAATTTGTCCACTAACCATAACTGCAGAGGTGAATTGAGATGGAGAAGAGGAAAGGATTAATAGGCCTTTGGCCTTACTAAATCATGGTTTTGGATAGAGTCATTATTAAAGGATAGGAGGAAAAAATAAAGCTTCAAGGAAAATTTTGGTCAAGTTTGGAGGGAATTTACATGCTCTTACAAGATCCTACAGGATTGCTACCAGATTTCCCTGTTTTGCTACAAGATTGGATCCGTGAGCATTTTGAGGTTGGAGATGGTGATACAAAGGTGGGAAATTATATTGGAAGGTAAGAGAAGTTTTTATTTTTCCCTTACCAAGCTTATTACCCTTCAGGAGCCCATCTTGTACAAGGAAAAATGCACACAGTGGCCTTCAACGAACCAGAAATGTATTCTTGGTGAACAATGTTTTGGAGGAGCTTTTGAGGTAAATTACAAAAAAATTATGATTTTTATACTTGAAAGGACTAAATTCCAGTTTGCTAGCTAGTATGTCCTCTGAGTTATCTCACCAATGACTAAGAAAATTGAATGAAAATGAGATCGGGTAATTTTTTTTAATAATTAGGATGTAATATGACTCCAATCCAAGTGAAATCACTCAAAAATACCCTTTTTAACATGTCCTAAAAAATAGCATAAAGTTACTACTCCAAAAACTAGAAATTCAAGAATTAGTGGGCTAGTTAACCTACCAAATCTCTAACCTAATCAAGTGCAAATGATATGAGGTAAAAAAAAAATTATTACCCTGAATGTTTTTAGGAATTAATGCAAGTAAAATCAACTCAAAATAACCTCATTAAAATGTGCTAATAAAGAGCAAAAAATTGCTACTATTTTTCTACAAGAGACTTCCATAAATTCTAGATTTGTGAAATAGTAAGCCAATCTTTTATATGCCATTTTGTCACATCTGGTAAATAGGACTACAAAATTAATCCATAAACATCCATGAACACCTTTTCATCATCCCTACACAAATCCCTAAGCATTAATCTCTCAAATCCCTAAGCTTATGACCTTTATTGCTTCATTTCAGTGCTTTAAAGGCCCAACACACCTTCGCCCTTTAGGGACTTGCTTTAAGTGGCGGGTTTCTCACTTTTTCACCTACTATGATCGTAACAGGTTTTACCTTGTTGGGGGTGCTCTGATCAAGAAAATTCAAGAAAAATAAAAGGAATCCCAAAGATTCCTCTTTTAGAAGCTTTTAGGAATTGTTACAACCATTTACCCTAGATAAGAACTTTGAATCATATCTCCCCTACCTTGGAGTTTTCACATTCTTATGCCTTTATATCATCCTCCAATCAAGAGTGGATCTCAAGCCTATATTGGTAAATGGATAAAAATTCCCAAAATATCATCCTCTCCTATATATTTACTGTCATCCACAAGCTAGAGGTTGGATTTTGGAGATTAATCATAACCTTATGTTGTTGCTTTGATCATAATTGAGACATCATTCCCATGTATTAGGTTGGTTTTGAGGTGTACATTGTGGCAAGGAAGGACAAGTCAACTTGGGAGGTTCTCTATAAGACCAACTTCCACTTTTGGTTGTAAACTCTCTCCCTTAAATTTTAATACAAATAGTATATCGTTTTCCTACATGTGTTATGTTATGTTTATGTACATGTGTTTCAATGCTATGTTGATCCATTGAATAGAATGATTGTCTAATGCTACACAAATATCATAGATATTTGGCTTGTCTTGTTTGTTTGTGCAGGTTATAATTATATCATTTGGAGCTACGGTTAGAATTGACAAGCCAAGATGAGAGAAAAGCTTGTAACGGATCACAAGTAAGCATCTTTCCATTCTCCAATTCTTCTAAGGAAAACTTTATAGTCTTTGATTTATGTTGTTCTAGACTAGGCCACTAGGTTGAGGGAAGATACTTATATCCACAATCGTAGATTCCATATAAAAATTGGCGACCATACTAGGGAGATGTCAAGTTAGACCTTCGTTGGACTGGTTAAAACATCAAAAGGTGATGGAATCATTGAACATGATGGGACTAAATGATCCTTCTCATGGTTTGTTAAACATACTTAGAGGGATTCATCCAAAGGATGAACTTATAGATCAAGAATATGTTATCCTCCTGAAGCTTTAAAAAAAAGGAGGTATTAACCAGGAATGGTTGGGGAAATTTGGAAAATGGGATACTCCACCTATTATGGTAGCAAGTTTCTCTTGAACATGACACTCTTCCCCTTTTGGGAAATCTTCTTGTCTTTTGATTCATCATACCATTTCAGAGCCTCCATTTTCAATTTTAGGTCAATGCTACCAACTCCATTCAGTGTCACCGGTGTGTTCAAGAGAAGTCATTCAGTTAAAATATTCTACAATACTCTTAATCCTTCATTCCATGTCTTATGTTCCTAACCCAATTCCACATTAAAGTCTTTCCATTTTGAATCAGGATACTCGTTTTGTGTCATTTATGGGGAATAAATCAAGGTCCTCCTTCGACAGGTTGCTTCCTATCGACATCAGCTCATTATCTAGGAAGTTGACTTGGAAAATATTCCTTCAGTACCTTGGGACTTTCATAGATCAATAACAAGTTTCCTCACTCTCGGCAACAAGTTTACATCACTGACCTTCGACCGACAAATTCTATGTGGTGTTCGACTTCAACTCATTAATTCACACCATGTGGGTTGTACTACAGTACCTTGAGAGCCATTAACATCATCAATGGTTTCTCTCGCATCTGTGAATGAATTACATCATTGGCTAATAATCATAATGTGTTTGTCATATTCAACTTCAACTCCTTTATTCACATGGTTAGAAACATACGTTAGAAGATTGAGTGAATGAGATAGAAGACCCTAGATCTAGTTCCATCCATCTGGGATGCCATTTTAAGATTAATACAATATCACAATGTATGATGGCTATGATCATACAAACAACCATCCAATCATGGGTACACCCTTTTTCATTAGTGGACATGTCTTCTTGATCATTGTACATGTAATGTTAGCTTTTGTGTTGAGCATGGGTATGTCTCCCACAACAAAGATATCATGTTGTAAATGTATTCGTAGAAATGATGGTTTGATCAATTGTTATTGATCCAAACTTGTCACAAGGTAAATCACTTCAGTCATCAACCAGTATTTTAGACTTTGTTCTTTAGTGGGCAATCTGTTATAAGCCATTTTGTCACATCTAGTCAATAGGAGTACAAACTAGATCCATCAACATTGATGAAAACCATGTCATCATCCCTACCTAAATCCGTAAGCATGACTCCCTCAAATATATGATTTTCTAACCTTTACTATTTCATTTCAGTGCTTTTAAGGCCCAACACACCTTGGCCCTTTAGGGACCTACTTTGAGTGGCAAGTTGCTTAGTTATGCACCTGCTTTGATCAAAGCAAGTTTTCCCTTATTGGGGGTACGTTGATCAAGAAAATTTGGGAAAATAAAAATAATCCTGAAGCTTCTTCTTCCAAAATATTATAGGTTTTATTACAACCATTTATCTTGGATACCAACTTTGAATCTTATTTCCCCTACCTTGGATTTTTCACCTTCTTATCCCTTGATATCAGCATCCCATCAAGAGTTGATCTCAAGCCTAGATTGGTAAATGGATAAGAATTCCTAAACTACCATCCTCTCCTATATATTTAATACCATGCAAAATCTATAGGTTGTCTTTTGGATATTAATCAGCCCTTATTTTGCTACTTTGATCATAAGAGAGACAACATTCCCATGCATTAGGGTGGCTTTGAGGTGTGCATTATGGAAAGGAAGGACAAGTCAGCTTGGGAGGTTCTCTACAAGATCAACTTCCACTTTTGGTTGTAAATGTTGGCATTATGTTTCTGGTATGGCTATATGTTACAGATGTTGTACTTGATGGCAACTCCCATGGCAAGGCTCTCAATTTGTTAAAAATTAAGAAGTACGCAGGAATTCAGCTCAGAAGGTGCGTACCCGCAGGTACACCATGCAGGGACCGCGTCCAGATATGTTGGCCAGCCGTTCAGGAGGTGCGTACCCCCAGTGCACACATTTCAAGGCAGAGAAAAGCACACGTGGGGTTTCTTATGTTTTACTCTTGGTATTTAGCCGACGGTATTTGTGTTATTATGGTTTTGGCTCGTGGTATTGTTCCATGATTTTAGGAGGAGCTTGCCTATATAAAGCAAAGGAGATCACTTGGCTAAGTATCTTTTGCAATTGAATATCTTTAGATCCGAAATATTGGGTTATGGTCTTAAAAGCTTGATCTATATGAAAGGGAAGTTGAAGGCGAATCTGTGAAGGGTGATCTCTCGAGCGCATGATCAGATCTGAGCAACTGTGCCACTCTGGTGAACTGCCTATTCGGCCCTAATCAGAAGTACGCAGGTGTTTAACAGAAGAGCTTCGTGGGTACGCAGAGTAGAAACAAGAAATCTGCGTGGGTATGCAGAGCAGTAACGGGAGACCTGCGTGGGTACGCAGAGCAGAAGAAGGAGAGCTGCATGGGTACGCAGAGCAGAAACAGGAGACCTGTGTGGGTACGCAGAGCAGAAACAGGAGACCTGCGTGGGTACGCAGAGTAGAAGAAGGAGAGCTGCGTGGGTACGCAGAGCGACTAAGGTTCAGGTGTGTACGCATAGTAAAAGTACGCAGCGCGATAGTATTTCTGGGTGCGTACCTGCAGTAATAGTACGCGGCGCGATAATGTCTCTGGGTGCGTACCTGCAGTAATAGTACGCAGTGCGGTTGAAGGAACAGTGCGTGGGCACGCAGTGCGGCAGAAGGATTTCTGTGGGTATACGCAGGAAAGCAGAAGGTGAACTGCGTAGCGACGCAGGCCACAGAAGAGAAAACTGCGTATCTGTCTTAAGATGTTCTGTTGATTGAATTTTTCTATTGATAAGGTGTTCTGGGTTAGTTCTGTTATTGCTGTAGTGGACTGTAACTTTTATGTACTTGATGATCATTTGATGCTTTATGAAAAGAAGTAGGGGGTTGTAGCTCCCTTCCAGGAGAGACTGGAAAACGAGAGAGAGAGAGTTGTAGCTCTCTGCAGGTTGCAGCCTGCGTACTGGTAAAGGACTGCACCAGTACAAAACCATTGTAAAAGAAGTTTCTAATTTGAAAGAAGATAGAGACATATTGCAGCAGGTGGTTTTCACCCACATTGGGTTTCCACCTTACATCTTGTGTTCTTTGGTGTGACTATCTGTTTTCTTTGTTCATGCTCATTATTTTATGGTACTGACATGCAAAAATAATTCAAAGAACAAATAAGGAAGATTTATTAAAAGAATTAGATAATACTGATTCACCCCCGCTCTCAGTATTATTTTCAACAATTGGTATCAGAGCAGGTCCTTCAGAGAAGCTTGATCGCTTGAAGGTAGATCGTTCATCATGAGCAACTACGAGAAAGCATCAATCAGGCCACCGGTTTTTGATGGGACAAACTTCAATTATTGGAAGGTAAGAGTTACTGCCTATCTTCAATCTCTTGGTACAGAAGTTTGGGACATCGTAGAGACAGGCTATGCTTTTCCTTCAGCTACTCCTACAGATGCAGCCGAGAAAAAGAAGTATGAAACAAATGCGAAAGCAGTCAGTACTCTATTAGGATGTATATCTCAATCAGAATTCATGAAGGTAATGCACTATAAATCCGCAAAAGAGATATGGGACAAAATTGTCACGAGCTATGAAGGAGACGAACAGGTAAAGCGTGCTAAACTTCAAACTCTCAGAATTCAGTATGAGACTCTCAAAATGTATAATGATGAAAGTGTGGCTAACTATTTTCTTCGGGTAGATGAGGTTGTTAATTGTATGAAGAATTTGGGTGAAGAAATAAAAGAGGCTATTGTGGTTGAAAAGGTCCTAAGATCATTGTCCCCCAAGTTTGAATCTAAAGTATCTGCAATAGAAGAAAAGGAAAATCTTCGAATTCTTACTATGTCTCAGCTACATGGAATTCTAACTACTTATGAAATGAGAAAGGGAGGTCCATCAGATAGAAGAGAAGCTGCTTTCAAAGCATCAGGCAAAGGAGATTATTATGAAGCAAGCCACGTCCCGGAAGAAGAATCAAATTTTGTCAGAAATCTTCAAAGGGGTTCTGGAAGGTTTAGAGGTAAGTTACCTTTTAAATGCTTTGCTTGTGGAAGAGTAGGTCATTATGCTGCAAAATGTCCTTATAAGGATAAAGGAAAGGAACCTGCTAGATGGAACAAGAAACAGAACACAAATAAGAAAAGCTACTACACTCATGAAGATAGTGATGGTCTATCAAACAGTGATGAAGATGAACAAGGTAATGAATATAAGTTGTTAATGGCATTTGAAGATGATGATTATATGGATGCTATAGATGTGGATAAACTTTATGATGAAATTACTAGACTCAAGAGATGTATAGAAGAAAATAACATGATCATTGATACTCTACAATTTCAAATTGATGAAAAGGAAAAACATCTTGAAAAATTAGAAGGTGAAATTGTTGGTCTTAGAAAAGAGATTGAGAAAACAAAAGCTATTAATCTCAAGTTTGTCAAAGGATCTGAAACTTTGGATGAGATTATCAATGTGCAGCGGTCTCCACTAAACAAGACAGGTCTGGGCTATAATGGAGAAACTTCTCAAGCATCCACCTCAAAAAGTTATCTTGATGTAGCAAGAAGAAATGAGCAAAAGAACAATGAAGATCATCAGGTAAAGCAGGGACGAATTACAAACAGAAACTATCAGGGGCAATCCATCTTAAGGGTGAACAAAAGCTACAACCAACCACAGGTAAAATCTTCTCAATTTGGTTCAAGAATAGATGAAAATAGAAATTACAATCATTTGGCTGGTAGATTCGATAACCGCAGAAGTTTCTTCAATGGACAATGCTTTTCTTGCCATAACTTTGGTCACAAAGCAGCTCAATGTGTTGCATATAAAACGATCATGACTAGGGAAGCTCAAAAACAAAGAAGTATGACAGGGATTACAAAAAGGACCTATAACAACTTTTCGGTTCTTGAAAATGAAGTTGAATGTTCTATTTGCAATAACTTTGGTCATGAAGACTCTGAATGCAGGAGCAGGTTTCAGCAGAAAAAGGAACAAGCCTCAAGCACCAAAACATGGAGAATAAAGGAACCTCAAACAGAAAGATGTGGGATAGCATTTTATGCAGAAGGACAGGAAAATCTATGGTACATTGACAGTGGATGTTCGAAGCATATGACAGGTGATAAAGAAAAACTTGAGTCTTATTCTGCTCTAGAAAAGGGAAAGAAAGTCTCTTTTGGAAATGATACTCCTGCAACTATAAAAGGAAAGGGCATTGCTCAGTTAAAAGAAAAGGTCAAGGCTGGAAATGTTTTGTATGTTGATGGATTGAAGCATAATCTTCTAAGTGTCAGCCAGATGTGTGATCAAAGAACCGAGGTTATATTCAGATCAAATGGATGTCTTGTTCGTGATCTTGATACAGGTAAAACAATGATCAAAGGCAAAAGAACTCCAAATAATCTGTACATATTTGAAGAAGGACAACAACAATGCTATCTGAGCAAGGATGATGAGCACTGGCTATGGCATCGGAGGTTGGGGCATCTAAGCTTTTCACAAATAAGGAAAGCATGCAAATATCAGGCAGTTCGCGATCTTCCAGATATCAAAATTCCTGACAACACCATATGCAAATCATGTCAGTTTGGAAAACAAACCAGAACTAACTTTCCAGAGAAGGAAGGATCAGCTAGCATGCCTCTTGAGCTAGTACATACAGATACATGCGGTCCATTCAGGAAAAGAACACCTAGAGGAGAAGAATACTTGATATTATTCATTGACGATTTCTCCAGGTTTGTCTGGCTAGGACTTATGAAGCACAAAGATGAAGCATTCGAAAAATTCAAATCCTTCAAAGCTTTGGTTGAAAATGAATCAGGTCACAAAATTAAGTGCCTCAGATCCGACAGAGGTGGGGAGTTTACCTCAAATGAATTTTTCGATTTCTGTGAAGAACATGGGATAAGAAGAGAATTCTCTACAGCTAGAACTCCTCAGCAAAATGGAGTTGTGGAAAGAATGAACAGAACAGTCCAACAAATGGCTCGTGCTATGCTTGATGAATCAGGAACTCCCGCAACTTTCTGCGGTGAAGCTGCACATGCTGCGGTTGTTATTCTCAACAAAACAAATGTCAGGGTGAACAGCACTCAAACTCCTCATGAGCTCTGGAGTGGTAAGACTCCTTCGGTAAAGCACTTCAAAATCTTTGGGAGCAAATGCTATATTAAGAATACTGATGAGCAGCTTGGCAAACTTGAACCTAGAGCAGATGAAGGCATTCTTCTTGGTTACTCTCCACATAGCAAAGCATACAAATGCTACAATAAAAGACTTGGCAAGATTGTTGACATCATTGATGTAGTGGTTGATGAGAAGGGATACATTCCTAGGCAAGTTCATCATGAAGACATCGGAGAAGATGAAGGCTACCCTCAAAGACAGAATGATGAAGAAGAAGAACCTCAAGAAGAACCAGAGGAGCAGACAAGAATAGAAGAGAAAACCCCATCCAGATATGTTCAGAAGAATCATCCAGAATCTCAGATTGTGGGGCAGAAAGAAGCAGGTGTACAAACAAGAAGAACAGTTGCAGAAGCCTCAAGCTATTTGGCATTACTCTCCTCCACTGAACCACAAAATGTGAAAGAGGCATGCAAAGATGAATGTTGGGTGAAAGCAATGGATGAAGAACTTGAGCAAATCGAAAAGAACAACACTTGGGAGCTGGTTCCTAGACCAAAGGATAAGAATTTTATCGGAACAAAATGGGTCTTCAAAAACAAATTGAATGAAAATGGAGAAGTAATTAGAAACAAGGCCAGACTTGTTTGTAAAGGGTATGCGCAGCAAGAAGGAATAGACTTTGAAGAAACCTTTGCTCCTGTTGCAAGACTTGAGGCCATCCGAATGTTCCTTGCTCTCTCAAGTTTTCAAAACTTCAAAGTATTTCAAATGGACGTGAAATCAGCTTTTCTAAATGGAGACTTGGAAGAAGAAGTATACATTGAACAGCCAGATGGGTTCATTCTTGGAAATGATCCAAATCTTGTATGCAGATTGAAAAAGGCTCTCTATGGTCTCAAACAAGCTCCAAGGGCTTGGTACTACCGTTTGGACAAATATCTTCATCAACAAGGTTTTTCAAAAGGATCAGCAGATAGCAATCTTTATATAAAAGTTGAAAATGACAAATTGCTAATACTTGTTGTGTATGTAGATGACATTATTTTTGGGAGCAATGAAGAAGCTATGAGTCAAAACTTTGCCTCGGTCATGCAGAAAGAATTTGAAATGTCCTTGCTAGGAGAACTGACATATTTCCTTGGTTTGCAAATCCAACAAAAGGAAGGAGGAATCTTTTTATCTCAAACCAAGTATCTCAAACAGATTTTGAAGAAATATGGTATGGAAGATGCAAAACCAGTATGTACACCCATGGTCACAGGATGTAGCCTCAGTGCAAATGATGAATCTGCAGCAGTACATTAACCAACCTACATATCTATGATTGGAAGTTTACTTTATTTGACAGGTACCCGACCGGACATCATGCATGCAGTTGGAATAGTTGGAAGATTTCAGGAAAATCCGAAGGAGACTCATCTTCAGGCAGTGAAGAGAATTTTCAAATATCTTCAAGGGACTCAAAATTATGGCTTATGGTATCCTAGAGATACAGATCTTACACTTCATGCTTATACAGATGCAGATTGGGCCGGAAGCGTGGATGACAAGAAAAGCACAAGTGGTGGTGCGTTCTTTATGGGTTCCAGACTGGTATCCTGGTTCAGCAAGAAACAGAGTTCGATTGCCTTGTCTACAGCTGAAGCGGAATATGTCGCTGTTGCATCTTGTTGCACCCAACTCCTTTGGATGATGCAGACTTTGCAGGATTTTCAAATCACTTGTACACCACCAATCCCCATCTTATGTGATAACACAAGTGCAATCAGCATCTCAAAGAATCCTGTTATGCATTCAAAAACCAAGCACATACCAATCAAGTATCATTTTCTCCGGGAACAAGTACTTGAACAGAAGGTCAAGTTGGAGTATGTTCCTTCTAAGGAACAAGTTACTGATATTCTCACCAAACCATTGCCCAGGGACACTTTTGAATACCTCAGGCAAAAGCTGGGGGTTGTTGATGCATCATCTTATTGTTGAATCTTTTCTGATTGATGGTACAGGTTCAGGGGGAGCATATAATGCATTGTTGGCATTATGGAGGATGGTCGGAAGGAGATCTTGGAAATAGCTGCAATATGTCTCTATCTCTTTCATGGTGGATTATGGTTCTTTGTTGCAGATCTGGTTCATATTCAGGGGGAGCATGTTCTTAGGGGGAGCATACCCCTTTGCCCTTGATGTCAAAGGGGGAGAATGAAGCTGAAGATTGTGAGGTTGCCATCAAGTCCAAAGGGGGAGATTGTTGGCATTATGTTTCTAGTATGGCTATATGTTACAAATGTTGTACTTGATGGCAACTCCCGTGGCAAGGCTCTCAATTTGTTGAGAATTAAGAAGTACGCAGGAATTCAGCTCAGAAGGTGCGTACCCGCAGGTACACCATGCAGGGACCGCGTCCAGATACGCTGGCCAGCCATTCAGGAGGTGCGTACCCCTAGTGCACACATT
Organism: Pinus tabuliformis; assembly: GCA_031772625.1. Taxonomy (NCBI): domain Eukaryota; kingdom Viridiplantae; phylum Streptophyta; class Pinopsida; order Pinales; family Pinaceae; genus Pinus; species Pinus tabuliformis. The sequence goes on from CM062819.1 coordinate 1,372,083,850, forward strand.
TCAAGGCAGAGAAAAGCACACGTGGGGTTTCTTATGTTTTACTCTTGGTATTTAGCCGACGGTATTTGTGTTATTACGGTTTTGGCTCGTGGTATTGTTCCATGATTTTAGGAGGAGCTTGCCTATATAAAGCAAAGGAGATCACTTGGCTAAGTATCTTTTGCAATTGAATATCTTTAGATCTGAAATATTGGGTTATGGTCTTAAAAGCTTGATCTATATGAAAGGGAAGTTGAAGGCGAATCTGTGAAGGGTGATCTCTCGAGCGCATGATCAGATCTGAGCAACTGTGCCACTCTGGTGAACTGCCTATTCGGCCCTAATCAGAAGTACACAGGTGTTTAACAGAAGAGCTGCGTGGGTACGCAGAGCAGAAACAAGAAATCTGCGTGGGTACACAGAGCAGTAACGGGAGACCTACGTGGGTACGCAGAGCAGAAGAAGGAGAGCTGCGTGGGTACGCAGAGCAGAAACAGGAGACCTGCGTGGGTACGCAGAGCAGAAACAGGAGACCTGCGTGGGTACGCAGAGCAGAAGAAGGAGAGCTGCGTGGGTACGCAGAGCGACTAAGGTTCAGGTGCGTACGCATAGTAAAAGTACGCGGCGCGATAGTATTTCTGGGTGCGTACCTGCAGTAACAGTACGTGGCGCGATAATGTCTCTGGGTGCGTACCTGCAGTAATAGTACGCAGTGCGGTTGAAGGAACAGTGCGTGGGCACACAGTGTGGCAGAAGGATTTCTGCGGGTATACGCAGGAAAGCAGAAGGTGAACTGCGTAGCGACGCAGGCCATAGAAGAGAAAACTGCGTATCTGTCTTAAGATGTTTTGTTGATTGAATTTTTCTGTTGATAAGGTGTTCTGGGTTAGTTCTGTTATTGCTGTAGTGGACTGTAACTTTTATGTACTTGATGATCATTTGATGCTTTATGAAAAGAAGTAGGGGGTTGTAGCTCCCTTCCAGGAGAGACTGGAAAACGAGAGAGAGAGAGTTGTAGCTCTCTGCAGGTTGCAGCCTGCGTACTGGTAAAGGACTGCACCAGTACAAAACCATTGTAAAAGAAGTTTCTAATTTGAAAGAAGATAGAGACATATTGCAGCAGGTGGTTTTCACCCACATTGGGTTTCCACCTTACATCTTGTGTTCTTTGGTGTGACTATCTGTTTTCTTTGTTCATGCTCATTATTTTATGGTACTGACATGCAAAAATAATTCAAAGAACAAATAAGGAAGATTTATTAAAAGAATTAGATAATACTGATTCACCCCCCCTCTCAGTATTATTTTCAACAGTAAACTCTCTCCATTCCATTTCAATAAAAAGACTATACCATTTTCCTACATGTGTTATATTATGTTTATGTACATGAGTTTCGATGGTATTCTGATTCATTGAATAGAATGATTGGATAATGCTACATAGATGTCATAGATATTTGGCTTGTGCTGTTTGTTTGTGCGGGTTCTAATCATAGCATTTGGAGCTACAGTTGGATATGTTAATGCAAAAGGAGAGAATAGCTTGTGATGGATAACAAGTAAGCATATTTGCATTCTCCAATTCTTCCAAGGAAAACTTTATAGCCTTTGATTTATGTTGTTCTAGACCAGACCACTAGGTCTAGGGAAGATACTTCTTCCCATAGTCATAGATTTTGTATAACACAATCCAAGTATCTCAATGAATAATATGACTTTTCAAAGTTTTTATAAGGATGAATCATGCTTGTGACTCTGTACACAACCTACAAAAAAATTGATTTCAATCATTTAATCAATATGATCTAAAACAAAAGAAGCATGAAAAATAAATGTTGAAATAAGAGATGCAAGTGAAAAATACATTCAAAGGGAATAAAGAAATTGTACAGTAGGCCTATGTGGCTCCTAGGATGGCCAAGCCCAAAGATACTCAGAGTCTTATGAAGGAAATGAAGCTTTAGAAGCTAAAAATGGCACCAAACTTCATTATTAGAGTCAATCAAAGTACATCCTTGATAGAAATGAAATTAGAGCTTCTAAATAAAGAGATTTATTCTCAAGAAGACTAAGAAATACATGACCCTAGAGAAAAATTCGAATTTCTACTTATAAAAATAGATGGGGAAGCATCCTCCTTGAAAGGAGGAAACTGTCCACTCCAAAATCCCTCAAAAGGTGGATATGGTTTCCAACATTAGGAATCTTCATTTACTGACAGGGAACGCATTCCTAGATTTTCTCAATCTGTGGAGCTCCAAAATTTGTTCAATCATGTCATAATATCTTGTTCATTTATTATCCAATCTTGGTCCATCCTGTAGTGTGGAGAAATTCTCTATATTATCTCATTAAGGATTTACTCAATATTCTGCAAAAATAAATAATATTAGGCACATAATATGGAATTATCTCTAAACCTTCCTAAAAACATATTAAAGCTAAAAAAACATTATTAACTATAGGAGAGATTTAATATAGCCCTTATGTTCCTAAGAAAGGTTAGATGGGCTTCAATTTGTGTATAATTTGGAGGCCCGTCAATTTGTAAAATTAGCAGATTTTGCGAAGAGAGGACGTTATACAACTTATGCAAAAATATGTGTCTATAAGAATATCACAAAACCCCTTTCAAAATTTATTAAACTCGAGTATCAAGATGAAGTTGGGCATCAACCATTGGATTATGACCATGTACCTTTCATATGTCAAAATTTCGATGGATATGGTCACCTGTTTAGATATTGTCTGCGCAAAAAAATTACTATAGTTGAGAAAGAAGCCACAAGGAAAGAGGTCAAGCCACAAGGTAAGAGGTCTAGCCACAAGAATATAAGGATGGTTTTCAGCTAGTGGTTAACAAAATAAGAAACACTAAACCTCCACCTCAAAATTTCTAGAAAGCCTAGACCAAGAACTAGGTCAAAAAAAAAAATATGAAGCCCTAGTGAATAAAAATGAAGGCCCAAGTGAACCTGTTAAATCTGTGACAACACAGGGAGAAATGGTACCTCCTATAGGAAATACAAAACCTAAAAGAAATGTGTAGGGAGATCCCAAAGATCAAGAAGAGTAGGAGGTCACGAAGGACTAGGAAACTATGGAGGGTGATGGAATAGGAGAAGAACTTGGATGAAAGATTCATATTAGAAGACCGAAATAAGTTATATAATGAAACATTCCAAAAATTCCAAGCACAACAAAGGAATGAACAACTGTAACAACATGGTGTTTCATGCTCCCAGACAGGAGATTACACAAATCTAGGCCCCATGTGAGATTTGGGAGGAGAAAAGGACAAAAAAGGCTGTGAGAATCGACACATATGGTAGGAGATATTCTAATGAATTTGGGTCGAATGGTAACTCTCTCTATGGTATTCCACAAAATCAAAAATTCCTACAAATGAATGTATTTTTCTGGAATGTGTGGGGCCTCAACAACTGAGGAAATCAGAGATATGTTAAAGAAAAAATAAATAAAAGGAGACCGAGTATAATGATGATTCAAGAAAGAAAGTTGTTTGAGGCTCGATTGTGAGAAATCATTAGTAGGCTTCAGCTTAACTATGAAATCATGGAAATGGGTGAAAGAAGAAGTGTCGGCGATATCACAATCCTATGGGATCCAAATGATATAATGTTTGACGATTGGGTAAGCCTACCAGGAATCCTAACAAAGCTCTTCAAACACGTTTGTACCTAAGATTGGGTCATGCTATCAGCTATATATGGACTTGTTATCATTAATACAACACCCCCCAAAAAACTTCACTACATTTAAATTTTAGAGCCTACTTCACTATCATATGTAGTGTCACCTTGGTTGTTGAGTATTCTTTCAAGCCAATATATGTGTTTCAAGTGTTCTTTATCATCCTTATGCGTCATCACATTGATTAAAATATCTCTAGTTCATTTCATGGTCCTAACACCTTTGTTTTTGTAAAACAACACTTTCTGGTCGCAGTCATACATATTTTTCTTGTTGTACATGGGGAATGTATGTAAAGTGACATTTTGATATATATTTATTGGTGCCTAAGCTTTTCTAAGTTTTCTTGATGAGTTGGTATGTGTCACATATGATTTTATGTCTAAAATCATTGTGTGCTCCCCTTGTTTGATCCTTCAGACTTAGACAAATTTTGGTTACAAATTGAACCCATTGAGGCAGGGAACACATGAGTGCACTCTTAAGGCTTGATCAGGAATCCTTTGTGGTTTGGAAGTGTTCCCTGTGGCCTCCAAGAGTGCATAGAGCACTCCTCATGCATCTTTCCCCTTCCTTGTTCCTAAATGCGCCCTCTAAGGAAACAATTCTTCCTTTTAGCACACTCCTTCAACTCGAAGAAGTGTGCCCTCCTTGAGTGCATGATTTCACCCCGAAGACCAGAAGATCAAACCCTTCATCCTTTAGCAATGTGCCATGTTCCCTCCTTGAACTATCAGCGCATAAGTGCACTCTGAAGCCCTAAATCTTCATCCTTCATCCTTTGAAATTGTTCCTTGCACCCTCTTTTTCCTTCTTGAGCACATGAGTTCTCCTCAAATCTATGAATCCTCTCTCTTCATCCTTTAGCTCTATGCCATGTGCCCTCTTTGTCTCCCTTGACCACACAACACACTTGGGAAGCCCAAATATTCATCCTTCATCCTTTAGACATGCACCCTACTCCATCCCTTGAGTGTATCTTTCGCTTGAGCACATGAGCACATCCCAAAGCCCTGAAGCCTCATCCCTTCATCCCTTCAGCCTTTCCAAGTGTGCCCTTGTGCCCAAAAGCTCTCATTACTCCTTGTATCCACATTGTTAAGTAATGAAAAAAAATATGCATGAAACATGTTAGACTAGGATATTTTTAGGTTGATGGTTGTTTTTCCTGAGTGATTGTAGTCACATGTATTCTAGGAACAACATGGAAATCATGCATGAATAATATCAAGAAAGAAGGCAACCAAAGGAATCATCCAAAAAAGGAATACATTGAAGTCTTAACAATCAAAGCACCTTGAATAATCCATAATATCAAATACCCTTTTGAGGGTGAAGAAATCAATGATCAAAAGGTGCATGTTGAAGAAAGACATGAGTGGTAGCCATGTCACCCATTGAAGAACGTCCATGTCATCAGTCACTATAAGTCCCAATCATCAATAATGGTGACCTATCATGTCCCATTACATGATGATGCAGAAGTTATGATGTAATAATGTAATCATTGTAAAGACAAATAAGTGGAAGTCCAAGATTCATGTATGGATAAAAGAGCCACGGAAGTCCAAAAGACATGTAATACCAAGATTCATATGTAATTCCAAAGGTCATTTGGAAGTCCAAAGGTTGTAGAAGTTCAAAGGACATTATGAATTGGAAAGTAAAGAGTAATGAGGATGTGAAAGGTCATACCTTAAGTTATAAAACGATCCTAATTTCTCATGCAAAGGACTTATAACCTTGGATTCTCCCACGAGGCATTAGAGAGATAGATTTAATACTTTTGGGGAGTAAGTAGTGGCTCTAATGCTCGACTATTGGAGCTAGTGATGTTCATTGTACTTATGTATCTTAGAACTTTTTCTTAATTCTTGAAGCTTTTTGGCCAACACATTTTCATACATGGATTGTGTGTGTTTTAAGACTATTCTTTGAAAGTTTATGATTCATGTCTTCTTTCACATGTACTAAACTAATTGAACTATTTCAGTGACTTTGGTGCTTAACTTATTGGAAATGTGTTGTAGTTATTGTAACAATTTTCACATCTATGTTAACTATTTTGCTTAATGTTAGATATGCCTTTCTAATATGTGTGTCTCTCCATTAGATTAGTACTATTAATTAATTTTTAGAGGCTCACTATATTTCCCCTCTATAGTGAAAGAACCTTGATAACCTGCAATCGAATATTCACAAGGCACACTCTCTTACTCATTTAAAATCACATGTGCACTTCTCTCTTGTGTTGATTACTAAATCCAAGGCATATCTTAAGTAAACGAAAGTTGGGCCATATTCTAGATGGGAATCCTACACAAAATAGTGTGGGGTCTAATTGGGACCTCATATCGATGAAATCCCCTGTATGTTGGTGGTATCCAGCACCATCAACATGACCACATATTCCGGGAGAAAAAAGAAAAGTTCCTGCAAAATGTGGGAAATATGCAGAACATTTCATCAAAGGATTTGTGTATCCGAGGAGGGGATTTCAATATCATTACCTCCTTGGATGAGAAAAAGGGTAGTATGAGCCATCTAGACCCAAAAGTGGAGATGTTAAGGGATTTGATTGCAAACCTAAAACTGGTGGATATCCAAACTAACAAACACTTGGAATAACCGTCGGGGGGGGAGTGGGTAAACATCAAGTGGCATCTCATCTCAATAGGTTCCTAGCATCAGAGCAACTAAAAAGCAGGAATATTTTTTTCGAATCCTCAATCCTACCATGTTCTGGTTTGGATCATTCATTGATTAGGCTAGAAATGGACTTGAAGATAAAACCTAGAAAAAAGCCATTCAGATTTGAATCCTTCTAGCACAATAACTCCTACTTTATGGGTAATATATATACATGGTGGAAAGAAAGCACAATGCAAGGAAAAAATGATATCTGTACCTTTCAGCTTATGTTGAAGGGTCTCAAACAAAAGATAAAAATTTGGAATTAGAATGAATTTGGGAACATTCTACCTCACCAACAAACACTCCAAGGAAAAATATAAGAGCTAAAACATCACATGATCATTTTTGGGTGATCAGAGGAGCTTGCTAAAGAAGAAGGCCATGTGTTGGACCAAGTCTAATAGAGAAGGAAACAAGAGGATATCCTGTGGAAATAGAAATTGAGGGTCCAATGGTTCTGAGAAGGATAAAACAATAAAAGATTCTTCCATAAGACGATGATCAAACATTGAAAACGGAATCATATTTTCTCTCTAGGGGATGGGACAGGAAATCACATTACACATCACGAAGACATGATAAAACTTTTAGTAGACCACTTTCATTCTCTTCTTATAGATTTTGTACGTGACAAAACAATTGTGATCCACAAGATCACTAGACATATCCCATAGATGGTTAACCGGGAGCACAACATGGCAGTGATGAGGGATGTTTCTCTTCAAGATGTGGAAGAGGTAGTAAAGGACATGGCTAGAAATCATATGCCTAGGATGGATGGATTCACAACATAATTCTATTAAGCATCCTAGCACTTTACTGGGAAATAAATCCTAGATGTGGTGGAGGAATCCCAAAGAATGCAAAAGGTAATTCCTAGTCTTAACTCCACTTTCCTTTATCTGATCCCTAAATCAAAACACTTTGAGGATCCTAGTGGGTTCTGACCTATTTCATTATGTAATGTTATCTACAGTATTATTACCACCATCATGGTAAAAATACTAAAACCCCTTCTTCCTAACTAATTTCTCCTGAGGAAACAAGATTTATTGAAGGTCATCAAATACTAGATGGGATCATTACATCCCAAGAAGTTGTCCACTACCTCAAAGCTCAAAATTCCTAGTATGATGATTAAATTAGAACTATACAAGGCCTATGACCACCTTAGCTCGTCATACCTCCTCAACATTCTACAAACCTATGATTTTGATCCTAGGAGTATTAAATGGGTTTTTTTCCCTCATATCTACCCATGACTTTTCCATCCTTTTTAATGGCTCCCCTTCAAAAAAATTTAACCCATCTAGAGGCCTTCACTAAGGAGACCCTTTGTGCCCCTTTATGTTCATCCTAGCAGCTGAAGGTCTAGGATGGTACATTCAAAATGCTACTCAATCCTCCCATATCTGGGGTCTCCATATATGGAGATTAGATCAATCCCTAACCCACCAGCAGATTGTGGACGACATTATGTTATTTTTCAGGGTATCATTAAATTAAGTGAGGAGGTTAAAAGAGATTCTAAATGATTTTATGCAATATTTGGCCACGTTGATCAACAATGAAAAATATAACATATTCTTTTTTAATACCCTGAACCCAATCCAAACCTTCTTAGAAAGAACCCTTGGTTTTCGTATTGACACACTTCCTATTAAATACTTGGGCATTCCTCTAGTCTTCAAATCCCTTGGGACTTCCTACTAGAAGGGGATCATTTAGAAGATTTATAAAAAACTCAATGGATGGGCTTTCAGAGCTTTAGACATGGCTAATAGAGTAGTACTCTTGAAGGTAGTCTTATAAACAATACCGATCTACCAAATGCCAAGTTTGGATGCTCCCAAAATAGTATGCAACTCCATGACAAATATATTCAAAAGAATTCTCTGGAGTGGGGCTCAAAAATAAAACAAATGGGCTTTAGTGTCTTGGAAAAAACCAATCATGCCTAAGCTAGCTGGCGGTCTTATTCTAAGAGACCAAGAAATACTTAATAAATTTCTAGGTGCCAAGTTATGGTGGAGATGGCTCATGGGAGGGGCCAACCTTTGGAAGGAAATCTAATCAAGGAAATATAGAATTCATACCTATCAAGTTGATAAGTTAATACATAATGACACTCGAATGGGCTCATTCACCTGGAATATAGCCCTCAACAATAGGGAACTCATTAGGAACCACATCTTCTGGGAAATTCGAGATGGGAAAATGATCCTCTTCTGAAAATATGCATCACAGTAGAGAGGAAAGCCATTTAGTAGACAAGATCTAGAGGAAATTTTCCCCTTCATAGCCACTTGAAATGTTTTCTCATTGGACAATTTATGGAAGCCTTTAAAAACTAACCCAAACTGGAGGCAATGGAAGGATAAGGAGGATTGCGAGAATCCCCTTAATACTAATCAGTGGCAGAACATGCAGAAGGAAATTCACTTCCAGAAAATTCCCAAGCAGGAAGGCTTGGACATCATTACATGGGGATATTCAAATAAAGGTATGTTTAATTTCTAGGAGGCCTACAAATTAGCATCATATAAGCATGAGGAACAAACAGGGTCACCATGGAGGAAGATTTGGAAAGAGAATCTATGGCCAAAAATCTCACAATTCCTCTAGTTGGTATTTCGAAGGAGAGTCCTTACATGGTATCAATTGCAAAAAAGAGTGTTCCACAGGCCCTCTTATTGCATTTTGTGTGGCCACTCGGGGGAGGACATTGAACACCTTCTAAACACATGTATCTTTACATAACAAATGTGGTGAAACTTGGCAAAAATCTTTGATCATTCATACTGGAACCATCAACAGATCTTGGGGATTCTTTGTAGCATTGTTCCTATGGGAAATATGGATAGAACAAAACCGAAGAATATTCACGACGAAAACCAATACCCAAGATATCAGCTAAAATGGAATTCTACATAATATCAAAGAATTTTTTTTTGGAGTGTTGGAATCTGGATGATTAACAGGTAGGTCCTCATGAAGCTTGCATCCTTCAACAATAGAATATAGCACTCGAAATGGTATCTCCATCCTCCTGGAAACTCTTGGTCTCCCCCTCGCTATCTCCAAATAAATCCTCATCCCCCCTCGAGGGATTTATGAAGCTTAATTTCAACAGCGCCTCCAAAGGAAACTCGAGAAATGCATGGCACGGTGGCATAATTAGAGAATGGTAGAATCAAACCAAAATCATTTATGCTTCTAATTGTGGATTTGAAGAAACAATGAAGCTGAATTCATTTCCCAAGAAAAAGAATTACTCCCAATATGGAAGGTTACAAGAAAATGGTGATTGAAGGTGACTCTCGCCTGGTGATGGAAATCATCAAAAAGATGAATCAAGGAACCCACAACGAGAAGGGTCATAGTTGAGAATTTCGTGTTTGAGCCAAAGCATTGGTGATATTCTATATCAATTTGAGATCTGATATCATCCCATATCAGAAGAGAGGGTAATAGAGCAACAAATTTTCTGGCCAATTAGGGATGTCAAAACATAGGAAGGACATTGGAGTCTCAATGGTCATTCATTGATTCTAGAGAGAACATGGAAAACCTAAATCAGATCTTGGAAAAATATGCTAATGATAGCTTCATCTCCAATCAAGATCGATAGATTCTAGAGAGAACATGGAAAACCTAGATTAGATCTTGGAAAAATATGCTAATGATAGCTTCCTCTCCAACCAAGATCGATATTCAAGACCCTCGATTGGGGTGAGAGAATGGCTAAGGGAAGCGGTTAGATTTGATTTTTCATCATGCAGTTAATGATAATCATGTGAGGGGGTGGCGTGGACTCAACCACATGAATTTTCTCATGCGTAGGACGTTAGGTTATTGTTATAACCAAGGACAACTACATTTGCAGGTTAATGAAAAGTTGGCTACCATATCTTCTGCAAATGGTGAATGGTTGACAAACAAAAACAAGGCTTCCTCTGTCGGTTACCACTGGTAAAGGAATATTTCCAGGGAATTCTCGAGACATGAGGATAGAACACGATTCGAGGCCTTTGCGGGTGAGGTTTTGTTTCTTTATCTCTGCCTCTATAGGTATGTTTAGTTCGTTTACATTCTTTTCAACATGATTTATGTGAAATGTATGTGCTGCATATGGTTGTCTATGGTTGGTTTTGATATGTCACCCTTGAATAGGGTTTTGTTCAATTCTATTGAGGTCTCAGGGGATGGGATTTTCTGTTTTTCCTTCCATTCTCAAGTTTGGAGGCTTTGTGTGAGTAGGCCCTCCTCTTCCTTTTAGGATCCTTCCTTTCCTAGGATTCATGAATCCACAAGAGAAGCATCCTACCTATATTTTGGATGACTACGAGTTTCCAACTTTCAATCCCTTTTCATCATTTATGTAGCCTCTCGATTCATTAAGTCGTGAAGGGTATGTTGTTTATAGTTCACATATGTATTTTTGTTCCTTCCAATAGGAAGAAATGGATCTACAGTGTATTTGGGTTTGTTTTTTAAAACAGACCCACAAATCTAATGTGAAGAAGTTCCTATAGACATAGTTTAATTTTTCTCTTTACGATGGATATGTCTCTTTTGACCTTGTAGAAACTCAATTTCGCTTGGTCTATGGGCACATTTCTCGAGGTGTCCTCTATAGATCAATCACAAAGCTCTCACTATGAGAATTAAAGGTTGGGAGTGTGTATTACTGGAAATCCTCAAGCTAGCAGCAGTGTGTTGAAGGAAATGGATCTACTTGTTTTGTAGCATGGTCGTAATTCAAATGTCAGTCGGGGGAAAGGCCAAGAACATGGTTGTGGGAAAATGTGACCCACAAGAGTCTAGGGTCAAAGGAATAGTCACCACTCAGTTTCTATTGCAGCTAGAGCTTATATGAATGGCACCTTCCCTTGGGATTACTAAGCCATCACTGAGTGGGAAGTTGAGATTAGAAGTCAGATCGTTATGCTCTTAACCTGCATGACGATACCAAAATACCAAATATGCGAAGGCATATACCCAGAACATAGAATAGTGAGAAACAACAACAAGTATTTTATTATTCAAAAATAAATGTTCACTTTCCTCTTCGAGGGGGTAACCTCCAATAAAGCAGAGCTCGATTACAAAATAAGACACGATGCTCCTCGCAGGGAGTCTCTATCCTTTATATATGACTCATACATGCAATACCATGGAGAAATACCATGGTTCTTATTAATACCATCTATCTAATACCATGGCCCATAACTAACGGTGGTCCCATCATTAAATGTGGGTTAACCACTTACAATTATTAATATGGGCTTTATTAACTCTTTACTTAACTATAACTATGACTCGATCCTACTACATAAATAAGGGGGTTAGGGTGGGACCCTAACATGCCCTCCCCCTTAAGAATAGCCTTGTCCTCAAGGCTGAAGCTGCGGAAATTGCTAAAGAATAGTGGCTGGTTCCCAGGTTGCATCTTCCAGAGAGGTGTCTTTCCACTTGACGAGGACTTCCTTGATCATGCAGCCACAGAGGTGCCGTTCTCGTGTGTCTAGGACCTGTTCAGGTTGGAGCCAGATTGACCCTTCTTCATCCAATTCAAGTAGACTAGTTTGAATTCTACAATTGTTCCCAATCACTTTCTTGAGGCATGAGACATGAAAAACTCGATGGATTTTTGCAGTGGGTGGCAAAGCTAGCTTGTAGGCCACTTCTCCAATGTGCTGAAGTATTTGATACGGTCCGTAGAATTTTGGAGATAGTTTCTGACAACCCTTATCTTTGAGTGATGTTTGATTATATGGTTGTAGCCTCAAAAATACCTGATCCCCTTCTTGAAATTGGCACTCTGAGTGATGCTGATCTACTTGTTGTTTCATGTGGTTTTGAGCTTGATGAAGATTCTCTCTAAGATGGGCGAGCATGGTTGTGCGGTTTTGTAGGAGTTGATCCACTGCTTGTACCTTTGAACACCCCTTGATATAAGAAGTAGGGGAAGGAGGGAGTTGACCATAAACTGCTTCATAAGGAGTCACTTTGGTGGTGGCATGATAGTTGGTGTTATACCACCATTCAGCTAGAGGTAACCACTGTACCCAAAGATGTTGCTTCTCTGAAGTGAAACACCTAAGATAGGTTTCCAGACATTTGTTGACTGCATCAGTTTGACCATCCGTTTGTGGATGATAGGAAGTACTGAGTTTTAGTTGGGTACCTTGTAACCTGAAGAGTTCCTGCCAAAAATTACTGGTGAAGATCGGGTCACGATCAGACACAATAGAAGTGGGCATGCCATGCAATTTGAAGATCTGATCCATGAAAGATTGAGCGACCAAAGTTGGTGTAAAAGGGTGGGGTAGGGCGCAAAAATGAGCATACTTAGAAAGTCGGTCCACAACCACCATGATGACTGACTTGTTTCCTGACTTTGGAAGACCTGTAATGAAATCCATAGAAACCTCCATCCATATTGATGTTGTAATGGGCAATGGTTGTAGTGTGCTTGGTGCTTTGACTGTCTCCCCTTTGTGGCGTTGGCAGACATCGCATTCCGCTACAAAAGTAAGGATGTCCTTTTTCATGCCTGTCCAAAAAAATGATCTTCTAGTGCGAGCATACGTCTTCTGAAAGCCTAAATGTCCTGCAGTGGGGGATGAGTACAATTATGCCAAAATGCGACTTTTGAGGGTGGATGTTGGTGATATTACGACTTTGTCCTTGTAGCGAAGAATCTCATCCCACCACGAGTAGCCCTTGATGGAATTTGGATTTGCCTGCAATTGAGTAATGAGTTGGGAGAGCCAGGGATGTGAAAACCATTCCCTGCAAGCCTCTTCAATCCATTCTGGAATGGGAAGGGAAATTGCGAGCAGGGTACTTTCCTCCTCAAATTGGAGAGATAATGCATCTGCTACAATATTTTTGCGCCCTTTCTTGTAAATGATCTCATAATCATATCCCAGCATTTTGGTGAGACATTTATTTTGTTGTGGGATGATAGGTATTTCTCCAAAAAATATTTAAGACTGTGATGGTCTGTGCGGATTTGGAAACGTCACCCCAATAAGTAAGGACGCTAGGTATCTACTGCATGTAAGATGGCCATCATTTCCTTCTCATAGGTAGATTGTCCCAGATTCTTCCCACTTAGTTGTTGGCTTGTGAAGGCCAAGGGTCGACCGTCTTGCATTAAGACCGCCCCAATACCCGTACCTGAAGCATCACATTCAATGACAAAATATTTGGTGAAGTCGAGTAGTGCTAAGACTGGAGTGGAACACATGGCATTTTTTAGAGCTGTAAATACCTGTTGTGCTTCATCATTCCAGAAGAATGAATTTTTCTTGAGGAGTTGAGTGAGGGGCTTCGCAATGCGACCATAATTACGGACAAATTTGTGATAGTAGCCGGTGAGACCCAAAAATCCTCTCATGCTCTTCAAGGTCTTAGGTTGAGGCCAATCCTGCATTGCCTGGATCTTTTTGGGGTCCACCTTGACACCTTCACACCCCACAATGTGGCCCAAAGACTCAACTTCTTCCATGCCAGAAGAACATTTGGACATCTTAACAAATAATTTATGCTTGCGGAGCAGTTGCAAGAGCAGATCTACATGCTGAAGATGTGCAGCCCAAGTGCAACTGTAGATGAGGATGTCATCAAAGAAAACAAGGACAAATTTCCTGAGATATGGTTTGAGAAGGTGGTTCATAAGGCTCTGAAAAGTAGATGGGGCATTACAAAGAATGAATGTCATGACCAGGAACTCATAATGACCTTCATGAGTTCAGAAAGCAGTCTTCGGAATGTCGACTTCCTTCATGCGAATTTGGTGGTAGCCTGCGCAAAGATCCAACTTAGTGAAGAATTGAGCCCCATTGAGTTCATCCAGCAAATCATCAACAACCGAGATGGGAAATTTATCTTTGACTATCAGCTTATTGAGGGCCTTGAAGTCTAGACACATATGCCATTCCCCATCTTTCTTGAGCACTGTGACCACCGGTGATGAATAAGGACTAATGCTAGGACAAATGACGCCTGCTTCCAAAAGTTCCTTGATTATTTTTTCTATTTCATTCTTTTGGGTGAACGTATATCTGTATGGGTGCACATTTGGTGGTTGGGCCCCTGGGACCAAGGTGATGCTATGATCATGTTCCCCTCTCGAGGGTGGAAGCTCATGAGGCTTTTCAACAGATGGTTATTTAAAATCTATTGCATCTCAGGATGAATCGGCATAGAATTGGGTTCGACGGCCTGGATGGCATTAAATTGAGCTATAACTCGATGATGGCCCTTTTAACAATTTTTCCATCCTATGTGAGCTGATGATAGAGGGAGCTCCCGCCTGGAGTCCGTGGAGGGTATGTGTGGAGTTGTTCTGCTTAAAGCTCATATATAACTCCTGGAAATCCATTATGATTAGCCCAAGTGTGCGAAGCCATTCAGCACCGAGGAAAATGTCGCACCCTCCCATGTGTATGGCAAACATGTGGGTCTTCAACTAATAATCCCCCTTTTGAAGTTTGACATTTTCATAGTGGCCTTCACATTTCATGGTTCCCCCATCCGCAATTTGGGCTTGGAAGTTAGAAACTGCTCGTACAAAACAATGCACTGCTTCCGCGTCTTTTTGATGGATAAAATTATGTGTACTTCCACTATCAATCAAGACTACTACTAGGTGATGCTTAATAAAACCTCTGATTTTGAGAGTTTTAGGTGAAGAAATCCCTACCAAAGCATGCAGCGAAATAACTAGTTCATCAGGGACATTGTCCTTCTGGTTGTCCTCTTCTGCCTCCTCAGGTTCCTCAAGTGGTGGGGCTTCCTCCGATGACCTGTAATCAGTGGCATCAATTTGAAAGAATTGGGGATCCTTGCATTTATGACCTAGGGAGTATTTTTCATCACAGTAGTAACATAACCCCTGCTTTCTTCTTTCTGCCATTTCTGCAGGTGACACCTTTTGAACCTTAAGTCTTTGAGTCGTGTTGTGAGCCTGTGGGGGGCGACCCTTGGTGGTGAAATTTGGGCGAGTGGACTGGGCTGCTAACGCACATTCCACATTACGAGCTACCTTGCAAGCCTCTGACCATGTGGGAGGGTGGTTCAGTTGGATGTGGGCTTGTATGGCTTCTTTAAGACCGTTGATAAAACATTTTGTGTAGAACGCATATTGGATACCCCTAGTGCAGAAAGCTAAGGCTTCAAAGGCTGTAATATATTCATCCACTGTGCCAGTCTGTTGGAGCTTAGTGAGATGACCCAAAAAAGTGGAGTCATGGTCAAAGCGCTCTATAAGAGATTTTTTGAAGGTGTCCCAAGTCAAAATACTTCCATTGCAATGTTGATGCCATTGCCACCATTGCCATCTTTCATTGTCCAAGTACATGCTCCCCACCATAAGTTGAGTCTCATTATGTAAGATGTAATTCAGATTGAAATACTGCTCCATTTGTGCTACCCATCGTGTCAAGTGAGAACCATCAAATTTATGCATATCCAACTTGGGAGGTCGCGGACGGGATTATTGGTGGGTGCCCCAGAGGTGAAGAGAGTGGCTAGACTCACCCTCACTATGTTCATGGCCAATATACGCCTCCTCTCGGGCTTCCGCCTTGCCCTTAGAGAGTTGGTTAGTTAGTGACGTTAGCTGATCTTGGAGGTCTTTCATGGCTTGTTCAAGTTTGTCGATCTTCTCATTGGCCATAGCTTGAGCTCTAGTTTCTACCATGCACTGATCCGATGTACTTGAAATTTGGGACAGCCTGAATTTTTTTTGGCACTAACAATTGAATGGTACCACCTTTCTCAGCTCGTCGTCCTAATTATTATGGGCTAGATCACCAATAAGCGCCCCGGGGGGTCTC
Source organism: Pinus tabuliformis (assembly GCA_031772625.1). Lineage (NCBI taxonomy): Eukaryota > Viridiplantae > Streptophyta > Pinopsida > Pinales > Pinaceae > Pinus > Pinus tabuliformis. The sequence goes on from CM062819.1 coordinate 1,372,100,088, forward strand.
AGACTTTTCCTAACGGAGTTTTACTCCTTGCTTAGGAATACTGCAGTAGTCGAATCCCCAAAATGTCAATGCTGCCAAAAGTCCTGCGAAAATCACGCCCCGGTATAGGAACCCCACACAACTACTCAGATCTGGTGGATCTGAGAGATCTGAATGGATAGCTCTGAGTGGCGGAACAGATTGTTGTTGTGGATCTGATGGATCTAATAGATCTGAATGGCTGTTCTGTTAACTCGGAACTGCGGGACTGATGTCTGCTGCTGCTGCAAACTCCACTTGTGAGATCTGATCTGGCAGAGATTATGTGTGATCTAGAGATAGAAAAGGGAACTATGGTCTCGAGGAGTGTCAGGTGCTACAGATCGCAATATACATAAGGGTCTGACAGTAGTACTCGGCCCAATGTTTCAGGGCTCTAACTAAGGAGGATCAACTGTACCCTTAGCCGTACAACCCGACTACCCTATCGTACGGGCGAGTAATCTCTCTGAGTGTTGTTCTCGGTGTACTGTAGCAGCAAGACGACCAACGGTTTATCTATGGCGAGGTTGCAAAGGAGCTAGGGGGCTTCCGATTTACCCAGAGGGTACTTGGAAGACAGTCCGTGTGCGGTTCTGTCTAATGCGCTACTACTCGAAGGGGTACCCACAGGGGTTACAAGGGAGTCCAACAAGCATGACCACCTCTTGTATTTCATGTGTCCATGCCTCCCCAAATCCGCAGGTTTATGCGCTTAACAACAGATCCCATGGTTTAAAGACGCCGGAACAGGTCTCTAGCCAAAAAAAAAAAATTCTAAGAAATGGAGATCCCACCAGCCCTAGAAAGTGCTCTAATACCACTTGTTATGCTCTTAACCTGGAAGACAGTACCAGAATACCAAATATGTGAAGAAATATACCCAGAACATAGAATAGTGAGAAACAACAGCAAGTATTTTATTATTCAGAAAGCAATGTTCACTTGCCTCTTCAAGGGGGCAACCTCCAGTAGAGCAGAGCTTGATTACAAAATAAGACACGATGCTCCTCACAGGGAGTCTCTATCCTTTATATATGACTCATACATGCAATACCATGGAGCAATACCATGGTTCTTATTAATACCATCTATCTAATACCATGGCCCATAACTAACTGTGGTCCCGTCATTAAATGCAAGTTAACCACTTACAATTATTAATATGGGCTTTATTGACTCTTTACTTAACTATAACTATGACTCGATCCTACTACATAAATAAGGGGGTTAGGGTGGGACCCTAACATAGATGGATATCAATGATCAAGACATTATGGAAGATCTTGGATATCTTATTCGAGTTTGTGAGGTTATTGAACTCAAATTAAGAAGACCCTCAATTTATTCTTGATTATGAAGACACTCTTAGCTAAAGCTTTGATGACAACTCTCACACGCAACTCAGGTCCTTCAGAAGAGATTCGGGAAATTAAAAAAGAATTCTAGCTAATTTAGTGCTAGATTCAACAACTTAATGCTCACCTTGCACACATTGAGAGGCAAATTCATTGCTTGCCTCAGAGTAAAATTTTGGGTTCTAGTGCCAAAGACCTCGTACCAATCTAGTCCTTGGATGATTAGTCTGATATATTAGTATAGTATGGATATTTTGTTGTTTAGTCTTGTTTCAATGAATAATAAAGATTTTTTGTTTACTTGGTATAGGATTATGGTCAAGAGGAGTCATAAAGACAATCAAGTTTATATAGCTCTCTTAGAAAATCTTAGAAAAATTATATTTTGGATGGCTCATAATGCACTGAGATGGTCAACACACCTGGTCTCCGTGTGGGTCTATTGAGACCATCTAGATATGGATGTTGATCTTGTAATACTTGCCTTATTTTAAAAAAGTAATAGAAAGATACTCGCCAAACTTACAAAAAAAACAAGGATGCAAAACACACACAAAGAGACCTAAATCCTACACATTAATCTCCAACTTCCACACGTGGTACTGGTGCAACCTCATCCTCTAGTATAGGAAAGAGATAAGACTTTTCCACTACAAAATTGGTTCATGGTGTGCTATCATGTCCCTAAGATGACAAAGAGTCTCTTAGGAGATTCTTTCCAACAAAGCGCATATGGTTCAAACAACCAAATCCAAATTTCCACAAATAGAGAAGGCATTGAACAAGATATAGATGTGGAAAATGATAATAGTGTAACACCTAACTTGGTTGCTTCTTTTTTAGTAGAGAATTGGTCATTATTTTTTATGAACTTTATGTCACATTGCAAAATACAAAATATGAGAAAGGAACCAAAAAATTTGAGAATTGAAAAAGTAAAAGTTCATAGTAAAAAGATTATTGATGAAGAAAAAATGGATATTGATCTCTTTGGCATTAGAGAGAAGAGGCTCATGGTATTTCATCAATGTATTGATCATGCACTTGCATATTCTATTGATAAATAGACTATAGAAAATCTAAGACTCTAAAAAAAATATTAAAAAAACTAAAAGACATTCTAAATTTGGGTTCTTTGTTAATGACTCCATTGTAAATACGGAAACCATTATTTTCAATTTCCACTACTAATACACCACAAAGATCTAATAAAGTTGTCAATCTTCTTAGTGCAGTCAAATCATATATCATCAATAACATATGCCAAATATTAGAAACTATTGGTCATACATTGTAAGAAACTTTCAATTTAATGGGCTTGCAATAGTGAATTAAGACATTTGTGAATTTGGTTGATAGTAATCTTATGCTAGGCAGGAAATTCATTGACAATGATTTAGTTATTATTAGTCTAAAAATCCAATAAAGCAACTTGAAGTTGGATGGTTCAGTACCCTAGACGAAATCATTTCTCAATGTGAGGTGATGCCTATGTGATGGAAGTAGAAATTGGAGAGCGCCTAAATGGTCCACACAACATACACAATTCTGAACTAATTTCAAGACACCCTAAAATTTGAATTGGACCACATAAAATAGTAAATGGCAGTGGATTTTGATGGCATAGTTGATTGTACTACAAAATAAATTACCAAATGGCTAATTAATTTTGTTAGATTTAATGAATAGAACTTTTCCTTCACTATTTAGTTGCAAGAAGAAGCTAGAAAAATTGAAAAATATATATTCAATAAAAATGTCAAAATAGAAATTAGAGCCGCTCCTAACAAATATTTCATTAAAACTATGGTGAATAAATTAGTTGATGAAATCATGAACGAGAAAGACATCTAACAGAAACACAGTCATGGTGGAAGCTTTTGCATACTTTAAGTGTTCTCAAATCCTTCAACATTTGATTTTTTATTAACTAATATTGGATAATTTAGCTTTGTCTATTATGTTATGATGACCTTAGCTAATTACTATATACAAATTCTTGTTTTCTTACTCTAGATGCCTTTTTCAAATTACTATTAGTGGGAGCCTAGTCCAAGTTCACATTAAAACAAACACATTTATTTTTATGATTTTGTATCAAAATATTCAATTCTCAGTGCCATAGTTATGACTCTATTCAACATTTTTTTTTATGACTATGTTTTGAATATAATCTTGTATATATTTGAATTATGGCTATGGTGATTGGCATTTGAATATGGATACAGTTGTTGTTGAATATGATTCTGTATCAATTTTATGATAATGTTTTCTATAATTTTTTGACCATATACTTTGAACATTTGTATTATATATAATATTGTGTTGGATAAAACTTCGAAATCAACATTTGATAATAGTTTTGGATCTTAGGAATATATCTTTAAATAATACAATGCTAGTACCATGTCTTTACAACTTAATAAATTTCATTATGTGAAATATGGAAGTCTCCACGAAGATTTCGTTATAGTTCCTTCCAACTCCCACATTCAGCACAAAAAACTTGGTATTACAGTTCTGATTATGTTCAACAAGTTTGTTTTGTATGCCTACGTTTTGAATATGATCTCATATATATATGAATTATAGTTATGTTTATTTCCATTCGAATCTAGATACAGTTATGGTTACAGTCTGTATCTATTTTATGATAATGTCTTTTATAAGTTTTATAGGTTTTTTCTATTTTATATCTAATGTTATGTTGTTGATTAAAATAAAAATGAACATTTGACAACAATTTTGGATCTTATCTGAGTTAATAACAAGTCTTTAGAATTGAGTAAAATTCATTCTACTGAATATTGAAGTACAGATAAAGCTTTAATTGTGTTTCTTCTATACTCCCGCATGCATTCCACACAATCAAAGATCCATACCCTGTACATGATGCTAATTTGAAATATAGTAAAAAAGAGAATGGACGAAAAGTAATACAACATGGTATTGAACCAGTTAACTAAGAGAAACAACCATAGGCATTATTACTCAGAATCTTTCTAATCCTAATTATCTAAGTGTATTTAAAGTTTACATTTATTTCAATTAAAACAATGATAAACAATGATACTTTGCTGAGAGATGTTTTCTGTGTACTCTCTCATATGTAATATTGTATTGAAGAAGCCCAAAAAAGGCACTTCACAGCCTAAAATAAATCCATGAGATAGACATCAACTCTTTGATTCCCTTTGTTTTCGCACTCAGAAGTAATTTTCTCCAGTCTTGTGGTTATCTGAAAACCTCTTCTCCACACTACCTTATCTCAGCACATAAGCTTTTAGCGAGACATCCTTCACTCTGTACAGGGCATCTATCTCTAGTGAGTGTCAAATTTTGAACTTGCTTGTTAGGTGAAATAAAAAGTTCTACAATACAATACCTCTCCTTTGGATTTTCTATATGGAGTTCCTTTGCATACATGAAAAGAAACAAAAAAAATGTACTAGAATCTATATAATTTTTATGCACTCCCCACATTGTATCAATTTTGTTTGTTTTGTACCTTAATTTATACACATTTATATAAGTCATAATATGAGCTAAAGGGAAGCTAGGGTTTTCCAGATTACTAAAATCGAGTTGGGCGCTGACAAACTGGTGTTTCTTGACATTGCAACACTCGATAGTCTTGCCTATGTCCAAAGTCCAATCCTGCATAACCTGGTGGATGGGATAGGCAGGCCCTTATGGGTTTCTCCTTGGAACCGAATGACCAGCCTCAACAAACCCCCAAAAGCAAGTAGGAGAGGCGGACGATCTGGGTTTTCAACGGATTGAATGTAATGGGTTAGCACTATTCCAGAAGAAAGCACCCATGGACCTTTCTGTGAGGGATTTAGGGTTTCGGTTATCACCATAGAGATGGCATGGAGGACACAAAAACTAGAAAATTTAAGTATTGATAGGACTCCTGAAATCATTCCCAATGTCGATGTTGCTCTACCGACCATGGATCTTGGCATCAACGGAGTTCGCAGGATGATGGAAGAGATCCATGCAGACTCAGCAATGCAGGCAATCGACTGGCTACATTATGAACCAAAGCATGAACCCCCAGAAGTAGAACGACTTCCATAAGGGACATGGACGACCTCTTCCCTTCTGAAACGAGGCGTTTTTTATAGATCTAAACAGGGGTTTTCCAATATGGGTAGTCAAATAGTAGATCGACCCATGCATTGGTCAAATCTGGCTGAGTGTAAACGTTTTCTCTCTATTCTCTACTGGCTCGACGGCTCCAAGACAAAGGGTCAAGGGAAATCCCTTTTGGTGGACTGGGCAACACAGATGTGTGCTGGGGGTTTTCATCTAGACGCTCTGTTTTTAGAACTATCACCTCTATACCACACGTAGCCCCTTCCCGCTACTGATAAGGCAACAATCAAGCATAACAGAAAGCCAGATTGGTTGTCAAGCCATGAACAAGATCTTACTGATGACAAGATCTGCATAGACACAACACAGGGATGGACAGAGCCCTATCCGAGAGGTCTCCTGGACTTCGCAGGCGAGCATCTGACAAAGGGAAATGGCAAGCACATCATCCCAGAAATGCCAAAACAAGATTCAGACAGAGCACTGATAAGCATCGATTCAATAGATAGCCCAGATCTGGTGAAGCACGAATTAGAAAGAGCGTTGATATGTACAAAGAAGTTAGAGTTGGGAGCATTGGCAATAGAATGAGCCCATACACAATTAGACCTACACATTAATGAAGCAGAATTGATACAAATCTTCATCAAAACACTGGAATGCAGGCATGTTTACTGGAGGATCTAGAAGGGGAAGAGGAACGAAGGCTTAAGGTATCTAATCCAGAATCATCTCGGTATACCAGCATGCAAACAAAATCTGATCTACTCAAGACACAGTCTATAAGATAACCACGCACTTTAGGATTATGGCATTACCATAGACTCGATAATCATAATCAACCTACGTTTGAGGGGAGGATGCTCTAGAACCATCTCAAGGAGAACTAGATCCTTTAAAGATGCAGTCAAAGGTAAGGAAAAAGGACAAACCAAACTAGCAACAATGCTCAAGCTTCCAAGGCCATACATCGTGGAACAAAAATCTCAGACTCCTGCTCTTACCATCTCAATGCCTGAGGTAAAAGATTTGTACACAAATCTCTATTCTAAAGCAGTTATATGCAGATTTAATGGTTTCTGGCCAAAATCTGATGTTTTGCACCAATGGATATATGCTGCATGGTCACCAGTTTGTGAAATATACTTATGCCCCAAGGGGTTTTTTATAGTCAGATTCAGAACAGTACAGGAAAGGGAACACATCCTCAACAAGGGTCCATGGTTCTGGGGCAATGCAGGACTCTTCATGACCCCATGGCTTCTAGAATTCGATGCCAACACAATGGTGGTAAAAAAGATGCCAGTTTGGGTGAGGTTGCACAACCTTCCATTACACTTCTGGAATCATAATGTTCTAATAGCCATAGGGAACACCCTGGGAAAGTTCCTTAAGAATAACGGGGACAGACTTACAAGGGGAATATTTAATTTTTCCATCTGCGTTGAAGTAGATCTTAGCCAGGGACTACGAGACAACATTACAATAAATTTCAACAATACATAGTGGGAACAACCTTTAGATTATGAAAATATAGTTTTCTGATGCCGAGGATGTCTACAAACAGGCCACCTCCAGAGTGCTTATCCACAAGCAAAACAAAACCCCAAATGGAATAAGAAGAAACAAAAAAATATGAAAGGATGGCAATACACAACCCCCTTGGATGAAGAAGCAAAAAAATTAGAGACAACAAAATATAAAATAGAAATGGATGTACAAAAGGTCCAGAACATCACACACAAAGAGGAGAAAGATCCCAGCAACACTTTGCAGCAACAAGAATCCCAACTAGCAGGAATGAAAATATTTGGCAACAAGTGAACTCATGGATCAAAAGGATCTGACTGTAACAAAGACTCTCCCATAAACACAACGCAACTATCCATTGTAACTACCTCTCCCAACACTGAAGGTTGGTGAAAGGTGGAATAAAAGAAAGGGAGAAAAGAATAGTTTTTATTTATTTATTTTTGTTATGTTTTTTGTGAAAACAGAAACAAACCTTATTCATATGCTTTTTAGCATCTACAACATGTAATTTTGTCTTATGAATAAAATTACGATTTTTTCCAAGGTGGAAAATAGTCATAATATGAGTTAAATTATGATATAATTCATAATATAATTTCTCTTACAATACTAAATTATCCTTATGGGAAATGTGGAGAAAGAAATTTTCACTAGATAAACCATTTGCAATCTAGTTCTAGCATCTTTAGACTCTTTAAGCACTTCATACAATATATCAATGTTACTTTTTCCACACCTCCACACAATAATACAGGGAAATAAATATAGTTAGTACTAATCTATGAGCACTTCCTCTTGCTAAGCGAATTTCTCCTATATTGTGAAATTAACCTTATGCAGAGGAAAAAAACTTCACATACACTCTATTCCGACACTTCACATACACCCTATATTAGGAGTTAGCGTGTGCCCCCCTTCCTTATGTGAAATTTTGAAGAAAAAAACTCATGCACTTATTGCATGCCCTTTCTCGAGCACTTGAATTCAAAACTTGCATAAATGGATAAATGGACTACTCTATTAAAAAATTCCATAAGTTATGCAAAATGTGGATAAGCATTAATTATGTGGAAATAACTCAATAAACCATTCATTGTATTTAAAAGAAATTCGCTCAGTGATTGATATCTATTATTTTTTAGTATTTGCTTCATGTATCAATTTCTACATGTGTGCCTAGAGATTACATTTTGCTAAGATATTTCAATGTGCAGTTTTCTCTGCACTCCACCCAGCCTTTAATCAATTAATTAGTTTCTTTGGCTAATTTTGTGTTGTGCAATAACTTTCACTATGAAAAGATATTTCACTATGTGGAGAGATTTCATTATGAAAATAGCTTTATGCAAAGAGTTTCTTTCATGGTAAGAAGCTTTTTTGTGTGGAGATATTTCAGTATTCATAGAGCTTTCAATGTAAGAAAAGATTCCACTATGTAGAGATATTTCATTGTGTGAAGACTTTAGTGCAAAGAGATCTCATTGCATGAAGAGTTTCATGTGGAGAGATTTGATTGTGCCCAGAGCTTTCATTGTGCGTAGTTTTCACAACAATTTACATAACTTTTAAACAATTAATTGGAGGTAGTGAGAATACTGAGATATGCATTATTTTATATTAATATATTATCAATATTATATAATAATAATCATCTTGCACAGCTGTGTGGATAAAGATGCATGCTAAAGTGCATAACATCATGACACACTATGGTGCATAGTGTAGAAGTTGTGAGGAGTGTAGAAGATCTCCATAATTTGCTATCCTCCACAAACTCTCCTCCGCATAGACATTGCCATTTCGTAGGAAGTTCATGGTGAAATATTTATTGTAGAGAGTGATGAGAAATTATCATTTAGCAAATTACACATGGATTATTGTGGATAGATGCAACATGATCATTGAATCATTACTGAAATATATTTAAAGAGGATGAGGATTTCGATCTCCTTGGGAGCTCTGGTTGGCACCCACATTGTCATTTAAGATGAAGTTCATAGTGAAATATTTAGATTGGAGAATGATTAGTAACCATTGTTTAGCAAATTGAGAGTGGAATATTGTGGATAGATGCATCCTTATCATTGAATCATTACTGAAAATAGGATGCATTGTAGCTCTAGGTGAGGACACAAAATTGATTGTTGAATCTTTTGGTGACCAAAAAATGTCTTCACATATATGGTTTCTCTAACAACATTCAAATCATTAGGTGTTACCTAAAATGAAATTTCATTGAGGAGTTTTCTAGGCACTCTCCATGTTGGCTAATTGTGTCATGTGAAGAAATTTCATTATACTGAGAGCTTTCACTATTGACTCAGTTACTGGAGAATCCACGGTATGAACCATTTTTCTGTCAACGTTTCAAATCCCAACTAGGATCCATCATCAAGACTTATGAATGATGATATAAGAAGAGCTTATTTGAAGGAAATAAATAGTTATGAGGAAATAGATTTAAGGATCAGCTGAATGTCGGCTTGATTTTTTTTTAATATTTAATTGTAAATTTTTGAATAAATTATTTTTATTTTTACTGCTGAGTTTAATATATTAATTTTTACTGATGAGTTAATATATTAATTTAAATTATTATTAATAAAATCCTTAACCTTAATGCTAATAATAATCATTAAATATTTAATATATATTAATATAATATTATTTATTTTATTTTGTATGTGAAATGTTTATTTATTTTTAATATATATTAGTATTTAATGAATAGAAAAATTAGTATATCTTATTAAAGATTTCATTGTGAGGAGAGCTTTCATTGTTAAAAGAATTTTATGCAAAGAAATTTCATTCCATGAAACACACAACATAATCAATTAATTAACTGTAAAGTAAAAAACTATGCTACAAATATTCCTCTATCATCTTATATCAACATTTATTAAGAAATATTAACCAACTATAAGTAAACCAAAACCAATGTCGCTTAAATTATTCAATTGTTTGCAAATTAAAAAGTTAGCACGTAAAGGTCTAAATACTTATAGAGTTCGAAGCCATTGAGATAATGGAGAGTAAAATTCGTGACCTCCTCTGCCAATGATTGATTATCGCTTTGATAACAATTCCATAATCTATTTGAAGGATGCAAACATATCCTATTAATGATGCATTTAAACGGCACATAGTTGAATATATTTTTATATCACTTGTTTCCACGACATAAACTTGTTTCAAGTAAAGCCATCTCAAACTAATCAAAAGGATTCGTTGTATTCTTCATAATAGGTATAGCATGTCCAAAACATTTTTCAGCTCAGAAAATTTATATTTCATGCCAACATTATAAATTGGAAGTGATGAAATTTTTAGGTATTGTTCTTTAGATTATGAGTGCTTACAGATTAATTCAAAATTCCATAATGGAATTGTATGAAGATGTTTTTGAGAAGGTTATCATTCTCAAAGTGAATAATTGTGCTTGAATGTTATTTAGCTTAAAATAGTATATTAAATAAATTAATTTTATAGATAAAAATAAAATTAAGAAAGAGAATAGAAATTATTTTTAATATCCGGAGCTCTTTTAGATCTGTAAAAGATCCAGTGGACCCCAAGAATATGAAGGGTGTTTACTTTATTCCATGCTCTTGTGGGACTCTTTTCATTGGTGAGACTGGTTTGAGCATGTTACTCACATCAAGCATGGCACGACTCGCTCTTGTGCTTTGGCGGAGCATGCAGATAAATCTAAGCATCACATCTGCATTGAGGAAGCCCAAGTAGTTGTTAGGGTTAGTCATTTCCATCATCGTAAATTGAGGGAGGCCCTAGAAATTGAAAAAAGACCCACTAATTTGAATAGAGATTATGGTTGGAACATTAGTAGAAGTTGGGTCTGTGTCTTGTCCTCCTAGTTTTTTAGGCTTCTTTTTGGGATTTATTTTGTTTATTTGTTTATTTGTACTGGTGTACTTTTATAGTATTTGTTGTTGATTTGTTCTTCATTAGAGTTTATTTTCTTGATCCTTCATGTTTTTTTTATGTATTTTATCATACTATTCATTCTTAATTCCTTTTAGTATTTTTCTTAATTGTTTAATGGCCTCAACCCCATATTTTATTGTTGACCCCCTTTAATTTATTGATTACTTTTATTTGGATATATATATATATATATATATATATATATATATATATATATATATATATATATATATATATATATATATATATATATATTTGACTAGTGTATATTTTTATTTTATTTTATTTATTTTTCCATTAATTATTTTTAATTTAGTTTATTTTATTTCCACTAATTATTTATCAAATGATCTTGTCTCTCGATTAGGGTCTTGATTCGTTTTTAATTTTTTACTCCAAGTTTGACTTTCATTTTTCTTAATTAATTTAAATATTATTTCTCAAAAACTAGTTGTTTAATAATGGTTACTTATTAATATTTGTTTTTAATAAAGTAATAAACTAATATCACAATTTAAATATTATTTTTCCAAAACTAGCGATTTAAGTCACTGAATAATATTTGTTTTTAATATGTTAATAAATTAATATCATAATTTAAATATTATTGTTCAAATATAGCCGCTTTTTGAAATTATGTCTCTACATTGCTCTCTATTTAAATTTTTGCTATAATATTAGTTCGAAACATGTGGACCAAAAATTTCTCTTATGTAATTTCTACGGAAACCTTTTACTTAAAATATTTAAAATTATTTTTTATACACTAATAATTTACCTAACAATCAATATTAAAAAATAAAATATATTATAAAATATATCATATAGCCGAGAACATATTAAAATGATTTATCATACAACAATAAATAGATATTTATATCTATTAGAATACGTCAAAGTGAGAGCATTACGACTTTAACTTATAAATAATTCGCAAAATTCGGCCTATTTCCTAAATATATCTTTAAAATAATCAACAATAAGAATATTTCTGGAATGTAATTTACTGTGTGTTTCCATTTAGTGTATCATCAATTTTTTTCGGATGTCATTATATGCTTCCATTGAGTGTCACTGAGGTTCATTAAAAATATTAGCCACACATCATTCACTAAAATCTCCTTTTTACAAAACAATTTATTTCATTCCATGTGAAATACTTTTAATAACATGAATTCTCCATCAATCAAAAGTGCGTTGTAATGCATTATAATTTTTAATAGATATGTAGTTTTTTTTTAATCATTTTTCTAAGCACTATGTTAGTGTTATTCTTAATCACCAATTATAAAAGAAATAATTAAGTTATTCTTAATCACCAATTATAAAAGAAATAATTAAGTAAAAGCAATATAAATAATAAATACTAAAGTATGATTTTATATATGTTATTGTTTTATAAAAAATTAAATTTAAAAAAATTATTTATTACAAATGTTTATGTATATAATATGTTAATTGGGTTTATTTTGGGTGGATATTAAGATTTATTATTGTATTCTTCACTTAAATTTAATTTTGAATATTATCTTTAGCTGATATTAAATACATTATTATAATGGTTTTGAGTTTTAGAATTTTTTAAAAACTATTTAAAAAATGTAAATGATAAAAAATAAAATTAAAATTAAAATATATTGAAAGGTTTGGATAATAATGATGTAATTTGCTTTGGCATGTATGCATTAAAATTATTTTTGTTTGATTAAGAGCTAGCTTTCCTTGGAATAAGGAACCACTTTAATGGCTTTCCTTCCATATATTACTATTTGTGGATGTAGGTTGACTCATGATTTTCCTTTCATAATAATGATGAGTCAACCTACATCCACAAATAGTAATATATGATAATTGTCCCCACAACTAGTTATGATTTAAAAAAAAATTGATTCAATTTACATTGAATTATAATCTAATATATTTAATATATTTTTTTAATTATTTTTTAATAATTTTGAATTTCTTTTAAATGGTTTCTTATCTTTTCTTATATTTTAAAACTTAAAATTTATTTTCTATTTTATTTTTTTCTCTTTCACATATATATAATTTTAAATAGCATTTTGGAATAGATTTTCCTTAAAAAAAAAATATATTTTATTAATTTAAATTTTTAAATTAATATTTTTTCATACTTTAATAAAATCTATATTTTATAAATTAAAATGAAATTATTTAAAAAAATAAAAATAGAATAAATGACTAAAAAAAATAAAATTCTTACTTAAAATCCTACGATTATATTTTTAAGAAAATCTTATAAAAAATATATTTATTTTATTCACAAACACATATAGGAAAAGTTGTATATTTTTATATTATAAATTTAACAAATAAACATGAATTTTTTGAAGATTTCATTTATTGAGCCACAAGAATCTCAAGGTTTTATTGAATCTCCATAAATGTAGAAAAGATAAATTATATTGATGGTAGAGGATCAAATAAACATGAAGTCATGGAAGATCTTTATAGAAGTTTGACATATGATATTAAGGAGATTTGCATGATTCAAGTATTAATGACTAAATATCTAATGCTTATTCACACTATATAATAAAGGTTATAAATATCAATAATGGAATTGAAGATGTTATATCTATTGGATTGGTATATAACATTTATACTCGAGATGATAGTCCCTAATCATATGAGAAATAAGAGAAAAAATAAGGTTCAAATATAAATTGTCCTCATATTCACCTTTTAAAATTAGAAGGTAGTGACATATTTTGTTATAAATTCAATTTGAAAAAGAGAAGAACTCCTCACTCTAGGACCAAAAATATTAATAAGAATTCACTTTCCCATGAAATAGTTGTAAGGTGAGAGCATGGTGAACCTAAGTGTAGATCTACAAGGTTTTTGACATCTAAAATGTTGGGCATACATGTATAATTAGATAGTGCACTCATTATAATAGAGGATACTATGAGCAATCTACACCTTCAACCACTTAGTAATTTGAAGATAATGTACTTTAGTAATTTGAAGATAATGTACTTTCTAATGGTTTGCCAAAATCAATAAGTCAATTGTATGAAATATTATATTTATTTATTTTTTCAATTTTATCATTATGATGTTTACTTGGAAACTCTCAAGAACTTGAAATTATGAATCATTTCTATGTTTGTTGGATTATAGGTTTTAATTATAAAGTACATAACAAAATTTGTTAGCCCATCTATTATCAATAAGGATAGTACAACAATAATTTTAATAAATAATATAATTTTTATTCACTATAATTTGTATTGGTTTTTTCATTAAAAATAAAAAAATTACATGGAAGCCATGTTGAACTTTTAAATTATAAGGTGATATCACCATGCATTATGTATGGTCTTGTGCTCATAATGATAAACTAACCATATATGAGTGAACACTCTAGGGTTGATCTACATTTTTATTTACACCAATGATGATATTTTATACCATCTTTTAAAGAATGTTGTAATTTTATGTTTGAGAAAAATAACTTGGTGTTATTGGTGGTGCTAAATTTTGACTTGGTAGTTGGCTTTAAGTTTTTTGTTTTAATAGCACTAATTGTTAAGTATATGGCTTCAAAAGAGGTGTGATTTTGACTTTAGAAGAAAGGGTTAATACTATTAGAACCATTTTTTCTTTTAAATGTTGATTTTAAGGTTGTTGTTATCAATGTGTTGACAAGTCATAATGCATTGCCAACATTTAAGGGGTCTAGCCCAGGTGCCACCATGTCTGTGTTACTCTAGGCTTTCAAATGTAGAGAAATAAGTGTAACATGCCAAAAGAATAAGGACAAAAGCAACCCTCAATTGATGACTTGTAGAGCATAATACAATAAAGTAACAAGACAATAATGAGAAGTATAATGCCTTAATAAAGAATCCTATAGCTAAGGCTAACTAATACATAGAGAAGAAAGAAAGTGCTAGAAACCAACTACAAATTAGTTTACAATTAATTACTAGCATTTGCATGGAATGTAAGAGTAGAGATCTGTTACACAACATTTTCTCACTTTCCCTTTACTCCCCATTCCACGATCCCGGAGGACCTCTACAGTGACCCTCATGTGTTTAACCATCATGAAGAAACTCCCATTATGTCCCTCTTCACGAGCAGAACATTTCCCTTTTACATCATTTCCCAAGAATCTTCCTTTTACCCAAGTTTACAAGCCAGCGCTAATGACCAGTTCATCCCCCACGCTAATCCTTAGATTTTAACATATGGACTAATGCTAATCAGTGCTACTAAGCCTTGTCTTAGTCACACCGATCTTCTTTTGGCAAGTTTTTTAAATATGGAGTCGAAGCTTCCAGGTCTAGAAGCTTCGTAATGGAATTCCGGTAAGTGGTTGGGCTGGATGGAGCTGAGGAAGTCAGTTTGGGTTCCTTTCCCCCATTAGGATGGAACAAACCCAAGAGATAAGGCATCTCCCATTATAAGAGGAACCATCTCCCCTCCATCAAAGCTATATAAGCCCCTCCTTTCCCAAGCTGAACTAGTGTTTGGATGTAGTTTTAGTTTTAGAGTGAGTTTGAATGATCAGCAAGACATTTATAGCTTGTAGCTTTCTAGTGTATGTTTGAGGGAGAATAGTGTATTTTGGTTTGGTTTGAGACAAGAGGGAGGAGGCCTTAAAAATTCCATTGTTGGGGAGCCTATCCATGATATGCTAACAGAAGTGTGGGAACCCAGATACGTCAGAGGAGACCAACAATGTCAAGGAATTGGTTGTAATCTCTTTCTGATTTATATAAATACAACTATTGATTGATTTCCTACACGAAATTTTATTTTACATCTTTATGGCTTAATGTTCCTTGACCTCTTAAGTAGGTTGAATACAATATTGTATGCTATCATGTTTGTTGTTGTTGTTTTTTTTGCTTGTTTTAGGTATTCGAAGGAAGGAAACAAAAGATAGCTAAAGTGAGGAAGCAGGATGATCACCAAGTGGAATAATGTTCTAAGAGATAGGCCCTCTTAATTATTTCTAGGTTAAGGAGATTTTCCATAGATTGTTTGTTTGTGGCTAGACCTGCTCTCTTAGGCTAGAGGAATTGTTTGTGTCCGCACTGAGAATATACCTGCACCACAAATTGGTGACTTCACTGGGGAGCCAATCCTTCTATTTGATTGATTATCATTTCATGGTTTTTTGTGAACTTTTCTAGTATCACCATTTCCCTTTATTTTTCTCTACTTTGCCTTGTTTACTGCTCCGAATCTAAAATTTACAGTGGCAAGTCTGGTTTTGGCCTTTGAAATTTTTTATTTTTTTTCTTGAATTCCTCGATCAATGCTCTTTTTGGCCAAACATTCACATAGATTAGGCCTACCAGCACTTTTTGTCAGTTAGGTAGTCCCTCTTGTCATTCTGATTAGCGCTTGTTGTTAGTTAGGTAGTCGATTTGGTCACGCTGATCAATGCTTATTGTCAATTAGGTTGTCATGCCGATTCCTGTAGGTGAAGATTAGGGTTTATCCTAGATCATAACCAGTGTGTCTTTCCCTCAATTTCTGTCTCTTAGCTTGTTTTGCCTATGTTCTCCCTGACTGGAAAGCTTCATTGGCTTGGTTTCTATGCTTGTTTGGTTTGACTTCTTTTACTTGATTTTTTGAGTCTTTTGATGGTTTGTTGGCCCCAGGGCATCTAGGTCATCATCCATTCAGCTGTTTGTGTGCTCAACAAGTCAAGTTGTTCGCTAGATGCTCCATGCATTTTTGTTTTTTAGTCCTTTTATTGCTTTGATTTCAATTAAACAAGTTTGAAAAGTTTCGTTTGTTCTTCTCTTGATTAAGCGTCTCTTTTCGGGCATAAATTGCATTGCTTATCTTGTTCTTGATTAAATCATTGCATCATTGGTTTTGAAGGAATTCTCCTTTCATGCCTTCCATTTGATTGATGTTGATTGTTTGAAATCTTTGAATTGAAGTGTTTGTGAAAGATTCATGTTATCATTCCATTGAAAAATATATAATTCTAGTTTGTTGAATCAATATGTTACATTAGCTGGCATCATTGAAGACTAGAGTTGCATCATCATTTGTATTCGAAAAGAAATGAATTCTCTTTATTGTTAAAAGGACTAGTTAAAGTGCATTTGATAGGAAGATTCAATGCATTTTGAAGATTTATTAGTGAAAGGTTTTATTCATTGATTGTTGCATTGATTGTGTGTTCTCTATCTCTAAATTAGTGTTAACTTTGATTGAAGACAAAGATTTCCTTTCTCATTTAGTTGCATGTAGGAGTTTCTTTTAGTTGACAGTGGTAAGGCCTTGTAATTGAAGCATTGAAACTTAACGCTTATACTTAGAGGTCTAGGCTAGAGATGTGTTCCGATGTCTTTAAACCTAGTAGCTGTCATTCGTTTCAGCACTAGACAACACTAGTATAGACTTGTGCTCCCCGTACCGTCATGTATATAAAAGGATACCCCACTAGGCTGCAATCCTTTATCTGTAGGAAGCCGAGTCTACCACCTTGTAAATGTGATACACTAAACACAACATTTAGGGAGATTGCCTACCTGTACTTCTCGGTTCACTCAGAGGTATTCTGCAGTTCACGGTTACTTGGTAATCTGTTTGCCTAGATCATCCAGAGCAGTCATTTTGATCTTTTTGACTCTTTAAATTTAAAAGATCATCAAGCACTTGCCCTTTCAAGCTCGTTCAAACCGAAAGAGACTAGAGTCACCTTTTTCCCTTTTCTCGACTCTTAAAACATGAAAAGGAAAAGTTTTGTTTCATTGTATTAACGTTGATGAAGGTGATATGTAGACTAGGTAACATGTAGTCTCCATCGCCTCTCCCCAAAATTCATGTCATAACCCGACACCACTGAGCATGCTTCTTGCCTTTTCCATCAATGTCCTCTTCATTCTTTCTACAACTCCATTTTGTTAAGGTGTGTATGGAGTAGTATTCTACCCTACTATACCACACTTCTTACAAAAATTTTCAAATTTATTATAGATCTATTTGGGCACATCACTCCCAACATTCAGATCATTACTATGAGGGCTCATCAAACCCTAATTCAGTTCTTACATGCCCTAGACAAGTCATCACATTGAATGCCATAATTCGTAAGAGTTTCTTGGCCTGAAGACATCCTAAAATGACTCCTTGAGGGACCAAAGCAGCCTTGGTCAGGGGTAAATGCATTGCAGAGCACTTAGGCCCATTCAATCCTACTCTGCAGAGCACCTGGGCCCACTTTGACCTACACTGGGCGAGATTGAGAAAAATCTTCATAGGGTTCTAGGAATATTCCTACATTCTAGACCATTCTAGAAGATTCCCACCTCTTACCCTCTCCTATGAGCTTGAAATTGGATAGGGAATGATTCAAATAACCTCCTATCCTCTCATCCCTTCCTCCATGGAAACTGACTCCCAAATTGGAAATCCATTCAATGCCCAATTTATGACAAAACCACCTCCATTTCCCTATAAATTAAGCACTCATCATAGTGATCAGGGTCAAGACTTTGAATAATTGTAAGGAGATACTATTGTTTTGAGGTTTGAGATCATAAGCAAGTATTGTTATGCTGCCGAAGTGTTGTTCTTTTGGTGTGATGAAGGATGGAACTCAAGCTGGATGAGTGACATGGGATTGGACTTCTTTGGTTGTAACTCTTCCTTCTACTTAATAAAGTTGTTTACACCTTTTCCCATATTCTTGTCTTTATGTATGATGATTATATGTGTAAATTCTTTCGATTCCATTTTCTTATAGTAGATAGATCTCTTGCTTTGATTGGTTTTTTTCCTCTGTTTATGATTGTAGGTACTTATCGAGCAGATTCAGTTCGAGAAGGAGCGATGGGAGCTATTCAAAGGAGACAAAGGGAAGCGAAAGATAACAAGTAGGTCCCTTGTCTTATTTATATTCTATAGGAAAAGGTTAAACTCTTTAATTATGTTGTTCTAAGTGTATCTACCCACTTAGGGAAGTTGTGTTTATCCATAGATGCAAAATTCCACATAAAAATATTCCTTCTTGCAAATATCTCCACCGTTATCTATCCTCAACACCTTTATCTTATTCTCTATCTAGTTTTCCACTAGAGCCTTAAATTATTTAAACCTATCAAATACTTCAAATTTCTTCCCGAGAAAATATATCCATGTATTCCTTGAGAAGTAATCTATAAATGATACATAGTACATAGAATTACCCAGTGATGGAACCAACAAAAGTCCAAACACATCATTTTTCAAAAGCTCTAATATTTGTTTCTCCCTATTAGCACTAGAGGGGAAACTCACCTGATTTTGCTTCCCATATACACAATTTTCACAGAAATCAAAATCCAAAGATCAATTAGACATAACTTGTACCATACCATTACCATGAAGTATTCAAAGGCCCTTCTCTCCAATATGTCCAAGCCTTTGATGCCATAACAAGGAATTTTATGCAGAGACACTAGATTTTATACTCCACTTTCAGGAACCACAGAACTGTTGCACCCATCAATAAAAGTTCCACCCTAAAGCTTGTACATAGTTCCAATTTGAACTCCCCACATCAATACCAGTGCTCCTTGAACCATCTTGCAGGTATCTTTCTCAAACACTATTTTTACACATGCATCATCCATCTTGCTTACAGAAATCAGGTTTCTAGCTAATACAGGAATATGAAGAACACCTAGAAGTGTTCTAATCCTTCCAACTTGCAACTTCAACTTGACTTTTCTGCCACCAAAAATTATAGCATTCCTATCATTCTCTAAGAAGACATCACCACCATAATATTTATCATGCTTTCAAAACCACTCTCTATGGCGTTGAAGTAAAACGATGCACTTGAGTTAATCAACCATGCCTCATGATCTACATGGGTACTTGAAGAAGAATCCAAGTAAACATCCCCACATTCATCTGAGGTGGTTTTCACCTCTGCAGAAGGAGCATCATCAGACCCCTTTCCTTTCTCAGGAGCTTTAGACTTACAGTCCCTTTTGAAGTGCCCTTCCTTTCTACATTTCCAACACACATTTACAGGTTTTCCTGGAGATTTAGATCTCCTCTAGATTTAGATCTCCCACTCGAGGACTTATATTTGTTTCTGCTTTGGGATCGTCCTTGTATAGACAAGGTATCACCATTCTGGCCCTCCATATTTTTTCATGTCATATCCTCCGATAGCAAGGATGAGACTATTTCATCAAACTGAAAGGAAGTTGCATTGCTACATATTTCAACAACCAGACTATCCCATGAATTTGGTAGAGAACACAAAAAACTAATACATTTATTTTCATCTGAAATTTTAATATCAACAGATAATAATTGGCTTACCATAGTAATAAAGGAATTCATATGTTGTGTCACTGAGTCTCCATCTTTCATCCTCATGTTATACAACTTTTTCCGTAGGAACAACTTATTCACCAGAGACTTAGATTGGTACAAAGTCCCTAACTTATCCCAAAACGCCTTCGCCGAAGTCTCCCCCGATACATTCAGCAATACTAAATCTGAGACACACTATCATATTGTGCTTGTTGGGAACCGGTTCCCCCAAGAGCAGTTTTGGGGCTAAAAGCCCATTTTTTGGTATAATTTTGTAATAAAGTTGTAAAGTCTACACATTTTGTGGTCGTGGAGTGCGAATGTGTCAAGAGTCATAAACGTTTGTCTTCCCTTATTTTGTAAATTGTCAAGCCGATTGTAAATATCTACCCATGGTCCGTAGACCATGGGATTGTATAAAAGCGAGCTAAGTAAGTAAGATCTAGGTAGTTAGTAGAGAAGTAGAGTTGAGATGGTTTCTATAGAGTGATCTAAATTAGAGAAGTCTAAGTGTTTTCAGGTCTTAGCGTAGATAGAGGCTCTGTAGCTGAGTGCATAGAGGCCTAGGGTAGAAGTCCACAGCTAAGTGCATGGACCCCTACAACTATGTGCGCAGGGTGGATAGAGTCTGTATTAAACTGGATATATCAATAAAGAGAAGTATTCTGCAATTACTGTGTATTTAGTTTCTGTTAATGCATCCAATTATATTGCATTACGATCTAGGTTCATATTACAATGTTTATTTTATGCACGAATGTATGTGATTATATCTATTTATTGAACAAAAGTAAGAATATCAGTTTACATGATGATAACTGTAATTGATTGGTAGAATAAGTAAAACACTTGAGATAACTTGGGAACTTATACAATACATCATCATAGGAGCACGAAAGTACACTAACCGTTGGTTAGGGTTGCACAAAGGTCAATCGTACACCTTTGCGAAGGTACCGAAGGGCGAGATAAAGGGTGGATCGATAAGCCCTAAGGCTTAGCGACCTGCGCAAATGCAGAAGTAAGGGGTATAAACCGACATCACAACGATCTCAGGGTGTGGAAACTTGGTTCTAGCATCCCCCCATACTACTTTAGGTGAAACTTCAGTCTACACTTCGCAGGCTGATGCCGAAAGGGCTAGTAGTGTAGGGATTTGTTTGGCTGACTAATGCTGAACTTGGGTTAGGGCCCACAAAGCCAAAAAATGGTTCCATTGCCAGGACCTGAATTTGCATGAGAGATGTGTGATGTCGTATCACTGGAATCCAACTAAGAAAGAGATCAAAGGTTGGTTGGATAGGAAGATCCACGAATTCGCGGCACAGGAGAATAGAAATCTATGGCTAACAAAGGAATAGTGGCTAGACAAGTACCTGTATACAGAAATCTACGAGATATTTTTCTGTTCCTTTCCATTTGAGTTATACGAGTGGATTGCGAAGCTAGTGGATAGCCAAGGAAGGTGGAGGCTTGACGGTTCTATTGTCTAGACCCCGGAGTTAGTACAGAGACTGGAAGCCTCTAAGTATAAGATCACCTACACTGTTGATCATTGGCTCAATTGTATCATAGGAGAGTTTGTGATTGAATTCACAATTGATACCTCAGTTAGTTACAACGAGGTGGAGTGACGCTTTTTCAAAGGTCCGCATGGTAATTACTTGAAGTCTTTAAATACTTGTATTAAAATGTTATTGTACAAAAGGTGGGTTATGCAGCTACCTTGATGTTCAGAGCTACGCGAAGTGGAAAGACTTACAGAAACAAAGGAAGAAAGGGTCCTGAATATAGCCCATTGATTTCACCTCCTTTGAGTGATGACGAGGGAGTAGCGCAGGCTTCTCCACGACGTGCAGTTCAGTTGAGAAAACAAGGGTTCCCGCAACTACCACCTCCACCTACACCACCTCCACTTTCACCACTATCACCTGTGACTTCGCCCATACAACCACCAACTCCACCTCAATTCAACATGGCGAATTCAGTGAAGCTGCGACTGCTTAAGGGCTTGGTAAATGAGGACCCATACCAGTTCTGGTTCATCGTAAAAGTTGTATGGGAAGCTCAGGGTGTCACAGAGGATCACATGAAGAAGGTGACATTGGTTAGTGCTCTGCAGGATCGTGCGCTAACATGGTACATCAATTACTCTAATGATAACCCAAACACCGCATTGGCAGAGGTCAAGACCGCACTGAATAAAGAGTTTAGTCGGCCTAAATCTGAGGTGCAATCTATTTTGGGGTTCAAGGAAATCTCGATGGAACCAGGTGAGACACCTCAGGAGTAGGATCAAAGGTTAAAGTGTACAATCCATGAAGCTAACATGGATTTAACAGATGGGTAGCACTGTGAATGGTTTGTGGCTTCACTCCTGCCTCACCTGAGTGTTGCGTTGTCACAAAAGAAGATTACGACTCAGGCAGAGGCCTTGGAGATTGCAATAAAGCTTCATGAAACACTGATGCAAGATCCAAGTCTGGGGATTCAACAGATCCATGCGCAGTTGCAAAATATTTACCTCGAAATGAAAAGTCTGAAGCAGGATAGAACAGTTCGGTCAGAGGTGCGCAAAGAGATATGGTGCCTGAAATGTAAAGGTTAGGGGCATGACAAAGACCACTGCTCGGTATTTGTGAACTATATTGCAGGAGGAGGACCAATGCCTTTGAGGCCAGAAGCCCAAGAAGGACCAAACGTGAGGCCTGTGTTGTGGTGCGCTATATTTCAGGTAGCAGGGAAACATACGACTGCAAACACCACAACAATTGTTCTGCAACTTCTGTAAGTCGGTAAGGCATGAGGAGCAAAATTACTAAAGTTATGAATTGATGATGGATAGAAAACACCCACCTATAGAGTTAAGGATGAAACACGGCCTCCTAACCAGGGCGTTGGGATGGCGTGGACAAGCTTTTAAGGGTGCGAATGAGGCTGACGTGGAGGAGGACCTGGCAGAGGTCAGGGACAGCTGATCTGTTACAATTATGGAGGACCAGGACACTGTGCCCATGAATGCACTAACCCAACACATCCGTCGTGAAAATATTGTACTTACTTTGATCATGAGAGTGAGGACTGTCCTACACTGATAGCAAGGATATGCAACAAAGGGGTGCTACCTCTGCAGCCGACTCAGAACCTATAGATGATCAGGTTTGAGCCTCGTGAAGAAGATCTAAATGTGAATATAGTGCTCCAAAGTGGAATTTCAATGAGCGACGATAAGGGGAAACAACCTGAAGACAGTGCGTGGGTTCGCAAAGCTCCATAGAAGGATGTTGAATTTGATTTGGAGCACGCATGAAAAATGTTCATGGAAGCAAAGAAGAGCTTCATTGAGGCCTCTACCTCAGGGAGTCGAGATAAACTTGTTCAAGAAATGGACCCTTCTATGCTTACAACCTTTCTAGAGACCTGTATGAAGCTGTTGTGTGATAGAAAGGCTGTGAAGGGGTTACAGGAACTTATAAATAGATGCGCCATAAACACTTGAGGTGAATCATGCATGGTATGAAAGATTGGTAGGCATAAGACAAGGATAGGACGTGAGATGAGACTCACCGTGCAGATAGGAGAACATGAAATGGATCAAGTTATTTTGGATCTGGGGTCAGACACGAATGTTTTTCCAAAGAAGACTTGGGAGCGGATGGGGGGACCCACACTACAGTGGTCTTCGATTCAGTTTAGGATGGAAAATAAGCAAAAGATCATCCCCATGGGATGGTTGCAGAGAGTAACTGTAGATATTGAAGGTGTGAGCGCATTGGCTGATTTTGAAGTAATAGAAATTGTGGATGACATCAAGCCCTACCCTGCACTCCTTGGCATTGATTGGGCTACTGACATGAACGGGGTAATCAACCTAAAGAAGTAAAAGATGATATTTGAAAAGAAATCGCTTCGTGTAATAGTACCCCTAGATCCTGTAGAAGGATCATGCTATACTGAACTAGTCCGCGATTACGAAAGTGATGACGATTTGGACTACATATATAAGATAATAGTGAGAGACCAATATTGGGTGAATACGATAGCAGATGGATGAATTACATGGGATCGTGAGAGTTCTTGTACCTCAGACTTGAACGAAGAATTAGAGCACTGACAGAATCTCTACATGAAGTAACTATGCTGAGTTGTAACATGATGACCCAGTCACTGCGTTGTGTGTCGTTAGAGGTAAGAAATCTACCCACTTATGATGGCTTGAATGATGTGGATGTGTTTTTGGATGAATTTGAGAGGGAAGTACCAGAGAAGTAGCGCTTCTAGGCTTTGGATTTAGCACTGCGCACTAAGCTCGCAAGATGGTGGGCTACGCACAAGGGTAGTTTTGATGATTGGCATGAGTATAGGAGGATGATGAGAAAACACTTTGGGAAGCCGAAGGTATGAGTGATAGACAAGTATGATAGGAAGGATGATCCGCGTGAACACTTGGCCAAATGGGCTAAGCCCTATGGAGTAGAGCCCCAACCCGAATGGGTGCACTTGTTCTATCACACCCTTGATGTCATCCTGGTGAACTGGTACTTGGAGACAGAGATTTGCCATGCCACAAAATAAGGGGATATTTTGCGCGAAGGGTTCATAATGATGTTCAACTTCGAATATGGGTTTGACTGTATTGATGAAGTGCTATAAGAAGTTAAAGAAGTGATCTTTAGGATACCACAGGATCCTTTGGATCTGATTAAACCTGAATGGACTACTTAGCTGAGCCATGCGCTGGAATGCCATAATGTGACTATTGAAAAAGAAGGCAAGGACCCCCGAAAGATTAATATACCTAAAACTGAGGGTCATCGCGAGGTCGAGGGACCGCAGATCAAGAATCCTGATATAACCATGCTGTTGAAAAATAAATAGATAAATATTAGCACGAAGGCGGAGCACAAATTCGTGAATATTGGAGATTAGAGGGATGACGTGACGGTAGATAAGGTCGTTGAATTTCTCCACGAATACCAGGATTTGTTCCCTAACAAGTTTACAAAGTTAAAGGGGATAATAGGATACCTAGCATTATGAAGATCACGTTAAAACCCAATGTGAAGCCAATTAAGCAAAGACCTTACCCTCTCAATCCGAAGTATAAGGAGAAGCTCCGCTTAGTCTTAGATAAGATGCTCGTGGTAGCCATCATTGAGCCCGTAGAAGAATATTATTCAGTGAGCCCAATGGTGGTGCAGGAAAAGAAGTACAAGGATGAAATAAGGAAATGCGTAGCTAAGGAATTTGAATGACACTTGCGTGCATGATCCTTTCCTGACTCCGTTCACTGATGAGGTATTAGATAATGTAGGTGCCTAGGAAGCATACTCCACTGATGGGTTCTCTGGGTACCATCAAATCAAAATCACTCCTGAGTGGGGATGTTTTCAGTACACCATAATTCCTTTCAGATTTAAGATTGCACCTACAATATTTTCGCGTGTAGTCATTGTTTCATTCAAAGACTTCATTCATAAGTTTCTAGAGGTGTACTTTGATGACTAGACTGTGTTTAGGTTGGTAAAATTCCATGTGGTAAGTTTGCGCTTAATGTTAGATACTTGTTGAAGGTACCAGATTGTGCTCAATCTGAAGAAATGTTCATTTTGTGTCCCCTTTGGGACTCTGCTGGGTCATGTGGTATGCAAACAAGAATTGATGGTAGACCCCGCGAAGATCGCAGTGATAATTCACCTTGAGGTACCAAGGACTATGAAACAGCTGCGTGCAACATTGGGACATACTGGGTACTATAGGAATTTAATCAAGGGCTATGCGCAGATCACCGCGCCTATTGAGAAGTCATTGAAAAAAGATGTCACGTTCTATTGGAACAAGGACTATCAAAAAATCTTGGATGTGCTGAAAGGAAAAATGGTCACCATGCCGATTTTAGTCTTCCTGGATTGGGAGAAGGAGTTTGATGTACATGTAGACGTGTCATGTATAACACTAGGAGTATTACTGGCATAGACTGGTGAAGGAGAATTGGACCATCCTATAGCATTCACAAGCAGGAAGTTATCCAAGGCTAAGAATAATTATTCCACCACCGAGCATGAAGGACTAGCCATGGTATATGCGCTCCAGAAGTTTAGACATTATTTGCTAGGTGGACATTTTAAGATGTATACAGGTCATTCTGCATTGAAATACCTGGTTAACAAGCCTGTGTTGGGGGGGAGAATCTACATGTGGTTATTATTGTTTCAAGAGTATGATTTTTAAGTTATTGTGAAGCTTGGAGGACTGAACATAGGACCAGACCATCTGTCACGCATCGAAATGGTAGAAGAGCCCACTAATTTGGAGGAAGGATTGCCTGCCACGCAGCTCTTTGTAGTGCGCATCATGGATGGTCACTTTGAAGACATCATACACTTCCTAACGGTAGGAACTTCCCCGAAAGGAAACACTACCTAGTAGAAAAAGGAGTTAGTGATGTGCGTAGCAGATTTTTTTGTCATTGCTGAACATCTGTACAAAATGGGGTTTGATGAAGTATTACGATGACATGTATTGGACTTTGAAAGGAGTATTATCCTCGCGGATGCTCATGGGGTGTTGCGGGAGGGAATTACGCAGGAAGGGCGACTGCACAGAAGATCCTACGTGTAGGATTGTAGTGGCCAACCCTCCATCAAGATTCAAAAGGCTACCGCAGGGCGTGCGACGTGTGTCAAAGGACTAGCATGTCATTGCAAAGAGATGAGCTACCTCTGAACCCACAGATGACATTACAACCTTTCAAGAAATGTGTTACATAGTAATTTGTCACTGCCTTCACTCCAGTCCTTCTACTATGTCATGTGTCCAAGTCAAACATGCTCATATTGAACAAATGCTCTCTGATGTTGCCAAATGACCCACTTTTCCTAAGTTATCTACCTCATCGCGACTATGGACTTAACATATGCGCTGAAGGGTGCTCATGAACAGTCCAGACGTGCTGTCATCGTGGAAGTACATCGGATTCCTGCGATGGTCCGATTTCATAGTCCAACGTGAGGTTACTTATTATCTTTAGCGATGATCTGACTAGCTACATTTCTCACTAGCGATGTCAGCGCTAAAGCTCAGTTGTGCACTCGCGATGATCTAGATTGGGCGAATTTGTTCCAATAGTCGGCCTTCTGGATGATTCCAGACCTAGTTGTTGGCATAGTTTGTGTCGCCTTTCCTCCTTTGGTATGGTTGTTCCATCATTTGTACTACCCTCCTTGGGGATAAACTCACTCTTCCACCTTTCAGGGAGACTCCTCCTCCTATTTAAACTCTCACCATTGCTACACACTGCTAGCTTTTGGATAGTTTCTGATAGTTGGCTAGTTGAGCAGTGTTGTTAGTGTTTGTGAGTTTGCTAGATAGTGGTGTGAGTGTGACAAAGTGTGGGATTGTTGATAGCTTGTGGAAGGTTGTGAAGTGCCCTTAATCTTGTGTAAAACTTATGAGTGAGAGAGATCTTGTATGTTGGGAGATCCATCTTCAAAGAGTGAATACTTGAAGAACATGCTGGCTAGATCCCTCTAAGAAGGCTTGTGACGTCAAGACTTTAGTTGTAAGCTTGCTCTTATTTCATTATTAATACAATCAATGATGTTTTCCTATGTCTTGTATGTAATTTACTTGATAGCTCATGACTTCTTGACTTTGTGAGTAAACAGATCATTGTTGTTTTCTGGTTACATGCTTTGTTGTATTTCCTTTGCATTATTTCAAGTTGATCACTCGTTAGGAGAAGGAAGCTAAAGCTGGAGGAGCACAACAGAACTCCATCGACCACTGGTTGAGGTAGGCCTACAACTATGACTGTTTAAGTAAAGCTATTGTTGATCTGTCCTTGTTTGTGACTAGACCCACTCTAGGGCTAGACGGGTTGCCTCTGTCCGTAGAGGGAACACTTTCCTGCTTCACAAATTGGCGACTCCATCGTGGAAAATAGGTGTACTTTCGCAACCATCTTTAGTTGTCAGTGTAACACTTGCGATGGCAGCTCTAGTTGTCTGTCCATCACTAGTGATGGTCTCTCATTCAGCGATGAAAACTCTAGTTGTCTGTCCATCACTAGCGATGGTCTCTCATTTAGCGATAATAGCTCTAGTTGTCAGTGTAACACTTGCGATGATTCCTGTAAAGTTTTTTTTATAACTTTACCTCCTGAATTCATCCATCTTGCTTATCCCCTGTTGTTTCTTGTCTCTCATTAGCTTGTTTTAATTGCTTTTGGTTAGGGTACTGTCTCTTTGATTTGATTGAATGAATCTTGCATTTTTACCTATGTGACTTGGCCCTTTAGAAGTTTCGTCGAGAAACCGTTTGGTCGAGTTACTTGTCTGTTCAAGGTTCATCCACAACCATCTTATTGGTTTGCTTGAGGCTTTTTCACTGCTTGTTTTCTTTCTGGTTGATTTTTAGTGTCGATTATTGAACCAATTTTTTATGTTGCTTAAATTTCTTCACTACCAAGCATAGATCACAATTGTTTAGATTGATCAGTTCACACTTAATTGTTTGTCTCTTTAAATTCAAAAAAAAAATCAAAAGTTTGCATTCATTTAGCATACAAAAATGAAAGCATATGTGCATTTCAAATTTTTTTGTTTGAGAAATTGAAAAGAGAACTCTAAATCTTTCATTAGCAGTATCGATGCATCATGAGATTAGTGTATTAATGCATTGTGTTTCTTAGTGTTTTCATTCGCTTGTCTTGGTTTGGGGATGAACTCTCTACCTTTCTGTAAGTAGGTGTTCATCGAAATGAAAGATTCTTTACTCATTCTAGCTGCATCCTAAGTTTTTGATATACATACGGTAGGGCCTGGAAACTAAAACATAATTCAAGATCAACTCTAAAATGAACTGAATAAAGCTAACAACGCATTGGAACATAACGCACACTATTTAGAGGTCTAGGCTAGAGACGTGCTCCAGCATCGTTAAACCTAGTCACTATTGTTTGCACTCAAGGTTGGGTGATTCCTCCTTCTGTGACTCAATAGCGGTCTAGTACGGAATTGTGCTCCCATGTACCGTCGAGTATATGTTGGGATACCCCACTAGGTTATCATCCTTCATCTTTAGGAAGCCGTGTTTGCCGCCTTGCAAACCATAATGCACTGAACACAGCATTCGAGAAGATCGACTGCCGTATGGAAAGTCCTTGTTTTTCATATGACTACCAAGGTGTATATGCAGTTTTACGGGTTGTTTGGTAAAGCTTTTGCCTAGTTTCTCCAGAGTAGTCACTTTCATTCCTTTTCAGACTCCTTAAAAGAAAAGGTCCATCTGAGCACTTATCCTTTCAGGCTCATTAAACCTCGAAAGAGATAGAGTCACCTTTTCGTCCTTTTCTTGACTCTTGAAACATGAAAAGGTCAAGTTTTGTTCCTGTGTCATAAAATTTACTGCCCACGAAATATTCCTTGTAATAGTTCGAGTTCTTGGTTGTAAGAAGAGTTTTTTCAGGCTTGTTCTCAATGGCGACATTCCCCGAGTCTATCAGCCAAGGTTTTCCCCCAGATGGGAATCCTAGTCCATTTCCTTCTTTTGGAAATGTCGGTGCTCTGTATATGGCAACATTGTCTTTGCCTGGGTTAACCATCGGTTTGCTCGTATGGTTGTTTTCAACCTCGGTGGTCCCGAGCGTCATGACTCCTATTCCACCATCTCCTTCGTCTGAACCACGACATGTTGATTCCAAGGTTGAGCCTACACCTTCTTCCCCTGTTTCTTCCTCTTCCTCTCCTCCTTCGCCTGGTGAAAGTTTCACATCTAGTAACCAGGAGACTAAGAAGAAGAAGAAGAAGATGAAGAAGAAGAAGAAGTCTGATAAACGTGAGGCCACCTGTGCAGCTATTGCTCCGAGTACATCTCAGGTCAGACCACCTTCTGCTCCTCCGTGGAAGGTTAAGTTTCCTTGTAAATTGTGCAAGGGTGACCATCTTCTTCGTGATTGTCCTGGTATTCCTAGGATCTTAGAAGTATGGTCTCGCAATCCAGCTCCTCCCTCGTCATCCTCTGAAGCTCATGATGATTCTACCCTATCAACTGGCATCAGTAAGAAGAAAGGGAAGATTGGATTGCCCTATAGACTATGTGAAGGCAACCATCCCCTTCACCTTTGTCCACTTATGGATAAAGCTTCTACCATTTTGGAAAGTCTTACAGCATCTTCACCCCAACTTCTTGTTGGTTATCAGAGGCTCTCTTCAAACCCTCTCCTTGTTGACAAAGAGATTGACTTAGATTCTTATCTTGTCTGTTCTCCTCCTTCTAAGCCTGGCTGTGCTAAGCCTGTTCCAGACCAACCATTGGTCGGAGAGAGTGTCAACTTGGGTTCACCACCTATTGATCACTCTGTTTCGGAAGAGCATCATGCTTATGTTCTTCTCATCTCGTCAGATTCTCCTGAGTCCAAGAATGACCCTCCTATCCCCGCTAATCAAGGGGGTCCTCCTTCGATTCCTGTAGAATAGTGGGGCAATCATACGATTCCCCCACCAAGTAGTTCAATCGTTTCCTTCGACTGGAGTCATTTGATTGCATTCCACCTTCCATCCTATGTGCCTTTCCAGATTACAGTACATGCCTATGATAAGGTCGTACCTAGAACTGTCTTGGATGAGGGTGCGTCTGTCAGTCTTATGCCTTCCACTACTTGGCAAGCTTTAGGCCCCCCACAGCTTGTGCCAGTCACGCAGAATCTGTTGGCGTTTGACGGAGGAACTAGTCAACCTTTAGGGATCCTCCCAAAGCTTCCTGTTACTTTGGGAGGCAAAACCGTCTATATAGACATCATGGTTGTCCAAGGTGCTTTAGATTTCAGTCTTCTCCTTGGTCGTGACTATGTTTATGCCATGGGGGCCCTTGTCTCTTCACTTTTCCATGTGGTTTGTTTTCCACACGATGGAAGAATGGTGACTATTGATCAATTATCGTTCTTTAGTCCCCCAGTGCCTCCTACACAGCTGTCATCCCCTCTCGGTTCTTGCTCTCAAGCAGTACCTTCCTTGCCACAGGTCAATTATGTGGCTACCTGTTTCGTCTCTGCCTCTGCTGATGATCATGCAAATGGTATCGTACATCATGTATTGGGGGCATTGGAACCCGATCTATCATTGGTGCATCATGACATGTATTCCTCCCAGAGTGCGCTTCTTCCATCTCGCGAAGACCTCTTGGGAGCCATGTTCTCATATGGCCCATGAATAGGAGTCCAAGGAAATTTATCGATCTTGTGTCGACCTTGTTAAAAAATGAAACAAGGGTTATGAGGATAGTTCTTTTTCACTGTGTCAACCTCATTAAAAAATGAAACAACTCCCCTTTCCATATCGAGTCTTTGATTAAGATCTCATAAAATCCAAGTCGAGTCTTTACAAGATCTCGAATGTGAACCTTCATTCCATCCACCTTGTTGAATGCAATGAAGCTTGGAGAGCATGTACCTCGATTTGTGTCATTATGCTGGGGACATGCGAACTTATAACAAGCATAGTTTTTCGTTTCAAGATTGTGTAAACATGAAACCGAATCCAAGCAGAGTTCTCCATGGTTCAAGCTTGTGTAAAAATGAACCCATACCTGATTTACACCTGTTGATTGTCATTTTTATCCACTAAATTCTGCTAGATGAGCCTTGGTTGTTTGATTCCATCGCCACCATATCTTTGGCTGATCATATGGTTTCACTTGTTTGTTTATCCTTTCCTGAGGAACCGCAGCGATGAGTGGTTTTATTAGCTAGCCTCTTGACCATTACATGTTTTGAGCAGTTCCACCATTGCTGGAACCAGTTGCTTCCCTTTATACCACTCGTTCCTCTAGGACGAGTCTACTTTAAGTTCTTTTCTGACTCGTAAAAGATGAAAAGATTGCCAAGTATTTTTCCCTTTTTGACTCGTTAAAGAAGATAAAAATGGAGGTCTGCTTTTAGCTCTTTTCCAACCGCTTAAACATGAAAAGATTGCTGAGTTTTCCTTTTGACTCGTTAAACGAAATAAGAGGCGGTCTGCTTTAAGCTCTTTTCTGACTGTATAAACGCGAAAATATTATCGGGCTTTTGTCGTTTCGGGTTCATTATTGGTTACAAAACGACGTGGTTTCGATTGCTTTTCTACTTTTTCGGGTCAAGGTCACTAATCACTAAAAGTACTCCTTGATCGTAATGGTCAAGCGGTTCTTTCGAGTATCATTTTATACATTTTCAGGCTCGAGAGACACAAATCTATGAAAAAGGACCCCCCCTAGAGTTTTCTTTTCCGTGTCTTTTTCAAACTCTCTAAACATGAAAAATACTCCGAGTTTTACTTATGTCAGACTCATTAAACCCTGACGACATTGGACTCGTCACCATGACGAGACTCGAGCTTCTCCTCCCTAGGGCTCGTTAAACTATTACTAGATTGGATTCGACCAACGGTCGAACTTATATTACAAGCATATGCTATCCCCTTCAAGCTTGTTTTAAAAAATAATAGGGGTACTCGCCAGCAATGGTGGGGAAAATTTGGGAATCATCATTGGCAGCTAGTCACTCTTGAACATCGACACTTTTGCTTCTTGTCGGATTGGGACATCCATACATCGTCATTTGGCCTTCCGTGGGTTTGGGTTGCCATTTAGCCTCATTCCATCTGATTCATGCCATCTCCATCGAGATTCTAATCCCTTGGTACCTAAATGCTGCCACCCTCCGGAGTCGTGTCACCGACATGTTCAAGAGTATAATCCTTCTGCAGTTCACATCCTTTCCTCCTCCTCTGATACTCTGTTTCGCCATCTACCACTTGTTCCTTATCTCGTGTCGTTGATGGGGGAAACATTATGGCCCTCTTGCGACGGATCGTCTCCTGTCGACATCAGCTCATTATCCAGGAGATTGATCTAGAGATCCCCTTTGGTACCATAGAGCTTGCATGCCTCAATGGCAAGTTCTTCACACCTGACAGTTGACTTTCATCATTGGTCGTCGATTGGGTGATTCCATGAGTGTTCGACTTCAACTCCCTCTTCACACTTCGTGGATTCTGCTAGACAGCACCTTGAGAACCTTTGGCATTATTGGTGGTTCCTCTCGCACTTGTTAATGGTTTTCATCATTAACCGGTAATTAATCAACTGTCTATCATGCTCGACCTCAGCACATCTATTCGCATGCTAGAATTTGTACTGCGATCGATTGGGTTCAAGACCCCGAACTCAAATTACACATGTTCGGGCTGCCTAGATTGGTTCATGATTACATGACTCATTGATGGATGGCTGTGACCATACCTGAGTCTTCATGGATGGCTACAACCATACCTTTATCATTATCATGGTCTCATTAGCTGGATGGTTGCGTCCATACCACAGACCTAGTTCATATGTCTTTTGGATGGCTGCGCCCATGCCTAGACTACATGTACTTCATTATCAGAGATATCAGTTGTACTTGTGTGCAGGTTCTTCCAGATGGTATTCCAGCTCAGTCAGTTTCGTAAAGCATTTCACCCCTCCCACTCTCTCGAGCTTCATACTTTAGGGGGCATCTGTTACACAGTAATTTGTCACTGCCTTCACTCCAGTCCTTCTACTATGTCATGTGTCCAAGTCAAACATGCTCATATTGAACAAATGATCTCTGATGTTGCCAAATGACCCACTTTTCCTAAGTTTTCTACCTCATCGCGACTATGGACTTAATATACACGTTGAAAGGCGCTCATGAATAGTCCAGCCGCACTGCCATCGTAGAAGTACATCGAATTCCTGTGATAGTCCAATTTCATAGTCCAGTGCGAGGTTACTTATTATCTTTAGTGATGTCAGCACTAAAGCTCAGTTGTGCACTCGCGATGATCCAGATTGGGTGAATTTGTTCCAACAATTGACCTTCTGGATGATTCCAAACCTGGTTGTTGGCATAGTTTGCATCGCCTTTCCTCCTCTGGTATGGTTGTTTCACCATTTGTGCTACCTTCCTTGGGGATAAGCTCACTCTTCCACCTTTTATGGAGACTCCTTCTTCTATTTAAACTCTCACCATTGCTATGCACTTCTAGTTTTTGGATAGTTTCTAATAGTTGGCTAGTTGAGCAGTGCTGTTAGTGTTTGTGAGTTTGCTAGATAGCTGGTGTGAGTGTGAAAAAGTGTCGGATTTTTGATAGCTTGTGGAAGATTGTGAGGTGCCCTTTATCTTGTGTAAAACTTATGAGTGAGAGAGATCTTGTATGTTGGGAGATCCATCTTCAAAGAGTGAATGCTTGAAGAACATGCTGGCTAGAT
Source organism: Pinus tabuliformis (assembly GCA_031772625.1). Taxonomy (NCBI): domain Eukaryota; kingdom Viridiplantae; phylum Streptophyta; class Pinopsida; order Pinales; family Pinaceae; genus Pinus; species Pinus tabuliformis. The sequence goes on from CM062819.1 coordinate 1,372,134,629, forward strand.
CCCTCTGAGAAGGCTTGTGACATCAAGACTTTAGTTGTAAGCTTGCTCTTATTTCATTATTAATACAATCAATGATGTTTTCCTATGTCTTGTATGTAATTTACTTGATAGCTCAGGACTTCTTGACTTTGTGAGTAAACAGATCATTTTTGTTTTCTGGTTACATGCTTTGTTACATTTCCTTTGCATTGTTTCAGGCTGATCACTCGTTAGGAGAAGGAAGCAGAAGCTGGAGCAATGCAACAGAACTCCATCGACCACCGATTGAGGTAGGCCTCCAACTATGACTGTTTAAGGAAAGCTATTGTTGATCTGTCCTTGTTTGTGACTAGACCCACTCTAGGGCTAGAGGGGTTGCCTCTATCCGCAGAGGGAACACTTTCCTACTTCACAAAATGGGCAACAGATTTTGTGGGACCCATTTAGCCCCAAGGAAAGAAGATGGGAGAGCGGTACATTATCACCGCGACTGAGTATTTGACTCGATGGGCGGAGGCACATCCTATGAAGGACTGCACAGGCGTGACCGTTGCGAAGTTTCTCTTTGAGTATGTACTGACACGAATTGGGTGTCCAAATATTTTGATGAGTGATCATGGTGCGCACTTTCTGAATGAAATGATCAACATGTTGACGGCGGAATTTCAGGTATATCACCAGAAAATCCCACCTTATCACCCATAGGCTAATGGGATAGTGGAATAATTCAATAAGGTACTGGAGAAGGCATTGACCAAGGTTTTCACCACTCAGCGAAATGATTGGGACCTATGCGTACCCGCAGCATGATGGGCTTATCGAACGACGTGCAAAAAGTTGACTGGATAGACAACCTTTAGGCTTGTATATGGTGTTGAAGCAGTGATGCCAATGGAATACATTGTGCCTAGTATGTGCATTGTAGCATTCAAAAATATGACGGATCATGGAGCCCTGGAAGAGAGGCTTTCGCAGCTTACCGAGCTTGAGGCAGAAATGTTTTTGGCTGGATTTCACCAACAGGTCCAAAAGCAACGTGAAAAAGCATGCCATGATCGGCACATTAAACTGCACACCTTTAAGGTAAATGATCTGTTTTTTCTATATGACAATAATTTTGATAAATGTCCAGGGAAATTCAGGATGCACTAGCTAGGGCCATATGTCATTAAGGAGATTACCGATGGTGGAGCAGTTCAGTTGGTTAAATTGAATGGAGATCCCTTCCCAGGAAAGGTGAATGGCAGCTGATTGAAGCCATACACCGATGATCAAGCCAGGTGACTATATGAAGGTAGCATAGTCTTAGAGCTCCAAGTAGTTGAAAGGAGGCGCAGGACTATAAACTACATTGCCCAGGTTGGGAAACTGCGCAATCGGGGGATTGCACGGAACGAGGAGATGTCACAGGGTTCGCAACAGCGCAAAGAGAGTTGTGCTACCTAGGGAAAAACTGTGCAGGTTAGTCAGAAAGTGATTGTTAAAGTCACTGTTCACAATTTGATGATGAGAACGCGACCAAATGGAGCTGGGGGGAGACATTTAAGATGAAATTTATGGGTAAGATCCTTGAAAATCTGCCACCAATCTGGCATTAATGAACCGAATTTGGGGGGAATGGTCAGATTTGAATTCAAAATGGCCTATAAATTACATGTGGCTACCCAACGAAAAACACTTAGCATTTTGAGCATTGAGTTGGTGAGCTCTTAGACGTGCATGAACCGCGCATTCTTCGAAGAATTTCTTGACTAGCTAGTGTTTGATCGATTTCCAGAATCCGACTGCAATATCATCTGTGACATTATCCCAGGATCAGAAGCTATAAATGTTGAAGCAGTGACAGTCGAAGGGGTTGTGCCGGAGGTTGTTATGGAGGCATAGGGAGCTATTATGGAGGTTGTAGAGGTACTAGCTGAAGTCCCCAAGTCACCACGAATGCCTAGATCAAAGCCTACCCCAACCAAGGAGAGTGTAGAGGATAAGAAAGGCAAGCAGACTTTGACACCCGTGTGCGCGTCGCCTAGAAGTAACCCACAAAAGGACAAGCCCATTGCATAGGAAAAGGGCAAAAATATTAACTTGGAACAAAAGGAGGAAGAGATTGAGGACATCCCGATGGATGATGAGGATATGGTGGTGGAAGTGGAGGATGTTGAAGTCGAGGGTTCTGACCCTATTACTAAGTTGCCCGAATATGTCCCTTCGCACAAGGGAAAGACCAAGGTGCCAAAGGACATTGACGAAAGCAAGGTCGCCTTGCACATACCTCTGCTGCCAAATGAGACTGTCTTTGAAGGACCACACTTGGGGTGAGTTTCGCTGATGAAATTGGAAGACTAGGACTTAGATGACACTGAGAAGTTCCCTCACTTGGTGACAGACCATCTAATGCACTGCATTGTTCATACAACCACTGGGATGACTGCGTTGGAACTGTGGAAGTGGCTCAATGGTGTAGACAAGGCAGGTCTGCTCAACCTGCTATGGGTGCTGCACTAAAATCACACACCCATTACATTATTGGTAATCAAGTAGGATCTATGCTTGGTTCACGATAGGTGTCTATGGCTGGAGGAGCCAATACCCATCACTGACATGTTGATCCATAGGATCACACGGCTGCCATATACAAGGGAAAATCTAGCCATGATGTTTGGTGGAAAAGGTGGCAAGCATACCCTCGCAGAGACCATGAAGGGGAAATTCAAGCTTGTGAAGAAACTGTGAGGCTATGCCATCTCGAGTATTTGTGATGTTGTGGTCAAGGTGGCCACGCATATTTTGGTAGGAAAAGTTATGCGGAAGTGTCGTGCAGATGAAGTGTCGGCACCCTTCGTCGCTTTAGAGACCCAATGCGCAAAAGGAGTTCAGTTTAATTTGGCATGCTATCTCTGCGGTGAGTTCCTCATGAACTACCACGAGGCATAGGAGCTCAACAAGACCTTCCACTATGCGTGGCTCTTGCTGTCCATTGTGCTGGTAGCCTGGGAGCTGCCTGAAGACAGTCAATTCCCCTCGGTCACGCCAGACCTGCCAAAAGTGGCGAAGTACACTTTGCTGTGGGTGACCAAGGATTCTCAACGCATCAAGGATAGCAAGATCTTTTGGATCTTGATGGAAATGAATATACGCATGGTTATCAACCACAAGCCATGCTTGTTGCCTACTGTTTTTAGAAAACTAAAGGAGTACATGGAGTTCAAGGCAGACTTTCACCACATATCGATCAGGGCATGGAAGGACCCTGAGTAGAAGTGGCATGACTTGCCTTACTTGGCAACTGATGACGTGATCAATGCAGTTCTTGATCGTTGGCCGGTAGAGTGGCGCACTGCCTCAAACTTGGCGGTGGGATCGAGCAAGTCCACCGCGCAGTGCAAAAAGGAGGAGGTCAAGCTCAAGATGATGTAGATGGCCAAGAAGAGGAGGAAGGAGGTCGATGACAAGGCCCAGGCAGAGAGCAATGCTGCGCAGCAGGTGGAAGAGCAGAGCACGGCTCTGACAAAGGTCTGAGGTCGCCCTTGCCAGAAACTGAGGAAGAAATAGACAAGCAGACAGAGCAGCGCGAAGTGAACCCATAGACACCGTCATTCCATATCAGGCGTCCAAGAGGATAGGAAAAAGGTGGGCCGTGGAAGAAATCCAAGGGAAGTAAGACGTCATTGGACCCAATCACCCAAACATATGGATATTTGAACGACATTGGAGATATAGTGCAGGATGTCCCCGCGGAGGCACTACAACAATTCAGTAGTAGCAGTAGCAAGCATTGGGGGCCATCAAGATGGGTCTGCATGAGCTGTAGATACATGCATCACAGATCGGCGTGGTTCCCACCAACCTCGCCATCAGTACTTCAAAAGCTGTCAGGATGCTGCACACAAAGGATTCCTGAGAAACAGTGCTATTGGAGGGAGAACTGACCACAGAGATCGAAGCTAATAGGCCTAATGTCAGCGCCCTCAAGGGAGTAGGGCTGAACTTGGTAGCACTTCCTAGCAAGGTGCTCCAACTACTATAGGATGGGGTGATCGTGGAGCTAAGGGCCCACAAACAACGCGCTTTGTAGGTGATCAGTGAACAAAAGATAAATAATGTGTAGATGGCCCTACAGTGCGACACTTCCATCGCCACTGTGAATGACATAACCGACTGAAACAAGTGCATAGTTCAGGTTGTGGAGGAAGCATGTCTAATGGTCCCAGAGTTGGTCATTCCTGAGGGAGAATTAGTAAAGGTGCGCATTCACAAAATTGCTACAGGGGTGTGTGATGCTCACACAGAGTTGGCCAAGGTTCCGTCGGATCTGAATCTCCAGATTGTATAGTTGCAGTTGAAGGCCCAGCCTTCAACTCCGCCAGAAGTAAGGGAGCCGCACGCAACCACTATCACAGAGGTGATAGTAGCAGTATACAGTGTAGTAGTAGACTGCGCAAGTTTATTTGAACAGTCATTCGAAGTGCTGACTAGTCATCAAGAATATCCTAATGTACAGAGGCTAGAGACAGAGGCACAAGAACTGTAACAGTGCTATGATGAGGTGAAAGGAATAGTGTGCACTATCTCCCTCACATAGAGACTTGCGAAGCTGCAGGAGGTCAAACAAATTGAAGGAACAACTAGATGCAGCTCAGCACAAAGAGGCAGTGTTGAAGGCGTGCTTAAAGACTTGGTTAGACGAGCCTATTTGGTCATGGCCTCCATTGAAGGCAAGCTTGCTAGTCTGCAGGTGACTCAGCAGAAGCTTTAGGCTGATAGTTCAGGACCAGCAATAGAGCAATTGGTCAAAGAAGTGAAGCGGGTAGCCATGCAATGCGCTGCCGAGGTGGGAGTCATACAGGTCGAGCTGGGAGGTCTTTGCGCCAAGATATCCACACCCGCAAAATGACTCGAGGGCAAGTCACCATGTTTGTGTTGGGGGCCTATTGGGAACGGGTTCCCCCAAGAGCAGTTTTGGGAATAAAATCCCATGTTTTGGGACAATTTTGTAATTAAGTTGTAAAGTCCACATTTTGTCATCGTGGAGCATGAAGGTGTCAGGAGTCATAAAGGGTTGTCTACCCTTATTGTTTAAAGTGTCAAGTCGGCTGTAAAGATCTACCTATGGTCCGCAAACCATGGGATTGTATAAAAAGGAGCTAAGTAAGTAAGCTCTTGGTAGTTAGTAGAGAAGTAGAGTTGAGATGGTTTCTATAGAGTGATCGAGTTTAGAGAAGTCTAACTATTTTTGGGTCTTAGCGTAGGTAGAGGCTCTGCAGCTGAGTGCACAGAGGCCTAGGGTAGAAGTCTGCAACTGAGTGCGCGGACCCCTACAACTGTATGTGCAGGGTTGATAGAGTCTGTATTAAACTAGAGATATCAATAAAGAGAAGTATTCTACAATTACTGTGTATTTAGTCTCTGTTAATGCATCAGATTATATTGCATTACGATTTGGGTTCATATTACAATGTTTATTTGATGTGCGAATGTATGTGATTATATCAGTTAATTGAATGCAAGTAAGAATATCAGTTTACGCGACAATAACTATAATTGATTGGTAGAATAAGTAAAACACTTGAGATAACTTGGGAACCTATACAATACATCTTCATAGGAGTGTGAAACTACCTAAACCACTGGTTAGGGCTGCACGAAGGTCAATCGTACACATTCGCAAAAGTACCGAAGGGCGGGATAGAGGGTGGATCGATAAGCCCTAAGGATTAATGACCTACGTGAAGGAAGGAGTAGGGGGTACAAATCGACATCACGACCATCTCAGGGTGCAGAAAATAGGTTCCATCATCCCCCCATATTGCTTTGGGTGAGACTTCGGTCTGCACTCCACAGGGTGATGCCGAAAGGGCCAGTAGTGTAGGGATTTGTTTGGCTGACTAATGCAGAACCTAGGTTAGGGCCCACAAAGCCAACAGTGCTCTTTGCCTTCCGATCCAACTTCGCTAGTCTTCAACTAACATTGCCATTGGTTTACTACCCATATCTACTACAATCCACTAATATTTATCCACCAATAGATCCTCCATATTAAGTTTCCGTGACTCAAAAATCTGACCATTAAATTTTTTGATCTCTGTCTTTCCACTGCTCACCATATTCTTTCACCACAAGAATCGATACCACAGATCTCCCCTTAATTGGGTCTACCATAGACCCAAGCAAAACCCCTTAGTAGAAAAGGCATCCCCTTGAAGTTGAAACAACTCTAATACCAAATGTAGGTTTTAACCCCATATAGAAATTACCTACATATGAATTCTAAAAATAGAAAATAAACAATGGCGAGAGCATAAAACATAAAACAAATATACCCAGATATTTTCCCATGGATCCTAAAACCACGACTACCATATTTATTTTTCATTATATTCCTTTCAGTGTTACAATAAATATATATACATGTTGAAGCATCCATAAACACCAATCCATTAACCTTGGATTAGAACATAATTGTAGTTCCCTTGACCGGATCTACAAAATACCATGGACAGAAAACCATCATGCCCAAAACCATGTGTGAAAGCCATCCACAAAACCATATGTAGGTCCACCCACCTAATATGGGGTCCAAAAAAAAAATCCCAGGGCGCTGCCCTCGACTATGTGCAGGGGGCAGTAACGCTCCTGCAGAACCCCCAACAGGGGGGCAGCCGCCCCGCCTATGACCCCCCTGTTGCACCCGACGTAACGTACAGGGAAGGTGCAACATATAGGGGGGCTACCGCCCCCCTATCACCCCCTGATGTGCTTAACGCAACGTACAGGGGGCGCCACCACCCCCCTATGTTTGGGGTAGTCATGGAAAGAATATAACACACACCGAACATATAAGAAATCGAGGTTGAGTGCATGATTTAAATATGATAAAACCTTGTTTAGAAACCTGTAACCCAATGTGTCAAATATTGAGTTGAGAAAGTCAATAGATGGATTACAGCATAAAATGCAATTACATCGGAAAAAATATATATTCTAGATAAATACTTTATCCAATGTAAGTTTCAAATGGAAATATATCTAATATAGTAAACTGCAGTGCCAATAGATATAGGAAGTTGTAAAAGGGGAGCCATTTTTGTAGAAAACAGCTACATATTTGATCTGATAAACCATGACTACAAAGTAAGATAACATACCCTTCATGGCGAGCTTCATCTCTGGAAATGAGGGAAAATATAGTAGCCACAACTGGGTTGGTTTTCTACAAATGAACATTTGAGTTAGGTCAGTTTCCTGCATACCCATTCACCAAGCCATCTCATAACAGGACACAAATGGATATTCATCAAATAAAATTTTTTAACTCATTAATTTCTTGTAATTCCATATCCATATTGCACAAAGGCATTAAAATATCAAAACAAGAATATAAAAGAAGTTGTCAAACCATGTTGACTTGAGAGGAAAAGTAATTGTATTAACCCCTACATTATATCCTATTTTTCAAGATGTATACATATCTGAATTTAATAAAGTTTACTAAACTAACGGTCACTAAACATGTCATTGGCAATGTTAAAGAATAAATCTACCTCAGGTTGAGAAAGGTAGGATCTAGGGTAACAACAAACCATGCTTAACCTGGTAGCTAGCCCTACAAGGTCGGGAGAGGGCTCTCTCCTTGTCGATCTCAGAAAATATGGCCAATGAAAGCTTGAGATGACTGATGTAATGATTGATTTTAGGCTAGGTATGTGTACAGAGGTGTTTGATTGAATTTGATGATGTTTTGCTGGCTCAAATGTGAAAGGCAGATTTGGATCCAGGGAATGAGGATCAGTTTTGCAGAGATCTCTATGGGGCAAGGTAGGCAAGTGATTTGGTACTTCAAATTGAGTGATATGGAGAGATTTTAGACAGGTGAGAAGTTGAAAATGGCATGAAAACTCAAGGACCCTTTTCAAACAGTTGAAAACATAGATAACTAAACAAACCCTAGGTGGAGCACTGCACTTTCAATGCATTCTACCTTTTATCCTTGTTTGATTTAGTTAAGATGAAGAAAAGGGAGATAATGGCATACATAAATCACATGTGAACTTACAATTACAGAAGGAAATGCAATACCAAAGCAAGATGCCATAGGAATCCCATAAAGTGCTGCAAACCCTAGTCTATTCCTTTGCCAAAACTGCTGAAATGAGTATACAATGAAGCTCCAAGCTTTCCCAAAATTCCAACCATGCTAATGAATGAGAAAACATAAGATATATGCAAAAAAAAAGTCATCCTAGCCTCTAGGGGTCAAGCTCATGATTTTAGGAGTTGTTCCAACAAATTCTAAACTGAGAACTAAAAAGTAGGTAGTGGAACAGCTTGCCTCTAAAAACTAGGAAACTGATTCATTCAGTTGCAAACTACCTTTTGATGGATGAATCTACCTCTATGGAAAATTTATCATAATTACATAAAAATCCATCATGTCACATTAAATTACATCATGAGTTTTACCATTAGGAGGAAAAATTCAAACCGTGAAAAAATCTAGGCAAAAAACAGAATATTTTTGGTCAAACTGAGCAAAATTTCTCCAATGCGCCGCGCTGATTTTCCTATGCATAGTGCATTTTTGCAGCTGATTTTGGAGGCCTTCCCGGTGTCAGAATTTTCTCCAAGTGGACTTGTTGGAAAGCTCTACCTGTCTACTTTCTAGCACCAGTGGAATTTTTGAATTTGGCCTCCATTTCCCCCTCCAAAATTGAGTTCTCCCAACGCTACTTCCTGTGTGTCCAAAAAGGGGCAGAAAGGTCATTTTTGAGGTGTTTTTGACCTTTTTGGAAGCTCAAAACCTGTCAAAATTTATTGGCCATTTGTAGGCATGCATATTTTTTCATGAAAAATCCAAAAATGTTGAGTTTTCCTCAAAAGGAGGTCCCCATAAAAAGCGCGCGCTAGGTGGCGCAGCGCATCGGGCAGAAAAACCTGTTTTTTAAGCCAAAAATTCCAAAATTGCAAAAAGTGTCCCAAATTTCTTGAAATTTGGGCTGAGTGTCCTTCATCAAGAGCTATGTTTGGCCAAGGAAACCTCAGCCAAGATCTGAAGTCTATCTTGCTCTTTTCGCTTCCTCGATGCTTTCTTCAACTTGGCCTTCAAGTTCCTGATTCTTGCCTTGCACACTTTGTTTCTCACCAAGTAATGATATGCCATGTTCCTCAACATGTTTTTCTCATTGTTGGCCTTCTCTAGCATCCTTTCTAGGTGCATGTTTGTTCTCTCAAGCCAAGATTCACGATCAGCTTGAATTTCTTGCTCAAGTGTGGTCAATTTGATTTTCCTCCTCTTGGCAGCTTGTCGGTTTTGCCTTCATGTTTTTGAGCTCCATGGATGAGTGGGACTGATGAGGGGAGGATTTGATGCTAGCTGTAGGGTTTTAGGGAATGAAAGGGTTTAGGGGATGATATTTAGGGTTTGGGATTTCAATTATGGTTTTGGGGATATTTGACTAGGGTTTGGGATAGTGAGATTAGGGATTTAGGGTTAGTTGATTAGGGATATGGGAAATGTGGAATGGGTAGATGAGAATGTAAAGAAAGGACGAAAATGATTGAGGGAATGAAGGAGTGATGGAGTGAGAAATGGCTAGGAGTGGAATTAGTAGCAAGAAATACAACTCATAAGCCCTATGCAATTGTTTTTTGACAAAAAATGCAAGGAGGTAGGGTTTTAATTTTTATCCATTAAATCACCATAAGCACCAAGAGAAATTCATTCATTGGTCATGGAGAGATGTTAACTTACTTAGGCAATGAATAATTTAGAAATTTGAGATTCTTTGGAGGAATATTTGAATGGATTTCATGATTTTTAGCCCAATGCGCCGCGCCATCTCAATGCATCGCCCCAGTTCATTTTTTACACTACAGAGGGCTTCCCAATGCACTGCACCATCTCAATGCGTAGCACATTTTTGTAGGAGACTTTTGTAGGCCTTACCAATGTCAAAATTTGGCATAGGATAGCTCATTGGAAATATTATTGAGTCTACATTCCAACCCAACTTGAACTTTTGAATTTGGAGTTCATTTGCCCTGTCAAAAATCAAATCTCCCAAGACTGGTCAAAATGTGCAAAATGAGGCTGCCTAAAGGCAGAGTGCTGTTGTAGTCAACTTTTGAAGGTCTTCCTCAACCCAAAATTGAGCTCATGATAGTTCATTGGAAAGATATTTGTGTCTAGTTATCATTTGACTCATTAAGAAAGTCATTATGCCAACGAAGCTAGGAGAAAACTTGATTTTTACAAGGTCACTTCATAGGTGCATCAATTCTCCTGAGGCAACTGTATTTTTGACATTTCTCTAAAACCATGACACCTGTGTAAAAATTGAAGGATCATTTTCTTGCTTGGCCTATTCTGGACAAAAACCTCTATCAGTTTTCCCAAATTCATCTTTTCTTTCTCAGAAACATCATTGAAGTAAAACCTATCCCGACGTGTGGAACAGGGGATTTGTCGAAATGAAGCGAAATTAAGGGGATAAGGGGCTTCTAAATTCTTTAGAAAATTTTGGGAGGTAGGGAGGGATGTTAGAAAGTAGTGGAAAGTGTAATTTCAAAGATTGGGTGAGGGGAAGAGGTCCAAAAGGGAAAAACATAGACCTAACCTAGAAAATTGTCAAGTTGTAGCAAGAAACTAGGGTTTGTGCGAAAATGAGGAATTTGAGGGATATCAGTGATGGGAAGTGTTTAATAAGGTATATTAAGGATAGGGGAAGGTGTATGAACATCAGGATACAATTTTTACTGATGATTTGACCATCCAAGAGAAATTGCCTTCAAAACCCTAGGAGAGAGAAATGAACCTTACCTAGGCACAACTAAAGCATGAACAAGGTGTAAAATGACCAATTGGAACCTGACATGATGATGACAACTCTCTGAGTGATGGTACACTCAGCTGAATGGTTACATGGATTGACATTTGGACAAATTTGAAAGGAGTAAAAGCAAACCCTAGACCTAATACCTAGTGACCCAATTTTGCTTGAAGACTCACTGAAATGACAAAATTTGACCTTGACACCTTAAAACCACTTTGTAAGAGTACATTTGATCACTGGAGGAAGGCTACAAAGACTGACACTAACATGCAAGAGGATAGAATTTTCCCCTAGATGTAAGGTGTACAAAAGAGAACTCACTATCAAATTTTTGAAAGCAACGGCTTGTGCTTTTAGTTGCAACTTGACACAACTAATTTGGTAAGTTTGTAGATTGTGGTTAGGTGTTTGTAATCCTTTAAAGGAACCATTACAGGGTTCCCATAAACAAAAATTAATTGAGGGGAATCCATAGGTGTATCCTTATGCTATTATGATGGGGTCCATTTTAGGGTGTAAATGGTCGAGAACTATTGACTTCCTTAGAGAGGCTCAAAATATGTGTTAAGAAACTCAGGATTGTCCTTCATTCAAAGTGTCTGGAGAGAAAGCCCTGGAAGACTATATTGTTAAATGAGAAATATTTTATTTGTAGGTTTGTTTTCCAAATCATGAAGCCTTCTTCTTCTTACTAGAGAAAGAATAAATGGGTTTGTTAAATAGTTCTTTCACTTAATACCTCATTTAAAGATTTTTTTTCCGTTAAAATATGTATTTTTTTCAAATATGACAAAACATATTGAGGAAGGCCCTTGGATTTAGGGAAGTACAAGATATTTTTTCAACTTTGGCTCCCTAATATTTTCTAACATCTTTTCTGCCTCTTCCATCCCACTATGATCAAGGCTTCTAAACTTTCTTGTGCACCTTTCACTAGAAAATGTTTTAGAAGCAATAGAGAAGTCCATTAGGAATATATATTGAGTTGTATCTTTATAAAGGTTGTGAGGGAGTTAATTTTCTATAGTTTCAAGGTAATCACTGGAACAAGACTTGCCAAGTCTCCTGGTTACTTACAAGTTACTCAGATCAGTAGAAAAAAAAAGGGGATGACATCGTGAATCTTGTCAAAAGTTCAAACTCTTCATTATTGAGTGAGTTTGTGTAAGGTTTCTCTTATCCCGAGAAGACTTGTTGAACATTTCAAGATTCAACCAAGTTCAAATTCATGGACTCAGTAAAAAACCTATAGATTGAAAAATTAATTTAAAAAAATTATAACATTTCTTCAAGGGTTTCAAACTTATTTTTTCTTTCAGGAAAAATAATTTATAAAAATGATTCTCCATCAAAATGCATCACAATTCAATTTTGTTTTGTGGATTTTCAATCCATGTAAAGGGTCTAATTGATTCGACAACAAATTTTGGTAATTTTGAAAGGATTGTGTAGCGAAATTTTTGAATATATACACAAAAGGTGTGGCCAGACTTGTGTTATAGGTCAACAACCTTAACAAAAAAATATTTTCATAAATATTGGAAGTAGTTTTTGGCTTATGAAAATTTTGGATTTTTTTTTTTTTTAAGTTTTATTGGTTTTTTTCTTTTTTATAAATCCTTAAAGAGAAGAGGAATGTTCATTTCCTCTATCTAGGATTAGTTGTAAATTTTTAATGCTTCCTTCCCTCTCTCAAATGGCTTTAGGCATAATGCCCCCATCTTGTCCCATGTCATTTTGTAAATCCTTTGTCCTTTCCCAAGTTGTTTTTAAGGGGGTATAATAGGATATTAGACCTTAGGAGTTGCTTAAGACCAACATGGTTTGATGTACTATAGTCATGTGTTCTTTGGTTATCCAATGACCATTGTTCTATCTCATTCATAGATGCTTTGATGGTGCTCATGTTCTAGGTATTTATGACAACTAATCTATGTTTTATCACCTAATTGGTCCATCGTCACTATTTAAAGATAATGGATGGTCACTTGTCCTGCATGATGAACACTAGAGTATTGTATTGTATATAACCCTTCATTTATTACATAGGAGTACAACTTTTCTATTGCTTCATGGATGTCTCATTTCAAAGTTTTTACAATGTAAATCTTGGTGTCTTAGTTTATGGTCAACATGAGTTATTCCCTTGTGAGTAACCCACTTGTAGTTTCCTAATATGGTATCAAAGTGATTGTGAGGTTCACTCCTCCTCATTCAAATATCGATCTATTTATGTTGGGTATTTGAAGAGCTTCAAATCTCTTATTTTTTTTTTGAGGTTAACCCTGTGGAGCTCATATTATTAGGTCTTGAAGAACTGGGGTGGTTGTTCTATTTCAACAAAACCTATTTATTTTTGGGAGATCTGACCACTCCATGTATTACAGTCAGATTTTAATTCTTGGTCTTTTCTTGTGTTTTGGCCCTCAAGGCTCACTTGCATTTTAGTTTCTTGGGAGTCATGCCACTTCATATGTGCAAAACCCTATATTTGTAGCTAGTCACAAGTGGACCCAAGGTCTGCCTAAGGGTTGGGTCCAACTTAGCTGCACAAGCTAGTATATATAAATGTAAGGTTTTGGCCTAGTTTTGGAATATAATATAGATAAATAGATGCAAAACATAGGATATATTTGTGTCTCCATATTCCATTTCATGAGTAATTATAAAACTTTTATGTTTCCCTCTTTCAGGGTTTTTTTTAGGTCCCTATAATACTAGTGTATTCCCCTTATTATCATTGTCAGTTTAGCCCCCTATTTTTATTGTTGTGCCCCATAGAATCCCACTATTGTTATTTTTATGCCCTTACATTATTATTGTTATATAGGCTCTGATTCTATTGTCACCCCTTATACTCCTAGATATATTGATGAGCACCAGTATTGTAGCAAGAATGCTACAACTCCTGAGGCTACCAACTTTACTTCATCAACCCAGGGTTCATACAAACTTGGAGGTGATAGTGTTATATACATAAATAGATGCAATGGGTCCACTCTTTTGTCACTGCTACGCTGGGTGATAGACCACTAGGGTTTATCAAACCAATCTTATATTGATTTAGAAGAAGTTTGATTACCAATTTGAGAAAAGAGAATTTTACCCTAATTGAGAGAATTGAAATGTTACCTATTGCAGTAAAGAAAGACTAAAATAGATGCTTAAAACACACAACTCATCTAGCTATTTGTTAAGATATCTTGCTTAAGAAGAATTCTAAGCTAACACATGTGAAACCCTAACTAACCTAAGCATGCAATCTAATCTAATCAAATACTTAACTGTTGTGCATATGAATAAGCATATCAACCTTTTTCTTTTTGTCTTTTTTTTGTGAAAACATGAATGCTAATCCTTCTTGATTATATGGAAGGTGGGTTAGGTGTGGAGAGAGATGGTTTTGATGGGTCAGATGGCTTGGGAGGAAATCAGGGGTCTTCTCCTATCTTTCGTGATACATTTCTCACAAATTGGGCTCAAAACAGGCCACTACAGGTCGTCCTACAGGATGTCCTAATTCACCTACAAGATCCCCTGTTTTCCTATAGGAACATGCCGAAAGCATAAGGAGTGATTTGGATAGTGGTATGGGTCTTACGTAATGTGAGTGAGGGAAGGAATAAGGCAAGGAAGTGGTTAGGACTCCCTCAGAACTCAAACCAAAGTTGTATAATGGTTGGATTTTCTCAACAAGCATGGAAAGTTGTCCTTGTGAAATGGTAACTCGGATTATGGAATTAGTGGCTTTTTGCGATCATGGATGGTTAAGTTTAGGCTGAGGCTACAGATATGAGGGCTTCCTTCCTAGTGAAACTCCTGCAATATACACATCATTGTTGCCAGTTACCCATAAATCATGTCAAAACAAGAGAGGTTTGAATCAACATAGGAAAGAAGAATTTCATCATTTATTTTCCTAATTCATGCATCGAAATTCTTGCAGCCTATTGTGAAAACACCATGAAATCTAATACAAAGTTGAAGATATTAGAAATGACAACTGCAACCTATCTTTGAAAACTGAAATATGCTGACCTAGCTAGAAGAAAAACCCTAAATTTCATAAGAAACCATAATTCTGTCTTTTTGGGTTGAATGAAGGTTTTTCCTTAAACCATGGTCCCTAAAAGGAGGAATGAGGCAAGATCCACCTGTTATCAACCTTTCTTTTTTATTTCTTTATCTCTCTAAAGCTACTATTAAAGCTATGCACAAATGGAAGCAAACTAATGAAATTCAACAATACTTGTAATGTAACAATGCCAAAATCAATTCAACAAGTAGTCTATGAAATAATCCAAGCATACAAGTACAGTAAGAGGAACCTTTGCTGATAGGGTTGGAACCTAATCTAAGAGCTTCAGCCCTCTGAGTCAACTCAGTGTTGGATCAAGGGAATAATCATTTCTTTAACATATCAAAAAATACATAACAATGTTTTGTCACTTTCCTTCAACTCGAAAATGTTTAGCTATCTCCCATAGAAAATATGAATCCTAATGAGGCTCTAGGCCTCCTTATTTATACAACTGAATTTTCCAACAACTTCCTTAAATCTAGGGAGGCTTGGCTCCCAATCTCGAGATAAACTGGTTCTTATCTATCACTGGCTCGACTGCCAATGATCGGTTGCCTGCAACTCCAAGCTAGTGTGGTTTGATTGAAGCATCCTCGAATGATTGAGGATTTAATGAGGAAGATCCATCTCCTACAATCTCTCCTTCTTGTCTCCTTCGAGTTCCTGCATCTTAATTAGCCATAATTTGCCCCCAAAAACTTGCAATCAATGCACATTAGACCACTAGACATAACATCTTACTTTTACTCATCTCATTAAGAAAAATATAATTAAAACATGTAAGGAATTATGAGAAGAGTTGATTTTAGTAAGATTGGAGGTGTATTAAGGTCCATATATTTACCTAATGATGAGCCTCATCATATACCTAGGAGGTCTTATCATTAGTATCATCCAAGAATTTTTCATTTATGTAATGTAAAGGATATCCCCCCTAGAAGAGGACAATCTTAAAGATGTTGATCTATATTTTCTTCTGTTCTTTGAGCTGGTTGCATACCATTTCATTTCAGAGCTTTGGATTTTAGGGTTTTGCTTCTTCAAATAGGTTCTCTTCAAAATTTCATTATAACATTTCTTCTAAGAATATTTAGAACATAAAATTTCAACCATGTGGATCTGAAATATTGGTGAACCTTGTGTACTAATTTCATATCTTGCTTTGCTATATTTTTGGAGACATGATTATGGGAAGTTAGGTTTTTTGTAGGCTCCATAATTCCATCTCAAATAGGTGACCTAAGGAAAAGCATCATAACTTTCTCATCAAGCATCAGATTTTAATTTTGTAAAAAATGGCTAAAATAAGATGGGATTTAGTGTTTTACGTATCATTTTCAGGGTTGAAGGTTGAAACAGTGACACATGGTACTCCATACAAGTTCGCTCTACTGAGCTAGTCTATAATCAGGTCATCATGGGAGATTGGGCATAAATCTTTCTTGAATAATCCAATATCAGTCTGACTTGTGGGGTTGGAAATAAAACTCTAATATCTATGATAAGATGAAATTTAAAATCTTGCGGATCTAAAATTATAGAGGTACAACAGTTTCAATAACCAGCTCCTAAAAAACAAGAAAAAGGTGTGTATTTTTTAAAATTTTGCATAACTTTTGATTGAGAAGTCATTTTGAAGTGATTCAAAGGGCATAGTGAAGCATAGATATCATTGTTTGATTCCAAAATTATTCAAAACAAAAAAATGGACACACCTAGTAAGCAACCAAAAATTTCTTCTATGACTCGTGAAGAAGAGGAAGAAATGCAGCATGATATATTAAAATTACAAGACCAAGTGCAATAAATTTTGCTCTCACAAAAAGTAATAAAAAGTGAATTGGAATCCATGATGAATTTTAAGATAGACGGTATAAAAAGGGACATGGGAGTTTTGAATGATGGTTTAAAAGCACACATGGAATAAATCATGAATGTCAAGATAGAGAGGTTGAAGGGAGGTTTGGTAAATTTTCTAGAAGAAAGGTTTCCCAGTGGTGACAATGTAATCCATGAAAAAATTGACGAGGACAAAAGGCATATGAATTATGATTTTAGAGACTCCAATTCTAGGTTTAAGAACCCCCACATTCGAAAGATTGATATGAGGAAGTTCGATGGCAAGGATCTCGTAACATGGATACTATAGATGGAGAAATATTTTGATCTCCATGATGTGAAACATTCACAAAAGGTATGTGTTGCAACTTTATATTTAGAACCCAATCAGTTTGTATGGTATCGTTAACTTTGGTCTCTACAAACCAATTTCAACTTGGTAAATTTTTACAGAGGAAATGATAGCACAAAATGAGGATACAAAGAGCAACACCTTCTTTAGCCAATTGATAAAACTCAAACAAAAGCATTCAATGATGGAGCACATTGAGGACTTCCGAAAAATGAATATCAAGATAATGGATATTCCAGAAGAACACAGGATTGATGTATTCATAGGGACTTTGAAGGATAGCATCCAACATGAAGTTCACCTTTGGTAACCTAAGTCATTAGAGAAGGATTTCAGGGTGGCAAGAAAAGTTGAAAGAAAAATTATGGCAACAAGGAATTCTACACTTCATAACTATAAAGATGGAATTTTTTCTACTCCTAACCTTCCACAACCTATAGGGTTGACACCTCAACAATTGGAGGAAAAAAGAGAAAAAGGGCTTTGTTACAATTGTGATAGAAAATACACTAAAGGTCACAATCGTGCTGAGAATAAATTATCCTACATAGATTGTGAAGAGGAGGAAGAAAAGGAACAAGAAACATCAAAAGAGGAGGATATACACCAGGAACCCATGTCTGAGAAAGAAGAAATGAATCTGACCATATCTTGCAATGCATTGGTAGGAATTACCACTCCTGAAATGCTCAAGATAGAAGGATATATCAATAAGAAAAAGGTAAAGTTAGTGTTGATTGATTCAGGTAGTATTCATAATTTTATTCATTGTAAGATAGCCAAGGAATTGAATTGATTCCTATATCCAGCACCAGAATGTCAAGCAATGGTTGCAAATGGAGGAACTATAAATTGCTCTAGAAAGTCCCATAATATCAAGCTAACCATGGGGGAATATGTATTGAATAGTCCAATGTTTTCCATTCCAATGGGTGGTGCTGATGTTGTCCTAGGATTCCAATGGTTACAATATTTGGGGATGATAGATTTTAATTTTCAAGAACTTTTCTTGAAAGTTTTTTGGGAAGGAAAGGAAGTTGAATTAAGGGGTATCACATGGAAACCAAGAAATATAATTAGCTCTAATGGCATGAATTTTTTTTTGAAGAAATAACAATGGGGTGTAATTTCACAATTATGCTCATAGAGTTTCAAACATCAAAATCATTTATTTCTCCAGATCTAAAAAATGTCTTAGACAATCATTATAAGGTATTTTAGACTCCCAAATACCTCACACCTATTTATGATCATGATCATGCTATTTATTTGATTCTAGGAAGTGTTCCTCCAAACATCGGATCTTACAAATATCCCTATGCCCAAAAGAGTGAAATTGAACGTATTGTTGCAAAAATGCTAGAGGATGTTATAATTCAACCTAGTCAAATTTCTTTCTCTTCTCTAGTAGTATTGGTGCATAAGAAGGATGGATGATGGAGTATGTGTCCATATTATAGGGGGCTCAAAAACCTCACTATTAAAGATAAATTTCCCATTCCTGTCATTGATGAATTGTTGAATGAATTACATGGAGCAATTTACTTCACCAAGTTGGATCTTCGTTCACGATATCATCAAATTAGAATGAAGACTAAATATGTTTTGAAAAAAACATTCAGAACTCATGAGGGTCATTATGAATTTTTGGTCATGCCTTTTGGCCTTACTAATGAACCTTCGACATTTCAAGGTTTGATGAATTCCATTTTCAAACCCTTCCTTAGAATATTTGTTTTAGTATTTTTTGATTATATACTAATCTACAACAAGTCTTTGAAGGATCATGTTCAACATGTTGACAGGGTGCTCAAACTATTGGAGGGGAAACAATTATATGCGAAAATGACCAAATGTTTCTTTGGAATACAAGAGGTGGAATATTTGGGTTTTATTGCATCTCATGAGGGTGTTAAGGTAGACCCTAACAAAATTAAATCCATTAAGGAATGGAAAATCCCTACAACCATTAAGCATATTCAAGGATATCTCAGGTTGACAGGGTATTATTGTAAGTTTCTTAAGAATTATGGGAGAATAGTGGCACCTCTAACATCATTACTAAATAAAGATGCATTTTCTTGGACTCTAGAATAAACTAAGTCCTTTGAACATATTAAAGAGGAAATGTGTTGATCACTGGTCTTAGCTACCCCTGACTTCACAAAAACCTTTATTGTGGAATGTGATTCCTTATGAAATGGAATTGGTGTTGTTTTAATGCAATAAAAAGACCCATTGTTTTGAAATTCATCCAATCAAAGGAAATTATTTACACAAATCTATTTATGAGAAGGAAATGTTGGAAATACTACATGCACTAAATAAATGAAGACCTTACCTAGTGGGAAGACACTTCAAGGTAAAAAAAGCATGACAATATTAAATGCTTTTTGGAACGAAGATTATTTATAGAAGAGCAGAAAAAATGGGTCACAAAGATGTTGCGTTATGACTTTGAAATCGTCTACAAAAAAGGGAAGAAAATTTTTGTTGCAGATGCACTCTCAAGAAAGGATGAGGATGTGGAAGAATTTCTTTATGTTGTTTATATTATCCAAAAGGATTGGATAACTAAAGCAAGGGATGAATGGAAGAATGACGAAGAGGTGTGGACACTCATTCAAAAGTTACAACAAGATATAAGTACATCTGATACATTTAACTAGAAAAATTATTCATTATGGTACAAAGATTGTTTATATCTTTGTAAGACTTCCCAACTCAAGAAAAATATTTTTTTCAAATTACACACCTCCCCCATAGGAGGGATGTTGGCTTGATGGAGCCTAACCTAGGTTCAACATTAGTTGTGCCAACCAACAAAACCCTAACTACTGACCCTTTTGGCAAAAACTCGCATAGTGTAAGCTGCAGTCTCACCTAAAGTAGTATTGGGGGATGATAGAACTAGGTTTCTACATCCATAGGTCAATATGATGGGTTCCTGTGGCTTCTAGGGCTTCCTCTAGTCTTCGTAAACCCTAACCCTTAAAAGATAAACGATTGTAGTAACTCACTAAAACATAATCTTAACCTTCGTGAAATGCCTTAATCATTCATAATAGTAAGTAAAAACGTAGATCTACTACTTTCATGCATTAATTAAACATTACTTCAGATAAATTCAAAATATCAGAGTGAATACACAGAAGTTGCATAAGTAAAGATAGATGCACAGATACACAAGTAGAGCTTCAAAACAGTCTTTTATTGATATAACCATTCAGTTAGAGATTATTCTGCCTGTGCACTCAGTTGCAAGGGCCTGTGCACTCATCCTGTGGACTTACCAAGGTCTCCGCACACTTAGCTACAGTAGTCTTCCCCTTCACTTAAGTACAAGAAACAAACTTCTCTTCCTTAGCTTACTTGGCCATATAATGTTCTTCTATATTCAAGTTTTTCCTAGACTTGCTATGACTCTTCTATTTATAGCCTTTCCATTTATAATACCATGGTCTATGGACCATGGGTGGGTCTCAAAACCTTCTTAACACTTAACAACCTAAGGGACTAAAGCCCCTTTGAATCTTACTAGCTTAGCTCTTTGCTTCCACAAATCGTGAAGACTTTACATTTTTACAAAAGGAAATACAAAATTTAACCCCAGGGACCCCATCCCAACAGGCCCCCAACAAAATTTGGTGACTCGTCCTCGAGTCACTTAGCTGGAACTTCAATCTTCACTTGGAGTTCACAGAACTCCAACTTCAAAATCTAGAGATCAGTTGTGCCCTACGTAGCTACCTATTGTACCTCCTCGACCAAGTTCTCTGTAGTGGGGCCTTCCACCACGAGGCTCATGGTCCTTTGAGTTTTCTGCATGCCCTTAAGCTTGATCTGCATTGACAAAGTTATCTGGCTAGCCTCCTCTGTCCAAGGTTGTGTTTTTGCCATGAGAATGGACTATTTTTGGTGCATCTCTTCAATTTCATTCTGAAGTTGCTTCCCTTCCTGTAGTTTTGTGAATTGTTGTATTGGTGCCAAAGTGTGCACAATTGATCTAATCTCATTGAACTACCGTTATTTTTCTCTAAGGTCTACACCAATATTCTACAGAGTGGGGTCCTCTTGCAGAGACATCCATAGCTCCATAGCTTGATTGAACAACTCTATGCAATCCTTGACTGCTGCATCTAAGGTGGCCATTCCTTCCTTTATAGTAGCTCCACACTGATCTCGAACCTCTGGCGGAGTTGTCGACTTGACTGATTTCATCTTTGGACTCCTTGACCACCGTGACCATCTTTTGGATCTTTTATATCGACGTTGCATTAGCTGCAATGTTAAGTTTAGGCAGCTCATTACACGCATCTGTAATCGCTGCTTCTAAGTGCTGGACGTGTGTAGAAATCTATTCATTTTCCTTCAAATCTTGTGCCTTTTCTTGAAAGGTATGTGCATTATTTGTTTTGACTTCATTAATCACTGGAAGCACACACTTCTCCTTGACCCTCAGTTCATCTAATACTCCTTGGTGTAGCTCATGTACGGTTTGGATAGGGAATGTTGCGAGGTTGATGCCCAGACTCTTGATCTGTGAAAGATGGGAATTGGCCTCTTCTGAATCGGTGCGCAAGTTCCCGCTCAGTAACCAAATCACACAGAGATCCAATGTCTGATCCGTGTACAATAGTGTCACTCTCGCTTGATGCGGGCTCACCTGAATCCTGCTTGCTTGACCTACGCTTTCTTTCAGTCGACCTGTCTAGATTTGCATATCATACAGATCCTTCTGTACATTTCCCATCACCTGCTAGTACTACTTCTCAAACTAGGTATAGAGTTCTGTTGTGTTTTCCTAGAAATTGTCACCAATTTAGTCTAAGTCCCCTTTAGTGAGGACTAACGGATCCACCTGAGAGAATCTAGTTGACTTTTGCTTCTTCTGTGGCCCAGAGGTTGTCTTATTTGTTATTTTTCTGACTACAAAGAGGGTTCCCTGCTCCGCACCCCCGTCCCCTTCTTCCTCGGACCATTATTGGTCCTATGTGTTCTAAAAGTTAGACTCCTCAACCTCAATTTTTGTCTCCTATGTCGCTCGCTCTTTGGCCGCAGTTGCCTTGGTAGCAGCTTCCTTGGTAGTAGCTTCCTTAGTTGTAGCCTTTTGGGCTTCCTTCTCTATCTCTGATGTTGATCTCTGCACATTGGAACCTTCTGCTCGCTTGCTTGTTCCTGCGCCTCGATCGGATGAGTAAAGCCACTCTCGTGGTCATTTACCTACAACCTCTATGACATCTACATCACCAACGAGATAAGGCAACAATGTGCCATATCTTCTTCGGATCCCTTCTTGCATGAACAGATACATTATGAAAGTCAGTCTTGAAGTTGGCATAAGGCTCATACTACTCATATAAGGTAGGTGACAGCCTCAACCTTTGGTTGATCACCGTGCACAAATCCATCTCCACCAGCACCTAGAACATCTTGGTCTCTATGACCTACGTAGGGTTATTTCTTGCCTAGAGCGAAGCGAACTTGACTTCCTTCAGGAGGTCAGGTTCTTGGGGAGAAAACTGGTTGTGCTTTGAAATCATCCATGCGACTAATGGAATCAAAATTAGTAACCAAGCATAATGAAATGCCTTTCCCTCATCCTCGACCTCCTGAAAATTATACAAAAATATTGCACAGGTATTGAGCCTAGTTGTACTTGACTCTAGTGAACTGCACCACGGGGTCTGTAATGGAGCGGATGGAATATCAGCAAGAATTTTTAATTAACCCAACCTCGCTCTTCATTTTTTTTGTGAGTTGCTTCTCCTTCATTTTCCTGCCAAATGCTTCTGGTGGATCCACACCTTGATAGGGTAGCAAGGTGATCTAGTGGATCAACATGTCAGTAATTGGGATGGGTTCTCCTAGCTGGAGACACCCATCATGCACCAAAGTGAGTAACTCTTGGACCCATATAGTTTTAATGATGGTGCGACTGAAGTGCGACACCTAGAGCATGTTGAGGAGGCCTGCTTTCTCAACACCGACAACCCACTTCATAGGTTCCAATAGCGTCACCCAGTTTCCTAATAATAGATTTTTGATAGGTATTTGGTCAGTGCAATCTGAGTGAATTTCTCATGATCTCCCAAATCTCAATCCTTTAGCTTGAGCATCGGAATAAAACCCAATAGTGTGCCCTAAAACACCACCTTCTCTAGCAGTAGTGGTTTCGAGACCATAAATTTGGCATTTTCTGATTCCTTAGGCACCTTAGTTGTGCCTTTGCGTGGTGGGATATACTTTGGGAGCTGATTCATAGGCTCATCCTCCTAAGCATGCATCTCCTCATTGCCTCGGTGAAGTTATTCTTCATCCAAATAAAGGGAATCATCTTGCTACTGTGCTATGTCCATCTTCCCCTTATGGTGGATTTCCGTGGGAGTGATTGCCTCACCAGAACTTATTGTGGTCTCTTATGTTTCTTGTCAGCGACAGAGGGCTTAGGCCTAGGAGATCTTGGTGCCATAGCCAAAATTCTTGTAGCAAGAGAGGGTGTTGCTTTGACTAAGGGTGCGGCTTCATAAGGCACTGCTTTTGTTATGGGGGGAGTGGTAGTCATTCTCTCAAAGATGATCTAACCATGCCAATCAAGAAATTTTGCTAACTTTGGTTGTGCTAGAATGTCCTCCAAAAGCTTCTCAGACATACAGCACTCATCCTAGCGGAAACTTTTAAGGAAAAATTGTTGGAAGAAAAGTGTTTTAATGCGAGGCAGCATGTCAAATTTATTGGAAAATTCGAATTTGGATCCAACCGTTCCCTCAAAATTTATATCATTAATGCATCTTTGGCAGCAGATTTCCAAAGATTTTCACCATAAATGTGCCTTCCCTGCTCCTCCTAATGGAAATTTTTCCATCCAATAATCTATAGTGAGTCCAACAGCTACTTTTTGACCATGGTGCATGGCACCAACCTTTGTGGCACAGCTCCCATTGGTGCCCCACTTTCTTCCATCGCGCGGTCCCTTCTCTTTCCCATTTTTGGGCAGTGTAGTTTATAGTCCCATACTTCCTTGTAGCTACCTGGAGTACTAAGACTATCCCACCATCATATAGTCATTGCGCCGAGGCAGTATCAACCTTGTACAACTTCAATCAATTTCCCTTGACTCTTCCTGGAAATAATTCTCCATTCAGCTTCGCGAGCTGAACTGTGCCAACATCTGTAATTTCTTTTACCACATAGGGTCCCAGCCAATGCAATTGAAACTTTCCAGGAAATTTCATAAATTTACTGTCATATAATAATAGAAAATCATTAACTTGGAAGGTGCACTACTTTATATGTCGATCATTCCATGCCTTTTCCTCCTTTTGCACCTGTTGGTGAAATCCTGCTAAAACATGATCCTCCTCCAATTCCATCAACTGAGCGAGATGCTCCTCCATAGTATCACGATCAGCCATATTGGTCAGTGATGCAATCTGAAGACTCGATACAATATATTCCATGGGAAGCACAAACTCCTGCCCATAGACCAACCTAAAAGGGGTTTGCCTGTCAAATTTTTTCAAGTGATTTTTATATGCCCATAAGACTGCTAGTATGTGCACATCCTAGTCATTCTGATTCGCATTGTAAACCTTCATTAAAGCGTTTTCTAGAATTTTATTGAAATCTTCTACATTACCATTATCTTGAGGGTGGTATGGCGTACTCTTCTGATGACAGACCTGGAATTTGTCAAGCATCGTGGAAATTGTTTTGTTTAAGAAGTGTGTGCCCCTATCACTCATTAGTATCTTAGGGAAGCCAAATTGGGACAAGATAAAATCGAAAATAAACTTCACAGCGGTATTGGCACTACAGTCCTTTATTAGATGTGCATCCACCCATCACGTAAAGTATTCAATTGGTGTAATAATATATCGTGCTCCAGTATTTTTCCCTGGTGGCTGGATTGGACCCACAAAATAAATCGCCCACTTATCAAACACCTGCAAAGTTATCTATGGATTCAAGTGAAATTTGTCCCTCTGTGATGGTTTCCCTATCCTTTGGCAAGCATCACATGCCCTACAATATGCGTTTGAATCCTTATGCACTATTGGCCACCAAAGTCCTCCACGCAGGACCTTCTGCACAGTCGCTCTACCCGGCATAGTGTCCTCCTGCCACTCCTCCATGTTCCTCTACGAGGATGCTTGGTCGTTCAAGCTCTATGACATATTGGCGCAATATTTAATCGAAGCCCATTTTATATAAGTTTCCTACGATCACAAAAAAATCAATCGCGTGAACCACCAACTCTTTCTTCTGCTGCGTAGAATATCCTTTTGGGGTTGTGCCATTTGTCAAAAATTGGATTATATCTGCAAAGTGGTCGTCTGCGACATGAACCACAAAGAGTTTCACATCAGGAAAACCTTCTTCCAAACTGGTAGGCTTATCACCAATCTCAATAGATGATCGGGATCAGAATTCAATCGTCTGAGTTTCATAATCACCTCAAAATCATACTCCTGAAAGAGAAACAACCATCTGCAAATCTTCTCCCCCAAAATAGGCTCATTGACCAGATATTTTAGAGCAAAATGGTTTGTATACATCTTGAAGTGAGAGCCTAACAGATAGTTCCAGAATTTCTGTAGCACGTACACCATTTCCAGTCCTTCGCGCTCTATAGTCAAGTATTTTTTCTCCACCTTTGACACTTTCCTACCTGCAAACGCTATAGGATGATCAATATATCCTTCACTTGCCTGTTGGGTCAGCACTGCACCTAGCGCAATACAAGAAGCATCCCCATGAACATGAAACTCCTTTTTCCAATCCGGGAACACCAGAATGGGTGGGGTGACCATTTTCTCCTTCAGAATGTCTAAACTATTTTGACACTCTTCATCCCAGCATAATGTCGCATCCTTCTTCAATAGTTTCTCCATTGGCACAATGACTTGCACATAGGCTTTGATAAAATTTCTATAATACCCCGTATGACCCAGTGTCGTGTGCAGCTATTTGATGTTCTTTGGAGCCTCCAAATTGACAATAACAATGATCTTTGTAGGGTCTACCATAAATCCTTGCTTTTAAACCACATGACCCAGCAATATTCCATAAGGAACACAGAAGATGCATTTTTTTAGATTCAGGGTGATCTGATGTCTGCGACAAGTATCCAACAGAAGGTGCATAATTGTAACGTGGCTCTTTACCAACCCAAATATAGTCCAATCATCAAAGTATACTTCTAATAATTTATGGATAAATTTCTTAAAGGCTGCAATTACTACCCTTGAGAAGATTACATGTGCATTCTTCAATCAAAAGGGCATTACATGTACTGAAAAAATCCCCATTCCATCGCAAAGGTGGTATTTTTTCGATCCTTCGACGTGATCTTGATCTGATGGTACCCCCAGAACCCATCAGTGAATGAGTAGGCTTCCTGGTCACTAACATTCTCCAGGACTTCATCTGTAAATGTCGTTGAAAACGGGTCGTGGATGCACACATCATTGAGCTTCCTGAGATCTATGCATATCTAGATTTCATCTTGTTTCTTATTTTCCTAGACTACCACAAGACTTACCCAGTCTGCTTCCTCTACAGGCTCAATGATCCCAACCTCTAGCATTTTTTCCAACTTTTTGGGCACCTTTTCCTTGTATTTGGGATTCAAATGGTAGGTTCTTTGTTTTACAAGCTTCGTGTCTGGATTCAAGGTAATCTTCATCACGCCTAGGTCCCCTACTATCCCTTTTAGATCCAAGAACTTGGTGGGAAACAAGTCTTGGTATTCACACAACAATTCTGTGACCTTATCAACTATATCCTCATCCCAATAGTTGCCTATTTTCGCAAACTTTGGTTGCACGTCTGATCCAATGTTTACCTATCTAGTCTTGAAAGGATCTATTATGTCAGGAATCGTTGCTTTGGGTCCTTCAACCTCCCGTTGTCCCTAAGGCTCCAAAATGTTGATATTTCTAGGGTCATCTTCTTCCTCTTCTGCGGTCATGTTATAACATTCCAGCACATGGCGTAGCTATGTATTCCATTTTGTGTGAACCCATTCTACTGGTTCCTCTGGCATTCTAAAGAATGCAACCTTAATTTCTTGGAGCGCCTCATCAATACATCTAAAGCAATCCTCAAAGATGAATTTTAACAAGAAACTTTCCCTCGAGATAGACCACTCAGCCACCCCATGGAACAACTCAATTTCTAGGTACCAGTTCATCGGAATGGTATCCAAAGTGTGACAAAATGCATGCACTGATTGAGGTTGAGGTTCTTCTCCCCAATATTTAGTCCACCACACCAAATGCTCATGTGGATCATCTTTTCCTTTGTATTTACCTGTTATTCGGGTATTGGCGTACACGAACCTCAGCATGATCATTCGCATGTATTCTTTCCAATAAGTGAAGTTATCCTTATGTGTACCCCACTAATGGGTAGGCGTAGTGCGCAATGCCAAATCTAGTGCTAGGAACCGATACTCTTTTGGCACCTCTCTTTCAAAATTATCCAAAAACAAGTTAACGTCATCTAAACCATCATAATGAGGTAGATTTTGTACCTCCATGGATATGCAACAAAGCAATTTTTTCAACCTGTTGCAGTGTAGTGAGGAGACTCCGTGTAATCTGTTCTGCTAATGCTCAAGTTCCTCGTTGGAATTTGAGGTGCAGGAGCTATCTCTATCCCATGTAATTCATCCATCTATTGTAGGATTGATCCAGTCCTCATCACGTGTAGTGATCTTATATATCTGATCCAGATCATCCTCTTCTTCATAATTGCGAACTGGTTTCGTATATTGTACACCTTCAATTGGATCCAATGGAACAATAAATTAGAGTGCCTTCCTCTCAAATTTCATCCTACGCTTTTTAATATTAATGATCGCATACATGTCGAAGGCCCAATCAATTCCTAATATGACAAGGTAAGGATTACTATCGTCCATTATCTCGATCACTTCAAAGTCAGCCAGGGTGCTCGCTCCTTCAATATCGACCATAACCCCATACAGGCACCCCATAAGAATGATATTTTGTTAATTTTGCATGCGTAGATGGATAGGAGACCACTGCAGAACAAGTCTTCCCATTCTCTCCCAAGTTTGTTTTGGTAGCACATTTGCATCTAATCCTAGATCAAGAATTACCCGATCCATTTCATACTCTTCGATCTCTACAGTTAGCCTCATTTCATGACATGTTCGTTTCTTGCTTTTGCCCATTTTTCGAATTTCTCATTGTTCTAGAGGAGTCTTAACCTTACCTGTACATTTGTCAATAAAATATTAGAGCCCTTATACCACCTTTCTATCTTGTAACAATTTCATACAAGTCTTTAGAAAGGTAACTAATAGCGAAGGATCTACCTCCTACGCTTCGTTGTTTCCACCAGACGTCTCCTAACTTCCTAAGGTAGAAGCCTAAATGAAGCTCTTTTTTTCTTCCATAAAGGTTTCCTTAGCTCGACTTAGATAGAATCCTACATCCTTCTCAGTAGCCTTTTGTACCCATCCTTTAGTTTCTGGTAGTGCTCCTTTATCTTCTCCAGTGGAAATACCACTTCTCGTTACTATATTAATGCTAGGCACTTCTTCGTGAGGCTCCTTCCTCATCATTTGAATATTCTACATAAGTGTTTTAGCCTTTTTCTCCTGCATATTGGCTATTATTACCAGACAACATTCTATAACATGATCAAAATGTTGGCCATACTGATAGGAGGGATGGGTTGGGTTCTGACAATCGCACGCAAAATGACTTACTTTTCCACAATTATAACAAATGATTTGTCTATGACCCCTTCCAGCCCCTCCTCCTCGACCCTAGAATCATCCGCGCATTGCACCGCACCCTAATCCTAAGGTTGATTTTCCACCTGCATTATATATGTAAGGTTTTGCTCCATCATAAGTTCATAGCTTAGAAAACTAAGCTCATCATGTCCTACTGATTTACAAAAAGTACAAAACAACTGTTGGAGAGTCTGCACAAAATTCTAGAGGAGGTGACAGTTTTCATTTACATGCTTCCCATCTATCTAACAGATAACGCACCATAAGGCTACCCTTGCGCTTGTTCCAACGATATTTTCTAGCTTTAGCAGAACAAGACCTCCCCCAATGACATGGTTCTGATAGACTAGACAGTGGTCCTTATCATGACCATGGCCTTTACATTTCAGGCATCAAACTTTTTCACGCACCTTAGGATGGGCATCCATTCCATTATTAAATGCTTTGCAACTCCATGTGAAAACTCGCCAGCTGTGACTGAATTTGTTGTATCCCTACATTTTTGTCTTGCATTGGTGAAGCTTCTAATCTCATGGTGATGTCCACTATTTTTTCTTGCATTCCTATTTTCTCTTGTGACAATGGTAATCACAAATGAGGTAGGAGCGAATCGATGTGCTAGCCTGTATGCTGAGTATCTGTAATGTTCATATTAGCCTGTTGAATCAAACATTTTAGCCTTTGATCAAAGTCCCACGTGGACTCGTTTACCCTCTCCTGAATCTCCTTAAGCTTTGTCACAGATTGGCCTTGAGATTTGGGCTTCTTAAACTCACAGTTTAGTGCTTGCTGGGTTTCTATCATAGTCGCATTGGATTTATCTTGTGTAGAACTTGATGTACCAACTCAACGCTTTGTCCTGCAACACTATAATTAGCTGTGCCTTCTTCATATTTTCATTAGTGATATGTTGTTCCTTCCATACAACATCTACGACAAACCAAATTGTTTTGGGGTCTTCAGTTCCCACACCCTTAAACATAGGCATTTTCATTGTATTCACCATGTTAAATGATGGAAGTGGAGGTGGAAGTGGAGGCGAAGTTGTAGGTGTGTGAGGCGGAGCTGGAGGTGGAGGTGGAGGTGGAGTGGATGGGCGAGGTATCCCCATGATACCCTGACTTACTATCTACAACGCACTTCAGGGTGTTTTCAAAATATTAACTTCGTTGTCGCTATCAGATGATCCTAATAGTGGGCTATATTTAGACCCTGATTCTTTGTTCCTTATAAATTCTCTCCCACTTCGCATAGTCCCAAACATTAATTTAAAGGCATAACCCTCTTTTTGCACAATAACATCTTAATCTAGGTCTTTAGATATTTCATGTACTTAACTCTTGGTCCCTTCAAGAACCTTTGCTCTGCATCATTGTAGTTGGTGGACGTATAAATCATGAAATCAGTGATGAATCCTCCTAGAATATGATTGATCCAATGGTCGATGGACCGTGCGATGTTATTTTCTAAAGCCTCCAAGCGCTTCACCAATTCTGGGGTCCACACAATAGGGTTGTCAAGCCTCCACGTACCTCGACTATCCACTAATTTGGACAACCACTCGTGTAATTTAGAGGGGAAAGAGAAGAAGAATATTTCGTGTTCATCTGTGAATAGGTATATATTCAGCCACTCTTCCTTCGACAAACATGGATTTCTGTTCTCCTAGGCTGCAAATGCATGCAGGTTCCGATCAATCCACTTTTTAATCTATTTCTTAGTGGGTAACCACTTATCACACATTCCTTAGTAAGAGCTCGGTCTCGGTAATGGAACCATTTGTTTTCTTGATGGGGTCTAACCCAAGTTCAACATTAGTTGCACCAACCATCAAAACCCTAACTGCTGGCCCTTTCGGTAACAACCCGCATAGCGCAGGCTGTAATCTCAACCGAAGCAGTAATGGGGGATGATAGAACCAAGTTTTTGCATCTAGAGGTCAGTGTGATGGGTTCCTGTGGCTTCTAGGGCTTCCTCCAGTCTTCGAGAACCCTTACCCTTAAAAGATAAACGATTGTAGTAACTCGTCAAAACAGAATCTTAACCTTCACAAAATTCCTTAATCATTCATAATAGTAAGTAAAAATGTATATCTACTACTTTTGTGCATTAATTAAATATTTCTTTAGATAAATTAAAAATATCAGAGCGAATACACAGAAGTTTCATAAGTAAATATAAATGCACAGATACACAAGTAGAGCTTCAAAACAATCTTTTATTAATATAACCATTCAGTTAAAGACTCTTCATCCTACGGACTTACCAACGTCTTTGCACACTCAGCTGCAAGAGCCTTCCCCTTTGCCTAAGTATAGGAAACAAACTTCCCTTCCTTAGCTTACATGCCCATACAATGATCTTCTATATTCATTTTTTCTTAGACTTTCTATGACTCTTCTATTTATAACCTTTCCATTTACAATACCACGATCCGTGGACCATGGGCTAGTCTCAAAACCTTCTTAACACCTAACAACCTAAGGGAATAAACCCCCTTTTACTCTTACTATCTTTGTGCTTCGCTTCCACAAATCATCGAGACTTTACATTTTTACAAAAGGAAATACAAAATTTAACCCCTGGGACCCCATCCCAACAAGGGAACTCAAGATTTTTAAAAACTTACCATAGGGTCAAGAAGGAATTTTTTGGGATGGCCTAAAATATGATATTAATAAGTTTTTGGTAGAATGTTTGGTTTTCCAACAAAATAAAGTTGAGGCAATTAAGACCCCGGGTCTGTTACAACCTTTAGGTATTCCAAGTCAATGTTGGGAGGAGGTCTCAATGGATTTTATCACATGTTTACCAAGTCTGAAGGAAAGAGTTTCATCATGGTGGTAGTCGATAGACTTACCAATATGCACATTTTTGTGCATTATCTCATCCTTTTAAAGCCAATAGAGTTGCTATTGCATTTATGGAAATAATTCAAAAGCTACATGGAAATCCAAAGATTATTGTAAGTGACAAAGATCCCATTTTCACTAGAAATTTTTGGACAAAATTATTTTCTTGTCTTTGTATTCAATTACCTCATAACTCATCTTATCATCCTCAATCTAACGTGAAAACTGAGATAGTGAAAAAATGTTTGGAAGGATATCTTTATTGTTTTGTATCTGATAAACAAACATAATGGGTCATGTGGTTACTTCTAGTTGAAAGATTGTATAACACTTCCTTCTGTACTGCAACAAAAATGACCCCATTTATGGTACTTTATGGATATCATCCACCATCCATCACATCATATTTAAGAGAAAATTCTAAGGTTCAAGAAGTGGAAGATCACATTCAGCGTCAACAACAAGTTCTCCAACCCTTAAAGGATAACCTCACTTAGGTGCATAATCGAATGAAACAAGAGGCATATCAACATCACAGTGAAATAAGTTTTGATGTACGTGAATGGGTATTTTTATATCTATAACCATACAAACAAATTTCCCTCAAGCAAGCTAAGAAGGATAATAATTATCATCCAAGTACTATGGTCCTTACAAGGTGTTGCAAAACATTGGTACTATGGCATACAAATTGGAGTTTTCTACATCTTCCCGAGTACACCCAATCTTCAATGTTTCATGCTTAAAGAAGGTTATTGGTGACAAGCTCCCAGTTCAAGTAGTCTATCCAAAACTTGAAAAAGAAGGAAAAATCATATTTGATCCTGAATCAATCACAGAAACAAGAACCTAACAACTACAAATTTGATTGATTTTAGAGTATTTAATTAAGTGGAAGAGATTACACGTTAAATACTCCACATGGGTTGTTGGCTTATTGGGGCTTGACCCAAGTTCAGAGTTGATTTAGCCAAACAAATCCTGGTACTATTGGCCCTTTTGGCAACATTCCATGGAGCATGGACTAAGGTCTCACCTGAAGTAGTATGGGAGGGTGCTAGAACCAGGTTTCTTCACCCTGGAGATGTCTGATGAGCTCAAGTGGTTCAACCCTGCACACAAGTCACTTCACACACTTTCCTGTACCTCGCAACCTAAGATACTGCCTTTGTGTAGCTATACTCAAGGATTGAATGTTGCGCTTCTACGTTATTACCCAATACCTTACTAATATTCCAATGTTAGTTGATTATCTTAGCCTATTTGCAAGCTTTAAGTTATACTTAACAATATAAACCATTCATACAGGTGCATGCAGTAAATAAATAGTATATTCACAAATTATATCAAACATGCATTAACTCAAGAACAAATACACAAAATTATGATAAAACTTCTCTTTATTAATTTCTTCCTCGGTTACAAACTCGACTCCGCCCTACACCCTCAGCTGCAGGGGCCCGCGCACTTAGCTGCGGACTACTAGGCCTCTATGCACTCCGCTGCAGAGCCTTCTCCTACTCTACGACCCAAAGACACCCTTCACTTATTTTCTTAGAGTCTTTCTTCTATCTACTACTTATCTCTTTTACACTTAGAGCCTCATTCTTATTTACAATCTCATGGTCCATGGACCATGGGTAGGCCGAAATTCCATTACAAAACTAGGGTGGACAACCCTCTGACTCTATCATACTTTCACACCCCGCGGCCATAATTTGTGGAGCTTTATGACAAAATTCGATGTTGGATTGTAGGGGCCTGACCTAGGTCCAGAGGTGATTTAGGCAAACAAATCCCAGTACTACTAGCCCTTTCGGCAACAGTTCACGGAGCACGGACTGAGGTCTCACCCGAAGTAGTATGGGAGGGTGCTAGAACCAGGTTTCCGCACCAAAGATATGTCTGATGATTTTTGATGGTCCGTGGGTTGACCCTGCATGCACGTCGCTATGCACACCTATCAGTACCTCACAACCGGTGATGTTGTCTTCACGCAGCCTTGCTTAGGGCTCGATCCACGTTAGTACCAAATCCCTTACTATTAACCCGATATTATTTAATCACTTAGCTTATCTGCATGTGTTTAGTTATACTTAACAGTGTTCACCATTCATGCCATTGCACCTAATAAATAAAACAATATATTGCAAAAGATATCAACCAGATAATAACTCAAAACAGATACACAAGATTTGGAATGAAACTTCTCTTTATTATTGTTCTTTCTTGGTTACAAACTCGACTCCACTCTACGCACTCAACTGCAGGGGTCTGTGCACTTAGCTGCGGACTCTACTAGGCCTTTGCATGCTCAGCTACAGAGCCTCTTCCTACTACTATGACCCAAAGCACTTAGACCTTCCCTCTATGCTCGCTATCTTCTAGACTTCATTCGTTCCTCTCTCTATCTCTAGTTATCTTTACAACTTAGAGCCTCACTCTATTTATACAATCCCATGGTCCGCGAACCATGGGTAAGCCGACACTACATTCAAAACTTAGGGCGGACAACCTTATGACTCTAACATACAATTTGCGCTCCGCGCCCATAATTCGCGGAGTATTTACAACAATAATACTCAAAACTTGGGCTTTGAGCCCCAAAACATGTTGTTGGGGGATTCCATGCCCAATAGGCTCCCAACACAAACATCATGACTCACCCTCGAGTCACTCTGTCGGCACGAAGATCACGGCATGGAGTCCCTCCAGCTGGTCCTAAACAGCATGAATGTCGACAGCTCACTGAGTTGCTGCTTGCTGAACCTACTGCATTCTATCTTCTGAGCCCTCTATGTTTGAATTATGTGCTTAAATCTGTATGAGCATCTGTTGCATATGTTTATAGTCCTGTGCCCTTTTCTGACTCCTCAGTTTGCGAAGACTGTGCTTTGGCCGATTAGTCAGATAGCCGACCCACCCGTGTAGGGCTTCAAGTGACTGTCGTTTACTTTGTCTGGGAAGGGTTCTCCATTTAGCTTGACTAGCTAGACCGTGCCTCCATCTATGACCTCCTTAACCACGTATGGTCCCAGCCAGTGCATTCTGAATTTTCTCAGAAAATTTTCAAACTTATTATCATACAGGAGCACGAAGTCATTTACCTTGAAGGTGCACAACTTGATATGGTGGTTGTGCTAGGATTTTTCACGCTGCTTTTGTACCTGCTGATGAAATCTAGCCAAAAACCGTTCCTCCTCGAGTTCTTCCAATTGCGCAAGTCTTTGCTCTAGAGCTTTGTGGTCTGTCATCCCTATGAGCACTACGATTTGCAAACTAGGTACGATGTATTCCATTGGCATGACAACTTCCACACCATAAACTAACTAGAAAGGTGTCTATCCCGTCAATTTCTTGCATGTTGTCCTATAAGCCCATAGTACGGTAGGTATGCACAGGTCCCAATCATTTCACTGCGCATTGCACACTTTGGTCAGCGTAGCCTCCAATATTTTGTTGAATGCCTCTACTGTCCCATTAGCTTGTGGGTGGTACAGTGTACTTTTTTTATGATACACCTGGAACTCTTCTGTGAGCATGCTGATGGTTTCATTCAGGAAATGTGTTCCTCGATCACTCATTAAGATTTTCGGACAGCCAAATCGAGTTAGCATGTTTTCAAACAAAAACTTCACAGCTGTAGCAGCCATTCAGTCTTTGACCAGTTGTGCTTTCGCCCATCGTGTCAAGTACTTTGTTGTAGTGATGATGTAGTGCACGCCCATCTTTCCTTGAGGTTTTAACGGTCCCACAAAGTTGATTGCCTATTTTTCAAATGGTTGTAGTTTCATTTGTGGATTTAACGGCATCTCATCCCTCCGCAAGGTTTTTCTAGTCCTTTGACATATATCACAAGCCTTACAATGAGCTTTCGAATCCTGGTGCAGGGTTGGCCACCATAACCCTGCGCGAAGAATCTTCTATGTGGTCACGCGTCCTGCATAGTGTCCTCCTATAGTGACCCCATGTGCTTCCATGAGGATCTGACCTCGTTCAAATTTAGGTACACATCTTCTCAATATCTCATCATTTCCCATTTTGTATAGGTTCCCCACAATGACAGAAAAGTCCGCCGCGCGCACCACCAATTCCTTCTTCTGTTGGATGGAGTATTCATTCAGCATAGTCCCTATTGTTAGAAAATGGATTATATCTTCGAAGTTCCCATCCATGACGCGCACTGCAAAGAGTTGTGCATCAGGTAGTCCCTCCTCCAAATTAGTGGGTTCCTCGCCCATCTCAATTCGCAACAAGTGATTTGGTCCTGCATTCAGGCATCCCGGCTTTACTACGACCTCAAAATCATATTCCTGGAACAATAAGAGCCACCTGCATATGCATCCCCCCAACACAAGATTATTGACCAGGTATTTCAGCGTGGAATGGTCGGTATACATCTTGAAATGTGCTCCGAGTAAATAGTGTCGGTATTTTTGTAGCACGTACACCATCGCCAACCTCTCACACTCAGTGGTGGAATAGTTCTTCTCTACTTTTGACAACCTCTGACTTGCAAGCGCGATAAGGTGATCCACGCCCTCCATGCCCTTCTGTGTAAGTGCTCCTCCAAACGCAATACATGGCGCATCAACATGTACATGAAATTCCACATTCCATTTTAGGAAGACCAGGATTGGAGCGGAGGCCAATTTCCCTTTCAGGACATCCAAACTCTTCATGCAATCATCATTCCAGCAATATGTAACATTATTTTTCAATAGATTTTCCATCGGTGCTGTTATTTGGGCATAACTTTTAATGAATTTCCTATAGTATCCCGTGTGTCCCAAGGTAGTGTGCAGTTGTTTAACACTTCACGGTGCTTCCAAATTTAGAATAACGACAATCTTCACAGGGTCCACCATCAATCCTTGTTTACAGACCACATGTCCCAGCAAGTTTCCAAAGGGAATGAGGAATGTGTACTTCTTAAGTTTCAGTGCAATCTGGTGCCAGCAGCAAGTATCCAACATCAAGCATGCGCTTGCTACATGGTGCTTAACTAATCCAAAGATAGTCCAATCATCCAGATAGACCTCCAAGAACTTGTGGATGTATTCTTTGAACGCAGCCACAACGATGTGTGAAAAGATGGCTGGCAAGTTCTTCAATCCAAACAACATAATGGTGTATTGAAAGCAGCCCCATTCTGTTGCGAAGGTCATTTTGCTCATGTCTTCTGGCGTGATCTTGATCTGATGGTACCCTGAAAACCCAGCCGTGAATAAGTATGCTTCCTGACTGCCAACATTTTCCAGTACTTCATCTATGAACAGTGTCAGGAATGGATCGTGTATACAGGCGTCATTCAGCTTCCTAAGGTCCACGCATATTCTTATTTCGCCTTTCTTCTTTTTCTCCTGTACTACCATAGGACTCACCCAGTCGGATTCTTCCACTAGCTCAATAATTCCGACTGCGAGTATTTTTTCTAATTCCTCGTGGACCTTTTCCTTATATTTCGGATTCAAGCAGTAAGGTTGCTGCTTAACCGGCTTCGCGTCGGGTTTCATGGTGATCTTCATCATACCTAAGTCACCAATGATCCCTTTTAAGTGCGTAATTTTGGTTGGGAACAAGTCTTGGTATTCGCAAAGTAACTCAGCGACCTTATCCACTGTGGCATCATCCCAATACTCCCCAAGCATTGCATACTTTGGCTCCACCTCCATTCCAATGTTTACCTGCTTTTTTTTAGCAATGCGGTGATGTCGGGGTCCTCAACTAATGGTCCACTAACCTCGCCATAGCCTTCTGTTTTTGGAATGTTAATATTTTGTGGGTCCTCATCATCCTCCTCAATAGTTACATTATAACACTCTAGCGCACAGCTCAGCTGTGTCACCCATTCTGGCTGAAGTACCTCCATTGGCTCCTGGGGTATTTTGAAAATAGTTGTTTTTACTGCCTGTAGCGCATCTTCAATAGTATCCCACCACCGATCTTCCTATGTGAAAGTTAACAGAAATCCCTTGCACAAGATATCCCATTCATTCGTACCATAGCGGAGCTCCATCTTAGTATACCAATTCATGGGTATGACATCTAGGGTATGATAGAATAAATGCACCCATTCAAGCTGTGGCTCTTCCCCATAGACCTTGGTCCATTTCGCGAGGTGTGTACGTGGATCATCCTGTCCGTCATACTTGTCTACTAGCCACATCTGCGGTTTCCCAAATCGTAGGCACATCATCCTTCTGCATCCATGCCAATCCTCAAAACTTCCTTGATGTGTACCCCACCACCTTGCAGGCGTTGCGCGCAATGCCCATTTTAGAGCATCAAACCGCTGCTGTTCTGGCACTGCGCTTTCAAATTTGTCCAGGAATTCATCCACCGCTGTTAACCTGTCATACCTAGGTAGATCCCTTACCTCTGTTGTCACACAACGCAGTGATCTAACCATCATGTTGCAATTAAGCGTGGTTATCTCATGTAACCAGTTCTGCCATCGTTATGTTTCCTCATCCGAATCTAAAGTGCAGGAGCTTTCGTGCTACCATGAAATCCTACCATCTGCTATTGGATTCACCCAATCCTATTCTCGCATGGTTATCTTGTAGATACAATCGAGATCGTCACCACTATCATTGTCGTGCACCGGTTCAGTGTATTGTGCTCCTTCGGCCGAATCTAGTGGCACTACTACGCATAATGATTTTTTCTCAAAAATCATTTTGTGCTTCTTCAGATTTATGACTTTTTTCATATCGGTGGCCCAATCTATTCCTAGTAGCGCAAGATATGGATTGTTGTTGTTGAAAATCTCTATCACTTCGAAATCTGCCAATGCGCTCGCACCTTCAATATCCACCATTACCCCTTGCAATCTCCCCATGGGTAGGATCTTTTGTTGGTTTGCCATTTGCAATTGAATAAGAGACCATTGTAGTGTGGGTCTGCCCATGCATTCCCATGTTTGTTTCAGCAGTACATTTGCGTCTGACCCGAGATCCAGGATTATCTGATCCATTTCATACTTGACGATTTGCGCAATCAACCTCATTTCTCTTCCTGTGCACAATGCATGCTTTCCAATTTTCTAGACCACGCGTGGTTCTCCTGACCCCGCACACCTAGTGATAAATTCTTATAGTCCATTTACTACCTTGCTGTTGTGCAACAGTTTCATGCATATCTCCAGAAAGGTAGTGAGCATTTAAGGATCCATCCCTCGTTCTACTTGGTCCTTACTACCTTAAGTGGAGGCCTCCGTGAAGCTCTTCTTAGTTTCCATGAACGTCTACTTTGCACGCTCTGAATGAAATTCAGGTTCCTTTATAGGAGCCTTGTGAACCCATGCACTTTCTTCTAGCTGGTTCCCTTTATCATCTCCAGTAGTGATACCACTTCTGAGCACTATTTTTACATTCAAGTCTTCTTCGCATGGCTCAGACCTCATCATTTGCAAATTCTGATTCGGGGGAGGCTTGAGTACCCATTTTTCACGCAGCCTCACTATCAATGTAGGGTAGTCTTCTACCTCATGATTAAACTGAGTACAGTACAAACATGATGTCCTCATCGGATTTGTACAATCATGGGCATAGTGTCCTAGACCTCCGTAATTGTAACAAATTAGTTGTTCGCGACCCCTTCGTGGTCCCATTCCTCCTCGACCTCGTCCGCGCCCCGGAAATACAACGCGCGCCATTCCTGCATTTGGGTTGAGGGCTCACATTTCTATATGTACTCTATAGGCAGGAGTCTGATCCATCATTAATTCGTAGCTTCTGCAGATGCGTTCATCATGGCCTATCAACCTACAGAAATTACAAAACAATTGCTAGGGCATCTGCGTATACTTCTGCAATAGATGACAATTATCCATAGTGTGTTTTCCTCCTATCTGACAGATCGCACACCATAGTGCAGGCGTCACACTTGGTCTTGCTTATGCCTCAGGTCTTAACGGCATCGACCTTCCTCCTGCCAAGTAATTCACGAATATTGGACAGTGGTCCTTATCATGCCCCAGGCCTTTGCATTTTATGCACCATACCTCCTCACGCACCTCTGATCGAGGTGTCCTATCCTATTTCAAACTCTACATTTCTAGACATAGATTTTGTAGTTTCATGTGGATTTGTTGGACACCCAGACCAGGATCTTGTATAGGGGTCTCATGCAATCTCATTTCCATCTCCAAGGCTTCGGCCTGGGTGGGAAGATTTTGTTGTGACAGCGCCATCCTTAAATGCGGTGTTAATGATGCTACAAACTAGGTGTGATGTTGTCCATCTGTCAAAGTCATGTTGGCTTCACGAACCATACTTTCCATCCTCTGGTCTAGATCCTAGGGGGTCTCACCCAAGAACATCGCAATCTCCTTAAACCCAATAATTGATTGGGTCTCTAACTTTGGCCTACTAAATTCGCTGTTCAATGCAGCCTGGATTTCTGCGATTGCTTCGTTTGGATGGTCATTAGAATGCTTAATGTACCATGTTAATGTGTGATCCTGCAACGTGCTTACCAGCGTAGCCTTCTTTATATTTTCATCCACGACTCCTTGTGCTTCCCATACTACCCTTACCACGAACCAAAATTGGTCTGGATCCTCATTCCCTACTCCTCTGAATATCGGCAGTTTGATCGCACTCGCCATACTGAACTGTGGTGGTGGCGGAGGTGGGGTGGGTGGAGATGGAGGTGAAGAGGGTGAGATGGGTGGCAGTGTAGGTGGAGGTGGTAAGCACGTAATTCGCTGCCTTATTATACTGACCACGCTTCTCAAAGAAAATTTTGCGAGCTCTTCCTTGCTTTCCCGCGAGGGTGAAATTAAGGGACTAGTTTCTAACTCTTCACTACTTCCATTTCTGTAGATCTTCCCACTTCGCATAGTCCCAAACATTGATTTATTCACATAACCTGCTTTTCACACAATAGCATCTTAATCTAGGTATTCAAAGATTTAATATACTTACCTCGCGATCCTTTGAGGAAGTGTCATTTAGCCTCACTGTAGCTGATGGTTGTATCTACCACGAACTCAGTGATAAATCCTCCTATAATCTGATCGAGCCAATGGTCCATAGCTCACGTGATCTTATCTCCTAATGCTTCTAGTCTACACACTAATTTCAGAGTCCACACGATTGTTTTTTCGAGCCTACACCTTCCCCAACTGTCTGCTAGCTTCGCGATCCACTCATACAAATCAGAGGGGAAGGATGCAAAGAAAATTTCATGGATTTCTGTATATAAGTAGCGCTCTAACCATTGTTCCTTTGACACTCATGGATTCCTATTTTCCTGCGCCATGAACTCATGAATTTTTCTATCCAACCACCCTTCAATTTATTTCTTTGTCAGATTCCAATGACACAACATCAGACATCCCTTATGCAGATCCCGGTCCCGGCAATGGAACCATTTGTTGGCTTGTAGGGGCCTGACCTAAGTTCAAAGGTGATTTAGCCTAACAAATCTCAGTACTACTGGCCCTTTCAGAAACAGTCCGCGGAGTGCGGACTGAGGTCTCACCCGAAGTAGTGTGGGAGGGTGCTAGAACCAGGTTTCTTCACCCTTGAGATGTCTGATGATTTTTGGTGGTCCGTGGGTTGACCCTACGTGCACGTCGCTATGCACACCTATCAGTACCTCGCAGCTATTGATGTTGTCTTCTCGCAGTTGGTGATGCTATCTTCACGCAGCCTTACTCGAGGATTGATCCACATTAGTACTCGATCCCTTACTATTAACCCGATATTAGTTGATCACTTAGCTTTTCTGCATGTGTTTAGTTATACTTAACAGTGTTCACCATTCATGCTAGTGCGCGCAATAAATAAAACAGTATAATTGCAAAAGATATCAACCATATAATAACTCAAAACAGATACAAAATATTTGGAATCAAACTTCTCTTTATTATTCTTCTTTCTTAGTTACAGACTCGACTCCGCCCTGCGCACTCAGCTGCGGAATCTACTAGGCCTCTTCACACTCAGCTGCAAAGCCTCTTCCTACTACTATGACCCAAAGAACTTAGACCTTTCCTCTATGCTCACTATCTTCTAGACTCCATTCGTTCCTCTCTATCTCTAGTTATCTTTACAACCTAGAGCCTCGCTCTATTTATACAATCCCATGGTCCACTTACCATGGGTAAGCGGACACTACATTCAAAACTTAGGGCGGACAACCCTATGACTCTAACATACAATTTGTGCTCTGTGCCCATAATTCGCAGAGTCTTTACAACAATAATACTCAAAACTTGGGCTTTGAGCCCCAAAACATGCTGTGGGGGGATTCTATGCCCAACATTCGGTCAAAACTTGGGCTTTGAGCCCCAAAACATGCCTTGGGGGGATTCCATGCCCAACAAGCCCCCAACACAAACATCGTGACTCACCCTCGAGTCACCTTGTCAGCACGACGATCTTTCCACGGAGTCCCTCCAACTGTTCTTGAATTGCACAAAGGTTAGCAGTGCACTGAGTTGCTACTTACTGAATCTGTTGCATGTTCTGTTCTAAGATCTCTGTGTCTCAAGTGCTTGTCTGCATTAATGTGTGCATCCCATATATGTTCACGAGCTTGCCTTCGATGTCTACCATGATGGTGAAGGCCTCATCAATCCAAGGCTGGATGCACGCTTTGAGCACTGCCTCCTTGTGTCGATCCGCATCCACCTTCTCCTTTAGTGCTTTAGCTTTCTGCATCCTTGCAAGCATCTGGGTGAGGACCACTATTTGCGTAGTTCCTTGGACACTGTCATATTGTTGTTGGAGTTCTCGTGCCTCTGTCTCTAAGCGCTGGATGTTGGGGTCCTCCTACAGAGTTGTGAGGACCTCAAGTGATTCTTCCAACATGCTGGTGCAGTCTTGCACTACACCTCCGATTTCCTCCAATCCCATTGTGATAGCGCTAGTGTGTTGTTCTCTGAGTTCCGGGGGAGTGGATGGTTGCGCCTGTAATCACAACTCGGCGATCTAAAGATTCAGCTCTAGCTGAACCTTTGACGTTTCTTCCCTGGCCTTGTAGAATCCTGCTACTAACCTGTGGATCTGCACCTTCGCTGGTAGATTTG
Organism: Pinus tabuliformis; assembly: GCA_031772625.1. NCBI lineage: Eukaryota > Viridiplantae > Streptophyta > Pinopsida > Pinales > Pinaceae > Pinus > Pinus tabuliformis. The sequence goes on from CM062819.1 coordinate 1,372,177,375, forward strand.
TTGGGATGGTTAGCTCTGGGGCGCTTCAACAAGCATTTCCTACACCAGCGGTTGATTTTGTGACACCAATTTGTCACGCTATAAGATGAGTTGTTCCATGTTTATCTTCTGCTCACTAAGGACTTGGAGAGCGCGGCTCTCCCTAGCATGCAACTCTGCCGTTATCCCATCCTACAATAGATATAAAGTCTCGTGTTGAAGGGCAGCTAGATTAATGCCGAGACCTTTCATTGTGCTAACCGAAAACCTATTGGCCTCGTTTGATGTCCCTAGAGCCCCTTCCAGCAACACTATTATGTTCGTCATCCGTGCGCATAGCATCTGCTCTGCTGCCAAGGATCCTACTGTGAGGTTGTTTGAAAGGGTACCAACCTGATGGGGGCACACCTGTAACTCCTACAGCTATGCTCTGAGGGCCCCCAACATAGTCTGGTTCTCCTACATAAAATCCTAAAGAGCCTCATTGGTGACATTGTGCACCATCTCTCCAATGTCATGCAGATCACCCTTGGTTAAGGTGATTGGGTCAATGGACAATTTCAAGGCCTTGACCTTCTTCCTCAATCCTACTCGCTCTGCTAGGTGTTGGCATTTCAACTGTGTGGATGGGGTCAGTTGGTCGACGCCTCCTTCTTCTATTTCTGCTTCCTCTGCTGCCTGCCCTTTCGAAGGCGTTGCTTGGCCCTCGCCTGCCTTCACAGATGCTTCCTGTGCTGGTGCTGCTGCTATGGCCTTTTCCTGCTCGACTGCCTTCTGTGCCACTTCCCGCACTGCTCGCACCTCAGATGTTGTTGTTTCCTTCTGCCTTTTCTCGGCCAACTGTACGATGTGTAGCTTGGCAACGTGTTTCTTCTTCTATGTTGTCGAACTCTCGAGCTCTCCAATGTTGGGGGCGTGCCATTCTGGAGGCCATGCCTCCAAGACAGTGAAAATGGCATCGTCAGTGGCTACAAAAGGTAGCTTCGTCCACTGCTTCGTCGGATCCTTGTGTGCCCTGATAAAGATGTTATGCATGTCTGCCTTAAATTTTGCAAAACTCTGCAGACTATTGTACATCGTCGGTGACAAGCGCGGCTTTCGGTTGATCCACATTCAAATGTTCATCTCCATGAGCACCCAGAATATCTTGTTGTCGTGTATCTTGGTAGCATCCTTCGTGGCCCAGAGCGAAGCGTACTTCACGGCCTCTGGTAATTCTCTGTCAATTATGGGGAATTGACTGTCCTTTGGCAATTCCCCTGCTACGAGCACTATGGATAGCAATAGCCATGCATAGTGGAAGGTTTTACCCTACTCTTGGGCTTCGTGACAATTCTCTAAGAATTTCGTGCAGAGGAATTCAGACCAGTTAAACTGGACCCCCTCCATGCACTGCTCGGCCAGTGTGATCACCGGAATAGGTACCTCGTCAGCGCGACACTTGCACATAACTTTGCCTGCGAGGATTTGGGTAGCTACGTGGACTACTTTTTCCTTGATGCTAGAGATGGCGTAGCCCCTCTTCTTCTTTTCTAGCTTGTAATTCGTCTTCATGGCCTCCACGATGGCCAAATCACTACCCTTTCCTTCTGATATGGTCTAGGGGTGCTTTTCTTTGTATGGGAGTCGGGGGATGCGATAAATGAAGTCTACCATGATGGGGATGGGCTCCTCCAGCGATAAATACCCATCATGCCCTAGGCAGAGCAGCTTCCTGATGACGAAAATAGTTATTGGCGCATGGTGGAAATGTGACACCCATAGTAAGTTCAACAACCCGACCTTTTCCATACCACGCAACCACTTCCGCAGCTCTAATGTTGTAACAACCCCATGGTGTTCTGCTTCATGAGATTTTCAGTCTCAAGGTGAGGGAACTTCTCGCAGTCAGTGAGGTCCCAATCTTCAAATTTCATGGTCAACACGTGGCCCAAGTGTGTGCCTTCAAAAATAATGCCATCTGGGGGGAGTGGTGTCTAGAGGGAACTCTTGGTTTGGTCTAGGTCCTTGGGCACTTTGGCCTTCCCTTTTCGCAAGGGGACATAGGCAGGAAATTTTGTCATAGAGTGCATTGCGTATCCATATCCATGCCTTTGTCTTCTTCCTCTACTATGATAAGGGCCTACAAATATTCTTCTTCTTCGTCTGTATCTATAGTGACAACTTCCCCTTTCTCCTCCATCGACAGTTTGCTGCATAGCGAGTTCCACGGGGACATACATATAGGAGCCATTGCTTGTTTATCCTTCTTGGGTCTTTTTGTATGTGATGATTTCGGGATGTCTGCCACAAACCAAAACCTTCTGGAACATCCTCCATAGTTAGGGCTTGCGAGGCCTCGCCAACGGTCACCTCTTCTATCCCCAGACCACCCTTAGTTGTTGTCATTGTGTCTGTGCTGCAATCTCTCACTCGCGAATTCAGGGGCTTAATCGACACTCGGATCTCAATACTTAGGGCTCTGCTCAATCACTCAATTCGCAAATGACCAAGCATTGTTTGCTGGGTAGCCATTTGTATTTTATAGTTCTTTTTGAATTCAAATTCGACCATTCCCCCTAATTCTGATTCATTAATGCTTTCTTGGTAGTAGATTTTCTCAAATATTGCCCATAAATTGCGTCTTAAATTCCTGCCACCCACTCCATTTGGCCTCAAGTCAAGCATCCCATCATGAATAGTGACTTCAACGGTCACATTTTGGCCAACCCGTGTGGCAGCACAGCCCCCCATGCCCTGTTGCGAACCTTGTGACTCTCTGCATCTGCATGCATCTCCGATATCGCACAGCGCCTGGGCAGAATAGTTTATAGTCCTGCGCTCCCTTCTAACTGCCTAGAACGCTAAGACTATCCTTCCTTTGGCTAGTCAGGTGGTCGCACCACCTGTGTAGAGTTCCATCCTGTCCTCCGTCATGGTTCCTAGAGAATCCCCACCTTGTATTGTTACGGCCGACATCGCTCATTTCACCACTTACAACGCGCTACCCTAGTCACTCTACTTAGCAATATGCAGTCCAAGCCAAGGCTTAGACTAATCCATTCGCTGCAATCGGTCCTAACTCTGTCATCATGATCGCACGCCTCCTTTTTTACCATTCTAGTCTTTTTGCTGAGAAAATATATCTTTATTTCGTCCTCCATCTTCTTGAATTCTGCATACATCAAAGCGCTTTTCTTCCTTAACCGCACCCTTTATTTTTCAAGTTTGTGGAGTCTAAGGTTTCCCTGTTGGATTTCTTCCTCAAGTCCCATGTGTTCTGTTCCTTGCAGTTGTGTGATTCCTTGTTTTCAGGCTTCGCGAACTGTCATATCTATGGGTGCTGCTATGCGCGGACTAGGCTTTGCATGCTCCATAGGGATTATAGCATCTGCTTCATACTTCAGCGTTGGAAGTGCCCGCGCAGTCAAGGTTTTGCACATGGTCCTATAAGCCCGTAGAGTTGCTAGTACGCGTAGGTCCTAGTTAGTGCATCTCACATGGTGGACCATGTTCAGTACTTCACATACTTTGTCAAAGGCTTCCATGTGGATAATATTCAATGGCCTTGGTCTTATCATACTTCATCGTTCGCGCCATTGTCTTTCCCACTCCAGCTTGATGATCCTATTCCCTATCGTGAGGACAGTGTGCATTCGTGCAAGTTGCGTACCATACACATGTACCCATCTGGAGAGGTGGGCATGTAGGTTGTTTCGTTCATCATACCTGGCTTTCATCCGCATCTGAGGTTTTCCAAACTGCATGAGCATCATCCTTCTGCATTCGCGCCAGTCCTCAAAACTTCCTTAATGCATACACCACCATCTTGCGAGCGTAGCATGCAATGCCCATTTCAGAGTGTCGAAACGTTGTTGTTCTGGTACTTCACTTTCAAATTTGTTCAAAAAATCATCCACCGTTGTCAACCCGTCATACATAGGTAGATCTCTTCTTTCTGTTGCTACAAAACATAGTGACCTTATCATCATGTTGTAGTTGAGTGTGGTTACCTCGTGTAACTAGTTATGCCATTGTTCTATCTCCTCATCCAAATCTGAGGTGCAGGAGCTTTCTCCCTCGCACAAAATCCTTCCATCCACTATTGGATTCACCAAGTCCTGCTCCCAAGTGGTTATCTTGTAGATACAGTCTAGATCATCGTCGCTATCATAGCCACACACCAGCTCTATGTCGCGTGATCCTTCCGCAGGGTCTAAAGGTACCACTACGCGCAGTGACCTTTTCTCAAAAATCATCTTGCACTTCTTTACATTTATCACTCCATTCATGTCAGTGGCCCAATCTATTCCTAGTAATGCTGGATAGGGATTTTTGTCATCAACAATCTCTATCACTTCAAAATCTGAAAGCATACTCACACCTTTGATATCTACCGTTATTCCTTGCAATCTTCCCATAGGTAGGATCTTTTGTTGGTTCGCCATTTGCAATTGAATAGGAGACCATTGCAATGCGGGCCTGCCCATGCGCTCCCATGTCTACTTTGGCAGGATGTTCATGTTTGATCCTAGATCAAAAATCACTTGATCCATTTCATATTCCCTGATATGTGTGTCAATCTCATCTCTCTTCCTGTTCATGTTGTGTGCTTCCCGAGCTTCCAGACTATGCATAGTTCTCCTGGCATGGTCCCAACACATCTAGTGATGAGTTCTTGCAGCCCCTTCACAACCTTGTTGTCACGCAGCAGCTTCATGCATGTCTCTAGAAAGGTTGTGAGCATTGATGGGTCCATTTCTAGTTCCAGTTTATTTTTACTACCTGAAGTGGAGGCTTCTGTGAAGCTCTTCTTAGCTTCCATTGATGTCTCCTTAGAATGCTCCAAATCAAATTCTGGTTCTTTTGTTGGAGCCTTGTGAACCCAGGCACTCTCTTTGTGCTACTTTCCCTTGTCATCTCTTGTCGTGATACTGCTTCGAAGCATGATGTTTACATTCGTGTCTTCCTCACGCGGCTTAGACCTCATCATTTGTAGGTTCTGAGGAGGGGGAGGTTGGAGTGTTCCTTTATTGCGCAACCTCACTATCTGTGTGGGATAGTCCTCCATCTCATCATCAAACTGGGTACAATATAGGCATGATGGTCTTGTCGGGTTTGTACAGTCATGGGCATAATGCCTTGGCCCTCCGTTATTGTAACAGATTAGCTACCCACGACCTCTTCCTGGTCCCATTCCACCTCAACCTTGTCTATGCCCCTGAAATCCAGTGCGCGCCATCCCTGTGTTTTGATTGAGGGCTCGTGTTTTGGTCTAAAATCTATAGGTAGGAGTCTAATCCATCATCACTTCATAACTTCTACAAGTACGCTCATCATGACCTACTGACCTGCAGAAATTACAAAACAATTGTTGGGACGTCTGTGTATGCTTTTGTAATAGATGGCAGTTATCTATAGCATGCTTCCCTCCTATCTAACAAATCGTGCACCATAATGCAGGTGTCAGGATCGGTCTAGCTTGTCCCTTTGGTCGCAATGGCATTGGCCCTCCTCCCACCAAGTAATTTGCAAAGAATGGACAATGGTCCTTGTCATGTCCCTAGCCTTTGCACTTTATGCACCATACCTCCTCATGCGCTTTTGGGTGAGTTGTCCTATCTTGTTTCAAACTCTGCATCTCAAGACATAAGTTTTTCAACTGTGTATGGATCTGTTGGAATCCCAGGTTAGGATCTTGTATCAGGGTCTCGTGTAGTCTCATTTCAATCTCCAAGGCCTCGGCCTGAGTGGATAGCTTCTGTTGTGACAGTGTGGTCCTTAGATGCAGCATTAGTGATGCTACAAACCATGCACAGTGTTGCCCATATTTTAAGGTCATGTTGGCTTCATGAATCATACACTTCAGTCTCTGGTCCAACTCCCAAGGGGTCTAGCCTGGAAGAATTGTGATTTCCTTAAATCCGATAATCGATTGTGTCTCTGATTTTTGCCTACTAAATTCCTTGTTTAGCGCATCTTAGATATCTGCAATCCCTATGTTTGGATTTTCATTGGAATGCTTAATGTACCACATCAGTGCATGATCCTCCAAGGTGCTGACTAGCATTGCTTTCTTTATATTGTCATCCATGACACCCTGCGCTTCCCATACAGCCTTTACCACAAACCAAAACTAGTCTGGATCTTCGTTCCCTACTCCTTTGAACGTCGACAAATTTATCGTGCTCGCCATATTGAACTGGGGTGGTGGTGGAGGTGGTGTGGGCGAAGATGGGGGTGAATATGGTAAAACTAATGGTAGTGTAGGTAGGGGTGGTATGCATAGAATTCGCTGCCTTATTAGATTGATTGCACTTCTTAGTGAAACTTTCGCGAGCTCCTCCTCGCTTTCCTGCGGAGGTGAAATCAATGGACTAGTGTCTAATTCTACGCTACCTTTGTTTCTGTAGATCCTCCCACTTCACATAGCCCCAAACATCAATTTCTTCACATAACCCACTTTTCACATAGTAGCATTTTAATCCAAGTGTTCAAATATTTAACGTACTTACCTCACAGTCCTTTGAGGAAGCATCATTCTACCTTGCTATAGCTGACTGAAGTATCTACCGTGAACTCAATGATAAATCCTCTTATAATTCGATCAAGCCAATGGTCCACGACGCACGTGATCTTATCTTCCGATGCTTCCAGTCTGCACACCAACTCTGGAGTCCACACAATAGGTTTTTCAAGCCTACACCTTCCTTGATTGTCTGCTAGCTTTGCAATCCACTCATACAACTCAGTGGGGAAGGATGCAAAGAAAATTTCATGGATTTCCGTATATAAGTAGCAATCTAACACCTCTTCCTTTGATACTCATGGATTCCTATTTTCCTGTGTCGTGAACTCGTGAATCTTCCTGTCCAGCCACTCTTAAATTTCTTTCTTTATCGAATTCCAGTGATATGACATCAGACATCTCTTATGCAAATCCCGATCTTGGCAATGATACCATTTGTTGGCTTATTGGGGCCTAACCCAAGTTCAGAGTTGATTTAGCCAAACAAATCCCGGTACTACTGGCCCTTACGGCAACAGTCTATGGAGTGTGTACTAAGGTCTCACCCGAAGTAGTATGGGAGGGTGCTAGAACTAGGTTTCCGCACCCTGGAGATGTCTGATGAGTTCAAGTGGTTCGACCCTATGTGCAAGTCACTTCGCACACTTTCCCATACCTCGCAGCCTAAGATATTGCCTTCGCGCAGCCCTACTCAAGGGTTGAACATTACGCTTCTGCATTATTACCCAAGACCTTACTGATATTCCAATGTTAGTTGATTATCTTAGCCTACTTGCAAGCTTTAAGTTATACTTAACAATATAAACCATTCATACAGGTGTGTGCAGTAAATAGACAGTATATTCACAAATTATATCAAACATGTATTAACTCAAGAAAAAATACAGAGAATTATGGTAAAACTTCTCTTTATTAATTTCTTCCTCGGTTACAGACTCAACTCCTCCCTGCGCACTCAACTGCAGGGGTCCGTGCACTCAGCTGTAGACTACTAGGCCTCTGCGCACTTAGCTACAGAGCCTTCTCCTACTCTACGACCCAAAGACACCCTTCACTTAGTTTCTTAGACTCTTTCTTATCTCTATTATTTATCTCTTTTACACTTAGAGCCTCACTCTATTTATACAATCCCATGGTCCGCGAACCATGGGTAGGCCGACATTACATTACAAAACTAGGGTGGACAACCCTGTGAATCTATCATACTTTCACGCCCCACGCCCGCAATTCGCGGAGATTTACAACAAAATTCGGTCAAAACTTGGGCTTTGAGCCCCAAAACATGCCTTGAGGGGATTCCATGCCCAACATGGGCGGATGAGAATTTTATAGAGAAGCACCCTAAACTACTCAAGCATTGAGGACAACATGTTTTTGAAGGAGAGGAACATGTTTGGTCCCTATAATTCTAGTGGATTCCCCTTATTGTTATTTTTAGTGTATCCCCCTATTGTTATCATTGTGCCCATGTACGCCTCATGTTGTTGTTGTTGTCCCCCATAGAAGCCCACTATTTTTATTATTTTTGCCTTACAATATTATTATTTTGTAGGCTCTAATTATATTGTGACACATTAGACTCCTATATATACAAAGGAGGTCTTATCATTTGTATCATCCAAGAATTGTTCATTTGTGTAATGTAAAGTAGGTTTCCCCCTCAAAGAGGAAAATTTTTAAGTCATTTATCTACCTTTTCTTTTGTCCTTTGAGCTGGTTTCATAACACTTTTACCACATAAATATTGGTGTCTCCTTTTTTGTCAGTTTGAGTTATTCCTCTGTGGTGTTCATCCCATGAGTAGCCCACCTATGATTTCTCATTATGATATCAGAGTTCTTGTGTGGTTAACTCCTTTTTTGTTCGAAGATTGAGGTAGTTATGTTGAGTATTTGAAGAGTTTCAAATCCTTTGTTCTAGTTTTGAGATTGGAATTGTGGAATTCTCCTTATTAGATCTTGAAGTTATGGAGTTTTTCTTTTTTCAAAAAAATATGTGCTTTTTGGGAATATTTGACTGCTCCATGTATTACATAGACAATCCTTAGTATTTTTCTTCCTTTTACTACAACACGTCTTAAAAATCATTAGGAACACCATCATTTTCACTCATTGAATCCTTTATCACCTTAAATACACTCAACAACACCCCAACTAATCCTTGTTGCAACTCTCCACCTTCCTAATCTATTGGGTAGACTTCCTATGAATAAACATTACACACCTTTGGTCCCTTTTGAAGCTTAGATTTCTTATTGTATGGAAGAATCAAGATGTAAGGAACCATGAACTACAAGTATCTTCTTTGTTCACCAAATGAAAGTTCATTCCTCTTAATACGGTGAATAAGGTTGGAAGTGGACCAGTTCCTGTCAGCTAGAAAAGAAAAAAAATGGAAAAGTACCCAAACAACAAGCTGATAATGCTCCAAATCCCCATCCCCATCCATCCTATTAGGTTCAGCCTTGCTATGTTAAGTAGCTATCCCTTTCATCCACATTCTAATGTGTTGAAGGGACCATTAACTTCCCCAAATGAAAGAAATTGTTGCCAAATAATCATGTCCTCTTCGATTGTGAACATCCTAATAAAAGTGATTCTTAACTCCACCTCCTAATCGTTAATAGGAAGAAACTATTTGGAACCCTTTTGAGAACACACAATTTGGTTATTTTCCTACTATTTCCTTGTTTATCAGTGGCCATCAGGTTGGCTACATAACAACTACCTTCAGGTATATTATGGTGTCTAAAGTTAGCTCTTGATTTTTGTATATGGAATTTTGAAACTTAAATTGTATAAGGAATATATATTTTGTTTAGGGATACATTTTGCCACTGGTTTTGTATAAAACATGTGAAGGACGATATCTGAATATTAATTTGTCATTTCCAGAAATGGTCTTTTGATTTCCTAAAGTAATTAAGGGATATGCTAAATGTCTTCTTCCTCTTTTTGTGATTGGAAGTAAGTGTTGGTATTAGAAGGCCTTGTACTTTGTTTTTTGGACCAATATATTTTTTACGTTCACTAGAAATCAAATTTGAATACTTTGTTTATAGTTTTGTAGTGGATTTGTTAGGAATGAATCATTTTTTTCAAGGAAAACCTCACAAGGAAACTGAAGGGGTGCTTCTCCACATTCATGAATGGCATTCCCAGTAAAACGATCCACATAGACTAGTGCACCTAACCTAATGGGATTCGAACCAGGTGTTTGTTGGCATGGAACTAGCTAATGCCCAAAAAAATTGGCAACAACGAGTTGAGATAACCCCTTGGGTTCAGTTAGAATTAAATATAACAACTAACTACAAAAGAAATATGGAATTTTCCATTTTGATTGCTTTATCAAGATTTTCCAGAGTTCACTCTGATTTTTTTTTATGAGAATATATTTCATCTTACTAGAAGATATCACTGGTCCAAATAATGTATACTTATTAATGTCTTGAATTAATATCTCTCCAATGTGAAAATTATTCCTGACTCATCCTATTGTTCTAGAAAATATTGATTCCACAAATGGCTCCAACATTTGAAGTAGGAAAAGGATAATTACAAAACCAAAAATTGAAGTTCATAAATTTTTATGAAATCAGTTGTTTCATGAAAGCTTGAATCTCGAAAATATGTACTTCCATTCAACTTAGGATTTCATATTTATGACTCTCTATAAGATGATTATTGGAAAGGTCCATACCAATATGGGAAAAAGAAATGGAATACACAACACCATACAAGTCAAAGCAAATATGTCCATTATCACCCATACTCTTTTAGCTTTATACTGATGACCTAGAAGATCTCATTTCAAAGTATAGGTGGTTCCCTTCTTTATGGGATTTCCATCGGAAGTCTACTATGTGGATTAAATTATCCTTTTATCCCACATAATCACAAGACTCCAAAAGAATCTAGACACTTGAGCTCATTCTGTGACAGTTATGGCCATCAGGTCAACCTTGCAAAATCAAATATTCTAGATTTCAACATGTCTAAGAAGGAGGCATCTAATACTATTGTCACCTATAAAGAAGAGGAGGTAGAAATGGTGACATCCTACACTTACAATGGAGTAGTATCCTCTGGCCCATTCTTTAGTGTAATCCCAACAACAAAATCAAGGTGGAGTAGAGGATACGAAGGATCCAAAACACTATAGAAAAAATGTTTCCATAACGACTTCCAAGATATTTGGGCTTAGATATTCCTCTTCCATACCTTAGTGAAACGTTCTCTATTTTACAATTGTGAAGTTTGGAACATGTTCCTACGTGAAATAGGATGGAGCTACTTGAGAGAGTACTCATTACTATTCTCTCAAAGTATATTCATGTAAGGAAAACTATCTCACACTTTTGGCCCCTCTGCACTTCCATGATTTTCCATGTTATGACCATGTTGCACATGATTTATTTAATGGAATACTCCCACTCAAGCCAAAAAATATATCCTTATGGCTATCCAATTTTCTATACAGATTTCTAGCCAAAGTATCATAAATGGATGGCATGCTAGATCTTCCTCTTTGCTCCAATACTTGAACATTGATATCAAATTTCTTATGGCTCAAAGATTTGTACAGTACAACGAGATATATGTATTTCCCTAATCCTTCATGAGATGCTTCACCTTTGACCATAGGCTCTAAGAGATGGATCTTCCCACATTGTTAATTCTAGGTTCACTACCTATTATTTTTACCTTTTAAATGATTTTGGTCACAAGAATCATTATGAGTAGATCTACCAAATTTATTAGGAAGGTGGACATTAGAAAGCTCATCACATACTTCTTTTTAGCATCGGATGATAGGAGGTATTAGGGTTAATGATGTTGTTTTCCTAGGGCTTCCTCCTTGGTGCCCTCTAGACCCTTTCCCAATTTGATCTTTTGGGTTACTTGGGGTTTTATTCTCCCTGTCTTTTCACAGCCTTTATATATTCAACTCTTTTGCATTTCTTTTTAACAGTCACCAAATAAATTTGTATTTCCCATGAGAACTTTAGAAATCCAATGCATAGACAAATGGATATTTTCACATTCAATATTTGAATTTACAGTGAAAAATTTAGGATTACAAAACTTGATGATGAAGACAAACATCACTAATTTATGCATATAAAAAATATCAGCTCATTGGAATAGCCCTCCGGCTCTGGTCTGTGATATATGCTACCCAAAAAATGCATGTACAATTTCACCTTTGATATCAGCTTTTTGGTTCCAACAAAATTGTTCCCAAAGGTATTATGGTGCCCAGAATGTGCCTCCAACAATGATGAGTGCTCAAGGGTATTGTTCCAGTGATCAAAACTAGGGTATTATGAGGTTCACTAACAAAAAATCCTTATTTGAGTGCCAAAAACCCCTTATTGAGTATTTTGTTTATCAAGAAAAAAATAGTGCCACTTTCACAACCATATATCTCTTTGCAAATAATATTAGAATTAATTAACTGGAACGATCTTTGCATCCATTAAGATATATTATATGGATCTGGAGCATCCAAGTACTTACTAGAGTAATAAGTACTTACCAGGGTCTCCTTGTGGAGTTGTCTTCACATAAAATCAATTACCTTAGAATTTTTTTGTTGTTTCGCCTATCTACAAATTTCTAAAAAATATTGGTGAGATTAGGACAGAATGAAGATGGTTGTTTCCAGAAAAATAGATGCATTAAAAGGATAGGCTCCAATGATCTTCCAACAGATAAATATTGATCTTCCTCTTTCACGAACATCTATTTGTATTTTGAGCAACCATCCAACATACATAACATACCCAATCCTATAATCTTTTCCATTAGATGTTCCATGTTGGGAAGTAATACCAAGAACGAGTAAGACAATGGGGGAACTAAATAAGGAATCAGCAATGTCACCGTGTTATCTTTTTCACACATTTTTGGCCAGCTATCATCTGGCAGAAGGGGTGAATCCCTAAGAAATCCTGAGATTTTAGTATGGAAAGAACAAGGAATGATGATAAGTGTTAGGTCATATCTTATTTATGTTATTATGCTTGAATAATTTCAGACTTGTAACAATAGAAGGAAAGTTGATTTTATAGATGCTTAGGGGTGGTTGAAAGGGAGTTTAGTGCCCAGAACGATTTTGGGTATATGGAGTTTATAAGGAAACAATTATGAGATTCTTTCTAATAATATTAGGAGTGAATATAATTGGAATTAACAAACCTAAAATGGTGTCATTTTTTTGTCTACTAATACAAATATTTCTTGTGAAAATCTGAATTAAGGAGAAATTGCAAACATGCATGACAATGTATTTACTATTTATTGATAGATATGCAAATTTGCAGAAATCTTGATTTAAGAAGGGAGTTACAAAGTAAACGTCTCCAACAACAAACATGGGCATCAAAGGGGAATAAATCACAATTTAGTTCTTCTAAATAAATTAACAATGTTACACAAAATTTGACCCTTCATAACATATTTGATTCAAGCATTTTCCAGCACTAATCTTAGCAAATTGAGTCCAAACACATATGCCATAAGCTTGATTCGATTCCACCGAATATATGGTGTAAAGTAGGTTCTTGTGCCACCCTCAACACATCAAAAAAGGGTTGGATTTCCAAGGAAAAAATAACCAAGCAATTAGTCCAACTGCATGAATATGCACTAGAAGACAATGGTCAATCTCTCCAACATGGAAATGATCACGTAAACTAATAATAATACCTAGTATATGTCACTAGAATGATAGTAAAATAATTGTATTCAACTCTTAGGTCAATTGTGTGGAGAGGGGAATGTTTTTTTGATGGAAATGGCATGGTTAGGTTAAGCATGGGGAAACCATTTAAATATTTCGATTACTTGGATTATATTCAAGCAATTCTTTGGCATTTTCCATGGTTCCAATTTTTTATCAATAAACACATTATAAATATTGAGTGAAAATATGTTAGGTTATGTTGGGTTTTAATATGTTTATCTCTTGGATTTTGTGTGAAATGTGTCATCTAATTAATCTGTCATCTAACTAATCAGATGGTCGTTTTGCCTACACTCAACAAACTCCTTCAGACCCTGCTTTCTATCCAAAACATTAAGACAACAATTTTCCACACCCATAGCACAAATATAACATCCCCTATATTCCAGTGCAATATATCAGAATATATACATTCATTTATCCAACAACATCCACCATACCAAAGGTCCATGAAAGAATAACATAAACAAATTGTTCTCCACCAACACCCAATATTTTCAAAGCTCTAATGCAGATGAGAAGTTCAATCCATACATCAAGAAATACAGAAGAAAGGCCAAACCAAGAGAGTAGAAAAGTGGGCAATTACACGATGCAAAGAAAAATATGAAAATTGCAATATATAAGAACGTGGGAAAATTTTGGAAGGTTGATCCAAGTTTTAGAGAGCAGGAAATGTAGCCCATTCACATATAATACAGAGAAAGTGATTAAATTTGAATACAGAAAGTAGTACAATAGATTTGTGGTTGATACCCTACATCAAAAATTGCAAATTAAAACAAAAATCCATAGGATCTTCCTTTACAAGTGATGTCTCTCCGACCTTGTTTCAATTGCACCTAGCATCAAAATCATACTACCTCTTGTTCACGATATACCACCAAAATGATGATATCCAGAGACCGTTGATGCCAGAAGTGGGAACAACTTCCAAAATACAGAACTACTTTGTGGCAATCTATTAGTCACTCATAGTATTAGAGAAATAGGTAGCCTAGATCTACTACAACGATATTTAGATTGATAATAGCATATAGTCATATAGGTTGAGAGATTTGAACACCCTCAAAAAGGCATATGGCGTAAACATTTAGCTTTGTAACCTCATAAAACACGGCATGGAAAATCAGAGTCAAAATATGTAACAGATACTGCCCTCACATATCAATTGTATCCTGGAAGAGAGGAAAATTTTAGAGTGAAATGTGAAGAATATCACTATATCAACTTGTTTTAGAAAAAATTCAAAGCCTAAGATGATTGTGAAATTGAAGTGTGGAGTCTTCATTATCTAAGGAACTTAGGTTTATGTTTTGTGGTAAAGTCCCCCACACAAGTGGACTAGAGAAAACTAGGATAACAGATCGAATTTGAACTGTCGGTGTAGTTTGGAGTGGAGAAGGCACCAAATTGGTGTCATTTCTTAAAAAATATGAATGGGGCCTTCGATAGGGAGGGGCTAAGAAAACTGGTATTGATGTCCTTATTGTCATAGGTCCAACTATTGATAAAGGAGACCCACAATATCCAGGTGCTAAAAAGGATGACCCAGGTTGAGGAATAGTTTGTGGCATCCATTGTTGTTTACTCTGTTGTTGTTGTTGCTATTGCTGCCTATGCAAACCCTGGGATTACATTGAATTAGACCAAGGTGACAAATTGGTAGAAGAAAATGTTTCAACTTGCTTTGATGCATTGGAAATTCCCAATGTAGGAATGTTGTTATCCCTTGGGATATCGCCTTTAATCTATTCCTCTTCATCTCTCTCATGTTCTTCAAATCGGGTAGGCACTTGTTGAGACACTCTTCTATGTATGGTTCTAACATATGTACCAACTATGTTTACTACAATATCTTCCTTGGACAATGCTAATGACAATGCTCATGTAGAGAGCTCCCAACATAGTCACCAAAAAGAGATCTATTAGCTACAATAGCTTCCATTAAGAGAGAGAAGGATGAAGTTGAATCATGAAGAGAGCCTAATATATTCCTCTGTGGAAAAATAAACCTAATTATGGGATAAATACTAAACCCAAATGATGGTAGAGCAGGACGATGCAAATGTTTCTCACAATGATGATTGTGACTAGAATGGAATCTAGAACAACCTTCTATGGAAAAATCAGAAGAAATGCATTGTGATGGTCCTCCATCCCAAGGTTCATAATGTTGGTGTTCAACAGAATTCCTGCTACTCTCTCTCTCTTTGGGTGAGCATATTTCTCATAGATGCTAAGTGTTGGTGTTTCAACCATTGGGCCAATGTTATATACTTGGACCTATGTTATGCAAATGCTATGGAAATAGTTATTTTCTCCCGCTCATCATTACATTCTCCCTCTATTGGTGTTTGTGAGAAAAACCCAAATTAGTGTGCCACTACCATCCCACAAAAATCACTAAAATTAGCATATATAAATAAGGCATGCTAAACTATTTAGCAAAAATGCAAAAAAGTGTTTCTCAAACTTCACATAAAAACACAAGCCCGGAACTATAATACCTATTATAAGAAAAATACACCTTAAACTATATAAAAAATAGTAAAATTTCAAGAAGCACTTACATTGTTTTAAACTTGACCAGGAAGTCATGGAATCATTTTTCTCGGCCTATTTTTGTTCTTGGTACATTCACCCATCTATCTTAACCCAAATAAATCCATAGTGAAAGTAAAATAGGACAAATGGCCTAGACTAGACTGCACAATAGTATACACAAGCGATGCTTCTCCTTCTCTCTCAGTTATCTCTTGCAAAAAATTTGTATACCCCCATCTCATCCTATTTAAACCACATGTGGTGACCATCAAAGGAAATAGATCATCTAGAAAATAAGTTTCAAAAAAACACCAAAACAAAAGCCATACTAGGATTCTTGTTGCAAGAGCTTTGGAAAGGCCTCTCTGGGAAATAATATTAAGTGCCATGTTTGCAAAGGCATGTTCATCTTGTCTCAATGTTCTGCAGTAGTTTGGGCTTCCAAATATTTCTCCATTGAAATTAACAGTAGAGTTGAATCTAGGCACATTATCAGGCCCCTCTCTGATACAGGAGTATGATGGTAGATTGAGAAATAGGGAAAAAGAGAATTTCAGAAGTAAGAGGCCATTGTCTGAATCTATCACTCATCCTACTATGAAGCCTCAATTGATCATGAAGTTGTTTCTTATACAGGCAAATCAAATTGCAAACTCATAAATTCAACCCTGCCTTCGATTTCCAAGAATGATAGGGGTGAAATAGCCCCTAACTAGTGACATTCCTGGAAATTGGGGACAATTGGAAGCAAACCCCACCTGCATTCCTGGAAATCGGGGTGATTGGAAGAAAAACCCAATTGAAAACAGGGTGAATTGGGGCTTTGAATGTTAATCTGGCTTATTTTTCATGGGTAAAATATAATAATTATTTATTTTTTAAATAATTTTTGGGAAAACTATAGAAAAGGGGTGTAATATAAAAATTTCGCCCCTCCAAAATATAAAACCCCTTAAATTTCTCCCATGGGCTAAGATTCGCCCCTAAAACTTTCTATGGTGTTGGCTTCATGTTCCACTAGTGGGACTAGTGGTTCGTCAATTCTATATGTATTCTTGGGACTTTCACCTTAATAAAAGCTTAGAGTCGGAATATTTTCATTCATATGTTGTGAATATCGTAGGACTATTCTTGTTATCTTTGCAATATATGTTATTTCATTTACACTAACGCTTATGAACTATTTTGTTTGCATTAGTATGAATCTTTTTGAATGTGTGTTGTTGTATATTTCCATCATGGTTAACTTGTGAACTATTTTGTAGGCTAATTTATGATGTATTTTATGCTCGTGTGTTCCTTTCAAACTGCATACTATTACAAGCTTTTAAGGGGCTCACTCATTTGGCCTTGATTGTGTTAGAACCTTTCATCCAACGCACTTGACCCTCCACAAAGTCACACACTTGTTTCACCAAAGTCACAAATACATCATTCAATGTGTTATTGTAGCCAAGGAATATAACTAAAACTCACTATTTCGGCAATCGGGTCATATTATGGATGGCACTCCTAATCCAAACGATGTGAGGTATTGAGACTTCATATTGGGGAGACCCCCTGAATGTTGGCAGGTCCAGCACCATCAAAAGGGACACTCTTAATTAACCCCAATACTACAACTAATTTATTTCATCTAAATTTTATTGTTCCTCAACATCGTAATAATGTTCTCATAAAACCTACCCTAATGGGGGTGGATGATCATGGTTTAAATGGCACAAAATAGCGCAAGAGAGACTTTTGTACATGACAAGGGGTAGCAGCAAGTCCAATGGTTGGGACACCTGGTGACAGAGGCTTAGAAGCATCGAGATGCATGGTTGTTGGTATAAAATTTGGGTTATAGTCTGAATGCATTGTCCATGGACTCAAGGTATGGGCAATTGTGGGTGGCAAAAATAATGTAGAGTATGCAAAGGTTTCTAACCTATGTATGCTCGATTTTCTGGTGAATTTGATTTATGTCATCAAAACTGGTTGGTGGGAATTGTAGTGTGGTCATGTGGAGAAGCGTAGTCACACAATTTGGGACCCCGGGGTAG
This sequence comes from Pinus tabuliformis, assembly GCA_031772625.1. Lineage (NCBI taxonomy): Eukaryota > Viridiplantae > Streptophyta > Pinopsida > Pinales > Pinaceae > Pinus > Pinus tabuliformis. The sequence goes on from CM062819.1 coordinate 1,372,195,204, forward strand.
GAAACTTCTAGTGGGTACATTGCTTTTATTTTGCATTGACACGGGGCAACTTCTTACTAGTCAGGTTGGAGGGTTGGTATTGGCAGATAGATTCAAGAACTTGTGAAGGGGTTCTGGTATGTCTTGTCCCATAGGTCCTTGATTGTATGAGTTTTTGTTGCTCTAATTATTAGAATGAATTGCTCAACTTTTATCCTTCAACTCCACCCATGGGGCACTATGAATTGAGCTATAACTAGCCCAGGGAAGCATTGGATGTCTGGCGGTGGGATTATGGAAATTGGTAACCTATGGAACTTTTTATAGCCTGGAGAGACACTTTCTGGGCGTTTGTGTGAACGTAGACCCGAGCAGTTGCTGGATGAGCTAGAAGTTAGTATTTGTGACTTGGGATTCTATGAGGGTTGGGATTCTTAACATTATGTCTATGGGTCTTATCTCCAGGGCCTACTAGAGTGGATGTCACACTAGAGTCATAGTTGGGATCGTTAACCAAGGGAATGTTTCACCTATGGGGATGATTAGGAAACAAGGTCAAGCTCAAAGGTGACTAGGGATGCATGGCCAACTAGTGCGACATGGTGGTCACGTAGGAGTAGTAGAGGTTGATGGGGTTGCAGGAGTAGAGTTTGAGGAGGAATTTTCTCAGAACTTGGTCCTTTCTCAAGGACATGTCAACCAACTTCCATCCATGGAGTCCTTGGACCTATAGATGTAGAATATCATTGAAGTTTTAGAGGACATGATACAACAACAACATGATGACCATAACAAAGTCATTACATTCATGAATGATCTATAGCAAAACAAGTGGGATATCCTCAACCATTGGGCATCCATGAGAAGGAGTCAAAGACGCACCAATGATTTCCTAGATCAGATGGAGGGGTGTCTTGGTCACATTAAATTTCATGTACATGGGGACCCTTGACCTCTGGATGCACCAGGTGCAAGTCACACACCAAATTTTCCTCATGTTCCTTGATGGATGTTGGTGTCATTTTCAATCCCTTTGCGTTTTGGGCCTTATGGTATTTTTGTTTCTAGCTACTATGTAAATCTTGGTAGTTTGTCCCTAGTTTTCACATTTCTCTCCTAGCTAGAAAATATGATTATAGTGAGGTGAGGAGAGCAAGGGATTTCATGTTCATCCAATGTAAAATTTTGAAGAACTAATAGAAATATTTTGACCGACAAAAAAATGTTCCCGTAAAACCTTATTGTAGTAGTTCTCAACTTGAAAGGAACTTTTATCTTTTCTAATCTACTCTAAAGGTCAGTTTTGGACACTATGTCAAATGCTTTTCTAACGTCAACAAGGAAACATATGGGATTAGTTTAATTATTGTGACACTCATTTACAATGATCCTAAGCCTAACAAGGTGGTCCATAGTTGAATGATATCTCCTAAAATTGGTTTGGCCTTTAGATCCTTTTTCGTGACATTTTAGCTATACATTGATCTTATTTTCTAGAATAATTCCCTCTAACTTGAAAAAAAGGGGACTAATCATAATATTCCTATAAACAGAGAGATTATTTTTATAATTTCTTTTAAAATAGGAACAATCAAAGTCCAAGATTTAAGGAAGCCTATTCTACTATGAAATTGAAGAGGTTATGGATATGAGGGAGAGAATAGGCCCTCCAATTTTTAAGATTTATTCTTGGTATCATTTAATGTCCTTATATTTCCCTTTTGTTAGTCACTTAACCCAAAACTATATATCTTCTTAAATGAAAAAACTTCACCCTTTATATAAAAGGTTTGAATGTTTTACATGTGTTGGCTTTGTGGGCCCTGACCCAGGTTCAGCATTAGTCAGCCAAACAAATCCCTACACTACTGGCCCTTTCGGCATCAGCCCATGGAGTGTGGATCGAAGTCTCACTCGAAGCAGTATGGGGGGATGCTGGAACCAAGTTTCTGCACCCTAAGATGGTCGTGATGTCGGTTTATACCCCCTTCCCCTGCTTTCGCGCAGGTCGCTAAGCCTTAGGGCTTTATCGATCTACCCTTTATTCTTCCCTTTAGTACCTCCGCGAGGGTGTATGATTGACATTCACACAACCCTAACCAGCAATTTAGGTATTTTTGCGCAGCTATGATAATGTATTGTATAGGTTCCCAAGTTATCTCAAGTGTTTTACTTATCTTACCAATCAATTATAGTTAGCGTCACGTAAACTCATATCTTTAACTGCATTCAATTAACATATATAATCACATATATTCACGCATCAAATAAACATTGTAAAATAAACCAAGATTGCAATATAATCAGATGCATTAGCAGAGACTAAATACATAGTAATTGCAAAATAATTCTCTTTATTGATATCTTCCAGTTTACTACAGACTTTATCCACCCTGCGCACACATCTACAGGGGTCCGCGCACTCAGCTGCGAAATTCCACCCTAGGCCTCTGCGCACTCAGCTGCAAAGCCTCTACCTATGCTAAGACTCGAAAACACCTAGACTTCTCTACCAAAACTTCCAAAGATTACTTGTTTTCCTTAATTTCCTAGAGCGAGCTTACTTAGCTCCTTTTTATACAATCCCGTGGTCTGCGGACCATGGGTAGATCTTTACAGCTGACTTAACACTTTACAAAATAAGGGTAGACAACCCTTTATGATTCTTGACACCTTCACGCTCCGTGAACACAAAATGCGAAGACTTTACAACTTTATTACAAAATTGTCCCAAAACATCGGCTTTAGCCTCAAAACTGCTCTTGGGGGAACCCATTCCCATCAGGCCCCCAACACAAACATGGTGACTCACCCTCGAGTAACTCTGTGGGTGTAGAGATCTTGGCATGAAGACCTACCAGCTCGACATGTATGACAGCAACCTCGACGGTGCACTACGCGGTCGCCTGCTTCACTTCTTCAACCAATAAATTTGTCACTGGTCCTGAACTGACAGCCTGAAGCTTCCGCTGAGTCGCTTGCAGACTAGCAAGCTTGCCTTTAATGGAGGCTTTGATGGAATAATTTTCATCCAACAAAGGCTTCAAGCGCACCTTCAGCACTGCCTCTTTGTGTTGTGCTGCATCTACATGTTCCTTCAATGTTTTGGCCTCTGGCAGTTTCGATAGTATCTGTGTGAGAGCAACGGTGCATGTTGTTCCTTTTACCTCGTCATAGCACTGCTATAGTTATCGTGCCTCTATCTCTAGCCACTGTACATTAGGATCCTCTTGCAGACTAGTCAGGACCTCGAATGACTGTTAAAACAGTTGTGTGCAATCTACTACTGCACTGTCTACTGTCGCTATCGCCTCTATGACAGTGGTTGCGCTCTACTCCCTTACTTCCAATGGAGTTGAAGATTGGGCCTTCAACTACAAAGCTACAATTTTTAGGTTCATCTCCAGCTGAACCTTAGCCAACTCTTTGTGAGCTTTGTGCACCCCTGTAGCAAGTTTGTGAACACACACCTTTACCGGTTCTCCCTCAGGAATGGCCAACTTTGGGACCATTCGGCACACTTCCTCCATGACCTGAACTATGCACTTGTTTTGATCAATTACATCAGTCACAGTGGTAATGGAAGAGTCTTGTTGTAGGGCCAATTGCACATTATTGATCTCCTGCTCATTGATCACCTGCATAGCACGTTGTTCATAGACCCTCAATTCCGCGATCACTCCTTCCTGCAGTAGGTGGAGCACCTCACTAGGAAGTGCTGCCAAGTTCAACCCCACTCCCTTGAGGGCACTAACAGTGGGCCTATCAACTTAATTTTCTATGGTCAGTGCTCCATCCGGCAGCACTATCGCTTGGGAGTCCTTTGCACGTAGCATCCTGACGGCTTTTGAAGTGCATATGGCGAGGCTGGTGGAAACTATGCCAACCTATGATGCATGGATCTGCAGCTCATGCAGACCCGTCTGGATGGCCCCCAATACTTGCTACTACTGCTACCCGAACTGTTGTAGTACCTACACAGTTACATCCCGCACCGTATCTCCAATGTAATTCAAATCTCCCTTTGTTAGGGTGATTGGGTCCAGTGACGTCTTACTGGCCTTCGATTTCTTTCGTGGCCCAACTTTTTCCTGTCCCCTTGGACGCTTGATATGGTATGATGCCGTCTACGGGTCCACTCTGTGCTGCTCTATCTGCTCGTCCATTTCTTGCTATGTTTTGGGCGAGAGCGACCTTGCATATTTATTATAGTTGTGCTCTATTTCTCTTGTCTTCTTTTCCGCCTGCTATGCAGCATCGCTCTCTGTGTGGGCCTTTTCAACGGCCTCCTTCTTCCTCTTCTCAACCACCTACATCATCTTGAGCTTCGCCTCCTCCTTTTTGCATTGCACATTGAACTTGCTCGATCCCACCGCCGAGTCTGAGGTAGTGCGCCACTCTGTTAGCCAGTGATAAAGAACTTCATCAATCACGTCGTCAGTTGCCAAGTAAGGCAAGTCATTCCACTTTTGCTCAGGGTCCTTCCGTGCACTAATCGATATGTGCTGAAAGTCTACCTTGAACTCCACATACTCCTATAGTTTGGAAAACACGGTAGGCGAAAATCACGGCTTGTGATTGATAGCCATGTGTATATTCATTTCCATCAAGATCTAGAAGATATTACTATCCTTGATGCGCTAAGCATCCTTGGTTGCCCATAGCGAAGTGTACTTCACTACTTCTGGCAAGTCCGATGTGACCAAGGGGAATTGACTATCTTCATGTAGCTCCTAGGCTACCAGCATAATGGACAGCAAGAGCCACGCACAGTGGAAGATCTTGCTAAGCTCATGTGCCTCACAGAAGTTCGCAAGGAACTCACTGCAGAGATAGCGCACCCAATTAAACTGAACTCCTTCGGTGCATTGGGCCGCTAGAGTGATGACAGGTGCTGACACTTCATCTGCATGACACTTCCACATAACTTTTCCTACCAAAATCTGTGTGGCCACCTTGACCACAGGATCACAGATACTCGAGATGGAATAGCCTCGTGGCTTCTTCATGAGCTTGAATTTCTCCTTCATGGCCTCCACAAGGGCCTACTCACCACCTTTTCTGCCAAACATCATGGCTGGCTTTTCCCCTGTATATGGAAGTCATGTGATCCTATGGATCAACCTGTCGGTGATGGGTATTGGCTCCTCCAGCTATAGACACCCATCGTGCACCAAGCATAGCAATTGCTTGATGACTAATACTATAATGGGTGTGTGATTATAGTGCGACACCCATAGCAGGTTGAGTAGACCTGCCTTGTCTACACCCTTGAGCCACTTTTGCATTTCCAATGTAGTCGTCCCAGTGGTTGTGTGAACAATGCGGTACATTGGCTTTTCTGTCACCAAGTGAGGGAACTTCTCAGTGTCATCTAAGTCCCAATCTTCCAGTTTCAACATCGGAACCCACCCCAAGCTTGATCCTTCAAAGACAATATCATCGGGAAGCAGAGGTATGTTCAAGGTGACCTTGCTTTTATCAATGTCCTTTGGCACCTTGATCTTGCCCTTGCGCGGAGGGACGTATTTGGGCAACTTAGTGATAGGGTTAGAACCCTCGACTTCAACATCCTCCACTTCCACCCTGAAATATTCATCATCCATCGGGATGTCCTCAATCTCTTCCTCCTCCGATTCCAAGTTAATAGCTTTTCCCTTTTCCTGTGTGGTGGGCTTTTCCTTCTGTGGGTTTCTTCTAGGCAATGTGTGCACCAGTATCATAGCCTGCTTGCCCTTATTATCCTTCACACTCTCCTTGGTCGGGGTAGGCATCAGTCTAGGCATCCTTGGGGACTTCAGCTAGTACCTCTGCAACCTCTGGAGTAGCTCCCTCTACCTCCATAACAACCTCTGGCACAGCCCCCTCAGTTGTCACTGCTTCGACGTCCATAGCTTCTGATCCTAGGATAGTGTTACGAATGAAATAGTGGTCAGACTCTAGAAATCGATCAAACATTGGGCAGTCAAACAATTCTTCGAAAAATGCGCAGTTCATGCATGTCTAAGAGCTCACCAACTCAATGCTCAAAACACCAAGTGTTTTTTGTTGGGTAGTCACACATAATTTATAGGCCATTTTGAATTCAAATCCAACCATTTCCCCCAAATTCGGTTCATTAATGTTAGATTGGCAACAGATTTTCAAGGATCTTAACCATAAATTTCATCTTAAATGTCGATTGCCTACTCCATTTGGCCACATTCTCATCGTCAAATCATGAACAGTGACTATAACAGTCACTTTTCACTAACCTATGCGATTTCTCCCTGGGTAGAGCACCTCTGTCCATGATGTCGCAAACCCTGTGACATCTCCTCGTTCCACACAATCCTCCAATTGTACAATTCCCTAACCTTGGCAATGTATTTTATAGTCCCGAACCTCCTTTCATCTACCTGAAGTGCTAAGACTACACTACCTTCATATAGTCACCTAGCCGAATCACTGGTGTACGGCTTCAATTGGCTTCCATTCACCTTTACTGGGAAGGGATCTCCATTCAATTTAACCAACTGAACTGCTCCACCGCTAGTAATTTCCTTAATGACATAAGGCCCTAGCCAGTGCATCCTGAATTTCCCTGGATATTTATGAAACTTTCTATCATATAACAAAACCAGATCATTTACCTTAAAGGTGCACAGTTTAATGTGTCGATCATGCCATGCTTTTTCGCGCTTCTTTTGGACCTGTTGGTGAAATCTAGCCAAAAAGCTTTCTTCCTCAAGCTCAACAAGCTACGCGAGCCTCTCTTCTAGGGCTCCGTGATCTGTCATACCCATGAGTGCTGCTATGCACAGACTAGGCACAATGTATTCCATGGGCATCACTGTTGGGTTGTGTTATATTCTTTCCACGTGGTAAACAGGGGGTTTGAGGGGCACTCGTAACCCCACTTTATGGGGTCTGGGGCAGCACCCCGGAAAATTTTGGTTTTGGACCCTATGTTAGGTTGGGTGGACCCACCTATGGTTTTGTGCATGATTTTCGCACATATTTTTTGGACGCTATGGTTTTCTGTCCATGGTATTGGACGCGATGCTTTTCAATCCATGGTATTGGATGCTTCAACATGTCTAAATATGTATTATAACATTGAAAGGAACATAATGAAAAATCAAGCTGGTAGTCCCAGTTTTGGGATCCAGGGGAAAATCTCTGTGTATATGTGTTTTTATGTGTTATGCTCTCGCATTGTTTATTTTCTATGTTTTAGAATTCGTATGCAGGTAATTTCTGTACGGGGTTAAAACCTACATTTGGTATCAGAGCAGTTTTGGCTTCAAGGGGACGCCTTTGTTGCTGAGGGGTTTCGCTTGGCCTGTGGTAGACCCTGTTCAGTGAGAGATCTGCGAGATCGATTCTAGTGGTGAAAGAATATGGCAAGCAATGGAAAGATAGAGATTGAAAAATTTAATGGTCAGAGTTTTGAGTTGTGGAAACTCAAGATGGAGGATTTGTTGGTGGATAAAGATCAGTGGATCGCTTTAGATCTGGGTACTAAACCAACGAGAGTGTCTGATGAAGAATGGAAGAAGTTGGATTGGAAGGCAAAGAGCACAATATGATTGTGTGTCTCAGATTCAGTATTTCTGAATGTATCAGGGGAAGCTACAGCAAAGGCTTTGTGGGACAAGTTAGGGAATTTTTACCAATTTAAGTCTTTGGTGAATAAACTGTTCCTGTGGAAAAAGCTATATAACATGAGGATGAAAGATGGAGACTCGGTGATAGAGTATTTGAATGCATTTAATACTATGGTAAGTTAGATAGCATCTGTTGATATTAAAATTTCATATGAAGATAAGTGCATCAGTTTGTTGTGTTCTCTACCAGATTCGTGGGATAGTTTGGTTATTGCAATAGGTAGCAATGCAACTACCTTGCAGTTTGATGAAATAGTCTCAGCCTTGCTGACGGAGGAGATGAGATGGAAAAATATGGAGAGCCAGAATGGTGATGCCTTGTCTATATGACGACGATCCTAGAACAGAAACAAAAGTAATTCATCGAGTGGGAGATATAAATCTAGAGGGAGATCTAAATCTCCAAGAAAACCTGTAAAGGTGGTGTGCTGGAAATGCGGAAAGGAAGGGCACTACAAAAGGGACTATAAATCTAAAGCTCCTGATAAAGGAAAGGGATCTGATGATGCTCCTTCTACAGAGACGAAAACCACCTCAGATGAAGGTGGGGATGTGTACTTGGCTTCTTCAAGTACACATGTAGATCATGAGGCATGGTTGATTGACTCAGGTGCATCCTTTCACTTCACTCCCCATAGAGAGTGGTTCTACGAGTATGAGAAATATGATGGTGGTGATGTCTTCTTGGGGGATGATAGGAAGGCTAGAATCATTGGTGTGGAAAAGTAAAGTTGAAGCTGCAAGGTGGAAGGGTTAGAACACTTTCGAGTGTTTTGCATATTCCTGCATTGGCCAGAAATCTGATTTCTGTAAGCAAGTTGGATGATGCAGGTGTAAAAACAGTGTTCGAGAAGGATACCTACAAGATGGTTCGGGGAGCATTGGTATTGATGTGGGGTGTTCGGATTGGAACTTTGTACAAGCTGCAAGGTAGCACTGTTATTGACGAGTGCAGCAGTTTCGTGGTTCCTGAAAGTGGAGCAGAAAATCTAGTGGTCTTTGGAGAAAAGACCATGTTGTGGCATCAAAGGCTTGGACATATTGGAGAGAAGGGCCTTCGAATACTTCATGGTAAAGGTATGGTAGAAGGTATGAGTAATAGCTCTCTGGATTTTGATTTCTGTGAAAATTGTGTATACGGGAAGCAGAATCGAGTGAGTTTCCCCTCTGGTGGTAAGAGGGTGAAACATATATTAGAGCTTGTGCACAGTGATGTGTTTGGACCTGTGAAGGTTCCGTCACTAGGTAAGTCTATGTACTATGTATCATTTATAGATGAATTCTCAAGGAATACATGGATATATTTCCTTAAGAAGAAATCTGAAGTCTTTGATAGGTTTAAAGAATTTAAGGCTCTAGCGGAAAACTAGACAGAGAAGAAGATAAAGGTGTTGAGGACAGATAATGGTGGAGAGTTTTGCAGCAAGGAATTTGAAGAATTCTGTAAGAAGTGTGGTATAGCACAACAGAAGACTACTCCATATACACCTCAACAAAATGGAGTTGTATAAAGAATGAACAAGACGTTGATGGAAAGGGCAAGAAGCATGCTCAGTGGTGCCAGGTTAGGACAAGAATTTTGGGTAGAGGCAGTGGATACTGCATGTTACCTGGTCAATAGGTCACCTTCATCAATGCTGGAGGACAAGACTCCACAAGAGGTATGGACTGGTAAGAAAACCTCTCTTTCACATCTGAGGGTATTTGGATGTGATGCATATGTACATGTTCCAAAGGAGAAATGAACCAAGTTGGATAGTAAATCTGAAAAGTGCATCTTTATTGGGTATAAGGATGGTTTAAAGGGTTATAAGCTTTGGAACCCAGTGACAAGGAAGGTTGTGTACAGCCGAGATGTGGTGTTCAGAGAGGTGAAAGATGTTATTAAACATGAAGTCCAACCAAGGGAACCTGAGAAGATAGAGTTTGAGCTAAAGGAGGAAGAATCAGACTCTACAGCAGAGGAGGAATCAGAAGATGAAGAGCCACAAACTGTGGCTGTGAGAAGGTCAGTTCGAGAAAGAAGGCAGCCAAAAAGGTATAGTCCATCTGCTTTCTGTTCAAATTTTGCTTTGTTTGTTATTGATGATGATCCCAGAACTATGAAGGAAGTAGTGGATTCAGAGGATGGAAAACTCTGGAAAGAGGCCATGGTTGATGAAATGGCATCTTTGCACAAAAATGAGGCTTGGGATCTGGTGGAGTTGTTGGCTGGAAGGAAACCCATTGGCAGCAAATGGGTGTTCAAGAAGAAGACAAATGCTGAAGGAAAGGTGGAGAAATACAGAGCCCAGTTGGTAGCAAAAGGTTATTCCTAGGTGTCGGGAATTGATTTTGGTGATATTTTTTCTCCTGTTGCCAAGGTAACTTCTATTAGATTACTTTTATCTATTGTTGATGATTTTGATTTTGAGGTAGAACAGATGGATGTGAAGACAACATTTCTTCATGGGGATCTAGAAGAGGAAATATACATGAAGCAACTTGAAGGCTTTGTGGTGAAGGGTAAGAAAGAATTGGTATGCAAGTTAAAGAAGTCTCTGTATGGGTTAAAACAGTCACCAAGGATGTGGTACCAAAAATTTGATACATTTATACGGGGACTTGGCTTCACCATAAGCAAAGCAAATCACTGTGTGTATTTTAAATTAATTGGTGACCGTGTTATTTATCTGGTCTTGTATGTGGATGATATGTTGCTGGTTGGAAATGACAAAGAAATTATCCAGGATTTGAAGACCCAATTGTCCTCCAAATTTGACATGAAAGATCTTGGTGTTGCAAACTATATTTTGGGCATGGAAATTAAAAGAGATCGGGCAAAGAGGAAGCTCTGGTTAAACCAGAAGAAGTATGTCGAGAAAATATTGCAGAGGCTTAATATGCAGGATAGTTAACCGGTGTAGGTTCCTATTCCTGTAGGTGTGAGGTTATCTGCTGAACAGTGTCCCAAGACACAAGAAGAGGAAGAGGACATGTCCTATGTTCCATATACAAGTGCAGTCAGTAGCCTGATGTATGCAATGATCTGTACTAGACTAGACATTGCACATGCAGTGGGAGTATTGAGCAGATTTATGTCAAAACTAGGGAAGGAGCACTGGACAACAATGAAGTGGGTTTTCAGGTATTTGCATGGCACTAGTGATTATGGTTTGTGCTACCAAGGAATACCAGGATTGGACAGAGTGTTGGATATTCATGGCTTTGTTGATGCAGACTGGGCTGGAGATCTGGATTAGAGAAGATCTACAAGTGGGTATGTGTTTAACCTATTTGGAGGTGCGGTCAGTTGGATGAGTAAGAAACAATCTGTAGTGGCACTATCAACTACAGAGGCAGAATACATGGCAGCCACTCATGCAAGCAAGGAAGCAGTTTGGCTGCAAAGATTGTGTTCAAGTATGGGGTTAGTACAGCAAGCTATAAGGATAAATTGTGATAGCCAAAGTACAATTTTCTTGGCAAAGATCCCCACATATCATTCAAAGACAAAGCACATTGATGTTGAGTATCACTTTGTGAGGGATATGATAGAAGACAAAAAGGTGTTGCTGGTAAAGGTGGACACTTTGAAGAATACTGCAGATGCATTGACAAAATTTGTGAGCTTTGAGAAGTTCTCTTGGTGTAGACAGACAATGGGCATTTCAGGGCTGGAAAAATGACTAAGCTCTCTTGTGGCCCCCTGTGGAAAGAAAACAACAAGTGGGAGAATGTTGGGTTGTGTTATATTCTTTCCACGTAGTTAACAAGGGGTTTGAGGGGTACCCATAACCCCACTTTATGGGGTCTGGGGCAGCGCCTCAAAAAATTTTGGTTTTGGACCCTATGTTAGGTTGGGTGAACCCACCTATGGTTTTGTGCATGATTTTTCGCACATGTTTTTTGGACACGATGGTTTTCGGTTCATGGTATGGGACGCAATGGTCTTAGGTCCATGGTATTGGATGCTTCGGCATGTATAAATATGTATTATAACATTAAAAGGAACATAATGAAAAATCAAGCTGGTAGTCTCGGTTTTGGGATCCAGGGGAAAATCTTTGTGCATATGTGTTTTATGTGTTATGCTCTTGCATTGTTTATTTTATGTGTTTTATAATTCATATTGAGGTAATTTTTGTATAGGGTTAAAACCTACAATCACTACTTCAACACTGTATACAAGCCTAAAGGGTGTCTGTCCAGTCAACTTTTTTCATGTCATTCGATAAGCCCATAGTACTGTGGGTATGCGCAGGTCCCAATCACTTTGATGAGCATTGAAAACCTTTGCCAGTGCATTCTCCAGTACCTTCTTGAATGCTTCCACCATCCCATTAGCCTGTGGGTGATAAGGCACGTTGTTCTGGTGATATGCCTGAAATTCCTCTGTCATCATGCTGATCGTTTCATTCAGAAAGTGCGTACCAAGATCACTCATCAAAATCTTTGGACACCAAAATCGCGTTAGTACATAATCAAAGAGAAACTCCACAGTGGTTGCGCCTGTGCAGTCCTTCACAGGCTATGCCTCCACCCATCTAGTCAAATACTCAGTCGTGGTGATAATGTACTACACTCCCGTCTTCTTTCCTTGGGTCTGAATGGGTCCCACAAAATCTATCGCCCATTTCTCAAAAGGTTGTAACGTCATTTGTGGGTTTAGAGGCAACTCATCTCTGTTGGGTTGTGTTATATTCTTTCCATGTAGTTAATAGGGGGTTTGAAGGGCACCCGTAACCCCACTTTATGGGGTCCGGGGCAGTGCCCCGGAAAATTTTGGTTTTGGACCATATGTTAGGTTGGGCGGACCCACCTATGGTTTTGTGCATGATTTTCGCACATGTTTTTTGGACGCAATGGTTTTCGGTCCATGGTATTGGACGCGATGGTTTTCGGTCCATGGTATTGGATGCTTCGGCATGTATAAATATGTATTGTAACATTGAAAGGAACATAATGAAAAATCAAGCTAGTAGTCCCGGTTTTGGGATCCAAGGAAAAATCTCTGTGCATATGTGTTTTATGGGTTATGCTCTCACATTGTTTATTTTCTTTGTTTAAGAATTCGTATGCAGGTAATTTCTGTACAGGGTTAAAACCTACATTTGGTATCAGAGCTGTTTTGGCTTCAAGGGGATGCCTTTGTTGCTGAGGGGTTTTGCTCAGGCCTGTGGTAGACCCTGTTCAGTGGGAGATCTGTGAGATCGATTCTGGTGGTGAAAGAAGATGGCGAGCAGTGGAAAGATAGAGATTGAGAAGTTCAATGGTCAGAATTTTGAGTTGTGGAAACTCAAGATGGAGGATCTGTTGGTGGATAAAGATTAGTGGATCGTGGTAGATCCGGGTACTAAACCATCGGGAGTGACCAATGAAGAATGGAAGAAGTTGGATCGGAAGGCAAAGAGCACAATACGATTGTGTGTCTCGGATTCAGTATTGCTGAATGTATCAGGGGAAGCTACGGCAAAGGCTTTGTGGGTCAAGTTAGGGACTTTGTACCAATCTAAGTCTCTGGTGAATAAACTGTTCCTGCGGAAAAAGCTGTATAACCTGAGGATGAAAGATGGAGACTCGGTGACAGAGCATCTGAATGCGTTTAATACTGTGGTAAGTCAGTTATTATCTGTTGATATTAAAATTTCAGATGAAGATAAGTGCATCAGTCTGTTGTGTTCTCTACCAGATTCGTGGGATAGTCTGGTTATTGCAATAGGTAGCAATGCAACTGCTTTGCAGTTTGATGAAATAGTCTCAGCCTTGCTGACGGAGGAGATGAGACGGAAAAATATGGACAACCAGAATGGTGATGCCTTGTCTGTACGAGGACGGTCCCAGAACAGAAACAAAAATAAGTCATCGAGTGGGAGATCTAAATCTAGAGGGAGATCTAAATCTCCAGGAAAACCTACAAAGGTGGTGTGCTGGAAATGCGGAAAGGAAGGGCACTTCAGAAGGGATTGTAAATCTAAAGCTCCTGATAAAGGAAAGGGATCTGATGATGCTCCTTCTGCAGAGGCGAAAACCACCTCAGATGAAGGTGGGGATGTGTACTTGGCTTCTTCAAGTACACATGTAGATCATGAGGCATGGTTGATTGACTCAGGTGCATCCTTTCACTTCACTCCCCATAGAGAGTGGTTCTGCGAGTATGAGAAATACGATGGTGGTGATGTCTTCTTAGGAGATGATAGGAAGGCTAGAATCATTGGTCGGGGAAAAGTAAAGTTGAAGTTGCAAGGTGGAAGGGTTAGAACACTTCCGGGTGTTCTACATATTCCTGCATTAGCCAGAAATCTGATTTCTGTAAGCAAGTTGGATGATGCAGGTGTAAAGACGGTGTTCGAGAAAGATACCTGCAAGATGGTTCGAGGAGCACTGATATTAATGCGGGGAGTTTGGATTGGAACTCTATACAAGCTGCAAGGTAGCACTGTTGTTGATGGGTGCAATAGTTCTATGGTTCCTGAAAATGGAGTAGAGAATCTAGTGGTCTCTGGAGAGAAGACCATGTTGTGGCATCAAAGGCTTGGACATATTGGAGAGAAGGGCCTTCTAATACTTCATGGTAAAGGTATGGTAGAAGGTATGAATAATAGCTCTCTGGATTTTGATTTCTGTGAAAATTGTGTATATGGGAAGCAGAATCGGGTGAGTTTCCCCTCTGGTGGTAAGAGGACAAAACAGATATTAGAGCTTGTGCACAATGATGTGTTTGGACCTGTGAAGGTTCCATCACTGGGTAAGTCTATGTACTATGTATCATTCATAGATGACTTCTCAAGGAATACATGGATATATTTTCTTAAGAAGAAATCTGAAGTCTTTGACAGGTTTAAAGAATTTAAGGCTCTGGTGGAAAATCAGACAGAGAAGAAGATAAAGGTGCTGATGACAGATAATGGTGGAGAATTTTGCAGCAAGGAATTTGAAGAATTTTGTAAGAACTGTGGTATAGCACGGCAGAAGACTACTCCATATACACCTCATCAAAATGGAGTCGCAGAAAGAATGAACAAGACGTTGATGGAAAGGGCAAGAAGCATGCTCAGTGGTTGGTGAGCTCCAGTATTGTAGCAATAATGCTACAACTCCTGGGGCTTCCTGTCTCTTAATTTTATCAACCCGGTAGTTCGTACAAACTTGGAAGCGACGGTGCTGTATGCACAAGTACTAGCCCTTGTCGCAGCTGTCACTTGGTCAGCTGGCACAAGTCCGCTAGGGCTTAAGCCAACTTCTATAGGCTCACAGAAGAAGCTTTATCAATGATGGACGAAAGCTAACTCAAAGGAAGGCTACGCTGCTTGACAAACTGAATCAAAAGCATGTAAATCCATGAAACCCTAATTTAACTAGTCTATCTTCTATAATGCAAAGAATGTGGATGCAACTCCTATGAATGCTGTCATTACCTCTAACAAGTGTAAATGCATGGGTCTAAGCTACTTGCATCATGAGAAATGTGTTTTTGTGTTTTTCCTTTAGGTGTGTGGAATGAGTGTGAACTTGGCCTAATTAGGGTTTGATTGTGCAGGTGGGATGGAGAAGGAAGGAAAGTGTGGGACAGGTTGGGGAGGCTAGGAGAGGTTCCTAAGGATCCTTAGCACCCATCCACAGAGGTCCCTCACGTTCAGAAGCTCAGCAACGAAGTGAATGGCCTCCTACAGGAAGGCTGTAGGGGATCCTACAGGATACTCTGTTTTCTACGGGATGGCTGTGCACGTCTACAGGATGGTTGGCCGTGGAGGTTTTTAGGAGTTGAATGAGTGTTGGAGTGGTGTGGGAGGCTAAGGGAGATGGAGATGGACCTAATGATATCTTAGGAAATGGCAAGTCAGACGAAGGAAGGGTGCATGCAATGGGTTGATGTTTTGGAAGGGTGGAATCAACGAGAGTGCAGGAGATGGAGCTGTACGTGAAATGAGAGAGTTGGAGGGCAAGTGAGTGAGATAGAAGGTGAATAGAACTTGCAGGTGGATGGAGAGAACGAAGAAGGAAGTGGCTTGAGAAAGAGCAGTGTAAATGAAACAAATGACCTGTGCATCAAAACAAGAAATTCATTAACCTATTATGCCATGAAACCTATAAATCCGAAATGGAAAACAAGAAATGAAACTAATGCGTGAGAGTGTAGTATGGATCAATGTCGAGAATGTATGAATGGATCTTCAATACAAACGTTCATGTGGCAGCTTGCGTGGAGATGAAACGACTGCTGTTCTTTTTGGTGGCTGATCATGGTCTACACCCCAATCCCAAACAGTGAGATGGCAGTGAACCTTTACAACCTGTTTTTGTTGGAGCTCCAAGAGATTTATTCTACCAACCTATCAAACTTGAATACTGAAAGCAAAGCATCATACCAGTCCTATCTATGCTAATGAAAACAATTAAACTAACAAGCTGGAAATCCGAATTGCATAGGAAACTAAACAAACTCAAGTGCTGGAACTAATGGTAAATGCATTACAACACTGAGGAGGTCTATGGCTCTCAGGTTGGGCCCTAACCTGAGAGCTATAGCTCTTTGAGAAAACTCAGAACTAACTCAAAAGTGGCCTTCTTTATTCATAATCTGATAACATGCCAAATTGGCTTACAAAAGAGAACGAAACTTGAGCTGTGCTCCAAAATTACAATAGTAATACGAGAGTTTCAACAACCTAACCAAGGCTAAGGCCTCTATACTTATACAAAACGATGCTCCAACAAGTATCCATGATTCTAGGAGCTCGGCTGTTCAATCTATAGTTTAACTGCTGATCCTGTAGGATGATCATAAATGTTGTTTCCTGTAGAGCAGTTTTGAACTGCTGTTCCTGTAGAACAGCTGGCCGTGTATTAAGCTCGGAGGGAGGATGGAGTGGGGCTCGGAGTTCTTGGTGAGGATCACGAGGAATGTCCCCCAAGACCGTGGACAACCTCTCCTTACGTCAGCAATGCCAACTCGTTGTCTCCTTGCCACCTTTTCGTTGTCTTTTGCTCCCTTTTAATGCCAAAACCTGGAATCACAATGCATTAGCTACGTAGATAAAGTGCCTATCCTTTCTCCTACAAACAACATGAATAAACTAAGAAGTGTATGCATAAACAATAAAAATGAATGGTTTGAGCAAGCAAAATAGGCCAAAAATGAGCCCAAATTGTACCAAAATTGGGGCTCATCATCACCCCCCAGCTGAACCATTTGCTCATCCTTGAGCAACCTTGCCCCTGCTCCTCGTCCTTGGCCGAGGACTCAGGACCAGAACAGGCTGTTTCTTTTCTGCTTTTGATGGCCCTGCCTTTTCTGCCCCTGATGGTGATGAGGGTGATGCTTCCTTCCCTTTTTCTATTTCTTTGAGTCGGGCTTCAGAAGGCGACTGGCCTATCTTTCGTGTCCAGGAAGTTATTTTTGGGCTCCTCTTTTCGGGGGTAGCTGATGGTTTAGAGGGGGTTCTTGCACTGGGTGAAGTAGGTACGTCCCCTGAAGTGGTATGGCCGCTGGGTGAAGGCTGTGGTTTGCTCGGGGACATCCTCTTGCTTCTCCTGGCTTCAGGTGGCAGAGGGATCTCCCTCTCCCTTTTCTCTTTCGGTTTTGGAGGTGTGCTGAGGGCAGCCAGCGCCGCTGCTGCCTCCTTATCGAGGATGTCAGCCTTCTCTTTCTTGTGTTTTGCTCCCTCGGAGTTCCTTGTAGAGGGTCCCTCCTTTTTTGATTTCAGGCTTCCTGTGGAAGACCCTGCTTTGCCCGCTTCCGGGCCTCCTGTAGAAGATTCTTTCTTTGTCTTCGGGCTCTCTACAGGAGGCTGTTTCGCAATGACCTTCGGGCCTCTTGTAGAAACCCCTCTTTCCAGCCTTGTGATTCTTGTAGGAGCCCCTGTCTCTATCTTCGGGCTTCCTGTAGAAGCCTGTGGTTGTACTGTCGGGCTTCCTGTAGAAGCCTTTGTCTCCGTCTTTGGGCCTCCTGTAGAAGCCTGTTTTCCAACAATTTTCGGGCTTCCTGTAGAAGCCTTGGTCGTTGCTCTTGGGCTTCCTGTAGAAGCCTGCACCTTACTGATCTTCGGGCTTCCTGTAGAAACCTTTGTCTTTGTTTTCGGGTTTCCTGTAGAAGCCTGAGTTTGCGTTTTCGGGCTTCCTGTAGAAGCCTGTGATTGCGTTCCTGCAGATGCAACTCTCACCACCTTCTCTTGCCTTGTTTCGTGGCTTTTGCGTTTGGCTTTGACTGCAGAAGCTGACAAGGTGCTTGGGCTGGCAGGGGCCACCTCAGCTTTGACTGCCCTGCTTTTCAACCTCTGTTCCCTTGCTGATAGGATGGGGGTGTCCTCTTTGACTTTGTCATCTTTTCCCTCTTCCTTCTTCTTTCGTTCCCTTTTCTGTGCTGGAGCTGGAACTTTTTGGCTTTTTCCTTTCTTACTCCCGGCTGCTGGCTCTTCTTCTTCTCCGTTAGAGGATTCCGCTTCTTCAAGCAACATTTTTATGTTCCCCGTTCTGGATAAGTTCCTAAATGATTCCCAAGCGAGGGGGACTTTATATGAGCGGAGAGCATCCTCCACGAGGAGCTTGACTAGCCCATGGTGGGCTATCTGGTCCGGAATTCCGTCCTTGAGCTTGGTGGAACACTCCATTAAGGACTGTAGTAGAAAGTAAGGAATGCTCAACCTCTGTGCTGCAGGGAGGTCAATCTGGTGTCTTAGTTCGTTAAGAAGCCTGAAGTGATACGCATATACAATGTTATATCGACCCTCGCAGGTGATATATTTCATAATTTGTAGACTGACTTCGTTCCATGGCGGCAACAGGCTTGCCCTTTTGACTCCATTTTTGTCTTCGGTGAATGACTCTTCCGGTGGGAAGAACTCCTTCTTTGCTTGCTGGCTCATCTTCTGCTCTTCTTTGTCCCACGGCAGACCCATGGGCAGCTCTGTAATCCGACTGATATGCTCTGGGGTGAGTTCGAGGCTGAGACCTCTGAAGGTTACCGTGGCCAATGTCTGTGATTTAGGCTGTAGAGCCTGCAAAAATTCCTCGGCTACTTCATCATCGTAGCCCTGTAGTTTATCACAGAAAGGCATCCATTGCGCTCTAGTGAAGAGCTCAACCACTGCCGGGTTTCTCCTTAATGCATTTGAATTAGTGGGCTCTCGCCTGATAAACCCGCCAGGCATGATGAACACAGTGGTTTATACCAGAGGTGGTGGATACACAGGAAATTCGGTCTAAAGACAGAACATGCAATGAATTTTCAGACCACAGTTGATTATACAGCTATCCTGTAGGAGCGATAGTATAGGCACGGCAATCCAATTTTTTATGACCACACTGTGACTAAAGGCCTTGCCACCTTTAAAAAACAATTGCGGAAGGAGTTGCAGGGTTACCTCTTTTCTGCCACCTTTTTTTACGTGAAGACTTCACCTTCCTGTAGAGCCGCGTTCCTGTAGAAACTGCTTCCTGTAGGACAGCGTTCCTGTAGAAACTGTTCCTGTAGGAGCAGTGCGCAGGCTTCGGGAAGAGCTTTAGTTGGCTGGCGGTCGAGAGGTGCTTTACCAGCGTTCAGGTAGCCGAGAGCTCGGTGTATCAATATGCAGAGGTAAGCAGAGGATCTACTCGAGTTTTGAAGTGAGGTTGATGGAGATACACGCTTAATCGAGCCGATTAGATTTTGAATCGGCGCAGCTCGTGGCGCGGGGGTGAGCTGTCCCCGCCGGACCGTTGGGTGACGTCACCCATCATCCGCCTGCACATTCGTTTGTTGCCGCATTCATTCCCACAGATCTGCCGCCGCCCTTTTCGGTTAAACTTCACTTCTCGGTTGACGGGACTGATCTTCACGTGCTTGCAGCGTGTTTCTTTCGTCGTGGCTGCCACCTCGTCCTCTGACTATCCCTTTACTAACCGACGTGGCCAATCATTGGCCTTTAGGCTGCTCAACCATTCACCTTTATGCCATGCAAAACAAATCGAAGTAATAATCATGCAGTTTGATGGAGAGAAGGATTAGAACACTTACCTGCGCGCGGCTGCACATGATTTCCAGTTTTTTTTGAGCGATGGATCTACCTGCCGCCTGTGGCTGCACATTCCTGTAGGCTCGTGGTTACAGGATGCTGGAGATGGAGTGAATGGTTCTGCGTTCATGCGCCCGTGTTTGATCTCAGATGGCGGTGCTGTGAACGGTCTTCACTTGAGCAGGTTGAACTGTTACAGGATCCCCGCGAGGGGTCTTGTCACCGTTCTTTCTCCTCGGGTGTATGCTGCATGCTGGCGGTTCTGGCTTCTCGATCACGATCCCAGCGCTTCTGATGGATCAACATGGATGTGGTATGGTTCTCGGTGCCTAGTTTTTCTTTGACAGATGCTTTCTCACGAGAACTGATTACTTTGTTGTGCTGCTGCAGGGATCTTGGTTGCATGGCGACGAGGATGGTGGAGGACGATAATGGCAATGTTCAGGGGTGCCATCATTGGCATGCATGCATTCAATCCACTCCTTAGTCGCTAGATCTTCATTTGAAACACATTTCAGCCATCGTAACCTTCTACAGGAAGTTTCCTGTAGAACACAGAGCTTCCTGTAGAAAATTGGCACTTTCCTGTAGAAGATCCGCGTCTTCCTGTAGGAGGACTGTCTATTCCTGTAGAAAAACTGTATCCTCCTGTAGAAGATCCAAAGCATGATAATAATTGCACATACCTTAAAAAACATTGCTGTTCTTGGAGGAGGTGCTGATGACATCCTTTGCTAGCATGATGAAGGCCCTTGGCTTGGAGTGGAGAGGCTTCTTCTCCTCCATAGAACATCTGCATGCAAACCTTTTATGGTGCTGATTGCTTTTTCCTTTTTTTCCTTTTTTCCTCTTTTTTTTTAGAAAGACAATAGGAGCGCCTCAATGAGGTTTTCACCCCTACTGCCTGCCTTGGGCACCTCAGAGAGGTTTTCACCCAAGGATCTTTATTTTTCTCTCTTTTCTTTTTCGAAAGACAATAGAAGCGCCTCAATGAGGTTTTCACCCCTACTGCCTGCCTTGGGCGCCTCAGAGAGGTTTTCACCCAAGGATCTTTATTTTTCTCTTTTTTTTTTTTTTTTTTTTTTTTTTTTTTTGTGTTTTAGATCCTTCAGGGTATGCCCAAAGTGGAGGCAGAACCCTTCTCTATGACCAAAACAGATTTCTCCATAGTGCTGATAAACTCTTGTCTTGAGAGAGGTCTTCTATAGATCTTCAATCGGTGCCCATTGACAAGCATGGGAATGGATTCCTCATCAATGGTTCGAATGAGGACAGATCCATTGTCATGGCACTGTTCCACCACATAAGGTCCTAGCCATCTGGTTCTCAACTTCCCCTTGAAATCTTTGAATCTGGAGTCATACAACAAGGCCCAATCTCCCAGCTGAAATTGCTTGTCATGGAGATGTTGGTCATGCCACACCTTCCTCTGAAGTTGAACCACTTCTTAGTGAAGGAGGGCCTGCATGCGGTGCTCATCCAGTCCATTCAGCTGCAATAACCTTTCTTTCTGTGCATGGCTGAGATCTAGGTCCAGCTGAGCTGCCAACCTCAAAGTGTTATACTCAAACTCAATGGACAACAAAGCTTTCTTCCCATAGACCAGCTCATAAGGTGTGAAGCCGGTGGTGGTCTTCCAAGTGGTGTTGTAAGCCCATGTGGCCTCAACTAGGTGATCTGCCCAGTCTTTTCTGCTGCTGCTCACCACTTTGGTCAAGATCCCTTCTAATGCTCTATTGGTGACTTCCACCTGCCCATTTGCTTGAGGATGATAGGGGGTGGAAGTCCTATGCTTGATCTTGTGATGAGCTAGTAGATCTTCAACCAAGTTGGATGTGAACTGGCTCCCTTGATCGGTCACCAGCTCTCTTGGGTAGCCAAACTTGTAGAAGATGTTCTCTCTTAAGAACTCGACCACCTTTTCTTCAGTTGCTGCTTTGATTGCTTTAGTCTCTGCCCACTTTGTCAAGTAGTCAGTACACACTATGATGTAGGATCTCTGCCTCGAAGAGGGATTGATTGGGCCCACAAAGTCCATGCCCCACTTCTCAAATGGCTCGAGAGTCACTTGAGGTTGGAGAGGCATCTCATCCCTTTGGGTCGGTTTCCCCATTCTTTGGCATTGGTCACACTGGCTAACATATCTCCTGACATCTTGATGAAGTGTGGGCCAATAGTAGCCTGCCTGCAGGATCTTGAAGGCAGTTCTCTTTGCTGCAAAATGTCCTCCACAAGGCCCATCATGACAGGTGAGGAGAATGTCAAAGACTTCCTCCTCCCTTACACAACGCCTTAAGATCTGATCGGGGCCAAGCTTGAACAGGTTGCCCCCAATCCATGTAAATGAGGCACTCTTTCTGATGATTTTGCTCTTCTCTTTTGAAGAGAGGTGCAGAGGAAACTGAGCTGAAACAAGGTAGTTTGCTATATCAGCAAACCATGGAGAGAGTACTGAGATAGCAAACAGATGCTCATCAGGCATCTGGTCATCCACCGTCCCATCTTCATCTGCAGACAAATCCAATCTAGACAAGAAGTCAGCAACAACATTTTCTTTTCCTGGTTTATCAACAATGGTTAGATCAAACTGCTGCAATAAAAGTAACCATCTAATAATAC
This sequence comes from Pinus tabuliformis, assembly GCA_031772625.1. Lineage (NCBI taxonomy): Eukaryota > Viridiplantae > Streptophyta > Pinopsida > Pinales > Pinaceae > Pinus > Pinus tabuliformis. The sequence continues at coordinate 1,372,217,423 of CM062819.1, forward strand.
GAGCATTCACATCTGGTTTATTCATCAAATATCTAATAGCAGCATGGTCAGTATGTACAAATGTTTGATATCCGGTAATGTAATGACGGAACTTGTTTAGTGCATGGACTACAGCTAAGAACTCTTTCTCGGTTACAGTGTAATTCAGCTCAGCTTTGGACAAGTTCTTACTAACGAAGTAAATGGCATATGGAAGTTTTTCCTCAATTTGTCCTAAAGCTGCCCCTATGGCTTTGTTTGAGGCATCAGTGTGGATGTGGAAAGGTAGGGCCCAGTTTGGACCTCTCAAGATTGGTGCTGACACCAACTTGTCCTTTAACTCATTCAAACTCTTCTGACAAGCGTCAGTCCACTTAAACTCCACATCTCTTGCCAACAAGCCGAACAATGGCGAGGTGAGCTTGCTGAAGTCCTTAATGAATCTCCTGTAGTATCCTGCTAATCCCAAAAAACTCCTAACATCCCTTACCTTTTGTGGAGGTGGAACCTTCTTGATTAGAGCAATTTTGTTAGGATCCACCTGTAATCCTTGGCTAGAGATGGTGTGGCCTAGCACGGTCCCTTCAGTCATCAGGAATTCACATTTTTCGGGACTGAGGGACAGGTTCATCTCAATGCATTTGGTGAGGACTTTTCCAAAATTGGACAATGCTTCCTGGAAGTTGGCCCCATAAGGAGTAAAGTCATCCATATAGATTTCCACTGTATCATGGACCAGCTCCGAGAAGATGCTTAGGACAGCTCTCTGGAAAGTAGCAGGAGCATTGCATAGCCCAAAGGGAAGGACTCGGTAGGCAAAGGTACCCCAAGGACAAGTGAAGGTGGTCTTATCTTGGTCTTCCGGGCTGATTTGGATTTGATTGTACCCGCTGAACCCATCCAGGAAAGAGAAGAACTTCTTTCCTGCCAGTCCATCCAACACTTGATCTATGAAAGGTAGAGGGAAATGGTCCTTCTTGGTAGCTTTGTTCAGCTCCCGGTAATCTACACAGATCCTCCACTTCCCATTCTTCTTGGGAACCAACACTAGAGGGGACACCCATTCACTATCTGAGATGGGGTAAATGAATTCGGCATCCAACAGTTTTTGCAATTCTTCCTTGACAATGTCCTTAAGGGCTGGATTCATTCTCCTCTGGGGTTGCCTAACTGGTTTACAATCCTCTTTGATGTATATATGATGGGTACAGACCGAGGGGTGGACTCCTTTCATCTCCTTATAGCTCCAAGCAAAAGCATCTAAGTGGCTGGCCAATAGGCTACACAACTCCTTCTCCTGGGAAGGAGATAGAGAGGAGCTGATCTTTAACGCTCTCTCAGGGCCGAACTCCACACTTTTGACTCTGGGAGTGACAGGGCTGGTTGTACAAAGGTCCACTAAGGTGCTAGCTTGGGCATCCTCCACCAACTTCTCTAAAGATAGTGCACTGGAAGGTGGGTTTTGGATCAAGTTCTCGATCAAATCATCCTCGGTTGGGGGATTTCTTCTATTGGTTTCTATGGTACATAGAGGTGCTGAATACACCTCGTCTTCTTCTCCTTCTTCCAACCAGAGTGGTAAGTCATGCTCTAAAGAGGGTTGGGCAGGAGGGTATAGGACAAGTTGCTTGGACATAGGACCATTTTTGATGGTCATATTTCCGGCACGACAACTGATATAGGCATCTGCAGTGGCTAACCAAGACCTTCCCAAAATGAGGGGATATCCAGTGAGCTTTGCCTTTGGTTGCAGAACCAGGAAGTCTGCAGGATAATCCCAAGAGTCAATAGAGACCAAGACATCCTCCACAATTCCTTCGGGAGTCACAGTGGAGCGATCTGCTAATTGCAGTACTGTCGAGGTCTTCCTCAAGGAACCTTGAAGATTGAGCTTGCACATGGTATCCCTGGTCATTACATTAATGGCAGCCCCCAGATCAATCAGGGTGTGGGGTATGATGGTGCCATTGATGTGGACATCTACTACAGGACTTCCAGGATCTAAGTACTTTGGGCAGATGACTTGTCCTAGCATAAGGTCAGACAGTTGTCCTATGACATTGATAGTTGAAGCATCTTTCTTCCGTCTGCCTGGATGTTTGAAACACTTCTCCTTAACCAGCTTGTTATAGATTGGCACATCCTTGATGGCCTGGAGAAGGGGTATCTTCACACACAACTGCTTGAGCTCTCCCAGAAGCTCATCTTCCTCCGGGTTGGGTTGTGTGGTGGCTGTAAGTCTCTCAGGAAAGGGTGGAATAGGTTTTGGTTCACTCTCCTGATGGTTTTCCTCATCCTCTGGGGGAGGAGGTTGGCGATCTGGAAGAGTCTTTCCAGATCTAAGATTGATCTCCTGGATCTCCACAGCATAGGTAGGGCATGAGGTCTCCCCAGTATATACCTGCTGAGCCTGTCTATTGTTGGGGTTCGGGTTCGGTTGAGCAGGCATTTGAGGTTGCCTTGGAGGAGCAGGAGGTAATGGTTGTGGCTGAACTGGAGGTGGAGGCAGAATGGCGGGAGGATTGTTGTATTGAGGCCTCCACCCCGACTGAGGTGCACTCCACTGAGGCTGTGACTGGGCATGTGAGTGATATGAATGAGTAGTGGGTTGAGTAGGATACTGAGGTGGATAAGACCATGGCGGAGGCATGGACCAAGAAGGATGAGCAGGGGGACCCCAGGAAGGCATAGGAATCGATTGGTTGGGGTTATAATAGGCTTGTGGTGCCCCTTGTATTCCCTGCTGATAGGGTCTAGATCCTTGTGGCCTCCTTTGGTTGATGAAGTAGAGAGGTTCAGAGGGGGCTTCAGTCCCTTGGTACATGGCTTTAAACCCAGGTAAGGTGGGACACTGATTTGTAGGATGGTCCTCCTCACAAACAAAACACACTTCAACCGAATGCAATGGGCATTCGTTCTTAGGATGTCTTCTTGTGCACCTAGGGCAGAAGACAGCCAGGTCTCTCTCAGCTTCTTCTTTCTTTTGCTGGATCCTGAATGTGTCCAGCTGCATGGCGATGGTATGTCTCACCTCACTCTTAAGGTCTTCTAATTGGTTTGTAAACTCATGTTTGGAGAAAGGGACACCAGTGGAGAGGAGGTTTCCTCTACCTCGTTTCCTAGCTGCCCTAGAATGATTTCTAAACACAGTTTTGATGTCCTCATAAGGCAGTTGGTAAATGTCCCCCCCAGCTAACATGTGAAGGGTATCTAAGAGATCTTCAGGTACTCCTCGGAGCAGAACCAACTTAAGGGATTCAGGGTCAAGTGTGCACCTGGCCCGCTTGTAACTAAGTTGGAACCTTTCCTCATAGTCCTCTAAAGATTCATCGTTTCCCATGGTCATCCAAAAGATTTCCCCCTTTGTCTCCTTGGACCTACAATAATCCCGGTACTTGGTGTTGAAGGCTTGCTGCATCTCAGCCCATGTGGTGATACTATTCCCAAGCAAACCCATGAACCAGCGTAGTGCTGCATCCTTGAGAGTAGAAGGGAAAAGTTTTAGCTTTTGTTCATCCTCAGTATAGTCATAGGTCCTACAGAGGACAGCAAACTCAAATAGGAAGGTATCAGGATCCTCAGTGGTCATTCCATGGAAGTGAGGCAAAGCAGAGGGGCTAATGTTTTTCATTTTCATCTCACCATTGGTCTCTCGGATGGGGAACACTCCTTCTATCCTCCCATCTTCTCTATTGTCAGCCATAGCTTTAGGTGGAGTGGTCTCTAACTCTTCTTCTTCTATAGGATTTCGGTATGTCTTGGGATGTTCACCTATAGTTTCCTATGAATCACTGTCACCACCGAAGAGTGAAGGGTGACTAAGTGATGTGGTGGGGGTGTTTGGTAGGAATTTGCCTGATCTATCTCGGTTCCTACGAGGCATGAAAGGGAAAGGACTCTTCTCTGTTTTTAGTGCTTTTGTTTTTTTTTTTCTTGTACCTGCAAAACTGAAACAAAGTGATCTACAACTAACTAGATTACTCAAATGAAATTTGCGGAATTGGAAATATTAATCTAGGAAAGCAGGAAATATTAATCTAGGAAAGCAGGAAAGATTAATCTAGGAAAGCAGGAAATACTAATCTAAGAAAGTAGGAAATGCTAAGCTATGAAAGCAGGAAATGCTAAGCTATGAAAGCAGGAAATACTAAGCTACTTTTGCAGAATGGAAATGAAATAAACTACTAAGCAGAAGTAAGAGTACGAAAGTAGAAGAAAAGCAACAATTACTAATACTCTGACGCTTCCCCGGCAACGGCGCCAAAAAGATGGTGAGCTCCAGTATTGTAGCAATAATGCTACAACTCCTGGGGCTTCCTGTCTCTTAATTTTATCAACCCGGTAGTTCGTACAAACTTGGAAGCGACGGTGCTATATGCACAAGTACTAGCCCTTGTCGCAGCTGTCACTTGGTCAGCTGGCACAAGTCCGCTAGGGCTTAAACCAACTTCTATAGGCTCACAGAAGAAGCTTTATCAATGATGGACGAAAGCTAACTCAAAGGAAGGCTACGCTGCTTGACAAACTGAATCAAAAGCATGTAAATCCATGAAACCCTAATTTAACTAGTCTATCTTCTATAATGCAAAGAATGTGGATGCAACTCCTATGAATGCTGTCATTACCTCTAACAAGTGTAAATGCATGGGTCTAAGCTACTTGCATCATGAGAAATGTGTTTTTGTGTTTTTCCTTTAGGTGTGTGGAATGAGTGTGAACTTGACCTAATTAGGGTTTGATTATGCAGGTGGGATGGAGAAGGAAGGAAAGTGTGGGACAGGTTGGGGAGGCTAGGAGAGGTTCCTAAGGATCCTTAGCACCCATCCACAGAGGTCCCTCACGTTCAGAAGCTCGGCAACGAAGTGAATGGACTCCTACAGGAAGGCTGTAGGGGATCCTACAGGATACTCTGTTTTCTACAGGATGGCTGTGCACGTCTACAGGATGGTTGGCCGTGGAGGTTTTTAGGAGTTGAATGAGTGTTGGAGTGGTGTGGGAGGCTAAGGGAGATGGAGATGGACCTAATGATATCTTAGGAAATGGCAAGTCAGACGAAGGAAGGGTGCATGCAATGGGTTTATGTTTTGGAAGGGTGGAATCAACGAGAGTGCAGGAGATGGAGCTGTACGTGAAATGAGAGAGTTGGAGGGCAAGTGAGTGAGATAGAAGGTGAATAGAACTTGCAGGTGGATGGAGAGAACGACGAAGGAAGTGGCTTGAGAAAGAGCAGTGTAAATGAAACAAATGACCTGTGCATCAAAACAAGAAATTCATTAACCTATTATGCCATGAAACCTATAAATCCGAAATGGAAAACAAGAAATGAAACTAATGCATGAGAGTGCAGTATGGATCAATGTCGAGAATGTATGAATGGATCTTCAATACAAACGTTCATGTGGCAGCTTGCGTGGAGATGAAACGACTGCTGTTCTTTTTGGTGGCTGATCATGGTCTACACCCCAATCCCAAACAGTGAGCTGGCAGTGAACCTTTACAACCTGTTTTTGTTGGAGCTCCAAGAGATTTATTCTACCAACCTATCAAACTTGAATACTGAAAGCAAAGCATCATACCAGTCCTATCTATGCTAATGAAAACAATTAAACTAACAAGCTAGAAATCCGAATTGCATAGGAAACTAAACAAACTCAAGTGCTAGAACTAATGGTAAATGCATTACAACACTGAGGAGGTCTATGGCTCTCAGTTTGGGCCCTAACCTGAGAGCTATAGCTCTTTGACTCAGAACTAACTCAAAAGTGGCCTTCTTTATTCATAATCTGATAACATGCCAAATTGGCTTACAAAAGAGAACGAAACTTGAGCTGTGCTCCAAAATTACAATAGTAATACGAGAGTTTCAACAACCTAACCAAGGCTAAGGCCTCTATACTTATACAAAACGATGCTCCAACAAGTATCCATGATTCTAGGAGCTCGGCTGTTCAATCTATAGTTTAACTGCTGATCCTGTAGGATGATCATAAATGCTGTTTCCTGTAGAGTAGTTTTGAACTGCTGTTCCTGTAGAACAGCTGGCCGTGTATTAAGCTCAGAGGGAGGATGGAGTGGGGCTCGGAGTTCTTGGTGAGGATCACGAGGAATGTCCCCCAAGACCGTGGACAACCTCTCCTTACGTCAGCAATGCCAACTCGTTGTCTCCTTGCCACCTTTTCGTTGTCTTTTGCTCCCTTTTAATGCCAAAACCTGGAATCACAATGCATTAGCTACGTAGATAAAGTGCCTATCCTTTCTCCTACAAACAACATGAATAAACTAAGAAGTGTATGCATAAACAATAAAAATGAATGGTTTGAGCAAGCAAAATAGGCCAAAAATGAGCCCAAATTGTACCAAAATTGGGGCTCATCAGTGGTGCTGGGTTAGGACAGGAATTCTGGGCAGAGGCGGTGGATACTGCATGTTACCTAATCAACAGATCACCTTCATCAGCGTTGGAGGATAAGACTCCACAAGAAGTATGGACTGGTAAGAAACCCTCTCTTTCACATCTAAGGGTATTTGGATGTGATGCATATGTACATGTTCCAAAGGAGAAACGAACCAAGTTGGATAGTAAATCTGAAAAGTGCATCTTTATTGTGTATAAGGATGGTTTAAAGGGTTATAAGCTTTGGAACCCAGTCACACGGAAGGTTGTGTACAGCCGAGATGTGTTGTTCAGAGAGGTAAAAGATGTTATTCAACATGAAGTCCAACCAAAGGAACCTGAGAAGATAGAGTTTGAGCCAAAGGAGGAAGAATCAAACTCTGCAGCAGAGGAGGAATCAAAAGATGAAGAGCCACAAACTCCGGCTGTGAGAAGATCAGTTCGAGAAAGAAGGCAGCCAGAAAGGTATAGTCCATCTGCTTTCAGTTCAAATTTTTCTTTGTCTGTTACTGATAATGATCCCAGAACTGTGAAGGAAGCAGTGGATTCAGAGGATGGAAAACTCTGGAAAGAGGCCATGGTCGATGAAATGGCATCTTTGCACAAAAATGAGGCTTGGGATCTGGTGGAGTTGCCGGCTGGAAGGAAACCCATTGGCAGCAAATGGGTGTTCAAGAAGAAGACAAATGCAGAAGGAAAGGTGGAGAAACACAAAACTCGGTTGGTAGCAAAAGGTTATTCCCAGGTGTCGGGAATTGATTTTGGTGATATTTTTTCTCCTGTTGCCAAGGTAACTTCTATTAGATTACTTTTATCTGTTGCTGCTGCTTTTGATTTTGAGGTAGAACAGATGGATGTGAAGACAGCATTTCTTCACGGGGATTTGGAAGAGGAAATCTACATGAAGCAACCTGAAGGCTTTGCAGTGAAGGGTAAGAAAGAACTGGTATGCAAGTTAAAGAAGTCTCTGTATGGGTTAAAACAGTCACCAAGGATGTGGTATCAGAAATTTGATACATTTATACGGGGACTTGGCTTCACCAGAAGCAAAGCAGATCATTGTGTGTATTTTAAATTAATTGGTGACCGTATTATTTATCTGGTCTTGTATGTGGATGATATGTTGCTGGTTGGAAATGACAAAGAAATTATCCAGGATTTGAAGACCCAATTGTCCTCCAAATTCGACATGAAAGAACTTGGTGCTGCAAACTATATTTTGGGCATGGAAATTAAAAGAGATCGGTCAAAGAGGAAGCTCTGGTTAAACTAGAGGAAGTATGTCGAGACAATACTCCAGAGGTTTAATATGTAGGATAGTAAACCAATGAAGGTTCCTATTCCTGTAGGTGTGAGGTTATCTGCTGAACAGTGTCCCAAGACACAAGAAGAGGAAGAGGACATGTCCCGTGTTCCATATGCAAGTGCAGTGGGTAGCCTGATGTATGCAATGGTCTGTACTAGACCAGACATTGCACATGCAGTGGGAGTATTGAGCAGGTTTATGTCAAAACCTAGGAAGGAGCACTGGACAGCAGTGAAGCGGGTTTTCAGGTATTTGCGTGGCACCAGTGATTATGGTTTGTGCTACCAAGGAAGACCAGGATTGGACAGAGTGCTAGATATTCATGGCTTTATTGATGCAGACTGGGCTGGAGATCTGGATCAGAGAAGATCTACAAGTGGGTATGTGTTTAACCTATTTGGAGGTGCAGTCAGTTGGATGAGTAAGAAACAATCTGTAGTGGCACTATCAACTACAGAGGCAGAATACATGGCATCCACTCATGCTAGCAAGGAAGCAGTTTGGTTGCAGAGATTATGTTCAAGTATGGGGTTAGTACAGGGAGCTATAAGAATAGACTGTGACAGCTAAAGTGCAATTTTCTTGGCAAAGAACCCTACTTATCATTCAAAGACAAAGCACATTGATGTTCAGTATCACTTTGTGAGAGATATGATAGAAGACAGAAAGGTGTTGCTGGTAAAGGTGGACACTTTGAAGAATACTGCAGATGCATTGACAAAATCTGTGAGCTCTGAGAAGTTCTCTTGGTGTAGAGAAGCAATGGGAATCTCAGGGCTCAAAAATGACTAAGCTCTCCTGTGGCCCCCTGTGGAAAGAAAACAACAAGTGGGAGATTGTTGGGTTGTGTTATATTCTTTCCACGTAGTTAATAGGGGGTTTGAAGGGCACCCATAACCCCACTTTATGGGGTCCGGGGCAGCGCCCCGGAAAATTTTGGTTTTGGACCATATGTTAGGTTGGGCGAACCCACCTATGGTTTTGTGCATGATTTTCGCACATGTTTTTTGGACGCGATGGTTTTCGGTCCATGGTATTGGATGCTTCGGCATGTATAAATATGTATTGTAACATTGAAAGGAACATAATGAAAAATCAAGCTGGTAGTCCCGGTTTTGGGATCCAGGGAAAAATCTCTGTGCATATGTGTTTTATGGGTTATGCTCTCGCATTGTTTATTTTCTTTGTTTAAGAATTCATATGCAGGTAATTTCTGTACAGGGTTAAAACCTACAATCTCTTCACGATGACCTACCAGTACTTTGACACACATCGCATGCCCTGTAATAGGCTTTTGAATCCTGATGGAGGGTTGGCCACCACAACCCTGCGCATAGGATCTTTTGTGCGGTCACCCTTCCTGCGTAATGCCCTCCTGCAGCACCCCCATGAGCGTCTGCGAGGATAATTCTCCTTTCAAAGTCTGGTACAACCCCATTTTGTATAGATGTCCGACAATGACAAAAAACTCTGCTACGCGCACCTCTAACTCCTTTTTCTGCTGGGTGGTGTAGCCTTCTGGAGCAGTGCCTATTGTTAAGAAGTGTATGATGTCTTCAAAGTGACCATCCGTGATGCGCACTGCAAAGAGTTGCACGTCAGGTAATCCCTCCTCCAAATTAGTGGGCTCTTCCCCCGTTTTGATGCACGACAAATGGTTTGGTCCCACATTCAGTCATCCAGGCTTCATAATAACTTCAAAATCATACTCCTGGAACAATAAAAACCACCTGCAGATTCTCCCCCCAACATAGGCTTATTGACTAGGTATTTCAATGTAGAATGATCCATATACATCTTAAAATGTCCACCTAGCAAATAGTGTCTAAACTTCTGGAGCACATATACCATAGCTAATCCTTTGTGCTCAGTGGTGGAATAGTTCTTCTTAGCCTTGGATAACCTCCTACTTGCAAACGCTATAGGATGGTCCAATTCTCCTCCGCCAGCTTGTGTCAGTACTGCTCCCAGTTCTATACATGACGCATCTACATGTACATGAAACTCTTTCTTCCAATCTGGGAAGACTAAAATCGGCGTGTTGACCATTTTTCCCTTCAGCACATCTAATATTTTCTGATAGTCCTCGTTCCAACAGAACATGACATCCTTTTTCAAAAAATTCTCCATAGGCGCAGTGATCTGGGCATAGCCCTTGATAAACTTTTTGTAGTACCCAGTATGTCCCAAGGTTGCGTGCAACTCTTTCACACTCCTTGACACCTCTAGGTTAATTATCACTATGATCTTTATCGAATCTACCATCAATCCCTGTCTACATACCACATGACCCAGCAAAGTCCCAAAAGGGACACAAAATAGATGTTTCTTCAGATTGAGCGCAATCTGATACCTTTGACAAGTATCTAGCATTAAGCACAAACTTCCCACATGGAGTTTTACCAACCCAAACACAATCCAGTCATCAAAGTACACCTCCAAAAACTTATGAATGAAGTCTTTGAATGCAGCAATGACTACATGTGAAAAAATTGCAGGTGCATTCTTTAATCTGAAAGGCATGACGGTGTACTAAAAACATCCCCATTCAGTCACGAAGGTTGTCTTGCTTCTATCTTCAGGCGCGATTTTAATCTGATGGTACCCAGAAAACCCATCATTGAAGGAGTACGCTTCATGGCCACCTACATTATCCAATACCTCATCAGTGAACAGAGTTAGGAAAGGAGCATGCATGCCAGCATCATTCAACTTCCTAAGATCTATACATATCCTTATTTCATCCTTTTGCTTCTTTTCCTATACCACCATTGGGCCCACCCAATTAGATTCTTCTACGGGCTCAATGATGCCTACTGCGAGCATCTTATCTAACTCTAAGAGGACCTTCTCCTTATACTTCGAATTGAGACGGTAAGGTCTTTGCTTAACTAGCTTCGCATCGGGTTTTAATGTGATCTTTATAAAACCCAAGTCTCCTATTATCTCCTTTAACTTCGTAAAATAGGTAGGGAACAAATCTTGGTATTCGTGGAGCAATTCTGTGACCTTATCTACCGTCACGTCATCCTAGTAATCTCCAATCTTCGTGAATTTTGGCTCCGCTTCTATACCAATATTTATTTGTTTAGTCTTCAGCAGTGCAGTTATATCAAGATTCTCGATTAAAGGTCCCTCGACCTCGCGGTGACCCTCGGTTTCAGGAATATTAATCTTTCGTGGGTCCTCATCTTCTTCTACAACAGTCGCGTTATAGCATTCCAACGTTTGGCTCAGCTAAGTAGTCCAATCAAGTTGAATCAAATCCAAAGGATCCTGTGGTATACTAAAGGTCGCTGCTTTAACCTCTTGTAGTGCCTCGTCAATACAGTCAAACTCGTCTTCAAATTTGAACGTCATTATGAACCCTTCACACAGAATATCCCATTCTCCTGTGCCATGGCGAAGCTTTGTCTCAAAGTACCAATTCATCGCGATGACATCCAAGGTGTGACAAAATAAGTGCACCCATTCAGGTTGGGGCTTCGCTCCATAGGCAATAGCTCATTTAGCCAAGTGTGCAAGCAAATCATCCTTCCCGTCATACTTATCTATCACTTGTACCTTCGGCTTCCCAAAGCGTGTTCTCATCATCCTCTTACACTCGCGCCAATCATCAAAACTACCCTTGTGCATACCCCACCATCTCGCGGGCGTAGCGCACAGTGCCCAGTCCAAAGCCTGGAAGTGCTGCTTCTCTAGTACTTCCCTCTCAAATGCATCCAAAAATACATCCACATCATTCAAGCCATCATAAGTGGGAAGATTTCTTACCTCTGACGACACACAGCATAGCGACCAGGTCATCATGTTACAACTCAGCGTGGTTACTTCATGTAGCCAATTTTTCCAGCACTCTAATTCTTTGTCCGAGTTTGAGTTGCAGGGACTCTCGTGATCCCATGTAATTCGCCCATCCACTGTCAGATTCACCCAATATTGTTCTCACATTGTTATCTTATATATGCAGTCCAAATCATCATCTCTTTCGTAATCGCAGATAGTTTTAGTATAGTGCGATCCTTTAGTAGGATCTAGGGGTACTATTACGTGAAGCAATTTCTTTTCAAATATCATCTTTCGCTTCTTTAGGTTGATTACCCTGTTCATGTTAGTAGCCCAATCAATGCCAAGGAGCACAAGGTAGGGGTTGTTGTCATCCACAATTTCTATTACTTCAAAATCAGCCAATGTGCTTGTGCCTTCAATATCTATAGTTACTCCTTACAACCATCCCATGGGGATGATCTTTTGCTTATTTTCCATCCTTAACTGAATCAAAGACCACTGCAACGCAGGTCTCCCCATCCACTCCCAAATCTGCTTTGGAAAAACATTCGTGTCTGACCCCAGATCCAAAATAACTTGATCCATTTCATACTCTCCTATCTGTGTGGTGAGTCTCATTTCTCATCCTGTTCTTGCCTTATGCTTATCGATCTTCCGTACCATGCACGGTTCACCCGGAGTGTTTTCGGCACATCTATTTATAAGTTCCTGTAACGCCTTTATAGCCTTACTATCGCGCAACAACTTCATGCAAGTCTCTAGAAAGGTTGTAAGCATAGAAGGGTCCATTTCCTTAACAAGTTTATCCCGGCTCCCTAAGGTAGAGGCCTTAGCGAAGCTCTTCTTTACTTCCATGAACGTTTCGCATGCACGCTCCAAATCAAATTCAGCCTCCTTTTTTGGAGCTTTGCGAACCCATGCATTGTCTTTAGGCTATTTCCCATTATCGTCACTTATTGTAATTCCACTTCGAAGCACGATATTCACATTCGGGTCCTCTTCACGAGGCTCAGCTCTCATCATCTGCAGGTTCTGAGTTGGATGCGGTGGTAGTACCCCTTTGTCACGTATCCTTGCTATTAGTGTAGGACAGTCCTGAGCCTCATGATCAAACTGAGTGCAATATTTCCACGACGAACACATTGGGTTATTTCATTCACAGGAATAGTGTCCAGGTCCTCCACAATTGTAATAGATCAGCTGTCCCTGACCTGTTCGAGGTCCTCCTCCACCTCAGACTCGTCCAGGCCCCTAAAATCCTATCCACGCCATCCTAGCGCTCTGGTCAGGAGGCCGCATTTCTTCCTGAACTCTATAGGCGGGTGTTCTGTCCATCATTAATTCATAACTTTGGCAGTTGTGCTCATCATGCCCTACCGACCTGTAGAAGTTGCAGAACAATTGTTGCAGTGTTTGTACAAACTTCTGCAGCAAATGACAATTATCAGTTGTATGTTTCCCTGCTACCTCACATATAGCACACCACAACGTAGGCCCCACGCTCAGTCCTGCTTAGGCTTCTGGCCTCAAAGGCATCAGTCCTCCTCCTGCAATATAGTTCGCAAAGACCACGCAGTGATCTTTGTCATACCCCTAACCTTTACATTTCAGGCACCATATCTCTTTGCGTGCCTTTGGTCGAACTGTTCTATCTTGCTTTAAACTTTTCATTTCAAGGAAAAGATTTTGCAACTTTGCATGGATCTGTTGAACCCCTAGATTTTGATCTTGCACTAGTGTTTCATGTAGTCTTATTGCAATCTCCAAGGCCTCTACTTGAGTCGTAATTTTATGTTGTGCTAGTGCAACCCTTAGATGAGGTAGGAGTGAAGCCATGAACCACTCATGGTGTTGTCCATCTGTTAAGTTCATATTAGCTTCGTGGATTTTACACTTCAATCTCTAATCCAACTCCCAAGGTGTCTCACCTGGTTTCATCGTGATTTCCTTGAACCCCACAATCGACTACGCCTCAAATTTAGGCCTACTGAACTCTTTATTTAGCGCAGTCTAGATGTCTGCCAACCCAGCGTTGGGTTATCGTTAGAGTACTTGATGTACCAAGTTAGCGCTCGATCCTACAAAGCACTAACCAACATTTCCTTCTTCATGTGATCATCTGTGACACCCTGAGCTTCCCATACAGCTTTTATGATGAACTAGAAATGGTCCGGGTCCTCATTTCCCAAGCCCTTAAACAATGGTCGCTTCACTAAATTCACAATGCTAAACTAGGGTGGAGGTGGTGGTGGTGTGGGTGAAATTGCAGGTGACAGTGGTGAAGGTGGAGGTGGTAGTCGCGAGAACCTTTGTTTTATCAATTGAACTACACTTCATGGAGAAGCCTACGCTACTCCCTCTTTGTCACTCAAAGGAGTTGAAATAAGTGGGCTATTTTCAGGACCCTTTCTTCCTTCATTCCTATAAGTCTTTCCACTTTACGTAGCTCTGAACATAAAGGCATATGCATAACCCATTTTTCACACAATAACATCTTAATCCAAGTATTTAAACACTTCAATACTTACTTACCTCGCGTACCTTTGAAAAAGCGTCACTCCACCTCGTCGTAACTAACTGAGGTATCGACCATGAATTCTATCACAAATCCTCCTATGATACAATTGAGCCAAGGATCGACAATGCGGGTGATCTTATCCTCAGAGGCTTCAAGTATCTGTACTAACTCCAAGGCCCAGACAATAGGACTGTCAAGCCTCCACCTTCCTTCGTTATCTGCTAGCTTCACGATCCACTCGTATAACTCAACTAGAAAGGAATAGAAAAAGATCTCGTGGATTTCTGTATATAGGTATCTTTCTAGCCACTGTTCCTTTGTCAGCAACAGATTTCTATTCTCCTGCGTTGTGAATTCGTGGATCTTCCTATCCAACCAGTCTTCAATCTATTCCTTAGTTGGATTCCAGTGATATAACATCACACATCTCTCATGCAGATTCTGGGGCCCAACAACGGAACCATTTGTTGGATTTGTGGGCCCTGACCCACGTTCAACGTTAGTCAGCCAAACAAACTCCTACACTACTAGCCCTTTTGGCATCACCCTGTTGAGCGCGAACCGAAGTCTCACCCGAAGCAGTATGGGGGGATGCCAGAACCAATTTTTCGCACCCTGAGATGGTCATGATGTCCGTTTATACCCCCTGTCCCTGCTTTCGCATAGGTCGCTAAGCCTTAAGGCTTTATCAATCTACCCTTTATTCTACCGTTCAGTACCTCTGCGAGGGTGTATGATTGACCTTTGTGCAACCCTAACCAGCGGTTCAGGTTTTTTCGCGTAGCTATGACAATGTATTGTATAGGTTCCCAAGTTATCTCAAGTGTTTTACTTATCTTACCAATCAATTACAGTTAGTGTTGCGTAAACTGATACCTTTACTTGCATTCAATTAACGGATATAATCATATACATTCGCGCATCAAATAAACATTGTAAAATAAACCCAGATCGCAATATAATCAGATGCATTAACAAAGACTAAATACATAGTAATTGTAGAATACTTCTCTTTATTGATATCTTCTAGTTTAATACAGACTCTATCCACCCTGCGCACACAGCTGCAGGGGTTCGCGCACTCAGCTGCGGACTTCCACCCTAGGCCTCTGTGCACTTAGCTGCAGAGCCTCTACCTATGCTAAGACCCGAAAACACCTAGACTTCTCTACCAAAACTTCCAAAGCTTAATTGTTTTCTTTAAATTCCTAGAGATTACTTACTTAACTCATTTTTATACAATCCCATGGTCCGCGGACCATGGGTGGATCTTTACAACCAACTTGACACTTTACAAAATAAGGGTGGACAACCCTTTATGACTCTTGACACCTTCGTGCTCCGTGACCACAAAATGCAGAGACTTTACAACTTTATTACAAAATTGTCCCCAAACATGGGCTTTTAGATCCAAAACTACTCTTGGGGGAACCCATTCCCAACACCATGACATTATTGGATTCACATAGCCTTTTAAGGTAGGAATTCTAGTTCCTGAAATGAATCATATTGTATTATTTTATTTTACGGGTTATAATTGACCTCGAAAATTTATTAGAATCTAGATTAGAGAGGTGCAAAAGTTTATCTTTCTTTCTATCAATATAATATCTTTATTCCTTTTAATTATGACTTTGTACTTATCTATCTTACTAGATTTTAAGAACTAGTTAGAAACATCTCTAATGGATTTTCTAGCAATCTTACATTCTTTATCATACCAAGAGTTGGTGATTATATTATCCATTTTACATGATAGCTTTATAAAACAATTATTCATGAAACTATAAAAAAAATTTGTCAAATTTCATAAAGATCTCCAATATTAACTTTATTTGATAGGAGATTTAATTTATTAATTAAACCTTTTTGAAAAACATCCACTTTATTTTTATAAAATATTAAATACTATTAATAATTAAAGCTCCTATATGTGAAACTTCTATGTAACTTTTATGGATAATAATAATTTAAAGCTAAAATTGATTATAGTATAAATGCCAAACTTAATCACATTTTGTTATAATCCATGTTAATTTGCATAGTGAAACATGATCTTATGTTTTTTCATAAAAAGTGTCCACCATCTTTCTAAGAATAATAATAGTTGTAAGAATTGGTTATATTCAATGTTAATCCAATGGAGACATGGTTTATGGTTTTTGTTATCTGTCATAATGCACTGTCATTGTGATTCTTAGAATAATGGTGATAAGCACTGGAGACCTTCTGTCACTTGCATGTTTTTTCTAATGTCAATAAAGAAACAAAGGGGATTAGTTTAATTATTGTGACAGCCCATTCACAATGATCCTATGCCTAACAAGATGGTTCATAGTTGAATGATATCACCTAAAATTGGTTTGGCCTTTAGCTCTTTTTTCATGACATTTTAGCTATACACTGATCTTCTTTTCTAGCCCTCTAACTTGACTAAAAGGGGAATACTCATAATGATCGTATAACTAGAGAGATTATTTTTATACTTGCTTTTAAAATAGGAACAACGACTATGAAATTGAAGAGGTTATGGATGTGAGGGAGAGGATAGGCCCTCCAATTTTTAAGATTTATGCTTGGTATCATTTAGTGTCATTAGCTTTCCTTTTTGTTAGTCACTTAACCCAAAACTATATATCTTCTTAGATGAAAAATCTTTACCTTTTATATTAAGGGTTTGAATGTTTTCCATGACATTATTGGATTCAAATAGCTTTTCAAGGTAGGAATTCTAGTTCTTCAATTGAATCATATTGTACTATAGAATATAATTGGCCTCCAAAATTTATTAGGATCTAGATTATAGAGGTGCAAAATTTCCTCTTTCTTTCTATTTATATAATACGCCTTTTCCTTTTAATTATGACTTTGTACCTATTTATCTTACTAGATTTTAAGAACTAGTGAAAAACATCTCTAATGGATTTTCTAGCAATCTTACATTCTTTATCATACCCATAATTAGTTATTTTATTCTCCATTTTACATAATGTTTTTATAAAAAAATTATTCATAAAACTATGGAACATTGTTGCCAAATTTAATAAGAATCTCCAATATTAATTTTATTTAAAAGAGATTTAATTTATTACTTAAATCTTTTTGAAAGAGATCCACTTTATTTTTATAAAATATTAAATACTTTTAATAATTAAAGCTCTTAAATGTGAAATTTTTACGGATAATAATAATTTAAAGATAAAATTAATTATAGTGTAAATCCCAAACTTAATCACATTTTGTAATATTCCATGTCAATTTGTACGGTGAAACATGATATTCTGCGTTTTATAAAAAATGTCCACCATTTTTCTAAGAATAATAATAGTTGTAAGAATTGGTTACAGTCAGTGTTAATCCAATGGAGCCATGACTTGCGGGTAATAATAATAGTTGTAAGAATTAGTTACAGTCAGTGTTAATTCAATGGAGCCATGACTTACGGGTAATAATAATAGTTGTAAGAATTGGTTACAGTCAGTGTTAATCCAATGGAGCCATGACTTACGGGTGTTAATTCAATGGAGCCATGACTTACGGGTTTTGTTATTTGTCATAATGCACCGCCACTGTCAATGCACCGCCAGTGTGATTCTTAGAATAATAAGCACTGGAGACCACCTCTCACTTGCATGTGGTAGTTGTGGCCACCATTCTCCATCAAGTCAACATTCTTACCTCATCATCATTCTTACCTCATCTTGACTTCTCGGTTACGCAACGAGGGTTTGAAATTTGAGTAAGAGTTGAAATTTGAACGCTAACCTATTTTGATTAGGCTACACATCACCATTCTTACCTCATCTTGACTTCGCGGTTACGCAGTTTGAAATTTGATAAAAGTGGTGATGAGTAAGAGTTGAAATATGAACATGTGGTATGGTGCCCTTCACATGAGGAAGAAATTCAAAGTGTTTCAATTATGCCATGAGATTATGTGTAGGGTAATGACGGGCCTAGAATAAAGTAAAGAACAAATGTAGGGTAATGATGGGCTAGAATAAAGGAAAGAAGGAACATATAAAAGGAGCTATTATTCTAATGAGATAACTATATCCATTTGATAAAAATTTCTTCAATTTTCATCCTTATCATATGAAAAGGAAGAACAAGCGCTTTTCACAAAGTCAAAAAAGATTTCTAGAAGATCCGTGGAAACATAAAAGTGAATTTTTTTGGATAATATATAAAAGATGTCCTTACCGCTTGTGACTTGTAATTTAATCTTAGCCTTAAAAACTATATACATAGGGGAGAAAGATAAATACATATATCAAAAGACAGATATAAGTAGCAACATTTATTAGGTAAAGTAGTTACAGACGTTTAATCATAAATAAAAGTAGTTGATATATCGATCAATTTTCCATCTTTAAAAACTAATAACACCTATCTAATATCAATTACTTTTATTAATATAAATGTTATTAATTAAGTACAGTATTAATTTGTAATTATGATTGAAAAACTATTAAATAAATAGTTTTGAAAGATTGAAAGTGAGAAGCTAGAGCATATTATTATATAGTTTTTATGCTAAACACTAAATTGGTATGTGTAAATAAATAAAAATATTTTTTAAATAAAAAAGTAATATGAGGAATAATATAAAATAAAATGAATATACATGTTTGATTAGTTTTAATTAAAACACTTAAAAGATATCAATAATCTATTTTGGTTGTATTTGCACAGTTTTTTAATGATATTACAGGTAAATATATTTCACCCTTACTCTTAGTCATAAATAAATTATTTTGATATCCATGCAAAGTAACATAATTTTATAAGAACTTTAAAAAAGAAATAAAAAAATTAGACTTAAAAGTAAATAAAATCTTATACTTTCACTTTTAATTGTGAGGAAGATATGTAACAATTATATTTTTTTTAAGTATTTCAATGTTAGATTTAAATAAATCAGTTGACTATTGATGTTGACTAATTTATTTTAATATCAGCTTTTTATATATATATATATATATATATATATATATATAACTAGCCAGAAAATTATATATATATATAAAACTAGTAGAAAATTATATATATATATTTATTTATTTATTTCAACAACTAGAAAGAAAAAAGTTAAAACAAAAAAGAGATTCAATTACTTTCTCATAAGATTAATAAGATCGGAGATTAATAATTCATTTGATTTTAAGATAAAATTAAATATGATATTTAAAAAGGATTAATACTAATAAAAAATTCAACATAGGTTGTTATTCAATTTTTTTAATATGTAAGGTTAAATAATATTAACATGTGTTTAAAACTATATCAATATGAAAAACATTTTAATGTGAACAATAAAGTGCATAGAAAAAATAGTTCAATGATAATGTGAAGTAAAATATTTTAATGTCAAGCTATATGTATATTATATTTAGCTAAAAAAACTATGCATATACTATATAAAGTAATTAAAAAAAAAATTATGGTTAAAATATTTCAAGGACTCTTAGTGTTTTACATTTTAGCCTCTTTTTGGCAAACTTTTTTGTCAATTTTGTTTGTTTCAAGTTTAGGTTGTGTAGATGACCTTTTCTACAGATATTTTTTCTTAATTTTGTTTCTTTCAAGTATAAGTTGTGTAGAGTATACAATCCAAGGCCTCGAGTAGAATTTTAAGGTGTTGGATCCATTTATGCATTCAAAAAAAAATTAACAATGAAATTACACATGGTAGAGAGAGTGATCCATATTGGATCATTATATTGTTTTCCATCCATATTGATGTTTTCTGAGTGGAAAATGTGGAGGAATCAGCTCAGTGGATTGTTTTATTGATGGGACCTTATTTGGAAAATTCGGGTCTGAAACCTTCTCAGAGTACATTGAGGCATCAAATTGTGTTTTTTAGGGGTAAAACTTTGATTCCTTAGTGTTACACCTTCTTTACATATTCTAAACATAGGGACCTTTCCAATAGCAAAATAATCACATCAATCAGAGTCTACATAAAGTTATGCCACTTAGAAGTTGACCTTCAAGTTTTCACCGCCATAATTCTAGAGGATGCCACATCATACCTCATTATTCATGGAAAAGAGGATAGTCACATGATTATGATGAATAAAATTGTAGAAGTGTCCAGATTGTAACTTTTGTTAAGAGTTGAAGTAGTTAAACCTAACCACTACAAGGTTGTTAGACAATCTTATAACCAGGCCACTACGAGGAAAAGGGGTCCCATTCTTTTGAGTGCATTTGTTCCATATACGAGAAAAAATAGCTAAGAGGGATAGGAGATATAACACAGAAACATGATTTTTGCATTGTAGTGGCCCATAGTCTAGAAACCATACTTCTTTATATTTGTAGCCATTTTCTATTTAGAGAAAGAGAGCAAACCTACCTCACCTTCCTATTGGGTTTTCTCCCAAAAGGGTTTCTGAGGTCATATCTTGTGTCAAATTGTGTTTTGCGAGTTTTTATTTCGTTGTTCTCTATTTTTTGCATAATTATAATTTGCATGCATACAAAATCAACCGTAATATACATATCCAAAAATCTAAAGAGAAATAAAAGCCTAATAGTGTAGATTTTTAGAATTTTAAATAAGCTTTTATCAAATCTATTATGATGAACTGTCCAATGGAATATGCATGGAAGTTTATAGATTATATTCGTATTAGAGTAGGATTCTTTGGGTATCTTGTAGATATTTGCAAGGTGTCTAGATGAGCTAGGTCAAAAGTTGTAAAATCCTAATCATGACTCACAAATATGTGAATGACCCTTGTGATCCTGCAGAGGATAGGTTTTCGTGGTTGGAAGCACAAGTAGTATATATAAGCCAAGATATGAATCTCCTCATGTCGACCGTAAGCAGTAATATTGAGATATTTGGAGAAGGTGGGGGTTCTAAGGTAGAGGGCAGATGAGAAGGGAGATCAAAAGATCAAGAATAAATAGAGAACCAATGGAAGAGAGGACCCAAAAAAGATCAACCCAGTTCAAGTGTCGTGAATCATTCATAGTCCCCGTTCAAAATGGAAGCAAAGCTTGATATCAAGTTGTACCAAGATGAGATTGACATTATGAAGCTAAATTATTGGTTGTAGTAATTAGAAGTTTATTTTAGTGTCCATCATGTTGAGGAAAAACAATAGATTAATTTTCACAATTAAAATTAGAAGGCCATGCCCTCACTTGGTGGGAGAGCCACATATAGACCCTAAAATTAGAGGGAGATCCTCCAGTGACTAAGTGGGAGGACTTCAAAACCCTCATAAAGACACAATTTTACAGTATTGGGTATGCAGAGGATCAATGAATCCAATGGTGCTACTTCAGGCAAACGAAAGGGAAGAGAATATAGATGTATACCACAGATTTTATAAATATGGACATAATGTTGGATATCTTCCCAAAGAACCCAAATATACTCCAGTATCTTAGGGGTCTACAAAATAATCTACAAAATCAAGTGATGTTATTCAGAATTAGATTGATTTATGAGGCTTGTTTACAAACAAAATACTTGGAGAACGTAGACTTGAAGAAAGGAAAATTAAGTGGATCCAAGTAGAAGGAGTAACATGATGCTTCTAAGGAGGGGCAGAAGAAGTGGAAAGGGGGGGAATATAAAAATATGATAGCCACAACAAACTAGCGCAAATATCCTAGCACTATTGCAACATTGACGACTATACAAAGGAGAAGTGTTGGAAATTTCCTCCAGAGCTTAACCCGAAGAACAAGAAGAAGCTCATATCCACCGATTTGAGAAACCAAGTTTAGAGCACCTTGGACATGGATGAGAATATTTTTTGTATGTCATTGTAGAAGGAGATGAATTTGAGTAGCCTTCAACAACAGGAAGAGAAATAAATGATCAAACTCTTCCACATAAAGATATAGGTTAAGAAGACAAATATTTAAGCTCTCTTTGACTTAGGATCATAGGTGAATCTCCTTCCAACATATATGGTCAAAAAATTAATATTAAAATTTAATGATCATCCAATCCCATATCCATTAGGATGGTTAAATAAGGATGCATATTTTAATGTAAAATTAGATTTTCTATTAGTGTTGATTTTATTGATGAAGTAGAACTAGATGTGGTTCCCCTTGATGTATGTGGAGTAGTGTTTTAAAGTACCTACATCTACATGTGAGTTGCAATATTCATACGGAGAGCCAACCAGTATCAGCTTGTTAAGGATGGAAAATAATTTACCATCAACATGCACAAAGGAAAGTCAAAGCTTTCGTTGGTAAGTGCCAACCAAGCCAAAAAATTGATCAGTTCCAGTAAGAAGTATGTTTTACTATTTTTAAGAGAAAATTAGTTTATAAAAGATTTTGTAAGAGGCGAGAAATACTTATAAGGGTGTACTAAGAAATAGAAACAACAATTGGAAGAGTTGCTACATGAATATAAGGATGTGTTCAAGGAGCATAAAGGGTTACCACTGAAAAGAGAAGTGGAGCATGAGATCCAGCTATCATTGGACTCCCCATTACCAAATATAGGGTTGTACAAGTAGTTTGTTATAGAATCAAGTGAGGTGAAGAAACAATTGCAGCAACTACTGGAACAAGGTGTCATTCACCTGATTACATCACCATGTGGGTCACCTATCATCATTGCGCCAAATAAGGATGGGACTTACCAAATGTGTATTGATTACAAGGCCTTGAACAAAACCATGCTAAAGAATAGGTGCCCCTTACCCAGGATAGATAATCTATTAGATTAGATGCAACAAGAAAAGTACTACACCAAGCTAGACTTAAAGTCTGGATATCACCAGGTTCAAGTCAAAGAATAAGATACTTAGAAAACCACCTTCAAAACCAGGTAAGGTTTACATGCGTGCAATGCACCAACTACATTTATGATGTTAATGAATGATATATTGCACCCTTTTATAGATTCATTTTCTATTGTCTATTTGGACGATATACTAGTATACATTGCTACCTAGGAGGAGCACATCTCACATTGGATGTAGGTGTTGAAGACACTAAAGAAACACCAATTTCTAGCAAGTCTCAAAAACTGTGATTTTGGAAACAATATTTGGTGTATTTGGGATATGTGAAAGGTGGAGGAGAGCTAAAGATAGATCCTGTAAAGATGGAGGCTATCATGAAATGGTCGATGCCCACTAATGTTTCTAAGATTAGGAGTTTTGTTGGGTTTTCATAATACTTGAGTAAGTTCATAGCCTCATTTTCAGTAGTGGTAATTCCACTCCACACCATAACAACAAGTGGTAAGAGTTTCTATTAGGGAAAGGGTCAGTAGAGGGCCTTTGAGGAGCTAAAGAAGACTATTAGTCAAGCACCTATTCTCGCATTGCCAAACTTGTAACAATCCTTCAAAGTGGATACAAATGTGAGTGGGTGTGTTATGGGAGAAATCTTGATGCATAGAGGAAGGCTTGTATGCTACCATTCTGAAGTATTTCATGGGGAAGTTCTTAAATACCCTACCTATGATAAGGAGGTCTATGCCTTGGTAAAATTTGTGAAGAAGTGAAAGCACTATCTGATGGGAAAGGAGATAGTGATCCACACATATCACCAACCACTATAATACCTATAGGCCTAGAGTAAACTACAATAGACCATGCATTACAAGTGGATGGGGTTTCTACAATAGTTTCATTTAGTGATTAAGCACAAGAAGGGAAACACAAAAAAATTGGCCAACATTCTTTTAAGGACATCCACATCAAATATCACAACTTTGGGAACTCTAATGCACATGGAGCCAATCACCCATTATGCATACAAATAGGCATATCCAAAGGATGAGGAATTCAAGGAGGTGTTTTAGCAGTTGGATAGTCAGATTTACATGCACAATGGAAACAACACCATTGAGTACCATCTCCAAGATGGGTTACTTTATAGGTTGCATATGTAATTTGTCCCTAAATGTGAGTGATTGAAGCCGATTAGAGAGGCTCACACCTCCAAGCTTGCAAGGAACTTTGGTGTAGGGAAGAAAATGACCAACTTGTAGAGGTATGTGTAGTGGCCCAAGATGCAAGAACAGGTAGCTAGGTTCATAGAGCATGCATGATTTTTTCACTAGCAAGTCTAATAACACGAAATAGGTTCTATATCATCCCTTATTTGTACCCACTCATCCTTAAGAAAGCATTTCCATGGGATTTGTGGGAGGTTTACCAACATCCAGAAAGGGACATGTCTACATGTTCATGGTAATTGACAGGTTCATCAATATGTTTGTTTGATGCCTTTTAAAAAGACCATCAATGGATAAGAAGCAACAAACTTGTTCTATGGACAAATTTGTGTGCACTTTGGGATACCAAGGAACATTGTTTCATATAGGGAAATAAGATTTCTTACTTAACTTTGGACTACATTGTAGGATAAGAGGGACACTAAGTTAAAGAGGTTTAAAACATTCCATCCACAGAAAAATGGGAAGACAGAAGTAGTCAACGCGACTTTGATGCAACTTTTGATGGGTTATAATCAAAAGCATATAAATATCTAGGAGGAAAATCTGGTATACATACAACACTCTTATAACATATAATTCCATACTTCTACTAGTAAGTATCCATTTGAAACGTGTTTTGGATATTTGTTTCCTTCACATTTGGATATTACATATGGGAAATAGGGAGGAGAGAGAGAGAGGATATTATAGGGGGTTCCTTGAGGGATAAAAATTTTGTAGAGAAGATCAAGCATATCCATATACAAGTACAAGAGACATTGCAGAAGTCATAGGAAAAATATAAGGCCAGACATGATCAACACAAAAGAGATAAATTGTTGAAGGTGGAAGATAGAGTATGGCGATAGTTGAAAAACAAGAGGCTACAGGGTCTTGGTAAGAAAAACAATGCTTTGTGGTATGGCCCCTTCGAGATATTAGAAAAGGTGGGTGATAATTCCTATCAACTCGATATACCACCATACATGCACATTTACCCAACTATGAATGTAGAGAATCTCAAACTCTATGAGCCTTCCATTCTAGATTAGGAATAAGAACAAGTCCTACCTTCTTTGGATGATTTAGCTCACTAGATGCTTAGGTAGAGTTGACAGAAGATACAATTTTTCAAAAGAGGTCTAGAACTATGAGACAAGGGAAGTAAGACCTTTGGTAGGTTGGGTTCAAAGAAAAACTTCGAGGAAAAGCTAAATGGTACACCCAAGAGAAGGTGGAGGGAAATTTTCTCACCTTATTTAGTAAATCTTTTGTGGACCAAAACCTCCAAAAATTGGGAGATGTGATCCATATTGGATCATTATATTGTTTTCCATCCATCTCGATGCATTTAGAGTGGAAATATTGGAGGAATCAACTCACAAGACGTTTTTTTACCACAGTACCCAATTTGGAAAATTAGGGTTTGAAACCTTCTCGGAGCATTCTGAGGCATCAAATGATGTTTTGTGGGGTAAAACTGTCTTGCTTTATTTCGAACCATTTTTTTTATATTCTACATATAGATACCTTTACAAAGACACAATAATTGCATCATAAGAGTTTGTATGCAAAATTTATGCCGGTAAGAAGTTGACCTTACTGTTTTCACCACCATAATTCAAGAGGATGTCACGTCAGCTCATATTATTCATGGAAAAAAGGTTATCCATGTGATTATGATGAAGAATACTTTAGAAGAGTCCATATTGTAACTCTAGTTAATATTTGAGGTAGTCAAACATAACCACTAATAGGTTATCAGTCTATGTTATAACCGAGACACTAGGAGGAAAATGGGTTCCATTCTTTCAAGTGCATTTGTTCCATAGATGAGAAAAAATAGCTAAGAGGGATAGGAGATAGAGCAAATAGAGAGGATTTGTGCATTGCAGTAGCCTATGGGCCACATGCCATACTTCTTTGTACTCACAACCATTTTCTATTTAGAGAAAGAGAGCAAAGTGACCTCACCTTCTAGCTGGGTTTTCTCCAGAAAGGGTTTCCTAGGTCATATCTTGTATCAAATCATGGTTTGTGAGTTTTATTTCATTGTTTTCTATTTTTTGCATAATTTTAGTTTGCATGCATACACAATTAACCATAATCTATATATCTAGAAAACTAAAGAGAAATAAAACCCTATTAGTGTATATTTTTGGGCTTTTACATATAGTTTTATCAAACTTGTTGTGAAAAATTATCAACTGGAATATTCACTATAGTTTATGGATTAGAGAGAATTAATGTGGATCCATCTCACAGGGGCTTCGCGCAATGAACCATTGGCATATCACATGTGTTTGTGGCATACTAAACAATACCCTTAACTTGACTACATATTGAACAATACCTCTCAAAATCACATTATTTAACCCCCTACCAATATGAACCCAATACACCTTCCCAATTAAAAAAACCCCTACTTTCACTAGATATTGTAAGTATCCATTTTTCATTAACATTTTTTACACCTTTTTATATGTTTTCATTAACTTTGAGCTCCATTTTTTATACCTCCCAATATAAAACCCTTTAACCCCTATTATATGCTCAATATATTAAGTTATTTTTTCCTTTAACATATAACCCCCAACATGAATGCACGTGGTATGGTATTGCTCCCCCAATGAAGTCCTCATGATCCATCTTAACCACAAATCTATCAATGGTCAACAGGGATCAAATATCTTGAAGTGCAAAACTCTTTTTAGGTTTTGCCTTCTAAGAGACATTTACACATCAAAACATTTGATCGCTTTGAATGCTTACTAGATTCATGATTAAGATGGATCTATACTAGTGTAAATGTCAATGAAGAAAATAAATATTTTAAAATTAACTAGAATGAAACATATAACTACCACTCTTTGTCGAGTGCCCTATCTTACCAAAAACAAAAAAAACCATATTGCATATTTCTTTAAACAATATTCTTCTAAGAGACATTTACACATCAAAACATTTGATCTCTTTGAATGCTTACTAGATTCATGATTAAGATGGATCTATACTAGTGTAAATGTCAATGAGAAAATAAATATTTTAAAATTAAGTAGAATGAAACATATAACTACCACGGTTTGTTGAATGCGCTATCTTACCAAAAACAGAAAAAACATATTGCATATTTCTTTAAACAATATTTTATTATAAACTAATAAACCACGTGACCACACTGCATTGCATAAATGACACATTGCACCACATGAATCCCGAGTCACAAAAATTTGACATATATATGAAAATGTAAGCTGCAATAATGACACATTTATTTATTTTAATAACTAAGGAAGTTAATATTAAAAATTAAATTCATTCGACAAAGTGAATATACTAAAATCTTTGATTTTCAATCACAAAATCAAAATACAATGGGTTGCAATGATGACAAATCTTTTTTTTTTTTTTTTTTTTTCCCTGAAGGTGGCAAAACCTATCAAACTCAGGTGTCAAACCAACAGTGAGGACAGCCATCTCTGGCTGCTATCCGCGAATGTCGGTTTGACTCATCACTGTTATCAAGGAAAACCACGCCACCTGTAATAACCCGCTGGTGGTCTGTAAGGGAGTAGGCTTTCACTCCTGCCAGATGCCTCTGAGTCTTGGGTCGTTAACCTGTTTCCTTACATCCAAGGAAGACAAGCTCTTAGCCAAGCAAAAACAGTTTTACGACATACTCCAAGCCGATGACAAATCTATTTATTTTGATAAATAAGAAAATTAATATTCGAAATTTTATTATTGAGATAATAAAAAACAAAAAAATATATTAACTCTTTGATTTGTAATCCTAAAATTATTTTTTTTCCTTATTATTTTACCACCTTTCAATAAGAGAAAGGCCTTTATAAATAAAAAGGGTAACGGCATCCAAGGGCATGGTTGTCAAACATGTGAATCTTTGCTCAGGGAAGGGAAGTAATGATGAATGACACCTTATTGCGTGCTATATTCAAGCAACTAATATCAAATTTTTGACTTGCTATGGTCTTGTTACTTTTTATAATTAAAGAATTGGACTAAACAAATTTCAATGCCATCACATAATAATTGTAACTAAGTTTAAGATATGTTATGTTTGTGAATATTTTTATGATAATAGTGGTTTTAATGTTTATGTAACTAATTTTGCTTTATTATATTATATTAATTAGGTAATTAATTATTTTGAAATTTTATTTTTATATTTGAAAAGTTTTAAATGAAGCACTTTTAGTTTATTGTAGCTCTAATAAGTTAAACAAATTTCGATGCCATCACATAATAATTGTAACTAAGTCTAAGATATGTTATGTTTGTGAATATTTTTATGATAATGGTGGTTTTTATTATAATTATATATATATATATATATATATATATATATATATATATATATATTTTCATGAAAAGAAAAAGTAGTATAGTATATTTTATGAAAAGGCAATTAATTAATTATTTAGTTTATTTTGAAATTTTATTTTTATATTTGAAAAGTTTTAAATGAAGCACTTTTAATTTATTTTAGTTATTATAAGTTAAAAGATGGGAAGATTCATATTTTAATGAACATTTTGAAATTGATATGTAATGTGGATGTTTAAAATACATTGTTTTTTTTCAATTTATCAAAAAAAAATTATAAATCTTATCAGATTTAGGATTTGTATAATGCCTATTTCATTATGGAGTTAATGAGGGTTTGTATTAATTTAATAATTTTGATTTTCTTCTTTATACTAATTAAAATCAAGAGATATTTTTGATATTCTAGATTAGGCTTGGTCAAATCATATAGTATTTTAGTTTTATTTTATCATCCACAATTTATTCTTAAATTTGTTAATTTTTCAATAGGGCTACATTGTTCTTTTCTTTGATAATTAAATTTCATTAATAATACAATAAGTTCACCCGATATGATCATTACATTATTCAGATCTACACTATTATTCATCAACATATGCAATTATATAGAAAGAACAACAACATCATCATCATCATCAATGCATCAGAACATAAAGGAAGAAGAAAGAAAATCATCTACACACATAGAGACACCAGGATTGCTTTGAGACCAACACAAAACCCACTATGGGGAAAACCCTTGCAAATCTTCTTCTCCATAGATCATCATCAAATGATTCAGAAAAATATAGTACAATGATCCATAAATTTATTTGTGCAACAAAACAACTATGATATCCATAAAATAGATCTAATCATGCTTGAAAACAAAAAACCTTGATTATGATGATTGTAATATGATGTCATTGACTATAGACAAATTTTGGGAACTACTGTCACTTTTTTGAACACTAATGATCATTGAGCGAACATTGAGAGGAAACTTCGGAATATAGAAATCTCATCCATGAGTCCCGGACACGGGGAGGAGGAGTTGTGCTAGCGTCTATAATAGATGCGGATGCTCTCTGCATAACTGGATGATTGTGTCCGGAATAGCTCTGGATGCTCTCAGGTGAAATGGATGAGTGTGTCTGAGATTAAGCATATCCAGACTTGATTCAAGCCCTAGACGCTCTCATAAGACTACCATGAAAGAGTCTATGGAATCCTAGATGCTCTCAGGACCACTATGTGCGAGCGTTTGAGGACTAATACAACCCGATCTAACCCTCAAGCCCTGGGCACTCCCATAACTCACTGTGCCAGCGTCCAAGGCTCCCTAGATGCTCCCATAAGCCTATGTGCCAGCATCTAGGGACTAAAATGTCCAGCTCTGTTCTAGCGTCCGAGGGATTAGAAAACCCTAAGTCAGAGCGAACCTTATGCCTATGATTTCAGACCCTTGCGCAAACTCCTTCCGTCGAACCTGTGTGAACCAAGACAATAAGAGAAAAGAAGGTATCTTGATCAAATGTGTCCAAATGAGCTTGAGGTCTCTTCTATTTATAGGCTTTCATGAGGGTCCACTTGGGGTTAAGGTCGTCCTAAGCAATTACCAATGTGGTTAGGGCTGACCCATTCCATAATACATGTATGAATAAAATCATTCATAACTAATCTTCTACTTGACCAAATTGGGTGATATTTATGTCAATTTTGGTCCTCTCGAAAAGAGGAATCTATTGCAATAATTATCTACGTCATCTGATATGTCGAAAGTGGAATTTTACCACATTTGCAAAAACTAACACTCCCTCTCAAATTAGGAGAATTCCACCTCCCAATATTTGTCCATCGATCAATATGCGAATCTGGAATCTTCAAGTGTCATCACATATCATCACGGATCATATTTGTCATGTAGTCATCATGCCATGTCCATCTCAAGTGATTCATCTTCACAAATCATCAGTGTACATCTTGATCTATCCTTGTCGTATTCATGCTTATCTCTTGATTGTTCCTGCTCGTATCCAGAACATTATTGGATCTAGAAGAAGAAGAATTTGTTACCAGAGGGGAACTCAAGCTACCACCCTTTATCCATCAACCTGCTACCTAGAATCTCTGCCAACGGGCTGCTACCCGAAATATCAACATCAATTGTCATTAGAGAGCATATCATCAAGGAGCACATCTCAACCTGGAACCACATCGGGGAGCACATCTCGACCTATAATCTCATGGGGGAGATATACATTTACAACCCCATATATAGCCATAGGATATCAAAACACACAGAGGAGAACATGTCGACCCTAGGATCTCATCAAGGAGCTCAACCTCAACCTAGAATCACATAAGGTTATATCAACCCATCCTATTGCCTATTGATCTTCCCATTGATGACCCTAAATAGTCATGTGGTAGAACACCTGCATCATAATCGAATTGGGTTGTACACCCCAAGTACACTCTCAACTTGTTAGCCAAACAAGGAGCGGTTTTTCCGACAAGTCGACATGCTTGTGATTATGATGCCAGCTGGGGTATACTCTACAAATACCAAATAAGGGAGAAACATTCTTTGACCCTATGAATATAGGGAAGACGCATTCTCCAGCCATATGGATAACATACATGGGTCATACCCTATTTTCCAGAGTTCCCTCGACCTCAGGAGCCCTCCATCTCAATTCCTCACCTTGGGATCTCAAACAGGGAGGAAGAGTTGGCTCAATGTTCTTGATCATCGTTGCTTTCATCATCAACTTGTCTCAGTAGCAGTTGTTTATTATTCATACAAAACATAAAATCATGTGAGATCATATATAATAATATAAATCACAAAAGCCTACCATAATCATCCTCCCTCTCAAGGAGGTGCCAACCAAAAGCTTGAGCTTATTTCAAACAACTGCACTTTCTCAATGTATGAGAGTATCTCGGTCCCAACTATAAATATGTGACTTCTTGCTAATCATATCTGACTCTATGTCATCATAATGTATTCATGTCATATCCAGATCATGCTTAGACAACTCGCTAAGGAGCTTCTTCATCCTGCCTGACAGCTAGGCATGCTAGCACCATCGTATTTAACCTTGGTCATGCTATGGACCTCTCATTAAATATATCATGGCGGATCTCATACATCCAAGTGTGCTTATCAACAATATCATCAATACATTTGTGTAGACACATATGATAGGAAAAATATCTCATTCTAAAAAATATAACACCTCATGCAACTATTTCAAAGAATGCTCGGTGGAAACTCTATGTGAGTGAAGCGGCTCAATCATGAATTTATTCAGGTTCTATGCACATCATATATATATAGATGGATGTTCAGAACAGAACATCAATACTTCAAACAACTGTCGGATTCCATGTCAATTTCAACAACATATTTGAACTTCAAATCAGATTATCCAAGCATTTTCATTTTCATTATTCAAAAACATTTTACAATAGCTTTGAGATATGGAATTTCTTTCCCAAATTCCAGAAATCGATTCATCATGCTATGATACATAATTTTGGGCTTTAGAAGCCATCTCCCTTTGATTTATATCATGAAGGGCTCATCACTTGTCAAGAGTAGATCATCGGGATATAAAATCAAAACCATAATCAATATCAAAGCCATACCTTGGAAATCATAATCCTGAATTCATCAAATAATTGTAAAATATAGACATATCTGGATTGAAATTCTCTAAGCATAATGGATTGTTAAGACAACATAATCATATTTACATAAGTCAATGTTGTACCATCACAACAACAAAGTCATCTCATCAGAGTTTAGAAGCTAGATCGTGACCATTATCAAAGTTATCAATATCATAGTATCAATTCTTTCAACCAGGAGACAGGTGGAGCTCATATCAAATCATGACTTCATCATGCCAACAATTTCTCATCAACCATGCATTATCATTCTAAACTGGAACAAGTTATTCTCGTAATCAAAATACAAGTCATTTGTGTCACTAGGTGCAAATGCATACACTAAGGATGAGTCATGCAAGTTCCATTTTCAAGTTGAATCACAACTATCATTACCTCAACCATTTTGCTAGGAACAAGGAGGGCAATACAAAATCATTTTTCTAAATATTCACATAATTCATTATGCCCACATAGTATAGACATTAGGGAAAATCAATAATCATCAAATCAGATCATTAGACATCAGGTCAAGTCCAAATTCACTATCGTAGAGAGATCTATAGTCAAAGCATATCTCAACCATCAATTGAAAATTCCAAGTTATTGTCAAGTATCATGACACAACACTAAAGGCTACTAATCTATATCAATCAACCAAATCATGCCATCCTCTTGTAGCACAAACATAGTGACATATCTATATGTATGTCCCGGTCACCTACAAACAAAAGATTAGTCTACATGATCATGTTATGTTAGACATACAAAATTTTCTTACTTGTAGATATTGTTGTTATTTGCCACACATTTGTAGGATTGTAATCTCCTAGGTGAACATTTGATTCCATGCATAGTGATCAACAATTTAACTGAACAACTTTAGAAATCATATTACAGTGACAGAATATGTTAGAGACACATTGATTCAAACTTCAGACAACTTCAAATGATGGTCAACTATAGTCAATCCCATGAACGCTCCCTTCAAGTTAGCATGGGAGTGTCTTTAGTTGTCTGGATGCTCTCTGGGACTTAGCATGCATGCGTCTAGGGACGAGATCTCCCAGATTTGTGACTGTGTCAGGAGAAGATACCCTAATTTTTTGTACGGGCTTCAGATCTTAGATTATGTTGCAGATCAATATTATTAGATGCACATAAATCATACTTCAACAACACAGAATAAAGGAAAAAACACAGAATAAAGGAAAAAACAAATGTAGGGTAATGACGGGCCTAGAATAAAGGAAAGAAGGAACATATAAAAGGAGCTATTATTCTAATGAGATAACTATATCCATTTGATAAAAATTTCTTAATTTTCATCCTTATCATATGAAAAGGAAGAACAAGCGCTTTTCACAAAGTCAAAAATGATTTCTAGAAGATACGTGGAAACATAAAAGTGAATTTTTTGGATAATATATAAAAGATGTCCTTACCGCTTGTGACTTGTAATTTAATTTTAGCCTTAAAAACTATATACATAGGGGAGAAAGATAAATACATATATCAAACGACAGATATAAGTAGCAACATTTATTAGGTAAAGTAGTTACAGACGTTTAATCATAAATAAAAGTAGTTGATATATGAGGAAGAATCAAATCAAATGCTATTCACATTACAGACATTTAATCTTAAATAAAAGTAGTTGATATATCGATCAATTTTCCATCTTTAAAAACTAATAACACCTATCTAATATCAATTACTTTTATTAATATAAATGTTATTAATTAAGTACAGTATTAATTTGTAATTATGATTGAAAAAATATTAAATAAATAGTTTTGAAAGATTGAAAGTGAGAAGCTAGAGCATATTATTATATAGTTTTTATGCTAAACACTAAATTGGTATGTGTAAATAAATAAAAATATTTTTTAAATAAAAAAAAGTAATATTAGGAATAATATAAAATAAAATGAATATACATGTTTGATTAGTTTTAATTAAAACACTTAGAAGATATCAATAATCTATTTTGGTTGTATTTGCACAGTTTTTTAATGATATTACATGTAAATATATTTCACCCTTACTCTTAGTCATAAATAAATTATTTTGATATCCACGCAAAGTAACATAATTTCATAAGAACTTTAAAAAAGAAATAAAAAGACTAGACTTAAAAGTAAACAAAATCTTATACTTTCACTTTTAATTGTGAGTAAGATATGTAACAATTATATTTTTTTTAAGCATTTCAATGTTAGATTTAAATAAATTAGATGACTATTGATGTTGACTAATTTATTTTAATATCAGCTTTATATATATATATATATATATATATAATGTTCTGGCTAGTTATAGTTTTATATATATATATATATATATATATATATATATATATATATATATATAACTAGTCAGAAAATTTTATATATATATATATATATATATATATATATATATATATATATATATCAACAACTAGAAAGAAAAAAGTTAAAAAAAAAAGAGATTCAATTACTTTCTCATAAGATTAATAAGACCGGAGATTAATAATTCATTTGATTTTAAGATAAAATTAAATATGATATTTAAAAAGGATTAATACTAATAAAAAATTCAACATAGGTTGTTAATCAATTTTTTTAATATGTAAGGTTAAATAATATTAACATGTGTTTAAAACTATATCAATATGAAAAACATTTTAATGCGAACAATAAAGTGTATAGAAAAAATAGTTCAATGATAATGTGAAGTAAAATATTTTAATGTCAAGCTATATGTATATTATATTTAGCTAAAAGAACTATGCATATACTATATAAAGTAATTAAAAAAAATATGGTTAAAATATTTCAAGGACTCTCAGTGTTTTACATTTTAGCCTTTTTTTGGTAGACTTTTTTGTCAATTTTGTTTGTTTCAAGTTTAGGTTGTGTAGATGACCTTTTCTACAGATATTTTTTGTTAATTTTGTTTCTTTCAAGTATAAGTTGTGTAGAGTATACAATCCAAGGCCTCGAGTAGAATTTTAAGGTGTTGGATCCATTTATGCATTCAAAAAAAAATTAACAATGAAATTACACATGGTAGAGAGAGAGTGATCCATATTGGATCATTTTATTGTTTTCCATCCATCTTGATGTTTTCAGAGTGGAAAACGTGGAGGAATCAATCAGCTCAGTGGATTGTTTTATCGATGGGACCTTATTTGTCAAATTCAAGTTTGAAACCTTCTCGGAGTACATTGATGCATCAAATTTTGTTTTTTAGGGGTAAAACT
This sequence comes from Pinus tabuliformis, assembly GCA_031772625.1. Classification (NCBI taxonomy): domain Eukaryota; kingdom Viridiplantae; phylum Streptophyta; class Pinopsida; order Pinales; family Pinaceae; genus Pinus; species Pinus tabuliformis. The sequence continues at coordinate 1,372,252,603 of CM062819.1, forward strand.
TTGATTCCTTAGTGCTACACCTTCTTTACATATTCTAAACATAGGGACCTTTCCAACAGCAAAATAATCACATCAATCAGAGTCTACATAAAGTTATGCCACTTAGAAGTTCACCTTCAAGTTTTCACCACCATAATTCTAGAGGATGCCACATCATACCTCATTATTCATGGAAAAGAGGATAGTCACATGATTATGATGAATAAAATTGTAGAAGTGTCTAGATTGTAACTTTTGTTAAGAGTTGAAGTAGTTAAACCTAACCACTACAAGGTTATTAGACAATCTTATAACTAGGCCACTACGAGGAAAAGGGGTCCCATTCTTTTGAGTGCATTTGTTCCATATATGAGAAAAAATAGCTAAGAGGGATAGGAGATATAACACAGAAATATGATTTTTGCATTGTAGTGGCCCATAGACTAGAGACCATACTTCTTTATATTTGTAGCCATTTTCTATTTAGAGAAAGAGAGCAAACCTACCTCACCTTCCAATTGGGTTTTCTCCCAAAAGGGTTTCTGAGGTCATATCTTGTGTCAAATCGTGTTTTGCGAGTTTTTATTTCGTTGTTCTCTATTTTTTGCATAATTATAATTTGCATGCATACAAAATCAACCATAATATACATATCCAAAAATCTAAAGAGAAATAAAAGCCTAATAGTGTAGATTTTTGAATTTTAAATAAGCTTTTATCAAATCTATTGTGACGAACTGTCCAATGGAATATACATGGAATTTTACAGATTATATTCGTATCAAAGTAGGATTCTTTAGGTATATTGTAGATATTTGCACGGTGTCTAGATGAGCTAGGTCAAAAGTTGTAAAATCCTAATCATGACTCACAAATATGTGAATGACACTTGTGATCCTGCAGAGGATAGGTTTTCGTGGTTGGAAGCACAAGTAGTATATATAAGCCAAGATATGAATCTCCTCATGTCGGCCCTAAGCAGTAAGATTGAGATATTTGGAGAAGGTGGGGGTTCTAAGGTAGAGGGCAGATGAGAAGGGAGATCAAAAGATCAAGAATAAATAGAGAACCAATGAAAGAGAGGACCCAAAAAAGATCAACCCAGTTCAAGTGTCGTGAATCATTCATAGTCCCCATTCAAAATGGAAGCAAAGGTTGATATCAAGTTGTACCAAGATGAGATTGACATTATGAAGATAAATTATTGGTTGTAGTAATTAGAAGTTTATTTTAGTGTCCATCATGTTGAGGAAAAACAATAGATTAATTTGCACAATTAAAATTAGAAGGCCATGCCCTCACTTGGTGGGAGAGACACATATAGACCCAGAAATTAGAGGGAGATCCTCCAGTGACTATGTGGGAGGACTTCAAAACCCTCATAAAGACACAATTTTATAGTACTAAGTATGCAGAGGATCAATGAATCCAATGGTGCTACTTCAGGCAAACGAAAGGGAAAAGAATATAGATGTACACCACAAAGTTTATAAATATGGACATAATTTTGGATATCTCCCCAAAGAACCCAAATATACTCAAGTATCTTAGGGGTCTACAAAATAATCTACAAAATCAAGTGATGTTATTCAGAATTAGATTGATTTATGAGGCTTGTTTACAAACAAAATACTTGGAGAACGTAGACTTGAAGAAAGGAAAATTAAGTGGATCCAAGCAGAAGGAGTAACATGATGCTTCTAAGGAGGGGAAAAAGAAGTGGAAAGGGGGAAATATAAAAATATGATAGCCACAACAAACTAGCACAAATATCCTAGCAACCATTGCAACATTGACGGCTATACAAAGGAGAAGTGTTGGAAATTTCCTCTAGAGCTTAACCCGAAGAACAAGAAGAACCTCATGTCCACCGATTTGAGCAACCAAGTTTAAAGCACCTTGGACATGGATGAGAATATTTTTTGTATGTCATTGTAGAAGGAGATGAATCTGAGTAGCCTTCAACAATAGGAAGAGAAATAAATGATCAAACTCTTCCACATAAAGACATAGGTTAAGAAGACAAATATTTATGCTCTATTTGACTTAGGATCATAGGCGAATCTCCTTGCAACATATATGGTTAGAAAATTAATATTAAAATTTAATGATCATCCAATCCCATATCCATTAGGATGGTTAAATAAGGATGCATATTTTAATGTAAAATTAGATTTTCTATTAGTGTTGATTTTATTGTTGAAGTAGAACTAGATGTGGTTCCCCTTGATGTATGTGGAGTAGTGTTTTAAAGTACCTACATCTACATGTGAGTTGCAATATTCATACGGAGAGCCAACCAATATCATCTTGTCAAGGATGGAAAATAATTTACCATCAACATGCACAAAGGAAAGTCAAAACTTTCATTGGTAAGTGCCAACCAAGCCAAAAAATTGATCAGTTCCAGTAAGAAGTATGTTTTACTATTTTTAAGAGAAAATTAGTTTATAAAAGATTTTGTAAGAGGCAAGAAATCCTTAGAAGGGTGTACTAAGAAATAGAAACAACAATTGGAAGAGTTGCTACATGCATATAAGGATGTGTTCAAGGAGCATAAAGGGTTACCACTGAAAAGAGAAGTGGAGCATGAGATCCAGCTATCGTTGGACTCCCCATTACCAAATATAGGTTGTACAAGTAGTTTGTTATAGAATCAAGTGAGGTGAAGAAACAATTGCAGCAACTACTGGAATAGGGTTTCATTCACCTGATTACATCACCATGTGGGTCACCCATCATCATTGTGCCAAATAAGGATGGGACTTACCAAATGTGTATTGATTACAGGGCCTTGAACAAAACCATGCTAAAGAATAGGTGCCCCTTACCCAGGATAGATAATCTATTGGATTAGATGCAACAAGAAAAGTACTACACCAAGCTAGACTTAAAGTCTGGATATCACCAGGTTCAAGTCAAAGAATAAGATACTTAGAAAACTACCTTCAAAATCAGGTAAGGTTTGCATGCGTGGTTAGTCATGCCATTCGTCCTATGCAATGCACCAACTACATTTATGATGTTAATGAATGATATATTGCACCCTTTTATAGATTCATTTTCTATTGTCTATTTGGATGATATACTAGTATACATTGCTACCTAGGAGGAGCACATCTCACATTGGATGTAGTTGTTGGAGACATTAAAGAAACACCAATTTCTAGCAAGTCTCAAAAACTATGATTTTGGAAACAATATTTGGTGTATTTGGGATATGTGAAAGGTGGAGGAGAGCTAAATATAGATCTTGTGAAGATGGAGGCTATCATGAAATGGTCGATGCCCACTAATGTTTCTAAGATTAGGAGTTTTGTTGGGTTTTCATAATACTTAAGTAAGTTCATAGCCTCATTTTGAGTAGTGGTAATTCCACTCCACACCATAACAACAAGTGGTAAGAGTTTCTAGTAGGGAAAGGGTTAGTAGAGGGCCTTTGAGGAGCTAAAGAAGACTATTAGTCAAGCACCTGTTCTCGCATTGCCAAACTTGTAACAATCCTTCAAAGTGGATACAAATGTGAGTGGGTGTGTTATGGGAGCAGTCTTGATGCATAGAGGAAGGCTTGTATGCTACCATTCTGAAGTATTTCATGGGGAAGTTCTTAAATACCCTACTTATGATAAGGAGGTCTATACCTTGGTAAAATTTGTGAAGAAGTGAAAGCACTATCTGATGGGAAAGGAGATAGTGATCCACACAGATCACCAACCACTATAATACCTATAGGCCCAGAGTAAACTACAATAGACCATGCATTACAAGTGGATGGGGTTTATACAATAGTTTCATTTAGTGATTAAGCACAAGAAGGGAAACACAAAAAAATTGGCCAACATTTTTTAAGGACATCCACATCAAATATCACAACTTTGGGAACTCTGATGCACATGGAGCCATTCACCCATTATGCATACAAATAGGCATATCCAAAGGATGAGGAATTCAAGGAGGTGTTTTAGCAGTTGGATAGTCAAATTTAGATGCACAATGGAAACAACACCATTGAGTACCATCTCCAAGATGGGTTACTTTATAGGTTGTGTTATCTCAAAATCAGGCCCTGGAAGGCTGCAGACCAGGAAGACTTCAAGTAACTATTTCAAACCTACTTTAGGCTGAGGCTTAGCCTCCTCAACCTGAGAGGGCTCTCTCTAGATGGGTTAATGATTTTGATTAAGATAAGATGGCTAACTCTTTGTGAAATAACTGTGACAAATATAGATGCTGGAAAAACATTAAACAAGTTTCCATTGGGCCTATGGAGTCAACAACACCTCAATAAACAAGGATCTTGACTTTACATAGAAGTCAGGGCATTCAGCATTTGAATATTCAGAACACAACTCATATGAAACCACAGTTTATAAATGCATACAGGAAATCAGAGCACAATCAGTGAATTCTGAGTGATTATACATTTATACAACTGTAAAAATTTAGGAAAGGACAAGATCACACATTCTGAACATAGAAATCCTTCATGAATCTTGAGAAGTAAAGCCAAATTATATTACTGAAACTCTGCCTTTACATAAGCCAAATACAATGTTCTGTCATAAAGTTTTCCAACCTTGATTACATCTCTGTTTCAGCTATATGTAGAGCTCTTATTCTAACAGATCGAAATTCCTCCTCCAGCATGAGGGGAATTCGAAATCTACTTCTATTACTGACCACTCTTAAACTTTAACTACTTAATAAATACAACAAAGTGTTGACTGGAGTTTTTAGAGATCTACATCAAATAGGATTCTAACACCATGTTACATGCATGATGGCTTTACTTAAGATGATTTCGTTCTCTGACATCTGGTTCCCTTCTGGCGGTGGCTGTGATGGACCTTTAATGCTTCATGTTGCTCTTCGATATCACATGTTTTCCAATGCCCTGAAACATAGGAAACTGCCCTTGTTTGTCGGTCCTTGGTTTGCCTCAAAATGTTCGAATCCAAAGAAGCATGTCCTTTATCTTTGATTATCTAAAATGTAACAGATGGCCACGTCCTTGATGTGTTGTCCACCTCCTTTATGTGTAAGGGCAAAAACTCTTTTAAGCTGTTTTGACATATTTTGAACTGTAGTAAATGTGATCACTTTAGAACAAAAGTCTAGAGTTGATTTTGAATATATGTTTCCTCCACCTGTTTGTGGTGCCCCTTCTTGTGGTCAGCATATGACATTTCCCAAATTCCAGAAACCTGCCTAGGTGAATTACTCCCTGCCCATTGGACATGGTCTCTTATATCAGAGTCAAAATTCAGTTGTTTTTCCCTGAACCTTAACTGTTTTTACATTCTGTAATGCTACCTGGAAATGCAATCTCCTCTGGAGTGTTCAATTTGTGAATTCTTTTGAGCTTCTTGTAGGAGATATACGAGTAGAAACACGGGAACGGTTACTCTCAGCTTCTGCAGGACTATGTTTTGTACAAGACTGAGCAGAATGACCCAATTATTTACATTTATAGCACCTTGTAGTTCCCACTACTGATGTATGATTTCGTGAAGACAGTTTTAAAGAAGAAAAGTTCTCTGAATTTCTACTCTTCTTGAATCCATTCTGTAACCACTTTAAATTCCCCTGAACTTGAAGTTTCAAAAATAAAAACATCTGTCGTTAGAGTCAAAAAGGTTGAGGAGCTGATGCATTTCCTTAATTGCAACTCTGGGACCTGGTAATGTTCTCCCATCTCCTTAAATGAAACAAAAAACTATCTCCAGTCCGGTTCATATAAGGATCCAAGTCCATCTCTAAAGAAGTGTCAGTGCTTGTGGTATTGTAGAGGCATAAGACAACATTCTCTGCACTCCTTGAATATAAAGCAAAGTTGACAGATCCATCCCTGCCCATTGAAAATCCAAGAGGATCTGGTTTTCCTCGACCAAAACCAACAGGCGGACAAAAATTCTTACCCAAATGAGTCCTGACCCAAAGATCATTGGAACTCTTTAATACAAATGTAAGAAATAAAGGTGCTTGGCTTGAATCAAATGCTAAGTCCAGGGTATGGGAACCTGTAGGATCTTGCTGGAATGGAGTTTTCATAAATTTCTGTTTATTTACAGTCACATATGTCGTACCATTAGATACACTAGCAGCATCCAGAACTATCAATCTTGAAGAATTTGACAGATATAGACCCCAACGCAAACATAGATCACGGTCCAGATCACCAAATCTTCGTGGCAAGAAAACTTCAATGGTTACTTTGTATATTGTATCCACTCTTCCAAATGTGGGACTATTCATTTGATTTCGTCCCTGAAAGCTTCCAACAATCAACTGAAATATTTCCCTCATTAAATCATCATTATATGGTGCTTCAGGTGCCGTTATTCTAGTGGTTTCACTAAAGCAAGTAACAACAATGAGCCTGACATCTTTGTCAATGTTACATCCAAATTTGAAGCACGAAGAGACAAAAGGGAGCTTCTTCTCACACTTGGCTTAAAACCAGCCTGGAAACTCTTCCACCAAGCTCCAGACTCTTCACAATTAACTATCTTTTGGCAAGCCCTGTAATAGGATCGAAAAGATTGTTCATGAAGCTTTTCCCACAATCTTCTAATGGCCACATGATCAGATAAATCTATCCCTGTGTCTTCAAGATATTTTTTCTGCTTTTCGTTGGTTATGACATTCTTTGAGGTTTGGAATACCAGAACAGCTGGAGCCATCTTTTAAAGCCTCATCTAGAAACCTTAACCATACAAAAAGTTCACAGACTTCATTTTTCATGAGTCGGTAATGTTCATCAAGCCAACCTTGGATTGGCTCCTCTTCAATTTCAGCAATAATCTCACGGATACTAAACTTAATAGCACCAACCTTTAGCAATCCACTATTTGAATGCTTTGATCTTTTTGCTTGAGAGGGATAATGATTGTTTGTCAACAGCCATAACTAGCTTCAGGCCATGGAGCATATCTTCAACGGCATCCTCAATTGCACGGCATTCTTAATTGCACATAATTTTAACTAGTCTTCATTTCCGAAATGTAGTGACAAGCATTTGTAAACGACTCATTTAACAACCAGAATGATATTTGTTCAATATCCTTGGGCATTGGATTCCCCGTGCACAGGTAGACAGCTTCTTCAGTTACATGAGGAGAAGCCATCTGTGTAGACTGCAAAATATTAAGAGCCTTTTTCAGGTCACCACAGCTAAGCCTCACTATTGCAGACAAACCATCCTCTGTGACATCAAGCCTTTCTTTAGTTATGACATGTCGTAGCCGCTCCGTAACATTGGCAGGATCAAGAGGAGCAAACCGAAATCGTGTGCACCTTGATTGCAAAGCTGGAATAATCTTATTGACATAATTGCAGATGAGAGCAAACCTTGTGCTCTTTGTGTTTTTCTCCATAACCCTGCGCAAGGAAAACTGAGCATCTTTTGTCATGGCATCTGCCTCATCCAACAAGACTAGTTTTACACTCGACTTTGCACCAAAACTGAAACTCTGAGTGCTTGCAAAATCCTGAATTTGATTGCGAACAACTTCAATTCCCCGATCATCCGAAGCATTCAATTCCAGGATCATGTTCTGGTACTGACTCCCTTAAAGCTTGCGTGCGACAACCAACACAGTTGATGTCTTCCCGGTACCAGGTGGACCGTAAAGAAGGAAGATCTCTGCAAACACCAGTGACCAGTAACTTCACCATCAACATTTGAACCGTATATTATAAGGTTTCCAGCATATTTGTGACCACCAACATGTGAGCATGAACACACAGCTACATGAACTTTGAGGCTTCGAGATTCTATATCTTCTTTTGAAACTTGCAATCTGAGCTTACGACGACACCTAATGACCTAATGATAAGGATAAGCGGTCGAATTGACAGGCAAAGGGTATAAGCTGATCACTGATAATGGATTTTGATGGATATGACAGCTGTGTAAGATTGGCTACGGATTAGGACAAATCCCCGATTTCGTAGCGCAGCGAGTACAAAATATGAATTATGCGCTACGAAATCACTTAAAACATGTTGCGCTGCGAAACTGATAAAAAGGATTTATGTGCTGCGAAACCACTTTAAAATGATTACAGGCGCTACGAAATCACCTAGACAATTTCAGCTTTGAAACGAGTTTGGACATATGATATCCATGTGAGATGTGAGACCAATGATAGACTAAGACAGAGAATTGACCCCTTTATACATACCAACAATGCTCTTAACAAGACTCCTATTCAAACTATTTAGACTCTAAAACCAGATGAAAAGACTAGACCCAAAATTGACACCAACCCTTTGACAAACAATCGAACTGATGTGAAAAATTTAAAATTTTTTCTTGAGTGATAACAGTGGCTCCACTTGGGATAGTGTGCTCCTGCGGTACACTAAGAACATGCAGGTCCAGTGCTTTGTCTTCTTTATTACAAACGGAAATTTGCTTGACAACATCCCTTTCCAGCGTTTTGGGCCTTCACCTCGGGCTTAAACTTGAGGATCACTGTGGGAAAAAGAGATCTACCACTACTGAAAAAATGCTCAGTCAACCTTGAGCTTATTTGCACTTTTCTACCTACCTACCCTATCAGCTGCAAGCTCCACTTGTAGCTCAAGCAACATGATATTTCCAATAAAGCCAATCAATTGTCTTCTCTGATATTGGAGGCTCTTGACTGCATTCAACCTCAAAATAACCATGGTAGTGAGATGACCAAATCAACTCATAGTATACTTGATCTTCATAATGCAAATGAAAATGAAAGACCGGAGTGCAAAGCTTGTCCATATATTCACTTATAGGGTCAAAGAATACATGGTTATGTTGATGATCATTAGAACATTCTACATCTTTAGACAACTGATTCTCAACCACACAAGATTCTTTCGATATGCTATCGAACTGCTTTTCTGAATGCTGCCTACAAACAATGTAATTTTTCTCTTTCTTATGATCATTTATTGCTGTAAGCTGCTGAGAAGTTTGACATAAAAAACCAACCTTTTCCTCTGCCTGAGGGTCGTAAAAGCTATCTTCCAGTACTTCTTCTTGCTGTTTGTAATCATTTTTATCTTCATTATGATTCGAAGACTGGAAATACTGCTGCATCTCTTCATTCATATCAAAGGATGAAACATGGTTTTCACAAGTAAACCCCTGCTGCTCTTCATGCTGCGTTTCATGAGATGTTATACTTTCTTCTTGGTGCTGAAATGCATTGTTATGAAGAGCCTCTAAAATTTCTTCATCCATAAATTCATCATCATCATAACAATCCTCCAAGTGTTGAATAAGACTTAAAGAATGTCTACAACAATCTTTGAGCAACAATAAGGAAGGATAACATTCTTTATACATCTCATAAAATTCATCATGAAAACTAGCAAGCGAATATATTGAACCATTTTCCAAATTTTTATACCGAGACCATGCTTTTCCTTCTAAAGTTGTCATAAACATCTTCATGAGACAATCTTCAGGGAAATGAACCTTAAGACTGCGTACATGCATATGAAACCTAACCAAATGAAGAGCAGCATCATCTTTCTTTTCATCTTTGAATATTGGAAGATCCTCTAACCAATCAACCTTTGGCATAGGATTTGGAAAACCAGGGATATGAGACCGATTCATAGGAGCATACCTGGCATTCATTCTTGCAGTGGAACTCATTTTGAAACTTCATCAAGCTACTGATCTTCTAGCAATGGAGTCACCTTCTAATTTTTTATTTGATGTGTGGAGTCGCCAAGGTAGTTTTGCAGCCTCAAAAAGATGTCTGAGCTCCTGCTACCTTCAGAAGTTCAACCATTTATTTCGGGAATGAATAAACTTCAGACTCCTGGCAGACGCACCAAAATGTTATCTCAAAATCAGGCCCTGGAAGGCTGCAGACCAGGAAGACTTCAAGTAACTATTTCAAACCTACTTTAGGCTGAGGCTTAGCCTCCTCAACCTGAGAGGGCTCTCTCTAGATGGGTTAATGATTTTGATTAAGATAAGATGGCTAACTCTTTGTGAAATAACTGTGACAAATATAGATGCTGGAAAAACATTAAACAAATTTCCATTGGGCCTATGGAGTCAACAACACCTCAATAAACAAGGATCTTGACTTTACATAGAAGTCAGGGCATTCAGCATTTGAATATTCAGAACACAACTCATATGAAACCACAATTTATAAATGCATACAGGAAATCAGAGCACAATCAGTGAATTCTGAGTGATTATACATTTATACAACTGTAAAAATTTAGGAAAGGACAAGATCACACATTCTAAACATAGAAATCCTTCATGAATCCTGAGAAGTAAAACCAAATTATATTACTGAAACTCTGTCTTTACATAAGCCAAATACAATGTTCTGTCATAAAGTTTTCTAACCTTGATTACATCTTTGTTTCAGCTATATATAGAGCTCTTATTCTAACAGATCGAAATTCCTCCTCCAGCATGAGGGGAATTCGAAAGCTACTTCTATTACTGACCACTCTTAAACTTTAACTACTTAATAAATACAACAAAGTGTTGACTGGAGTTTTTAGAGATCTAAATCAAATAGGATTCTAACACCGTGTTACATGCATGATGGCTTTACTTAAGATGATTTCGTTCTCTGACATCTGGTTCCCTTCTGGCGGTGGCTGTGATGGACCTTTAATGCTTCATGTTGCTCTTCGATATCACATGTTTTCCAATGCCCTGAAACATAGGAAACTGCCCCTGTTTGTCGGTCCTCGATTTGCCTCAAAATGTTCGAATCCAAAGAAGCATGTCCTTTATCTTTGATTATCTAAAATGTAACAGATGGCCACGTCCTTGATGTGTTGTCCACCTCCTTTATGTGTAAGGGAAAAAACTCTTTTAAGCTGTTTTGACATATTTTGAACTGTAGTAAATGTGATCACTTTAGAACAAAAGTCTAGAGTTGATTTTGAATATATGTTTCCTCCACCTGTTTGTGGTGCCCTTTCTTGTGGTCAGCATATGACATTTCCCAAATTCCAGAAACCTGCCTAGGTGAATTACTCCCTGCCCATTGGACGTGGTCTCTTATATCAGAGTCAAAATTCAGTTGTTTTTCCCTGAACCTTGACTGTTTTTACATTCTGTAATGCTACCTGGAAATGCAATCTCCTCTAGAGTGTTCAATTTGTGAATTCTTTTGAGCTTCTTGTAGGAGATATACGATTAGAAACACGGGAACGGTTACTCTCAGCTTCTGCAGGACTATGTTTTGTACAAGACTGAGCAGAATGACCCAATTATTTACATTTATAGCACCTTGTAGTTCCCACTACTGATGTATGATTTCATGAAGACAGTTTTAAAGAAGAAAAGTTCTCTGAATTTCTACTCTTCTTGAATCCATTCTGTAACCACTTTAAATTCCCCTGAACTTGAAGTTTCAAAAATAAAAACATCTGTCGTTAGAGTCAAAAAGGTTGAGGAGCCGATGCATTTCCTTAACTGCAACTCTGGGACCTGGTAATGTTCTCCCATATCCTTAAATGAAACAAAAAACTATCTCCAGTCCAGTTCATATAAGGATCCAAGTCCATCTCTAAAGAAGTGTCAGTGCTTGTGGTATTGTAGAGGCATAAGACAACATTCTCTGCACTCCTTGAATATAAAGCAAAGTTGACAGATCCATCCCTACCCATTGAAAATCCAAGAGGATTTGGTTTTCCTCGACCAAAACCAACAGGCAGACAAAAATTCTTACCCAAATGAGTCCTGACCCAAAGATCATTGGAACTCTTTAATACAAATGTAAGAAATAAAGGTGCTTGGCTTGAATCAAATGCTAAGTCCAGGGTATGGGAACCTGTAGGATCTTGCTGGAATGGAGTTTTCATAAATTTCTGTTTATTTACAGTCACAGATGTCGTACCATTAGATACACTAGCAGCATCCAGAACTATCAATCTTGAAGAATTTGACAGATATAGACCCCAACGCAAACATAGATCACGGTCCAGATCACCAAATCTTCGTGGCAAAAAAACTTCAATGGTTACTTTGTATACTGTATCCACTCTTCCAAATGTGTGACTATTCATTTGATTTCGTCCCTGAAAGCTTCCAACAATCAACTGAAATATTTCCCTCATTAAATCATCATTATATGGTGCTTCAAGTGCCGTTATTCTAGTGGTTTCACTAAAGCAAGTAAAAACAATGAGCCTGACATCTTTGTCAATGTTACATCCAAATTTGAAGCACGAAGAGACAAAAGGGAGCTTCTTCTCACACTTGGCTTAAAACCAGCCTGGAAACTCTTCCACCAAGCTCCAGACTCTTCACAATTAACTATCTTTTGGCAAGCCCTGTAATAGGATCGAAAAGATTGTTCATGAAGCTTTTCCCACAATCTTCTAATGGCCACATGATCAGATAAATCTATCCCTGTGTCTTCAAGATATTTTTTCTGCTTTTCGTTGGTTATGACATTCTTTGAGGTTTGGAATACCAGAACAGCTGGAGCCATCTTTTAAAGCCTCATCTAGAAACCTTAACCATACGGAAAGTTCACAGACTTCATTTTTCATGAGTCGATAATGTTCATCAAGCCAACCTTGGATTGGCTCCTCTTCAATTTCAGCAATAATCTCACGGATACTAAACTTAACAGCACCAACCTTTAGCAATCCACTATTTGAATGCTTTGATCTTTTTGCTTGAGAGGGATAATGATTGTTTTTTAACAGCCATAACTAGCTTCAGGCCGTGGAGCATATCTTCAACGACATCCTCAATTGCACGGCATCCTCAATTGCACATAATTGTAACTAGTCTTCATTTCCTAAATGTAGTGATAAGCATTTGTAAACGACTCATTTAACAACCAGAATGATATTTGTTCAATATCCTTGGGCATTGGATTCCCCGTGCACAGGTAGACAGCTTCTTCAGTTACATGAGGAGAAGCCATCTGTGTAGACTGCAAAATATTAAGAGCCTTTTTCAGGTCACCACAGCTAAGCCTCACTATTGCAGACAAATCATCCTCTGTGACATCAAGCCTTTCTTCAGTTATGACATGTCGTAGCCGCTCTGTAACATTGGCAAGATCAAGAGGAGCAAACCGAAATCGTGTGCACCTTGATTGCAAAGCTGGAATAATCTTATTGACATAATTGCAGATGAGAACAAACCTTGTGCTCTTTGTGTTTTTCTCCATAACCCTGCGCAAGGAAAACTGAGCATCTTTTGTCATGGCATCTGCCTCATCCAACAAGACTAGTTTTACACTCGACTTTGCACCAAAACTGAAACTCTGAGTGCTTGCAAAATCCTGAATTTGATTGCGAACAATTTCAATTCCCCGATCATCCGAAGCATTCAATTCCAGGATCATGTTCTGGTACTGACTCCCATAAAGCTTGCGTGCGACAGCCAACACAGTTGATGTCTTCCCGGTACCAGGCGGATCGTAAAGAAGGAAGATCTCTGCAAACACCAGTGACCAGTAACTTCACCATCAACATTTGAACCGTATATTATAAGGTTTCCAGCATATTTGTGACCACCAACGTGTGAGCATGAACTCACAGCTACATGAACTTTGAGGCTTCGAGATTCTATATCTTCTTTTGAAACTTGCAATCTGAGCTTACAACGACACCTAATGACCTAATGATAAGGATAAGCAGTCGAATTGATAGGAAAAGGGTATAAGTTGATCACTGATAATGGATTTTGATGGATATGACAGTTGTGTAACATTGGCTACGGATTAGGACAAATCCCCGATTTCGTAGCGCAGCGAGTACAAAATATGAATTATGCGCTACGAAATCACTTAAAACATGTTGCGCTGCGAAACTGATAAAAAGGATTTATGTGCTAGGAAACCACTTTAAAATGATTACAGGCGCTATGAAATCACCTAGACAATTTCAACTTTGAAACGAGTTTGGACATATGATATCCATGTGAGATGTGAGACCAATGATAGACTAAGACAGAGAATTGACTCCTTTATACATACCAACAATGCTCTTAACAAGACTCCTATTCAAACTATTTAGACTCTAAAACCAGATGAAAAGACTAGACCCAAAATTGACACCAACCCTTTGACAAACAATCGAACTGATGTGAAAAATTTAAAATTTTTTCTTGAGTGATAACAGGTTGCATATGTAATTTGTCCCTAAATGTGAGTGATTGAAGCCGATTAGAGAGGCTAACACCTCCAAGCTTGCAAGGAACTTTGGTGTAGGGAAGAAAATGACCAACTTGTAGAGGTATGTGTAGTGGCCCAAGATGCAAGAACAAGTAGCTAGGTTCATAGAGCATGCATGATTTTTTCTACGAGCAAGTCTAATAACACGAAATAGGTTCTATATCATCCCTTATTTGTACCCACTCATCCTTAAGCAAGCATTTCCATGGGATTTGTGGGAGGTTTACCAACAACCAGAAAGGGACATGACTACATGTTCATGGTAGTTGACAGGTTCATCAATATGTTTGTTTGATGCCTTTTAAAAAGACCATCAATGGATAAGAAGCAACAAACTTGTTCTATGGACAAGTCTGTGTGCACTTTGGGATACCAAGGAACATTGTTTCATATAGGGAAATAAGATTTCTTAGTGAACTTTGGACTACATTGTAGGATAATATGGACACTAAGTTAAAGAGGTTTAAAACATTCCATCCACAGACAAATGGGAAAATAGAAGTAGTCAACGGGACTTTGATGCAACTTTTGACGAGTTATAATCAAAAGCATATAAATATCTAGGAGGAAAATCTGGTATACATACAACACTCTTATAACATAGAATTCCATACTTCTACTGGTAAGTATCCATTTGAAACGTGTTTTGGATATTTGTTTCCTTCACCTTTGGATATTACATATGGGAAATAGGGAGGAGAGAGAGAGGATATTACAGGGGGTTCCTTGAGGGCTAAAAATTTTGTAGAGAAGATCAAGCATATCCATATACAAGTACAAGAGACATTGCAGAAGTCATAGGAAAAATATAAGGCCAGGCATGATCAACACAAAAGAGATAAATTGTTGAAGGTGGAAGATAGAGTATGGCTATAGTTGAACAAGAAGAGGCTACAGGGTCTTGGTAAGAGAAACAATGCTTTGTGGTATGGTCCCTTCGAGATATTAGAAAAGGTGGGTGATAATTCTTATCAACTCAATATACCACCATACATGCACATTTACTCAACTATGAATGTAGAGAATCTCAAACTCTATGAGCCTTCCATTCTAGATTAGGAATAAGAACAAGTCCTACCTTCTTTGGATGATTTAGCTCACCAGATGCTTAGGTAGAGTTGACAGAAGATATAATTTTTCAAAAGAGGTCTAGAACTATGAGACAAGGGAAGTAAGACCTTTGGTAGGTTGGGTTCAAAGGAAAACTTCGAGGAAAAGCTAAATGGTACACCGAAGAGAAGGTGGAGGGAAAATTTCTCACCTTATTTAGTAAAATCTTTTGTGGACCAAAAACCTCCAAAAATTGGGAGATGTGATCCATATTGGATCATTATATTGTTTTCCATCCATCTCGATGCATTTAGAGTGGAAAAATTGGAGGAATCAACTCACAAGACATTTTTTTACCACGGTACCCAATTTGGCAAATTAGGGTTTGAAACCTTCCAGGAGCATTCTGAGGCATCAAACGATGTTTTGTGGGGTAAAACTGTCTTGCTTTATTTTGAACCATTTTTTTATATTCTACACATAGATACCTTTACAAAGACACGATAATTGCCTCATAAGAGTTTGTATGCAAAATTTATGCCGATAAGAAGTTGACCTCACTGTTTTCACCACCATAATTCAAGAGGATGTCACGTCAGCTCCTATTATTTATGGAAAAAAGGTTATCCATGTGATTATGATGAAGAATAATTTAGAAGAGTCCATATTGTAACTCTAGTTAAGATTTGAGGTAGTCAAACATAACCACTAATAGGTTATCAGTCTATGTTATAACCGAGACACTAGGAGGAAAAGGGGTTCCATTCTTTCAAGTGCATTTGTTCCATAGATGAGAAAAAATAGCTAAGAGGGATAGGAGATAGAGAAAATAGAGAGGATTTGTGCATTGTAGTAGCCTATGGGCCACATGCCATACTTCTTTGTACTCACAACCATTTTCTATTTAGAGAAAGAGAGTAAAGTGACCTCACCTTCTAGCTGGGTTTTCTCTCGAAAGGGTTTCCTAGGTCATATCTTGTATCAAATCATGGTTTGTGAGTTTTATTTCATTGTTTTCTATTTTTTGCATAATTTTACTTTGCATGCATACACAATTAACCATAATCTTTTGATTCAGTTTCTGGAGAATCCACAGTATGAACATTTTTATGCCAACGTTTCAAATCCCAACTGGGATCCATCATCAGGGCTTATGAATGATGATAAAAGAAGAGCTGCTTGGAAGGAAATAAATATTAATGAGGATAATAAATTTTTAGGATCAGCAGAATGTCGGCTGAATATTAATATTTAATTTTTTAATTTATTTATTAATTAATTATTCATTAATTATTTATTTTTATTTTATTGTTGAGTTAATTAATTTAAAATTCAAAACCTAAAGGGAAATAATAATTAAATTTTTTTAAGGGGTTCCTCTTAGACCAATAGTTAATACTATTGGTTCCCCAACCTATGAGCTCGCTAAGTATGTTGCTAAAATTCTTAAGCCCCTTGTCAGAAAGACTGATTCCTTCATCAAAGACTCCCTCGACTTTGTGAATCTTATTAAAAATGAGAAGATAGACCAGGATGACATTCTTGTTAGCTTTGATGTAGTATCCTTATTCACCAAGATTCCTCTTGATGAAGCCATTCAAGTTATAAAAGATGTTACTGATCCAGGGACTGCAAAATTGGCTGAAATCTGCTTGAGGTCAACTGTGTTCACCTTCCAAGGAATATTTTATGAGCAGACATCTGGTGTGGCAATGGGATCACCCCTTTCGCCAATCGTGGCCAATCTTTACATGGAATACTTTGAGAAGAAAGCCCTTGAATCATACCCCTTAAAACCAGCCTGGTGGAAGCGATTTGTCGATGATACCAATATAAAATGGACTCATGGTAAAGCAGAACTTGACAAGTTTTTCATGCACCTAAATTCTATCTCTCCAGAAATAAAATTTACTATGGAACTTGAAGAAAACATGAGCATCCCATTTTTAGATGTTCTCATCATCAGAAAAGAGGATGGCACTTTAGGGCATAAGGTGTTCAGGAAGTCAACCCACACAAAAAGTTACCTCCATGCTGATTCCCGCCATCACCCGGCCCAGAAGTTTGGTGTTCTAAACACTCTTGCTATCAGAGCCCTTCGAATTTCTGACTCTGAGCATCTGAATGAAGAAGAGAAGCATTTAGTTTCAACCTTTAAGAGTATAGGCTTCAAAGAACAAGAGATTAAAAGAGCCATAGAGAAAGCTGAGAGAAGGTTGTTATCTCATGAACCTAAGGCTCATGACCAACCTCATTGTGGTAAGGTTTTTCTACCTTATATCCATGGAGTTACAGACAAAATCGCTAAAATCCTAAAGAAGAAAAACATAATCACACATTTTTGAGCTCTTGGAACTATTAGGCAAGGTATGAGGTCTGTAAAAGATGATATTGACAAACATCAGCTTAAAGGAGTCTATAAAATAGATTGTTCATGTGGAAAAAGCTACATTGGTGAAACAGGTCGCTCCCTACAGACGAGGCTCAAGGAACATGGCGCTGATATTAGGAATGAAAGGTCTCGTACTTCAGCCTTGGCAGAGCACTCCTCAAAAACTAAGCACCATATCTGCTTGGAAAGCGCCTCAATTGTCGCAAGGGAAGAGCAGCATCATAGACGAAAGATCAGAGAAGCACTTGAAATTATCAAGCATCCTCATAATCTGAACAGAGACAATGGTGTGGAGATTAGCAGGAGCTGGCTCCCCTTAATCAGGGAAATCAAGATCGCCAACCCGTCCCAGGTATAGCATATCTTCTACCTTATCATTATCTATTAAAAATTTTATTCTTAACTAAAAATAAAAATTATAATAATAAATAAACAAATAATTATATAATAAATAAATAAATCATAATATATGAATAAATAAATCTTAATAAAATGTTAATATTTTATTTATCATATTAATTATTAATTATGTCGTAATATTAATTAATATTAATTATCAAGTATTAATATTAATTTCTCTTCTTTAATTTTTAAGTGATTAATTAAGTATCATTAATATTTATTAACGCTATCATTAATAATATTGATTGATTAACATTATTAACATTTATTAATATTAATTAGTTTAATATAATTTTTATAGCAATTAATTGATATATTATTTATTATTAATATTAATTACTTTTAATTAATTACTAAGTGATTACTAATTTAATATTTTAACATTATTAATTAAGTATTAATATTTTTAACACTATTAATATCTATTAACATTAAGGAATTTAGACTTCTGTGATCCATAACATGAAGGGCGTATATGTCATTCCATGTTCCTGTGGGACCCCTTATATTGGTGAAATTGGTCGCTCTATCAATCAACGTATTAGCGAGCATTCAGCTGACTTAAGACATGGTAGAACCAAATCCTCTGCCCTAGCTGAACATGCGGGGAAGACTATGCATCATGTGTGTATAGAGGATGCTCAAGTCATTGCCAAAGTTGCGCAGTTTCACCATCGCAAATTTAGAGAGGCCCTGGAAATTGAGAAAAGGCCGAACAATCTTAATAGGGATGATGGCTGGAAGATTAGCAGTTGCTGGGTCCCAGCCTTGTCTTCCTAGCCTCCTCTTTCCCCTTTGGTTAGGTCTTAGGGTTTCTATCTTCCCTCTCCTCAATTTCTGTTCTTGGCGGGTGTGTCTTGGATTGCAGGAGGTAGTAATTTGGTTTTAGTAGTTTCGGGCCAATTATGGCTTTTATCCTATCCGAGGGGGTAATTTAAAATTTGATCAGATTCCTTGCTTTGTTTTTTAACCTAGTTATTTCCTTTAACTGAATTCATATGTATTTAATTAAAATAAACCTTTTAAACCTTGTAAGTAAATAATTTTAGTAATAAATATTGATTGTTTAATGGATATAAATTACTAGGTTAGATTAACATGTACTTTAATTATGGTATTTACTTAACTAGAATACTATTTATAAGATAAAAATTATTAAGTAAATATAGAATATTTAATAAACATAATTAGTGTATGAACTTATCATAATTAATAAAAATGTTTTAAATTTAGAGGAGATCTAGTTCACCTTTGGACCCTGAATTTTAATAATTATTACACAGTTACCTATTGTAACTATATTATAAGAATATTTGTAATTTAATACTATTTATTATATCTAAATAATAATAAATTTAGGTTATTTGAAGATTTAATTTATTAATGACCTTTATATTTAATTTACCTTATTTATTAATGACCAATAATTCTAGTTCACCTTTGGACCCCTTGGGTTTAAATAGTTATTATTAAATTAATACACACTTACCGATTGTAACTAATTTCTAGGAATAATAGTAATTTAATACGATTTAATTATATTTAAATAATTTGGGGATAATATTAAATATAGGTTATTTAATAAATATGATGATATAATGACCATTATATTTATTACTCAATTAACTAATAATAATTAATTATATGCTTCTATTAATAGAAATCAAGGGTTTGACTTTGATCCTCAGGTCAAAATTAGCCGTTGCAATATAGCCGTTGGAGTCTCTGCACACTCTATTTAATCAAGCTTAGCCTGATCAGTTCTTCAACTTGTCCTGACGATGAACCACACTGGTTGGTTCGAAACGCGTCGACAAAAGATTGATTATGTGATTTTGCCGAAGATATCCAGATGACCATTGTCTTTTCTTCGACGGGGCCTCTAAAGGCAATCCAGGAGCTGCGGGTGGAGGTGGAGTGCTGCTGAAACCCGATGGGTCTACTTTACTCAAGTACCATTGGGGTCTGGGAATCGAATCAAATAATAGAGCTGAGGCTCTAGCTTTGTGGCAGGGGCTGACTCTGGCTCTAAAACGGAACATTCAAACATTGACGGTCTTCGGAGACTCTCGGCTCATCATTCAAGCAATGAATTCTCCTTCGAATCAGTGGCAGATCCATTTAGGCCGAATTCTAAAGAAAATAAGACCCATGCTGGCTAAGTTTCAGAAAATCTCCTTCTTCCACATTATGAGGCAGCTTAATACTCAAGCTGATTTTGAAGCCAACCTTGGAGCTGCCAGAAGCCAAAGAACCCTATCAGTCAATTTGGAAGATTCTCTCTGCATCATCCCATAATCGGATTAACCAGTAATTCTGTTTTAACACAGAAAACCCAGAAATTTGCTTGCTGGAAATGGTGTTTCAGCAACACAGTTATTTTATCAGTTGCTGAAACTGGTGTTTCAGCAACGCCGCTCGTGGTGTTTCAGCAACGCAAAATTTTGACGTCAGGCTCTGTACATTCAATCGGACAGCTGCCCATTTCGCACGGCTCTTTCTGCTCCACGGGAAATTGCTTTGACAAAAATCAAGGCGTTGGTAGGTTAGAATGAAGACTAGAGATGGAAAACGATTTTCATACTCCCAAGTGGAAATAGCTCATATCCGATTCGCTCCTCTGGCAACAGAGTTAGAGGAAGGCTCCAGAAAGGCATACTCAGGTTGTCAGAATCAGCTGGTAACATCAAGGTAAAGAACCATCCGGCAGAGATACAGCGTTGCTTCTCCAAAAGACGACCCTGAATCAAAGATTGATCATGGAATCGTGGACTTCATGAACTCAGAGAGAAATGAAATTGAGAAACTCAATACAATGTAAATGCAAGCGGCAGCTGTTTTGCCTCCTTTTAAATAAAAATCTAACCGTTAAAGTAAAAAAAAAAAACATTTATTTTTATATTAATTAGCTTAATATATTGATTAATATAACAATTAATTAATATATTAATTATTATTAATGTTAATTACTGTTAATTCATTATTAAATGTTTATTAATTAAGTATTAATATTTATTAACTTTATTAATTAAGTATTATTAATATTTTAACCCCATTAATATCTTTTAACTTTATTAGTATTGATTATTAACCTTTATTAATATCTATTAATTTAATATATTAATTAATTTATAACAATTAATTAATATATTAATTTTCATTAATATTAATATAATTTTAAATCAAATAACTTCAAATATTGATTCAATATACTTATTTCTCTATTTTTAAAACTAATATATATATAGAAATATTTATAAATATTTCTCAAAAAAAAAAAATCATAAATAAATAAATAATAATTAAATAAAATAAAATAAATTTTTTTATTTTAACATATATTAAAATTTATTATTTCCCTTTAGGTTTTGAATTTTAAATTAATTAACTCAATAATAAAATAAAAATAATTTATTAAAAATAAAAATAAATAATTAAATGAATAATTAATTAATAAATAAATTAAAAAATTAAATATTAATATTCAGCCGACATTCTGCTGATCCTAAAAATTTATTATCCTCATTAATATTTATTTCCTTCCAAGCAGCTCTTCTTTTATCATCATTCATAAGCCCTGATGATGGATCCCAGTTGGGATTTGAAACGTTGGCATAAAAATGTTCAAACTGTGGATTCTCCGGAAACTGAATCAAAAGGTACAAACCACAGATCTCTTATAACCATAATCTATAGATCTAGAAAACTAAAGAGAAATAAAACCCTATTAGTGTATATTTTTGGAATTTTACATATAGTTTTATCAAACTTTTTGTGACAAACTATCAAGTGGAATATTCACTATAGTTTATGGATTAGAGAGAATTAATGTGGATCCATCTCACAGGGGCTTCGCGCAATGAACCATTGACATATCACATGTGTTTGTGGCATACTAAACAATACCCTTAACTTGACTACATATTGAACAATACCTCTCAAAATCACATTATTTAACCCCCTACCAATATGAACCCAATACACCTTCCCAATTAAAAAAACCCCTACTTTCACTAGATATTGTAAGTATCCATTTTTCATTAACATTTTTTATACCTCTTTATATGTTTTCATTAACTTTGAGCTCCATTTTTTATACCTCCCAATATAAAACCCTTTAACCCCTATTATATGCTCAATATATTAAGTTAGTTTTTCCTCAACATATAACCCCCAATATGAATGCACGTGGTATGGTATTGCTCCCCCAATGAAGTCCTCACGATCCATCTTAACCACAAATCTATCAATGGTCAACAGGGATCAAATATCTTGAAGTGCAAAACTCTTTTTAGGTTTTGCCTTCTAAGAGACATTTACACATCAAAACATTTGATCTCTTTGAATGCTTACTAGATTCATGATTAAGATGGATCTATAATAGTGTAAATGTCAATGAAAAAAATAAGTATTTTAAAATTGACTAGAATGAAACATATAACTACCACTCTTTTTTGAATGCCCTATCTTACCAAAAACAAAAAAACCATATTGCATATTTCTTTAAACAATATTCTTTTAAGAGACATTTACACATCAAAACATTTGATCTCTTTGAATGCTTACTAGATTCATGATTAAGATGGATCTATACTAGTGTAAACGTCAATGAAAAAAATAAATGTTTTAAAATTAACGAGAATGAAACGTATAACTACCACTCTTTGTTAAATCTCTTTGTTAAATGCCCTATCTTACCAAAAACAAAAAAACCAAAAAAACCATATTGCATATTTCTTTAAACAATATTTTATATTATAAACTAATAAACCACGTGACCACACTGCATTGCATAAATGACACATTGCACCACATGAATCCCGAGTCACAAAAATTTGACATATATATGAAAATGTAAGCTGCAATAATGACACATTTATTTATTTTAATAACTAAGGAAGTTATAAGCTGCAATAATGACACATTTATTTATTTTAATAACTAAGGAAGTTAATATTAAAAATTAAATTCATTCGACAAAGTGAATATACTAAAATCTTTGATTTTCAATAACAAAATCAAAATACAACGGGTTGCAATGATGACAAATCTATTTATTTTGATAAATAAGAAAATTAATATTCGAAATTTTATTATTCAGGTAATAAAAAACACAAAAATATATTAACTCTTTGATTTGTAATCCTAAAATTATTTTTTTTTCTGATTATTTTACCACCTTTCAATAAGAGAAAGGCCTTTATAAATAAAAAGGGTAACGGCATCCAAAGGCATGGTTGTCAAACTTGTGAATCTTTGCTCAGGGAAGGGAAGTAATGAAGAATGCCACCTTATTGCGTGCTATATTCAAGCAACTAATATCAAATTTTTGACTTGATATGGCCTTGTTATTTTTTATAATTAAAGAAGTGGATTAAACAAATTTCAATGCCATCACATAATAATTGTAACTAAGTTTATAATAATTGTAACTAAGTTTAAGATATGTTATGTTTGTGAATATTTTTATGATAATAGCGGTTTTAATGTTTATGGTAACTAATTTTGGTTCATTATATTATATTAATTAGGTAATTAATTATTTAGTTATTTTGAAATTTTATTTTTATATTTGAAAAGTTTTAAATGAAGCACTTTTAGTTTATTGTAGCTATGAAAAGTTAAACAAATTTCAATGCCATCACATAATAATTGTAACTAAGTTTAAGATATGTTATGATAATGGTGGTTTTAATGTTTATGGTGACTAATTTTGGTTTATTATATATATTTTTATTTTTATTTTTTTTCATCGAAAGAAAAAGCAGTATAGTATATTTTATGAAAAGGTAATTAATTATTTAGTTTATTTTGAAATTTTTTTTTTATATTTGAAAAGTTTTAAATGAAGCACTTTTAATTTATTTTAGTTATGATAAGTTAAAAGATGGGAAGATTCATATTTTAATGAACATTTTGAAATTGATATGTAATGTGGATGTTTAAAATACATTTAAAAAGAGTGTTTTTTTTTCAATTTATCAAAAAAAACTTATAAATTTCATCAGATTTAGGATTTGTATAATGCCTATTTCATTATGGAGTTAATGAGGGTTTGTATTAATTTAATAATACTGATTTTCTTCTTTATACTAATTAAAATCGAGAGATATTTTTGATATTCTAGATTAGGCTTGGTCAAATCATATAGTATTTTAGTTTTATTTTATCAGCCACAATTTATTCTTAAATTTGTTAATTTTTCAATAGGGCTACATTGTTCTTTTCTTTGATAATTACATTTCATTAACAATACAATAAGTTCACCCGATATGATCATTACATTATTCAGATATACACTATTATTCATCAACATATGCAATTATATAGAAAGAACAACATCATCATCATCATCAATGCATCAGAACATAAAGGAAGAAGAAAGAAAAACATGTACACACATAGAGACACCAGGATTGGTTTGGTACCAGCACAAAACCCACTATGGGGAAAACCCTTGCAAATCTTCTTCTTTGTAGATCGTCATCAAATGATTCAGAAAAATATAGTACAATGATCCATAAATTTTTTTCTGCAACAAAACAACTATGATATCCATAAAAAAGATCTAATCATGCTTGAAAACAAAAAAACTTAATTATGATGACTGTAATATGATGTCACTGACTGTAGACAAATTTTGGGAACTACTGTCACTTTGTTGAACACTAATGATCATTGAGCGAACACTGAGAGGAAAATTTGGAATATAGAAATCTCATCCATGAGTCCCGGACACAGGGAGGAGGAGTTGTGCTAGCATCTATAACAAATGCAGACGCTCTCTGCAAAACTGGATGATTGCGTCCGGAATAGCTCTTGATGCTCTCAGGTGAAATGGATGAGTGTGTCCGAGGTTAAGCATACCTAGACTTGCTTCAAGCCCTAGACGCTCTCATAAGACTACCGTGCAAGAGTCTATGGAATCCTAGATGCTCTCAGGACCACTATGTGCGAGCGTCCGAGGACTAATAAAACCTGATCTGACCCTCAAGCCCTGGGCACTCCCATAACTCACTGTGCCAGCGTCCAAGGCTCCCTAGATGCTCCCATAAGCCTATGTGCCAACATCTAGGGACTAAAATGTCCAGTTCTGTTCTAGCGTCCGAGGGATTAGAAAACCCTAAGTTAGAGTGAACCTTACGCCTATGATTTCAGACCCTTGCACAAACTCCTTCCTTCGAACCTGTGTGAACCAAGACAATAAGAGAAAAGAAGGTATCTTGATCAAATGTGTCCAAATGAGCTTGAGGTCTCTTCTATTTATAGGCTTTCATGAGGGTCCACTTGGGGTTAAGGTCGTCCTAAGCAGTTACCAATGTGGTTAGGGCTGACCCATTCCATAATACATGTATGAATAAAATAATTCATAACTCATCTTCTACTTGACCAAATTGGGTGATATTTATGTCAATTTCGGTCCTCTCGAAAAGAGGAATCTATTGCAATAATTATCTACATCATCTGATATGTCGAAAGTGGAATTTTAGTACATTTGCAAAAACTAACACTCCCTCTCAAATTAGGAGAATTCCACCTGCTAATATTTGTCCATTGATCAATATGCGAATCTGGAATCTTCAAGTGTCATCACATATCATCACAGATCATATTTGTCATGTAGTCATCATGCCATGTCCATCTCAAGTGATTCATCTTCACAAATCATCAGTGTACATCTTGATCTATCCTTATCGTATTCATGCTTATCTCTTGATTGTTCCTGCTCGTATGCAGAACATTATCGGATCTATAAGAAGAATAATTTGTTACCAGAGGGGAACTCAAGCTACCACCCTTTATCCATCAACCTGCTACCTAGAATCTCTGCCAACGGGCTACTACCCGAAATATCAACATCGATTGTCATCGGAGAGCATATCATCAGGGAGCACATCTCAACCTGGAACCACATCGGGGAGCACATATCGACCTATAATCTCATTGGGGAGATATACATTTACAGCCCCATATATAGCCATAGGATATCCAAACACATAGAGGAGAACATGTCGATCATGGGATCTCATCAGGGAGCTCAACCTCAACCTGGAATCACATAAGGTTATATCAACCCATCCTATTACCTATTGATCTTCCCATTGATGACCCTGAATAGTCATGTGGTAGAACACCTGCATCATAATCGAATTGGGTTGTACAACCCAAGTACACTCTCAACTTGTTGGCCAAACAAGGAGCGGTTTTTCCGACAAGTCGACATGCTTGTGATTATGATGCCAACTGGGGTATACTCTACAAATACCAAATAAGGGAGAAACATTCTCTGACCCTATGAATATAGGGGAGATGCATTCTCTAACCATATGGATAACATACATGGGTCATACCCTATTTTCCAGAGTTCCCTCGACCTCAGGAGCCCTCCATCTCAATTCCTCACCTTGGGATCTCAAACAGGGAGGAAGAGTTTGCTCAATGTTCTTGATCATCGTTGCTTTCATCATCAACTTGTCTCAGTAGCAGTTATTTATTATTCATACAGAACATAAAATCATGTGAGATCATATATAATAATATAAATCACAAAAGCATACCATAATCATCCTCCCTCTCAAGGAGGTGCCAACCAAAAGCTTGAGCTTATTTCAAACAACTGCACTATCTCAATGTATGAGAGTATCTCGGTCCCAATTATAAATATGTGACTTTTTGCCAATCATATCTGACTCTATGTCATCATAATTTATTCATGTCATATCCAGATCATGCTCAGACAACTCGCTAAGGAGATTCTTCATCCTGCCTAACAGCTAGGCATGCTAGCACCATCGTATTTAACCTTGGTCATGCTATGGACCTCTCATCAAATATATCATGGCAGATCTCATACATCCAAATGTGCTTATCAACAATATCATCAATACATTTGTGTAGACACATATTATAGGAAAAATATCTCATTCTAAAAAATATAACACCTCATGCAACTATTTCAAAGAATGCTTGGTGGAAACTCTATGTGAGTGAAGCAGCTCAATCATGAATTTATTCAGGTTCTATGCACATCATATATATATAGATGGATGTTCAGAACAGAACATCCATATTCAAACAACTGTCGGATTCCATGTCAAGTTCAACAACATCTTTGAACTTCAAATCGGATTATCCAAGAATTTTCATTTTCATTATTAAAAAACATTTTACAATAGCTTTGAGATATGGAATTTCTTTCCCAAATTCCAGAAATTGATTCATCATGGCATGATACATAATTTTGGGCTTTAGAATCCATCTCCCTCTGATTTATATCATGAAGGGCTCATCACTTGTCAAGAGTAGATCATCGGGATATAAAATCAAAACCATAATCAATATTAAAGCCATACCTTGGAAATCAGCATCATGAATTCATCAGATAATTGTAAAATATAGACATATCTGGATTGAAATTCTCTAAGCATAATGGATTGTTAAGACATCATAATCATCTTTACATAAATCAATGTTGTACCATCACAACAACAAAGTCAACTCATCAGAGTTTAGAAGCTAGATCATGACCATTATCAAAGTCATCAATATCATAGTATCAATTCTTTCAACCAGGAGACAAGTGGAGCTCATATCAAATCATGACTTCATCATGCCAACAAGTTGTCATCAACCATGCATTATCAATCCAAACTTGATCAAGTCATTCTCATAATCATAATACAAGTCATTTCTGTCACTAGGTGCAAATGCATACACCAAGGATGAGTCATGCAAGTTCCATTTTCATGTTGAATCACAACTATCATTACCTCAACCATTGTGCTAGGAACAAGGAGGCCAATACAAAATATTTTTTCTGAATATTCACATAAGTCATTATGCCCACATAGCATAGACATTAGGGAAAATCAATAATCGTCAAATCAGATCATTAGACATCAGGTCAAGTCCAAATTCACTATCGTAGAGAGATCTATAGTCAAAGCATATCTCAACCATCAATTCAAAATTCCAAGTTATTGTCAAGTATCATGACACAACACTAAAGACTGCTCATCTATATCAATCAACCAAATCATGCCATCCTCTTGTAGCACAAACATAGTGACATATCTATATGTATGTCCCGGTCACCTACAAACAAAAGATTAGTCTGCATGATCATGTTATGTTAGCCATACAAGATTTTCCTGCTTGCAGATATTGTTGTTATTTGCCACACATTTTTAGGATTGTAATCTCCTAGGTGAACATTTGATTCCATGCATAGTGATCAGAAATTTAACTGAACAACTTTAGAAATCATATTACAGTGATAGAATATGTTAGAGGCACATTGATTCAAACTTCAGACAACTTCAAATGATGGTCAACTATAGTCAATCCCATGAACGCTCCCTTCAGGTTAGCATGGGAGTGTCTTTAGTTGTCTGGATGCTCTCTCGGACTTAGCATGCGTGCGTCTAGGGACGAGATCTTCCAGATTTGTGACTGTGTCAGGAGCAGAGACCCTAACTTTTGTACGGGCTTCCGATCTTAGATTATGTTGCAGATCAATATTATTAGATGCACATAAATCATACTTCAACAACACATAATGAAAATAGTAATATGAGTAAGAGTCTTGAGAAGAGATTCTCCCTCTGACAATGGATCTACTTCGTTCATCCTTATTCATGTCATCAACTTGTCTCTACTAGTGTCAAGCAACAACAGATCTGCTAGATCATATATATCATGACTATCAACATTCTGACATCAATTTTTCATCAAAGGTTTAGACTCAAAGCAATAGATAGATGCAACATCATCTCACAGTTTATGAAAACAATAACACTTTCTATCAAGTCACTCCATCAAGTTAGGACATTCAATTTAATCATATGATGTCAGAACATGACCATAGTTAGTAAGAGATCTAATTATCAATATTACACTTATACTTCTCACATCAAGGTTACCATTCTCTTCATGACCAATAAGATCAAGTAAGGTCATTCAATAAAACTTTACCAAAACAACAAGAGTGTCAATCCCTCTTTCCATATGCTTTCATCATGCTTATCACAAGAATTATCAATAGACTCATGTATAAGAGTCAATGAGTTATCCTTCTATATGAAATCCATCATGACAAGTATCAAGAGTATCATTTACTAGAGTCATGGTGCTAGCCTTCTTTATAGGATTAAGATGTCCAATAGATAGATCATAGATGTTAGCCAAACATCAAGTGTATCAATGTATCAATATTAGATAACCTCATGGAATTCAAGAAGATCAAAATGTTCAACACCAGGCACATTATTTCATCATAAGAAGCATAGATCCAATTTGCTTTCATATGCATGTATGAGCCATCAAAGAATCAAACATTATCATCATACCTTAGGGCTTACCGAGCCAATATCTCAAACATACCTTGCATACCTTGTGGTATTCAAATATCTTCTCATTAGACATAGGTTGTTTGAAGCACTTTGTCATATTTTCATAAAGTACCTTGTTCCATATTTGCATCTCGAAAATGATCCTCAAGAAGGATCTACTCATCACATCACATCAAGGAGGTTAGAATCATCCATATACTCAAATACATATGTAGGAAGTACAAGCAATAAACATAATCATCATATCTATAAGTCTAACATGTAAGAAGACTTAAAATTCAAGAAATACATATCTTCAATGAGAGGTGATACTCTCCCTCTTGGACAAATTTTCAAGAGCCATCAATGTACATGGTCCATATACCAATGTTTCCTTCAAGTAACAAACTAGATCTGCTAGGGATTATCCCATCTAGGGCTTCATTAAATCTTCCACAAGTGCTTGAGCATCTTCAATTTGACTAGCTAGGTTCCATATCTCATATAGTTTCCATAAGCTAGGGTTTTTTCTCCAATTCTAACCTCATAGAATCTATCAAACCCTGATAATCAGGTTTCCTAGGGTTTTATTCAAACCATAGAATTATTTTAGCTCTCCACCATCCTCTTCTTGCTTCCATCAATGGTGTCAACATTAGGCTGATCTCCATGGATTTTCTTCAACCTACCTCTGATACCATGTTAATTTTTTCATAGGGCTACATTGTTATTTGCTTTGATAATTGCATTTCATCATTAATACATTAATTTCACCCCATATCATCATTAAATTATTCATATCTACATCATTATCCATTATAACATTCTATTATATAGAAATAACAACATCATCACCAATGCAGCGAAACATAAAGGAACAAGAGAAGAAAATCATGCACACACATAAAGACACCAGGATTGGTCTGAGACCAAGGAAAAACCCACTACAAATATTTTTCTTCTTAGATCATCATCAAATGATTCAACAAAAGAGAGTACAATGATCCATAACTTTATCTATGCAACAAAACAACTATGATATCCACAAAATAGATCTAATCATGCTTGAAAACAAAAACCCTGATTCTGATGAGTGTAATATGTTGTCACTGACTATAGAAAACTGTTGGGAACTACTGTCACTGTGTTGAACATTATTTATCACTGAGAAAACACTGAGCAGAAACTTCGAATTATAGAAATCTCATCCATGAGCCTTGAATGCAGTGAGGAGGAGCTATGTCAGTGTCTATAGCAGATCTAGATGCTTTCTGCATAACTGGATGACTGCGTCTGGAACATACCTGGAAGCTCTCAAGTGAACTAGATAAGTGTGTTTGGGGTTAAACATACCCATACCTACTTCAAGCCCTAGACGCTCTCATAAGGTTGATGTGCAAGTGTCTATGGCATCTTGGACGCTCTCAGGACCACTCTGTGCAAGCGTCTGGGGACTTATACAGCACGATAGACGCTCCCATAACTCACTATGCCAACGTCAAAGGCTCCCTCGATGCTCCCATAAGCATATGTTCTAATGTCTAGGGAATAAAATTTCTAGTTCCGTGCCAACATTTGGGGATCAAAAAACCCTAAGTTAGAGCAAACCTTACGCCTATGATTTCAGACCCTTGCATGAAATCCTTCCGTTGAACCTGTGCGAACCATGCCAATAAGAGAAGAGAATATATCTTGATCGAAGGTGTCTAAGTGAGCTTGAGCTATCTTATATTTATAGGCTTTCATTAGGGTCCACTTGGGGTTAAGGTTGGCCTAAGTAGTTACCCATGTGGTTAGGGCTGACCCATTCCATAATACATGTATGAATAAAATAGTTCATAACTCAACTTCCTCTTGACCAAATTAGTTGATCTTTAGGTCAATTTTGGTCCTCTCAAAAGGATGAATCTATTTCAATCATTATCTGCATCATATGATCTATCCAAAGTGGAATTTTACCATAGTTGGAAAAATTAACAAAATTTATATATGATAATGATTTTAATATTATCAATTAATAATAACAATAGTGAAAATAATTAATATTAATGTTATGGGGGAAATGAGCTCTGCTAGGGTTTTGAGAAGATTCTGAAGCATATGATGGCACTAGATATGCATTCTCTACAACCATCATTTTCTCATCCAAGGGATCTGACAGGGGAAATGAGCGCCTCTGCTTGGGGGGGAGAGATCCCCTCCTATCAAAGTGTGGTAGCAGGTGATGCCAGTGGAAAAATAGGAGCATTGAATGGCCATGGAGTTGGACCTAATGAGGAATATGTAATGGGATCCCAATGGTAAGCATGAATCCACGGGAAATGTCTCCCACGAGCAACAAAGAAACCAAGATTTGTGATACCCTCCAACAAACTGGAGAACTACTGCAAGTACATGAAGGATCATGCCCTGATCTGTAATTTTATTGGTATATGGCCATTGGAAAAGGATTTAATTAAGTGGATCCAGCTAAAATGGCAACCCAAAGGCCATATAGATCTGAAGCTAGGAGTTAGAGGTTTTTTCACAGTAATATTCACCAGCCTGGAGGACAAGGAGAGGATTTTTGAAAATGGCCCCTATTTTTACTACAATGCGAGACTTTTATGAGATATTGGGAGGAATGATTTAATCGAGGTCGGGAACAGTTCATGGCTACCCCAATCTGGGTTTAACTTTTCATTTTACCGGTAGATTTCTAGGATCCTGAAATTTTGGAAGGGATCGGTAACTCCATTGGAAGATTCATGAAAGTGGTTGAATCGACTTGTAGGGGGAGATACACCTCATATGACCGAATATGTGTTTACATGAATATCATTGATCCCCTCCCTGAATTTGTAGAATTGGAATACCAAGACGAGATTTGGTAGCAGCTACTAGATTATGAGAACATTGCTTTTCACTGTCATTGGTGCCATGAGTACATCAATATGTACAAGGCTTTCCCATTGAATCAAATGGAACAAAAAGTTGGGTCTCAGGCTAAAGAGATGACTTCACTACAAGAGGATATCACATAAGAAGAAGAATGCGAAACCGTTCCAAACACAACCTACAACATAGAAACAAAAATTAGAGAACAAAAATTGTTTTGAGATTTTGCAGGATTTGGGGGAAAGTTCCAAATCAGCAGATATGTCAAAAGATTCAACACAAGGGAGAGAATCGACGAAAAAAAAATCTAAGCCAAAATGGAAAGCGCAAATGGAACCCTCAGATAAGGAAGAACAGGAGTAGCCCATGGATCTCTCCACCATGGTTATTGATACATCAAAGGAGGATCTGAGTTCTGAAGAATTAGTGTTGAAAATACTACTGCACAAATGGAGGAATATGGATGAGAGGTTCATTCGGAGGATCAAAAGAAACTTTACCATGACACTTTTCAGCAATATCAAGAAAAGCAAAGTCAAAGCCACCTGATCCGCCAGATACCATTAGCTCCTAGTTGGGGGGCTCACAAGAACTTGGTAGCTAAAGCAAGGGAGGAAAGAAATGTGGAAGGAAATATCTTCAAGAATTGATCTAGATGGTAGGGGATATATTAGTCAATTCTAGATAAGTGGTACTGCTATCGACAAATTTCCATAGAATTAACAAAGTTTCCCAATGATTGTAATCTCCTGGAATGTGAGGGGCCTCAACAACCGAGGTAAACAGAGATATCTATAGGATCACCTAAAAAAGGAGAAACCTTAAATTGTGTTTCTTCAAGAAGAAAATGTTATAAGGGAAAGAATAGAAGAAATTCTCAATCGTATGCATCCCAGGTATGAAGTAATAACTTTAGATGCAAGGGGTAGTGCAGGGGTTATTTCCATTATCTGGAACCCTACTATGATTCTTTTTTACCATTGGATCAATATGCCTCATATTCTATCTAGGAGATTCAGACATATTGGGGCTAGAGAGTGGGTATTACTCTTGGCAGTCTACAACCATTACCCTCACATTCCAGGGGAGAAATAGTATTTCCTACAGAACTTAAGAAAGCTTAGAACTATGAGTGAGGAAAAACTTTGGTTTATTGGGGGATATTTTATCTCATTACCTTGTTATAGGAGAAAAAGGGTGGGATAAGATGTCAGGAGACAAAAATGGATCTTTTCTTAACCTTGATGGAGGATTTAAAACTAGTATATATTCTCACAACCAATAGGATATTTACATGGAATAACAAGAGAGGTGGGTCTCACCAAGTCACCTTCTAGTTGGATAGATTCTTGGTCTATGAAGACCTTATTAGCAAGGACATTTTCCTTGAAGCCTCTATTATGCCATGTCTTGGATCTGACCATTGGCAATTCGATTGGAAATGGAACTAAATTTGGACCACCAAAATCGACCCTTCGGGTTTGATTCCTTTTGGTTGTGGGATCCATACTACTTAGACAAAGTAAAGGACAGGTGGAAATCCAGTTCGGTTCAGGGAAAAAATTGTATGCACACATTTCAACTCCATTTGAAGGATCTTAAGATAAATATAAAAAAATGGAATAAATTAGAATTTGGCCACATTCAAAAAGATCAAGAAATCTTGCAGGACTGCATGCAAAAGGTAAAACAACAGATGATCACCCAAGGGCATTATGGACCCCTAATAGTAGAATAAGGACAACTCCTAACTCAGATCGAGGAACAAATAAAGAAGGAGGAGATACTCTAGAAACAAAAATCCAGGGTTCAATGGTTGCGAGAAGGGGAGAGAAAAACTCGTTTCTTTCACAAAGTTATGATCTAGCACAGATAGCACAATTGAATATTTTCATTTCTTGATTCGGAGGGGAACTGGTTGGTTCAACACGGAGATATGGAAAACCTTTTGGTTGACCATTTTCAAAACCTCCTGTCAGAACCATGACCAGACATATTAGAAGCAATCAAACACATCACAAGGCATATCCCACAATTGGTCAGCAGAGATCAAAACCTAGCACTGATGAGGGCCATCACTATTGCAGAAGTTAAGGAGGTAGTAAAAGTTTTGGCGAAAAAACAAAGCTCCAGGACCTGATGGCTTCACTGCAAAATTCTTTCTGGCGACAAGGCCTATTCTGGGTAAGGATATTTTAGAAATTGTTGAAGAATCTCGACAATCTAAGTAGGTACATCCATCTTTCAACTCTACTTCTATAGCTATGAATCCAAAAACTTCCCATTATGAAGATCCTCAAGGATTTAGAACTATTGCTTTATGTAATGTCATCTATAAAATCCTCTCTGCTACTATGGTCAACTACCTTAAACCTCTTCTCCTTGATCTGATTTCTCCTGAGAAAACGAGTTTTGTCCAAGGTCGCCAAATTATGGATGGAATTGTTACTGCCCAAGAGGAAATTCACTCTCTCAAGAGTCTTAAATCTAAGGGCATGCTGATAAAATTGGACTTATCCAAATATTACGATCATTGTAGTTCACCCTTTCTGTTGAATATATTGAAAGCCTTTGGTTTTGACCCGCGATGGATCCAATGAATTTCCTCTCCCATTTCCTCCCCGGTATTCTAGATCCTCATCAATGATTCTCCATCCCACACTTTCAATGCATCTAGAGGTCTATGACAAGGAGACCCTATCTCTCCTTACCTCTTCATTCTGGCTATGAAAGGGTTGGGTAAATATATAAAATCAGTAGTTTAGGCAGGTCATTTAAAAGGTAGCCATCTATGGGGAAATGACCTTCATTTATCTCATGAACAATGTGTGGATGATATAATGTTATTTTGTCAAGTCTCCCTTTGGGAAACCAAAGTTATAAAATCCATATTGCAAGAGTTCCTGCAAGCCTCTGGCACTCAGATCAATAATAAGAAATCTAATATCTTTTTCTTCAACACCCCAGCTCCTTCCCAATCCTTCCTGGCTAGGATTTTGGGATTTTGCATTAGCTCCCTTCCATCCAAATACTTTGGAATTCCCCTAGTGATTAAATCCCTTAGGAACTCCTGTTGGAAAACCCTCCTTGATCATATCCAATCTCGGCTTCAAAACTGGTCTTTCAGATCCCTTAACATTGTTGGGAGGGTGGTTTTACTGAAGGTTGTGCTATAATCAATTACCATCTATCAGTTCTCGGGTCTAACTGCTCCTAAAATGGCTTGCTCTTATATGAAAAATATTTTCAAAAAATTCCTATGGAAGGGGGCTCAGGAAGCCAAAAAATGGGCGCTTATTTCATGGGATCGGCTGAATAAACATAAAATGGTTGGGGGGTTAGGAATTCATGATCCTTTTCTCCTAAATCAAGTGACAAGGGAAAAACTTTGGTGGAGGTGGATTCACAGTGGTACTGTGTTAGGCCCCTATACTACTAGTTTAGCCCCTTACTGTTATTAGTACAACCCCCTTATTATATTGATGTACCCATGTAATCCCCATATTTTTACTGTTGTGCCCCATAGAAGTCCACTATTGTTATTATTGTGCCCTTACATTATTATTGTTATGCTGGCTTTGATTATATTATGACCCCTTAGACTCCTATATATAGAAAGGAGGTCTTTTCATTTGTATCATCCAAGAATTGTTCATTTGTGTAATGTAAAGGAGGTTACCCCCTCGAAGAGGCTGAATTATAAGGCGTTGATCTATCCTTTCTATCTTTTTGTGAGCTGGTTTCATAACATTTGGTATCAGAGCTTTGGATTCTAGGGTTTCGCTACTCCAAATAGGTCATCGTGGCATTTTCGCTATAACTTTTGTTCTGCAACATTTCAGAAGAAAAAAAAAACATTTGAGAGGAAATCGCGCTGAACCTCGGGTCCGAATTTTAGAGCTTTTTAAGCAATATTTATGGAGATATGATATGAGGAAGTTGGTATTTTTGTAGACTCTTGAATTACATTCCAAACAGGTGACCTTGGGAAAATCGTCATAACTTTTGTTTTGAGCATCAAATTTCAATTTCCTAAGAAGTTACAGATAGAGGATGGATTGTAGTTTCCTGTGTATATTTTTTAGACCCGAAGGTCAAAACAGGGACACGTGGCACTTCATACAAGTTCGTTCTTCTAAAAAGGTATATAATTAGGTCATCTTGGGAGATTGTGCATAGCTCTTTCTTGGAGAATCTAAATTTGATCAGACTAGTGGCAGGACGCAGAAGGCTACCACAGGTTGCAATTTCAGAACTTAAAGATCCGAAAGTACGGAGTTACAGTCATTTCAAGATCGAGCTCCTAAAATCAAGAAAAAGTGAGATGAGGAAGTTTTATGGCAAGGATCTGGTAAATTGGATACTACAGATGGAGAAATATTTTGATCTACATGGTGTACCACTATTACAAAAGGTATGTATTGCATCTTCATATTTAGAACAGGATCAATTTTTATGGTATAAAGGGCTTGTTCTCGTAAACAACTTGTTACGTGGTCAATTTTCACGGAGGAAATGATAGCACATTATGAGGATACAAAGAGAAACACCTTCTTTAGAGCAACACCACAACAATTGGAAAGAGTAAAAGGGATATGTTACATAGTGGAAAGTAAAAGTATGGCAATAAGGAAGTCTACCCCTCACAACTATAATAATGGAAGTGTTGTTTCTCCTAGCCTTCCACAACCTACAAGGGTTACACCACAACAATTGGAAGAAAAAAGAGAAAAAGGGCTTTGTTACAATTGTGATAGCAAATGCACTAAAGGTCATAAGTGTGCTGAGAAGAAATTATTTTACATAGGGTATGAAGAGGAGGAAGAAAAGGATTAAGAAACATCAAAAGAAGAGGATGTGCGCCAAGACCAAACCCCAGAGAAAGAAGAAATGAATCTGACCATATCTTGTAAAGCATTGGCAAGAATTACCACTCCTCAAACTCTCAAGATAGAAGGACATATCAAGAAGAAAAAGGTTCAAGAAGTGAAATATCACATCAATAAAGAAGAAATGAATCCAACCATATCTTGTAATGCATTGGATAGAATTACCACTCCTCAAACTATCAAGATAGAAGGACAGATCACGAAGAAAAATGTTGAAGAAGTGAAAGATCACATCGAGCATCAAGAAATGAATCCGACCATATCTTGTAAAGCATTGGAAGAAATTACCACTCCCCAAACTCTCAAGATAGAATGACATATCAAGAAGAAGAAGGTTCAAACAGTGAAATATCAGGAAGAAAAGTATCAAGAAACATAAAAAAAAGGATACTCACTAGGAACCAACCCCATAGAAAGAAGAAATGAATCCGACCATATCTTGTAATGCATTCATCAGAATTTCCACTCCTCAAATGGTAAAGATAGAAGGACATATCAAGAAGAAAAAGGTAATAGTGTTGATTGATTCGGGTAGTACCCATAATTTTATTAATTGTAAGATAGCCAAGGACTTGAATTTCTTCCTAGATCCAACACCAAAGTGTCAAGTGACGATTGTAAGTGGAGGAACCATAAATTGCTCTGGAAAGTGCCATAATATCCAGCTATCCATGGCAGAATATGTATTGAATAGCACAATGTTTTCCATTCCAATGGGTGGTGCTGATGTTGTACTAGGAGTCCAATGACTACAATCCTTGGGTACAATAGCTTTTATTTTTCAAGAACTTTTTATGAAATTTTCTTTGGAAGGAAATGAAGTCGAATTAAGGGGTATCATAGGGAAACCAGGAAAGATAAGCAACTCTGATGGAATGACAGAGCTTCAAAAGAAAGAACAATGAGGCGTAATTGCACAATTATATTTGCTAATTGTTCGCACATCGAAATCATGTATTTCTCCAGATCTCCAAAAGGTATTGGACAATCATTCTAAGGTATTTGAGACTCCCAGGGGTCTCCCACGTATTCGTGATCATGATCATGCTATTCATTTTATTCTAGGATGTGTTCCTCCAAACGTCAAGCCCTATAGATATCCATATGCCCAAAGGAGTGAAATTGAACATATGGTTGCAGAAATGGTAGAGGTTGGTACAATTATCCAACCAAATTTGATAAACAAAGGAAGGTGTGAATAGAAGAATGGAAAAGTAGGGAGGGAACTCATTCAAAAGTTGTTGAATATCCCAGTTCCAACAATATTGCCAGAACTTGACAAGGAAGGAAAAAGCATATTGGAACCTAAAGCATTTATAGAATCGAGAAGTCGGCAACTACGAAATCAATCAATTTCAAAGCATCTCATCAAGTGGAAGAACTTACCTGTTGAAGGTTTCACATGGAAGGACAAGAATTTTATACAGAAGCATCAAGAACTAGTCAATCGTTGAGGACAACACTTTTTAAAGGAGAGGGGCATGTTAGGCCCCTATACTACTAGTGTAGCCCCTTATTGTTATTAGTACAACCCCCTTATTATATTGATGTACCCATGTAATCCCCATATTGTTACTATTGTGCCCCATAGAAGCCCACTATTGTTATTATTGTGCCCTTACATTATTATTGTTATGTTGACTCTGATTATATTATGACCCCTTAGACTCCTATATATAGAAAGGAGGTCTTTTCATTTGTAACATCCAAGAATTGTTCATTTGTGTAATGTAAAGGAGGTTGCCCCCTCAAAGAGGTTGAATTATAAGGCGTTGATATATCTTTTCTATCTTTTTGTGAGCTGGTTTCATAACATACTGATCTTTGTAAGGTTATTTGGGGTTGGAAATATAATATGCTCTCACCTACAAAGGAAAGAATGAAAAGGTAGGGAACTCCAAGAGGATCCTCAATTTTGAATTTAGATTTTGAGAACAAAGAGTTAATCTACAATCACACCTTCTGGGAAATGAGAGATGGGAGGAGAGCTCTATTCTAGCAAGATTCTTGGCAACAACAAGAAAAACTCTTCAATTGTTATGACTTTGCTGAGATATTCCTTTTTACCAGTAGACCCCGTAACGTAAAGGTTAACTAGTTTTGGGACCCTACCCCCGGTAATCCTTGGAGATAATGGAAAAAGAAACACGCCTTTGGCACAACCCTCCTAACTCTATTCAATGGGACACATTTGATTTTGAGCTACACACTAGAAGGATTTCCATGGTAGAAGGACATGACATTCTTAGGTGGGGCTACAAAACCAAAGGTGTGTTTACCATAAAAGAAGCTTACTAGTTGGCAGTAGAGGATCTTCCATAGCAGTATAATCCACTATGGAGTAAAATATGGGCAGGACAATTTTGGCCAAAAGTAATGTAGTTCCTGTGGCTAGTGTGCAGTGGTCGGATTATCACCTGGGACCAATTAGAGAAGAGAGGAATCCAAGGGCCCTCTTTCTGCAACATGTGTGCCTCTTAGACTAAGACTATTGAGTATCTTCTAGATTTATGCCCCTTTGTTCTCACCTTTGGTAGAATCTAGCTACTCTTTTCAATCATCTAGACCGAGATAATACCAGCATTCGATCCACCATTGTGAGTTGGAGGAAAGGAATTTTTCCCATTCCTTTCCTAAAAATAGCTTGGTGTCTTTCCCTTGGCTTTCTTCTATGGGTAGTATGGAAGGAAAGGAATAGATGGATTTTCAAGGACTAGAAATTACCGCATTCAAAAATCTGGAAAGGAATCCTTCTAAACATAAGAAAAATTATTCTAGAAGAGAAATGGCATTTTGATGATTGGAATGTCACCCCTCAAGAAGTGCAACTACTATCCTACTCTTAACCTATCCCTACACATGTTGGACCCTTCATCCTGGAAGTTAACGGTGTCTCCTAGCCAATCCCCTTCCTGCTTCTTTTTCCCCCTTGATGGTTTTCTCAAGTTAAAATTTGATGGGGCATCCAAAGGTAACCCAAGAGTTGTGGGTTTTGGATGGATAATTAGAGACCCGCAAGGCCAAGCTCTTTGAATATGTGCTTAGTATTGTGGCTTGGAAAGCAACAAGCAAGCAAAATTTAATGCAGTTAAACATGGACTTATAATTGCTAGAAGGGAAGGGCTTAGAAAAATGGTGGTTAAAGGTGATTTTTCACTTGTCATAGATACTATAAAAAATCTTAACTAGGGCTCCCAGTGGGAAAATATTAGTAAGATCTCGAGGACTGCACGTTTTATCGAGGACATCAATTATCTTATTCAACATTTTGAATATATCATCCCCTCACATGTCTTCTGCACCGACTACAAAGCCGTAGCCTTCTTGATGAACTCAGTTTGTCTTCATCCGGGAGAAAATATAGACAAGCCTTGGATAAGTGAGATCAGGGAAGAAGGAATGGATCAATTTACTCTGATTATGAACCAAGAATTGGATCCTAATCAAAAACCCTGATCAGGGTGCGAGACAGTTGGAGGCTCGTATGGGGTTGATTGACATGAAAGAGAAATTAAATGTTTGGGACAGTGGGTGTTATCCCCCACACCCTCACATGATTTCCCGTCTTGATAATGTGAAGAGTCACAGATCATGTCAAATCCACGATGTGGAGTCTGGTAATCCTCGGCGTCTACAAGTGGTGGGAGCATAGGTGGAGTTAAGAATATTTGTTTGGCATATAAACTGGTGTCCTCATCTTCTAAGGGAGCCTAAGTTTATTGTATAGAGGTTCATGGTGCTAGGAATGTAGGGGGTAAACTTAGACATTGCCTGTCTCTATTTGAGGTTGGTGTATAGAGTTTGGTATGTTATAATGCTTACCCTGTATCTTGGGTGGGGGAATATGACTCATTATAAGCCTCGCACCTCGAGGGGAAAGTAAACAATGGTTAATTTATCAGTTTCTGTGACTGGAAATCTTATCCTTCTTGATTATGTAATGTTGATATCCATCTTTGTTGGCAACATTCTTTCATGCATGGGCATGTTTACTGGTTTTGGAATCTTTCTCATGTTGTTTCCTCTCCATGTTGATAATTGGTTCCTCGTTTTAAGTCTGAACTACTGGAAATAATATTGAGAGGGGGGGGGGTTTGAATCAATATTTACAAATCAATAAATTTTCATTTCCATAATCAGATTTATACACGCCACTTCAGTGAAGGGAACCCACATGTGCACGTAATTTTTCTTAAGGGAACCGACGTATATCCAGTGAACTTATGATTCAGTTAATTTATCATATTTTGATCTTTAATCAGTGCATCAGTACTTTATTAAACATTAAACAGTAACCATGTGTAGTAATAACAGAATTAACCATCACACATAAGCAACACACATGAACACCGGAATTCGGAGAGCTCGGATGGTGAGGGAGGGTTTCGATCTTGGATCCCTAGGCCCTAGGCCTAGGTAATGCAGGTCTGAGCTGGTGACACGCAGGTACGGTGGTTGCAGCTGGCGGCAGTACGTTTTTCGGCATGGGTCAATGGTGATGACGACGGCTGGAGGAAGAAAACCCCTTCCAAGTAGGCGGTTTGTTGGGTATGGTTTAGGTGGTCGCGGAGGTGGTTTCAGATATTTTACTTTTCTGTGCCCTTCTTGGAAGTTTTTACTGACCAGGCCAGATGCTTTACTGAGAGTGTTACCTGTAAGCGGTTTCGCCAGCGTTTGTCTCGGGCAGCGGTTGAAAGGTCCTATTTCCGGTTTACATTAAAACATGGTTAATTCAAGCGAGGCGTTGGAGCTAGACCCTTCTCCTGAAGACCTGATAACGGTTTGGGGTAGAGAGTATGCCGCTCAGATTCGGGGAGAGTTAACAGGTAAGAAAGAAGGGATAGGAGCTGCTACGGGCGCGGGGGATGCATCTAGGGTCTCCAGCTACGCCAAGGTTTTGTCGGAAGAAAGCTGGGATCTGTCGGGGTTTCTGGGGCCTCTTGGAAAAGAAACTGTGAAGGATTCCGCCATTTCAGAGACACATTCTTGGGAAGATAAGGGTTCTATCCCGCAGTCTGGTAAGTCACTCTCTCCATCAAAAATTTTCTGTCCATCTGGGGGGCTAGAAGACATTATTAATTCGGTTCAAAATGTTGGCGTCTGGAGGCCTGTTGGGGGTTTAAAATCCTCAAGGACTGAATCCGAGAGGAGCCCTCATTTGTTTGCGGTAAATAGGGATCTGTTTCCTAAGGAAAAGGAGCAGGGTTTTTCTGGGCCGAAGGTGGTTGAAGCGGTTAGAGACGCCAGGCAGGTGGTGGGTGAAAGTGCCGGTATTTTTCATGACCTCGCGGGGGCAGGGAGTGGTGGCAGTCCGATTGCAGGTCTTGTCGAGGCCTCGGCAAGCAAAGGGTGTGAGCATGCAGAAGGGGCGGAAGTTGGGGGAAGCAGGGGAGAAGAAGAACAACCCCAGGCACCTGGGGATAAGCTTGATGAATCTGAAGTAAGAAGGTCAGGGGGGAAGAGGAAGAAATCAAAACCTTTGAAGACGAGGGAGATTGCAGAGGTGGTTCTGGGGATGGATGTTCAGGTTGAGGATGTGCTTGATGTGGCTGAGGTCACGCTTGTGGGCAGAATTAGAGGGCAGCCAGTCTCAGGTATAGCTTTTAGGCAATGGGCGGAGATCCAGTGGTCGGGTACACCGGCGGCCACTTTTAAATCAAATGCGCTTGTCAAGGGTTGGTTTATGGTCAAATTCGACAGTAAGGAGGCTATGGAGTGGGCCGAAGGGCGGAACTGGGCATATGGGAATAGGCCGGTTTTCTTCAAGAGATGGACGCCACTCTTCGATGCTGAAACAGAGAGGATGGACGAGTTCCCGGTTTGGGTAAGAATACCAAATCTTCCCCCGTATCTTTGGGCGGACTCGGTTTTCAAGTCGATCGGGAATGTGTTGGGGACTTATCTGGATGCAGATAAATCCTATTTGCATACTCTTGAGAAAAGAGTGGCAAGGATTCTGGTAAGACTAAATCCCAAGGAGGGCCTGGCAAAATCAATACCTCTGCGCTATAAGGATTACAGAATCGATCAGAAGCTTGATTATGAACACTTACCGTTTCGTTGCCACCGATGCCATGAATATGGGCATCTGGCGAGAGATTGCCCGCTGGGAAGGCGGAGGAGGAGGATGCATAAGGAAGCTGAGGAATGGGAAGAGCATACGAGGCAGGATGAGTTTCAGGTAGAGGAGCCTTTTCGCGCGGGGGAAAATGTGGAGGACCATTTCCATCAGACAGCGGCAGATCTTTCAAAGGAGGTGGGAGATCCGGTGGGCCTTGCTGATAGTCAACCGATGGTGGACATTCCTATGGAGCAGAACGCTGAACCCACGGGCAATCAATCGGGTATGCCGTCACCTGCTTTAAAAAATTCTACTATTATATCTGATTCTTGTATTGGGGGGCTTTCTGGGTTGAACTACTGTAATGATGTGATGAAAAAAATTGATAATCTAACTATTGAGTCAGACTCCATAAATCTGAGTGGTGAGGATTTTCCCCCTTTGGGGACCGGGGCTGGGCCATCCAC
Organism: Pinus tabuliformis; assembly: GCA_031772625.1. NCBI lineage: Eukaryota > Viridiplantae > Streptophyta > Pinopsida > Pinales > Pinaceae > Pinus > Pinus tabuliformis. The sequence goes on from CM062819.1 coordinate 1,372,296,224, forward strand.
TGTAGCCCGGCACTATAACCTGAGATCTTCATGCAAGAAGCCGGTTGTCTCGAATGAGATTATGGAACCGGTAGGGGGTTTAGGGTGTGAGACCCCAAATCGAATCTCAAAGAAGAGCAGAGGGAGAAAATCAAATCTTTCTAAAACCCAAGAAAAAGCAATTTTTGATGTTGCTGATGGGAAGCAGATGACAATTCCTGGGGCGCTTAGAGCAGCAAAACCCCCTGAGACGGTTATTAAATGATCTGTCTTTCATGGAATTGTAGGGGTTTAGCTAGTAAACCTAAAAAACTAGCTCTTAAAGAACTCATTTCTCGCTGTAACCCTGACATAGTTTTCCTCCAGGAGACCTTAGGCAAAAGTATTGAAATTGAAGCATCTCTCTGTTCCCTCTTCCCGGGATGGGATTTCATGGCTGTGGATGCCTCAGGACACTCGGGAGGCATTGCTACAGGGTTTAAAAAAGGAAAGATGAAAGTGTTAACTTCATGGGGACTTCCAAATGCGTTGGGATTGGAGGTTGTGTCTCCTGACTTTGATATCCCATTGACAGTTGTAAATGTCTATGGGCCATGCCTGGGAAGGGCTATGTTCTGGAATGAGTTCCTCTCAAAAAGATTGATTCATGACAAGAATCTCATCATAGGAGGAGATCTAAATTTTTCTATGGGGACATCTGAAGCATGGGGTCCGCTTGCAAGGGAGGATCCCTTGACTGACTTCTTCTCAAATGCCCTTTTGTCTCATCAGCTGATTGATGTAAACATTATAAAAGCCAAACCAACCTGGAGGAACAGAAGGACTGGGGAGCATAGAATTGCTAAAAGGTTGGATAGGTTTCTCATCAGCGAAAGGTTGGCATCTCTGGTTCCGTTGTTCAGGCAGTGGGTTGGGGAAGGTGGGAATTCAGATCATTTTCCCATTCTCCTTGAGTTCTCAAAACCTCCCCTTAAGCCGGCCGCGCCCTTCAAATTCAATGCTCATTGGCTCCAGGAGGACTCTTATATAAAGCTCTTCAATGAAACCTGGAGACATCCGAGGCCTGAGTATGGGGGGAGCAAAGCTGGGAGGTTCATGGAAAACTTAAAAAGACTTAAGAAAGCAACCATTGAATGGGCCTCAGATAGAAGGAGAAAACAATCTGAAGACTTAGTTAGCATCGATGAATCTCTGAAGGTCCTTGAAGATCCAGAATCTGATGCCTATGCATCGTCGGAATCAAAAGAGAAAATCCTGGAGTTGGAAAAGAAAAGGGCGAAGATTTTATTGGATAAAGAGGAAGAGTGGAGATTGAAAAGCAGAGCTATCTGGTTGAAAGCAGGGGATGAAAATACTAAATTTTTTCACAATTATGCAAAAGGGAGGAGGAATGCAAATACTATTTGGAAGCTGAGGGACTCGGAAGGTAGGGAGGCATCCTCGTTTGAGGATCTGTCTACTATGGGGAAAGAACACTTTCAGGCCCTTTTTTCTGATCCAGGGGGTATTTATTTACCAGAAATCATCAGAACTGCACAGGCTTTTCCTCGGTTTGTGGAGGAGGAGGAGGCTGAAGATCTCTTTAGAGAGGTATCAAAAGAGGAGGTTGAGAGTGTTTTAAAGTCCATGGCAAAAGACAAAAGCCCAGGACCGGATGGATGGACTGTAGAACTCTTTACTCACTTTTTTGAATCCATTGGGTCAGAACTTACGGAGGTGGTGGAGGAGTCTAGAATTAAAGGCGAAATATTTGGGCCGTTTAATGCAAATTTCATTGCTCTAATTCCAAAAAAAGAAGATCCTGACTCCTTCGAAGATTTCAGGCCTATTTCTCTGTGCAATACCATCTACAAGATTATAGCAAAGATTATTGCGGTTCGCTTGAAGCCTATTCTGTCCTGCTATATTTCAAAGGAACAATTTGGGTTCCTGAACGGGCGGCAGATTCATGAAGCCATCGGGGTAGCACAAGAAACCATTCACAGTCTCAGGCAGGCAAACAAGAAAGGGGCAGTGCTCAAAATAGACCTTTCCAAAGCTTATGATCGAGTCAGCTGGACATATCTCAAGATGCTCTTGACTCACCTTGGTTTCCAAGTGGGCTTCATTAGATGGATTATGGGGTGCATCACCAATGTAAACTTTGTTGTACTGATAAATGGAGCTGCTTCCCAATTTTTCAAGAGTCAAAGAGGACTTCGCCAAGGGTGCCCGTTATCCCCTCTGCTCTTTCTTCTTGCGGCTGAAGGTCTAAGCAGACTTATCTCAAAGGCTAAAAATTCAGGTTTGATCAAAGGTTTGGAAGTTGCTGTTAACTTGTTCATTACACATCTGCTTTTCGTTGATGACATTCTGCTGTTCTCAAATGGGAATATATCTGAAATATTAGAAATAAAGACTATTCTTGATCTGTTCCTGAAAGCTACAGGGCTTAAAATAAATGACAGAAAGTCTCAACTAATATTTGAGGGCTTTAGTAGGCAAGAGGAGATCTCAATTGAGGCCCATCTGCCCTTTGGAACATGCAATATGGAGCAGCCCTTTAAATACTTGGGGTTTTGGCTCAAGCCAACATCCTACAGAAAGCAGGATTGGAACTGGTTAGTAGCAAAGATTGAACAAAAAATTTCCCATTGGAGCTTCAAGTGGCTGTCGAGGGCAGGTAGGCTAACTCTGGTGAATTCAGTACTGCAGGCCATTCCAGTTTTCTGGGCAGCCTTGACTTGGATACCCAAAGGAACTCTCCACAAAATAAGACAGCTATGCAGCAGATTTCTTTGGTCAGGGTCCAAGGAGGAGTCGGTTCTCCCTTGGGTGGCGTGGGATAAGATCGCAAGGCCAAAAGATTGGGGAGGATGGGGGTTGAAAAATCTTGTCGATTTTAGTCAAGCTTTAGCAGCCAAATCAGGATGGCGAATCATTACTATGGAGAATCTTTGGACTAAGGTGGTAAAAAGGAAATACGTTGATCCCACTCCGCTTGAAGACTGGATAAGAAGGCCTAATAAGAAAGGGAGGAACTGTTCAGTCATCTGGAAAGCCACTTCGGAGGCTTTTAAGATAATTGAACAAGGGCTGGCATGGCGGGTCGGGAATGGAGAAAGTTTGAGGATTGGAAGAGACCCGTGGGTTGGTTGCAGCGAGGATTATGCCCTATCCCCTGGATTGCTTACTCATCTGGATGCCTTAGGTATAAGGTGCTTAAGCCAGATTGCTTGTATGGAGCAGTCTTCTATTTGGGGTCAGGCTTGGAAGACTGAAGATGAGATAGGGCTAAATGTCATTTGGAGGATTGATTGGCAGCGGTTTATTCAGGAGTTGAAAAGGTCAAATGTCAGAATAAAGGATAGGCCAGATTCTCTTGTCTGGGCACATGCTGAAACAGGATTCTACTCCCCAAAGGCTGGGTATAATTTCTTGATAAAGAATAAAGGATGGAATCCTCCTGTTTGGTGGTCCAAACCTTTGTTTAAGTTAAAATGCCCAAAAAAATCTAGAATTTTTTTCTGGTGTGCCTTAAGCCATAAGATTCCTACCTGGGAAGTTCTCCAAGCGCGCTTCAAACAGGGCCCTGGAAGATGCTCTTTGTGCTTCGCGGATGTCGAAACCATTGATCATCTTTTTCTGCTATGTCCGTTTACAAAACAGATTTGGCTAGAAGCAGAAAGGCTCCTTAATGTAAAACTAAGATGGGAAGGGGTCAGTATGAATGCCGCCTGGGAATTCTGGTGGAACCATTTTCAGGGGAGGAATTTGAGAAATCTGCCCCCTATTATCTGCTGGGGTGTTTGGCTTGCTAGGAATCGTAGTATCTTCAGAGAAAAGTTGACACCCGTGGCAGCAGTGGCCATTCAAAGTACCGCCATCCTTGACAGCATTCCTGTGGATGAGGATCATGACAATCATAATCAGAGGAAAGCACCCAATATTAGGGAGGGGATCCCGTGGGCTTTTTTTGACGGTGCCGCTCAAAATAATATCACGGGTGCTGGGATATGCATTCACTTAGATAATTCACACTCTCTCAAGGCTTCAGTAGGAATTGGAATGGGCTCAAATAATTTCGCTGAGCTTTCTGCCTTAAAACTTCTGCTCTGCTGGCTTATTCAAAAAAATATCCTCACTATTCAGATTTATGGAGACTCTATGAATGTTATAAACTGGGTTGTTGGGAAATTCAGATGCCAGAATTATATGTTGTTGCCTCTTTTAGAAGAAATACTATCATTAAAGCAGCAGTTTAATGTTTTTTCCATTGAACACATATACAGGGAATTCAATGAGGTTGCAGATGGGCTTTCTAAGGCAGGTCTTCAACAAAATTTGGGCACGTGGAGAATAACCGAGCAGATCCAGGATCAGATCCGTGTGTCGGATCATCCTCCACATGCATAGCTGTTTCTCTTTTTATGCTATTTGTTACTAGATGTTCTGTCTTCCATCGGAAATCTGGTGGCATATGTTTTTTACTTTCGCTTGTTACTGTACACCTTCTGATACTATGTTGCTCTGGGTTTTTTTAGAGCTTTTTGCGGATATTTCTATATCGGTATGGGATCAGCTGGGTTGTTTTCCTCTTGAAAGGAGGCCCAGTTGGATTCCGGATTTCTGAACATGTTTTTTCCTTCGGGTTCGGCAGTCTAGGCCGAGAGCTTGTGCATTTTTTTTTAGCAGCTCGTTATAGGGGTGCTGATGATCCTCTCTAGAGGAGGCTGGCCTTTTATTAGGCAGAACACTTCAGAATGTTAACTCATCTGCTTGTAACTTTTTTACTTCTTATAAAAAAGTTCGCTTTTTTCTTTGGAAAACAAAACACACATGAACACCAAGATTTAAGGTGGAAACCCAATATGTGTGAAAACCACCTGCTACTGTCATCTATGTCTTCTTTTAATAATAAGAAAATATGTTTACATTCTTGTACTGGTGCAGAATCATACCAGTACGCAAGCACCCACCTGAAGAAGGCTACAACCTTCTCTTGTTCTCCAGCTTCTACTGGAATTCACACTTGTGGAAGCAGTGTGAGGTGGGAATTCACACTTGTGGAAGCACTGGACCCCAGGAAAAATTGCGCAAGGAAATAGGAGGCTTGGAGGGCAAAGGAGAAGGTTTGTGAGAAGCCTTTGATTGTCAATGAGCAGCAAAGGGGTTGTAGAGAGCGCAGGATAGCTTGTGAGCTGATTCTTTTTGTAATCCGGACTATATTTCCACTTGTATGATAATACAGAGTTGGGGTTTTAGGCTGAGGCTTTCCCCAGGTTATTTCTTCTGTGTTATTTGTGATTGATTTCTCCTTATCAGTTATATGTGTTCTATTGATCTTGCTCATATTGATTAAGCTTCCGAAAAGTTTGTTGTAGAAGTAGATCTTAGTATATTGTATAATCTATTGATCTACAGTGGGAATTTCTACATGGTATCATAGTAAAGGTGATCAAGGAGAGAATACTATACAAGAAGGGAGAAGTTCGAAGTTTGTGGTTCCTGAATATCGAAATTGAGTTCTTATCACATCTCAATTTCACCAATGGCGTTCAATGGTTTAAGACTCGAATATGCTCTTTATGGTCGTTCGAATTATATAGCCTAGAAGGATCGCATGGAAGCAGTATTATAGGATAACGGTCTAAAAGACTTCATTGTTCAAGAAGTCCCCAAGCTGACTGATGCTACTAAATTGGCAGAATGGAAGAAATGTGTGGCTAGAGCAAGGAGAATCCTTCTGGAGGGAGTTAGAGACCACATAGTCTCGAGTCTCCATGTAAAGGAGACACCGTTTTCAATGTGGAAAACATTGAAAGATCTATATCAGAATAGCAGTGATCAGAGGAAGCTCGCGCTGAAAGACAAGCTTTGGAAAATCAAGTGTGAAAAGGGCGACACGATCTCTACGTATCTGAAAAAGCTCACCACACTACAAGGATAAGCTTGGAAGCATAGGGATCATGACAGCCGGTGATGACATGGTGAGTCTTACACTCCTCAGTCTTCCTAAGAGCTAGCATAGCTACCAAGACTTGGTTAATGGAAGAGAAAAATTGCCAGATTAGGAATGACTTTGGTCAGATCTGATGCAGGAGGAGACAAGAAGAAGCACCAGAGATGGTTCTTCATCCAAGGAGGATGAAGAAAACTATGCCTTAATGAGTAAGGCGAAGAAGGGGAAGGAGAAGGATTCTCATTCCAAATCCAGTTCCTCCCATGGTGGGAAGAAGTTTGACAAATCAAAAGTGTGATGCTTTCATTGTCATGAGGTGGCCCATTTTGCTGCAAATTGTCCACTAAGGAAATCCAAGATGGGATCCAAGGAAGGATCTGAAGGTGAGGCATTGGCCTCACAGTTCGAGTTGGATTTCACTCTCTTCGCATGCATGGTTTCATCCATGGTGGGAAGTTGTTGGTTTCTTGACAGTGGAGCTTCTTTCCACATGACCAGCGACAAGAGTTTTTTTAGTACCTTGGAGGATAAAGATCTACAGATACTCATAGCGATGGGTAATGATGAAAAGTATAGTGTCTCAGGTGTAGGCACAGTTGTTTTTTAGAGGGAGCATGGAGCTCGCATTACCTTGACCGATCAGGATTGAAGAGAAATTTGGTGTTGATCGCAATGCTGGAAGACAAAGGCTACGGTGTAGTCATTAGTAAGGGAAAGGTTTTCCTTTGACACATCACCACGATACAGGTGAAGTATATCGATTCACAATTCAAGAACCTTTATGCTCTTAAGGTTCAATATGCATGTAAAGCCTTGAGGAGGAAGGCAGCTGATGGAGACTTGGTGGTTGAGAGGGAGAGTACACTACCTCTCAACATGCAATGCCAGAAGAAGTCTGAGACGATTGTGGAGGAGCCACGATTGGTGAAGAAACTTTAGGAGGTTGTGGAGCAGGCACAACTGGGGAAGCTGAGAGGAGACAGATTGGAGGTGTCCACTCATGTAGAGAGCTCCAGTAGGGGGAAATTTCGAGCCAGGTGGGCATAGGGATCACATGCATCCATACCTCCAAGTAGGAGGTGGGGTGATGTGGAGTGACAGTCCCAAGAAGGCTAGAATAGGGGCATGATCATTGAGGTACCCAACCTCTTTGATTAGAAATTGCTACGGGAGCCCCGACAAGGAATAACAGGACTGGCTGAGTAGGTAGAGACATATGCGGATGGAGCGATAGAGAGAGCTACAATGCAGGAGTCCCAAGACTATGCAGAGCTAACAAGCTACAACAATGCGAGAGGCATAGGAGTGTTGCACCAATGCAGGATGGCACAGAGAGGTGTGCAACGATGCGAGATGCAGGGAGTGTTGCAACAGCTCAGAGGTTAGAGAGGGATCACTTGTCAGCGACAGATGGAGCTTCAGCATCAGAGGATGTTTCTAGCCCAACAGAGAGGTCAATTGGGAGTTTTTTTTTTGTTTCTAGAGTTGCTGGAGCAATAACACTTGGGAGAAGTGTTGCATGCAGAACATTCCAAAGGTACAAGATCGGGTTCGAGTTGAATGCCTTTCTTGTTGAGAGGGAGTGTTGAAAATAGCAACAAGAAATGCTAAAAATAGAAGTGCTAAAAATAACACTACTATAAATAGTAATTCGGGTACCAGTGTTGGACTTAGCAACAAGGAATGAAAAATGGAAGTGCTAAAAATATCATTGCTATAAATAGCATTTTGGGATGGATTCCAATTTTGGTCAGTCCCTGGACTAAAATTGAGAAGTAAAATTCGAATTTGATCTTAACAACTGTTTGTAAAATACTTAATTAATTCACCATGAGTTAATTAGTTGTGGAAAATCAAACATGAAGTATATGTGAGGACATGAAATAGTTTCTCCATTGATTGAGGAATTTATCCATCAGTTAAAGAGATAAGGATGAGTTGTAATTAGTTAGCTCAGTTAACTGAGTCAAGTCCAGTTAGATTAATTCAAATAGTTTGTTGAATTAATTGTGAGTTCAATTCGTTAATGCATGCTTGCATATAACTGCTGCACTTCAAATAAATGAATATTCTCTCATAAATAACTCATGCATGTCAGTTCAGACAGACACCTAGTTGAGATCAAAGGAGGGACAGTGTACTATTAGTTGGATGGATTTTTCCTATAAAGGAAACTCATCCAAGCAGAAGGATTCATCTCCTTCAAATTTTGTGCAGTGATTTATGAGTCAACTGAGCAGTGTGAGGTGGGAATTCACAATTGTCAAAGCACTGGACCTCAGGAAAAACTGCACAAGGAAATAGGAGGCTTGGAGGGCAGAGGAGAAGGTTTGTGAGAAGATTTTGATTGTCTGTGAGCAGCAGAGGGATTGCAGAGAGAGAAGGATAGCTTGTGAGCTGATTCTTTTTGTAATCTGGACTATATTTCCACTTGTATGATAATACAGAGTTGGGGTTTTAGGCAGAGGCTTTCCCCCAGTTATTTCTTCTGTGTTATGTGTGATTGATTTCTCCTTATCAATTATATGTGTTCTATTGATCTTTCTCATATTGATTAAGGTTCTGCAAAGTTTGTTGTAGAAGTAGATCTTAGTATATTTCATAGTCTGTTGATCTACAGTGGGAATTTCTACACTTAGAAAGGTGTAAGAAAGTTCATTGCTATCTATTTATATATCACCTTTTTTTCTTAGTTAGGGTTTTGCACCTATTTGTCTCTACATATATATTAGGGACTTGTAAGAAGCATCCCTAATGCCTTTTCTAGTGATTTTACACTCTTTATCATATGAAGGGTTAGTCACTTTATTTTCTTTCTTCCATGCCATATTGATATAGAACTTATTAATGGAAGTAGAGAGGGTTGTCGTAAAATTATTATGGTGGTCTTCATTATTATACTTATTTGAATGGATACTTAATTCATTATCCATTTCTTTTAGCAAAATATCCTTTTTTGAAAGATCAGGTGCTTTGGTTATTAGAGTTCTCTTCTATGGCTCTTTTGTGTATGAAAAAAATTAGAATTAGGATTTTAAATCTAGGTTTGAGCCAAGATAATGGTTGTTTTAAATGTTAAAATTTACTATTTAGTTGTGTATGGGGATATGAAATATTACATAAATATGACACTACTACCAAGCCTATAAACACAAGTAATTTGTATTATGATCCCAATGAGGGATTACATTGAGTTAAATGTATATGGCATGATCCAAGGGTAGAATATATGGGGGTAAATATATGTATAATATGTTAATGTATATGTAATAAGCTCGACCTAGTGATGAAGGGGCCACATGGAAAATGTGTGAAGAGGTATATATAGAGATCATATAGTCATTACTATGGACATGTGATTTGGATGTATGAATGTGTTTGGGTATTTGGAGGAGTTTTTCCATTATATTCTATGTTAAAGTTTTTCTCCATGTTTACATTGATGTATATCATGTGTACTTCTAGCTTTTCTATCTTTCGACCATAGCATTACATTAAACCCAACATATGCCCCCATACCCAAACACATTCATATATCCAAATCTCCTAACCCCAATAATGACTATACAATCTCTAGATATATCTATGGACACATTGCCCATGTGGCCCCTTCATCACTAGGTAGACTCCATCACATTTACATCTACATTTTATATGTACATTCAACCACATATGCCCTACTTGGAGTCATGCAATATACACTTAACCCAATATATGGCCCCCTTCGGGTCATAACAATCTTTTGGATTTTGGCCACTTCGTTGGACCCTTTCAAGTTTTTAGATCTCGATAACTACTAACTTGTTCTACTTTGAACTAAACATAATCTCAACCAAGTCTTTATAGTTTTTTTTTTGATATCCACTAGCCAAAACAAGGTCTTTAACTAACCGTAAAGGATTAGGGTTTAAGCCATTTCTTAAGATAATACCTTGTGATGTTATTTTCATTTTTGAAACTATAAATACCCTATTTTAAGCTATTGTAAAAATAGTTTTTATTTAATCTATTTTTCTTATAAATATAGAATTAATAGACCCAAAATAACATGTTACTGTATAAAAACTCTCAATATTAATGTAAAAGTCTTCATCCTCATCCACATATACTCATCAAACGATTTTTCCTAGAAAACTTAATATGAATAAAACTATTATTCTTTATATAAGAAACTCTCTCTCCAATTCCTTTCGCCATAAAATCTTTTATACTATATAAACTATAAAATAAAGTTTAAAACTTTATATACTTTATCTTCACAATATCAATACCAATTCAACTAAACATAAAACCTTCGCTTCATAAAAAGCCACAATAATTCATATTTAAAGCTACTCAAATTCATATTTATTATTATCTTTTTGATATCTGCACATAATAATATTTTTTATTCATTCTAATTTTCTGATTATTGCCAATTATATTTTAAAGAATGCTTGAATCAAAGCGATGGGTCCTCAAGCAATCACTTAAGATTAAATACCTGAACGAATAACAAAAAGCGAAAAGGGATTATTCTACCAAGATAACTATATCCATTTGAAAATGCCAAAGTTTTATAATAATTATTCTTATCATATCATGTTAATCTAACCATGGAAGAGTGTACAGCTTTTACAAAATATTGAAGCTTTCAAAAAAAATCATTCTAGACATAAAAGTGATATTTTTTAACACTAATATTTTAGTTAAAATGATTCATTTGCGTATAAGATTTGATCTAAATTTATTTCTTCATACCTGGGATATTTTATCTCGTGTGCATTTCAAATAACATCAAAGTAGAGTTGTAACGAGCAACGTATAGTATTCCAACTTCAAAGCATGCAAACTGAAAATGTTGGTTCAAGGAAACGTAATCCACAAATGTGGTTGTCACATTTATTCTTTGCTTTTGGAATGATTAATGGCACTTTTTTTTATTGAAGAAACTAATATGAAGCTAGAAAATTAGTGATATGACTTTGTATTTTTTTTCTTTATCTTTAGTGCAATGGATTTAAAAAAAGTTCAAGATCTTACTAAATTAAAGATAAACTAGTAATTGCTTCTGAAGGTGTAAAAGTATATTAAAGAATATGTCAATTAAGCAATATGCGATAAGTTTTAGTTAACAAAAAATCAAAATATGAATTAATAGGATTATTAATATGTTGAAATACTAACTTCCCTTTTAAAATATATAAATTAATATTTTCACACAAATTTCAATAAAGAAAAAAAGCAAGTAAAATTTAAATATCATAATTACTAGTGAATATATTATTCAAACTTCAAAAGAAAAGAAAATGAAAAATGCTCAATGTATACCACTGTTACATATGAATAAATTATAGCTCTTATATAGTTACTTAGATTTTTTCTCATGAAATGTTTAAGGTTGATGTTATTTATATTTGTGAAATTTTTTAAATATCTAATTGTGGAAATATTCTTATATAACTTCGAGAATTCCTTTATGTATATAAGAGAAAATTACACTGAGATTGATTACTGAGAACCCTTCAACTTTTCCCTTCTTTGTGTTAGGCCCCTATAATACTAGTGATTCCCCCATTACTATTGTCATTATATCCCTTATTGTTATTATTGTGCCCCTATTGTCCCCATACTGTTATTAGTATGGCCCATAGAAACCCACTATTGTTATTTTTGTGCCCTTAAGTTATTACTGTTATGTCGGCTTGATTATATTGTGACTCCTTAAACTCCTATATATAGAAGGGAGGTTTAGTCATTTTTATCATCCAAGAATTGTTCATTTGTGTAATGTAAAGGACGTTGCCCCCTCGAAGAGGCTAAATTTTAAGACGTTGAACTATTTTTTCTATCTTTTTGTGAGCTGGTTTCCTAACATTTAGTATCAAAGCTTTGGATTCTAGGGTTTCGCTACTCCAAACAGGTCATCGTAGTATTTTTGTTATAACTTTTTTTTTGTGACGTTTCAAAAGCTACACAAAAAACCCATTTGAGTCGAAATTGTTCTGAACTTCGGGTCCAAATTTTAGATCTTGTCTTGCTGTATTTGTGGAGATAGGATCTGAGGAAGTTAGGGTTTTTGCAGACTCCCGAATTACATTCCAAATAGGCGACCTGGGGAAAATAGTCATAACTTTTGTTTTGAGATTCAAATTGAAATTTCGTAAGACGGTTCAGAAAGAGGATAGCCTATAGTTTTTGGTGTATCCGTTTTAGGTACTAACGTCGAAATAGTGACACGTGGCACGTCGTACAAGTTCACTCTACTGAACTAGTCTATAACCAGGTCACCTTAGGAGATTTGGCATAACTCTTCCTTGGAGAATCCAAACTTGATCAAATGTGCAGGTTAAAAAGAGGACTCAAAGGGCTACTGTAGGACGAGATTTCAGATATTTGAGATCCACAGTTACAAAGATACAACAGATTCAATTATTGAGCTATTACAAAGTGAAAAAAAGGTGTGTAGTTTCTTTTAAATTTTGCATAAGATTGGTTTGAAAAATTAGTTTGAATGAATTCAAAGGGAATAGTGAAGAATTATTAGAATTAATTAATGCCCTAAATAAATAAAATGGAAACACCTAGTAAGCAACCTGAAAGATTTAGCATGACTCGTGAAGAAGAGGAAGAAATGCAACATGATATATCAAAATTACAAGACCAAGTACAACAAATTTCACTTTCACTAAAGGTAAATGAAGCCAAGATGAATGGCGTGGAAGCTAAAATGAATGGCATGCAAGTTAAGATGGATGGCATGGAAGCTAATATGAATAGCGTGGAAGCTAAGATGGATGCTATGGAAGCTAAGATGAGTGGCATGGACGCTAAGTTGAATGGCATGGACGATAAGATGGAAGAATTGAAGATAAATTTGAATAAGTTGCTACAAGAAATGGTCACTAATGGTGAAAGGGTAGTAAAGGAAACTCATGATGAGAACAAAAGAAATGTTAATCATGATTTCATAGACTCTAATGTTGGATTGAAGACCCACCATGTTCCAAAAATTGATATGAGGAATTTTGATGGCAAGGATCCCGAAACGTGGATACTACGAATGGAGAAATTTTTTGATCTCCATAATGTGCAAGACACACAAAAGATACGTATTGCAACTTTATATTTGGAACCAAATCATTTTGTATGGCATCGATGGCTTTGCTCTTGTAAACAACTTGTCACTTGGGCAATTTTTACAGAAGAAATGATAGCACATTATGAGGATACAAAAAACAACACTTTTTTTAGCCAATTGATAAATCTCAAACAAAAGGGTTCAATGATGGAGCACATTGAGGACTTCCAAAAATTGAACATAAGGGTAAAAGATATTCCAAAGGAGCATAGGATTGATGTTTTCATAAGGACTTTAAAGGATAATATCCAACATGAGGTTTGCCTTTGGGAACCTGATTCATTGGAGAAGGCGTTCAGGTTAGCAAGAAAAACGGAAAGCAAAATTATGGCAACCAGGAAGCCTACCACTCACAACTATAAAGATGGAAGTGTTGTTTCCCCTAGCCTTCCACAACATACAAGGTTGACACCACAACAATTGGAAGAAAAAAGAGCAAAAGGGCTTTGTTACAGTTGTGATAGAAAATACACTAAAGGTCATAAGTGTGCTGCGAATAAATTATTCTACATAGATTGTGAAGAGGAGGAAGAAAATGAACAAGAAATGTCAAAAGAAGAGGATATACTCCAAGAACAAACCCTAGATAAAAAAGAAATGGATCCGTCCATATCTTGTAATGCATTGGCTAGAATTACCACTCCTTAAACTATCAAGATAGAAGGACATATCAAGAAGAAAAAGGTAATAGTGTGGATTGATTCGGGAAGTACCCATAATTTTATACATTGTAAGATAGCAAAGGAATTGAATTGCTTCCTATATCCAACACGAGAGTGTCAAGTGATGGTTGCAAGTGGAGGCACCATAAATTTGTCTCGAAAGTGCCATAATATCAAGCTATCCATGGGAGAATATGTATTGAATAGCCCAATGCTTTCCATTCCAATGGGTGGTGCTGATGTTGTATTAGGAGTCCAATGGATACAATCCTTGGGTACAATAGCTTTTAGTTTTCAAGAACTTTTCATGAAATTTTGCATGGAAGGAAAGGAAGTTGAATTAAGGGGTATTGCAGGGAAACCTGGAAAGATAATCAACTCTAATGGTATAACAAAGCTTCTAAAGAAGGAACAACGAGGTGTAATTGCACAATTATGTTCGCTAGAGGTTCCCATAGTTCCCACATCGAAAAAATCTATTTCTCCAGATCTCCAAAAAGTCTTGGAAAATCATTCCAAGGTATTTGAGACTACCTAAGGTCTCCCACCTATTCGTGATCATGATCATGCTATTCATTTGATTCCAGGAAGTGTTTCTCCAAACATCAAGCCGTATAGATATCCCTATGCCCAAAAGAGTGAAATTGAACGTATGGTTGGAGAAATGCTAGAGGTTGGTATAATTCAACCTAGTCAAAGTTCTTTCTCTACTCTAGTAGTATTGGTGCACAAGAAGGATGGGTCATGGAGCATGTGTTTAGATTATAGGGAGCTCAAAAATCTCACTATTAAAGATAAATTTCCAATTCCTGTCATTGATGAATTATTAGATGAATTGCATGGATCAATTTACTTCACCAAGTTGGATCTTCATTTAGGATATCATCAAATCAAAATGAAGACTGAAGACATTCCAAATATAGGATTTAGAACTCATGAGGGTCATTATGAATTTTTGGTCATGCCTTTTGGCCTTACCAATGCACCTTCTACATTTCAAGGCTTGATGAATTCCATTTTGAAACCCTTCCTTAGAAAATTTGTGTTATTAATTTTGATGATATACTAATCTACAACAAGTCTTGGAAGGATCATGTTGAACATGTTGACAGGGTGCTAAATCTATTGGAGGAGAAATAATTATATGCAAAAGGCTCCAAATGTTTCTTTGGAGTAAAAGAGGTGGAATATCTGGGTCATATTGTATCTCATGAAGGTGTTAAGGTAGACCCTAGCAAAATTAAATCCATTAAGGAATGGAAAATCCCCACATCCATAAAGCATCTGTGAATATTTCTCAGGTTGATAGGGTATTATCACAAGTTTTTTAAGAATTATTGGAGAATAGCAGCACCTCTAACAACATTATTGAATAAAGATGCATTTTCATGGACTCCAGAAGCAACAAAGGCCTTCGAACATCTTAAAGAGGAAATTTGCCAAGCACCAGTCTTAGCTATGCCGGACTTCAAAAAACATTTATTGTGGAATGCGATGCTTTAGGAAATGGAATTGGTGTTGTTTTAATGCAAGATGAAAGACCCATTGCTTTCGAAAGTCATCCAATAAAGGGAAAGTATTTACACAAATATATTTATGAGAAGGAAATGTTGGCAATACTACATGCACTTAAGAAATGGCGACCCTACCTAATGGGAAGACACTTCAAGGTAAAAACGGATCATGATAGTCTTAAATACCTTTTAGGACAAAGATTATTCTCTGAAGAGCAACAAAAATGGGTCACAAGGATGTTGGGTTATGACTTTGAAATCATCTACAAAAAAGGGAAGCAAAATGTTTTGGTAGATGCACTCTCAAGAAAGGATGAGGATGTGGAAGCATTGTTGTACACCATTTCTATTATCCAACCAGATTGGATAAATGAAGAAAGGGAGGAATGGAAGAATGACAAAGAAGTGTGGGCACTCATTCGAAACTTAAAACAAGATCCCAGTACATCTGATACATTTAGCTGGAAAAATGATTCGTTATGGTACAAAGATCTCTTATACCTATGTAAGAATTCCCAACTCAAATAAAATATTCTTATAGAATTGCACACTTCTCCCTTAGGAGGGCACTTAGGATTTTTAAAAACTTACCACAGGGTTAAGAAGGAATTTTTTTGGGATGGCCTTAAATCGGATATTCAAAAGTTTGTGGCGGAATGTTTGGTTTGCCAACAAAATAAAGTTGAAACAATTAAGACCCCATCCATTCCAAGCCAACGTTGGGAGGAGGTTTCAATGGATTTTATCACAAGTTTACCCAAGTTCGAAGGTAAGAGTGTCATCATGGTGGTAGTTGACAAACTTACCATGTATGCACACTTTTGTGCATTATCACATCCATTTAAAGCTAGTACAGTTTCTACTGCATTTATGGAAACAATTTAAAAGCTACATGGAAACCCAAAGATTATTATAAGTGACAAAGATCCCATTTTCACTGGAAATTTTTGGACAAAATTATTTTATTGTCTTAGTACTCAGTTAGCTCATAGCTCATCTTATCATCCTCAATCTGATGGGCAAATTGAGATAGTAAACAAATGTTTGGAAGGATATATTCATTACTTTGTATCTAATAAACAGACACAATGGGTCAAATGGTTGCCTCTGGCTGAATGGTGGTATAACACTTCCTTCCATACTGTAGAAAAAATGACCCCATTTATGGCACTTTATGGATATCATCCACCATCCATCACATCATATTTAAGAGAAAATTCTAAGGTTCAAGCAGTGGAACATCACATCGAGCATCAAAAACAAGTTCTCCAACTCTTAAAGGATAACTTCACGTTGGCACAGAATAGAATGAAACAATAGGTAGATCAACATCTTAGCAAAAGAAGATTTGATGTAGGTGACTGTGTATTCCTATGACTACAACCATATAAACAAATGTCTCTCAAGCAAGCTAAGAAGGATAATAAATTATCACCAAAGTATTATGGTGCATACAAGGTGTTGCAAAAGATTGGTACTATGGCATACAAATTGGAGCTTCCTGCAACTTCCTGAGTGCACCTAGTTTTCCATGTTTCATGTTTAAAGAAGGTTATAGGTGACAAGCTCCCAGTTCAAACAATATTTCTAGAAATTGACAAGGAAGGAAAAATCATATTGGAACTGGAAGCAGTCATAGAAGCAAGAACTCGACAGCTATGAAATTGATCAATATCAGAGTATCTCATCAAGTGGAAGAACTTATCTGCTGAGGATTCCACATGGGAGGATGAGAATTTTATACAGAAGCATCCAGAACTACTCAAGCGTTGAGGACAATGCTTTTCAGAAGGAGAGGGGCATGTTAGGCTCCTATAATACTAGTGATTCCCCCATTACTATTGTCATTGTATTCCTTATCGTTATTATTGTGCCCCTATTGTCCCCATATTGTTATTAGTATGGCCCATAGAAACTCTCTATTGTTATTTTTTTGCCCTTATGTTATTATTTTTATGTCTGCTCAATTATATTGTGACCCCTTAGATTCCTATATATAGAAGGGAGGTTTAGTCATTTTTATCATCCAAGAATTGTTCATTTGTGTAATTTAAAGGATGTTTCCCCCTCGAAGAGGCTAAATTCTAAGGCATTGATCTATCTTTTCTATGTTTTTGTGAGTTGGTTTCCTAACACTTTGCCTTAATTTATTTTCTTAAAGCGACGATGAAAATGGAAGGTAAATTCTGTCACGTCTTGTTCTCACATTTGAAGTCATTGAATGGCTCTTTTTCTCTTCGACATGCTTCCACAGAGGGTAGTGGTGATCCTTATAATAAGGAAGAAGGAAACCCATCTTCTGAAAAAAGGAACCTCCCTACCCACTCCATCAAAAGGTGAAACCCGTCTTTTGAAAAAAGGAACCTCCCTACCCACTCCATCAAAAGGTGACGATGTTGAATCCTCTGACAAATTTCCAAATGTGTCTATTAAGAAAGTTGTTGAAATCATAATGGATGGGAAAGGAGTTAACACGGATCTAGATGCACTTATCAATTATATAACTCAAGCTTTGATTTTGGAACAAGACGAGTTAACTAGATCACAATATTCTTTCAGATATATCCATATGAATGTTAATTATATTAGGCTTCGACTCTAGTATTTTTCTTATTATACCTACTGCAAGCATGGTATTTTGCTTTCAATTTTTCCTTTGACTGAGTATTACTTTGTTTTTGACAAAGAAGTTTTGCAACTTATCCATAGTTTAACATTATGGATTGAATTTTTATTATTTTATTATTAATATTTAAAATTATTTATTTATAATATGATTGGTTCAAGTCTTATTCTATAATGTTTTTTTTGGGTTCTCTTATCACAACTGCACACATTATTTTCCCCTTGTTGTGCCATACCATGAAAAATCAAGAGCTTATGGCATATGCCTTCAATAGCTTTGTTCATTAACTAAATATTTCACAGGCATAAAAACATCAAAAAATTGATGAATAAAACAAACGCAACCAACATGGAGTCATCAATCATGTACAACAACTCTTCGCATTAATGATGATTGCGTGATCTATGGGATGTGATATTAGGTGACGGGTCATTTATTCTAGTCATTTTCTCCTCCACTTTAGTTAAGATTTGGTTAGAATTTTAGCTCGAGGAGTCGAACCTGCAATTGGAAACTTGGTTATGACAATGTAATCTACCAATTTTAGCAATTCTTCATTAGCCAAATTTCGTCATATAAAAATAGATTAAGTACACTATATCAAACTCGACTAAGCATGGGATACTGGCCATAATCTCATCATATCCCTAAACTCTCCTTTATGGATTTTCCATTATTCTTTCCTTAGATTTCTGATTTTGATTTCAAAGAACACGCATGTCTATTAATTTTCTTAGGGTTGTATTGTTCTTTTCTTAGATAATTGCATTTCATCATTTACATATTGAATTCACCCCACACCATCATAACATTATTCAATTCTACAACATTATTCAGCAACATATGTAATTATATAGAAATAACAATATCGTTATCAATGCAGTAAAACATGAAGGAACAATAAAATAAAAGCATTCACACATAGAGAGATCGATATTGTTCGGAGACGAGGGGAAAACCCCACAAGGGGGGAAAAACCTTTCAAATTATTTTTCTTATTATATTGTTATAAATGTTCAGCAAAGAGAAAGTGAAATGATCCATATCCTCAAGCACAAAAATATGTAGCAAAATCAACTAAACAATATCCAAGAGATGAACCAACAATGTCGATGATCAAAACTCTAATTTAGAAGCCCACAGTCGACTTTTGATATATGCTATCAACTGTTGAACTTTGTGGTCTACTGTAAAAATCAAACCCTACTTTTCAACCACACGTAGAGAGTGTATGTGTGTATGGTTGAAACCTTCCAACCGAATGCATGAACCTGCATGTCTATAGTTTCTATCGAAAATACTTTGTAGCATGGCTAGGGCTGGGAACCAAAAACCCTAATCACACATGCAAGCTTGACACCCTGCAATTTCGGACCTGTGTGAACCAAACTTTGTGAACTACCTTAGATCTGTGCCAGCCAAAGGAAAATAAAGAATAATAAATAATGATCTCTAAATGAGGGTTACTTGACTTGTATTTATAGCTATCCAAGGGTTTTGAGTTTCCTTTTGAGCTGACCTGTCCTTTTGTGCACATGCGGGGTTTCATATTAAAATTATATTTTTACTTAACCAAATTAAATTCTTCCAAGGACTAGGAGAGATCTTCCTTGAGGAGGAAGATTGTCTAGAGGAGGGAATTTGTCCCCGAGTTGCCAAATTAGCACTCCCCTTTAGCTAGGGAGAAATTATCTACTGCAACATATGTCCCATCACATGTATCTTATCATCATTAAATTTGTCTTTGTTAATATTTGCTTATATTTTCTCATCCCTGATCATCTCTACTTGTTTTTGTACCTTTGCTCATATGTTGAACACTCTCGAATATAAAATAAGAAAAATTTGATATCAAAGCGAAGTCCAAGCTACCACGCTCTATTCATTGGGGAACCATTGCTAGTGGGGGTGGCAATTCTACTACCAGGGAAACATCGGAGAGCTTAACATCAAGGAACCCTGCTAAAACTAGAACCACATTGGGGATCACATCTCAACCCGAAATCTAATGATAAGGAGGAAGTTCCTATGGGACACTCTCTTTTCATGTATATGATAGTGAATAAGGTCCTATGGGACACTCTCACCCCAAGTCATCTCATAGGGGAGAAAACATCTTCCACCCTATTTTGATCAATATCTGATCCATCCTATTGCCCATTGATCTTCCGAACAGCAACCCTCAAGAGTCATGCAGCATCATAAAAAATATTCGGTGAGATACTCGACTTACCAAGGGTAAGGATCACACAACTCTAAGATTTTCTCAACTCGTTGGCCAGAAAAGGATCCTTCCCAAGAAGCCCAACTTGTGTGTATGATGTCAACTAGGGTATACTCTAATAGACCAAGATAGGGTAGCTATATCTTCCACCCTATGGGTGATAGATATGGATGATACCCTATTTTCCATAGATCCCTCACCCCCAGTAGACCTATATCTCATTTCCTTACCCTAGGAGCTAAAATAGGAGGGAATTATTGTTTCAGTGTCCTCGATCAGTCTTGCTCTCTGTATATCAAAAACATATCAACGTGCTCTCCAGAGCGAGTAACTCTCCATTAAATCTCTACACATATTACTAATTGAAAAAAAATAAGAGAAGACACTTAACTATTAAATGAAGGATTCTAAACATGAATAACCATTTGATGTTGTTAAAAAGGCTTTGGAAAGTTATGATCTGAGCAGATAAGGTTTCTCCTAGTCCAATCCTCAATCACTGGGAGAAAGGATTAAGGGTGTGGTTATAAGCCTCTCAACCGCACAAAAGAAGGCCTATGGGTGTGGTTATAAACCTCTAAACTGCACAAAAGAAGGCCTATGGGTGTGGTTATAAGCCTCTCAACTGCACAAAAGAAGGCCTATGGGTGTGGTTGAGCCTATAGGATACAAAATCTAAATCCTTATGCACGAGACCAAGAACACATAAGGTGTATAACAGTCCTACACGCATGGAGAAAATGATAGAATGCTATATAAGCAGGGAATTTTAGCATAATGTTTGAATTATTATAGAGAATGTAAAAGTCTTGGCTAATCTTCTGTTTGTACGATGCACATTAGTATGTTGTTTTCCTTGACTTGATCATTTGAGCTAATATATGACAATATTTGGTTTCAGTCGCAAGGGATTGACAAAGTTTTACTTGAATATATATATATGTGTGTGTGTGTGTGTGTGTGTGTGTATATATATATGTATATATATATGTATATATATATGTATATATATATATATATATATATATATATATATATCTGAGTAGTTGTGGAATTTTGACATGATTCTCAATAGTTCATAGATATGTTTTAGCTTATGGATTGATTGAAGTCACAATGATAAAAAATTAGGGTTTTTATCAACTAAAATTTTCCTTGATATAACGATGCTATGACTCGTTTGACTTGGTGGGCTTATATATGAGAAGTTGTGGAATTTTGACATGATTCTCGATAGTTCATAGATATGTTTTAGCTTGTGGATTGATTTAAGTCACAATGATAAAAAATTAGGGTTTTGATCAACTAAAATTTTCCTTGATATAACAATGCTATGACTTGTTTGACTTGGTGGGCTTAGTGATTCTCAACATTAAATATTGATTCAGTATTTCACATTTGGCACTTCGATTGAAGCATGAATAATTGTGATTTCGTATGTAATGATTTTATAGATTAAATTTATATGACTTATCCTTGGTGTATGCATTTCCATATAAATAATTCATACTATGATCATTAGGATGGCTTGGTAAAATTTGGCTAGATATTGCTCTATAGATAACAGTTATAGACATGAAAATAAATCAGATCGTAACCTAGTATTTGGATGTGAGATCTACCTAGCACCTGGATTGAAGACTCTCACAGTGATGTTGGCAGGAAATTTAATGGATTTGATATTAGATATGGCATTTAAGGCTTCATAAGCTGACTTGGTTAATTTGATTGCATAATATTAACTTCTTTGAGGATGAGCTTATTGGTTTGATCAACATTATGAAATCATAGTATGGTTTGAAACAAGCTTCATGAGGTTGTTGTGTCTGCATTAATAATTACCTGGTGAAACCTGAAAGAAGTATTGGTTAAATCCCGTACTTTAAAAGTTGTCCAAGGTATGCCTTTGATTTTGGTTTTATATATTGACAATCTATTCTTCTCAAGTAACGAGTATTTGATGATACAAATAAGAGGGAGTTGGTCGATGAAGAAATTGGCATGATGAAGTTTGGAAAAGAAAATATATCGTGAAGCTATTGAAGAAATTTTGAAAAGTGGGAATTCAAATCCTTGGAAACCCCAATGGAATTAAATGTCAAGAATTTATGCAAAAATATTGTTAAGCTTGACTTGGCAATCAACAATTGATTGAAGCATTGATGCTCTATGTGAACGCCCATCTATATGTATGTTTTTCATAAAACAACTTAAGACAATTCTTGAGTGAGCCACTTCATACACACTAGGTTGCCTCCAAGAACACGTTTGTGGAATTTTGACATGATTCTCAATAGTTCATAGATATGTTTTAGCTTATGGATTGATTGAAGTCACAATGATAAAAAATTAGGGTTTTTATCAACTAAAATTTTCCTTGATATAACGATGCTATGACTCGTTTGACTTGGTGGGCTTATATATGAGAAGTTGTGGAATTTTGACATGATTCTCGATAGTTCATAGATATGTTTTAGCTTGTGGATTGATTTAAGTCACAATGATAAAAAATTAGGGTTTTGATCAACTAAAATTTTCCTTGATATAACAATGCTATGACTTGTTTGACTTGGTGGGCTTAGTGATTCTCAACATTAAATATTGATTCAGTATTTCACATTTGTCACTTCGATTGAAGCATGAATAATTGTGATTTCGTATGTAATGATTTTATGGATTAAATTTATATGACTTATCCTTGGTGTATGCATTTCCATATAAATAATTCATACTATGATCATTAGGATGGCTTGGTAAAATTTGGCTAGATATTGCTCTGTAGATAACAGTTATAGACATGAAAATAAATCAGATCGTAACCTAGTATTTGGATGTGAGATCTACCTAGCACCTGGATTGAAGACTCTGACAGTGATGTTGGCAGGAAATTTAATGGATTTGATATTAGATATGGCATTTAAGGCTTCATAAGCTGACTTGGTTAATTTGATTGCATAATATTAACTTCTTTGAGGATGAGCTTATTGGTTTGATCAAAATTATGAAATCATAGTATGGTTTGAAACAAGCTTCATGAGGTTGTTGTGTCTGCATTAATAATTACCTGGTGAAACCTGAAAGAAGTATTGGTTAAATCTCGTACTTTAAAAGTTGTCCAAGGTATGCCTTTGATTTTGGTTTTATATATTGACAATCTATTCTTCTCAAGTAACAAGTATTTGATGATACAAATAAGAGGGAGTTGGTCGATGAAGAAATTGGCATGATGAAGTTTGGAAAAGAAAATATATCGTGAAGCTATTGAAGAAATTTTGAAAAGTGGTAATTCAAATCCTTGGAAACCCCAATGGAATTAAATGTCAAGAATTTATGCAAAAATATTGTTAAGCTTGACTTGGCAATCAACAATTGATTGAAGCATTGATGCTCTATGTGAACGCCCATCTATATGTATGTTTTTCATAAAACAACTTAAGACAATTCTTGAGTGAGCCACTTCATACACACTAGGTTGCCTCCAAGAACACGTTTGAGACATTTGCATGGGACGATCATTCTTGGTTTAATATTAACTACAAGAGATGTATGACTGCCTGGATGCACTGATGATGATAGAAATAACACATATGAGTATTTATTTTTCTTGTGTTCTTCCTTGACATTTTGTTGAGTAGGAAACAAAAGTTCTTAGCTTTAAGCACGCATGAGGTTGAGTAGATTATTGCTAGCATGGCTAGCTATGGGGTAGTTTGGTTGAAAAATATGTTTGGACAACTCTTTGAATATGTTCTAGATATGACAATGATATATTGCGACAACAAAAAGGGTGGTATCTGATTGGAAAAAAATCCCATATATTGTTGGGACCAAGATATATTCATATGTTGAGAAAGTGTTGCTATATAAGATAAAATTAGGCTTGTGGTTGTTTCCTCTATGAGAGGGAGGACGAATAAGGTATCATTTTTATATGCATTTATTCTAACATGATATTTTATTTGATGACCTACATGAACAAGAATATAGAGGACTCTTGTTCTTGATAATATATAAGGCAATATGATGTTTAAACAAGTATCAAATATGAGAACGTTGATATGTTTTTGATATACATAGAGCGGGACTAATTGGGGACACTGAGCCCACTCTTCCCCCCTATTTGAGCTCTTGGGGTTGAGGTATTTATGGAAAATAGGGTATCACCCCTATCTATCACCCATAGGGTGGAAGATGTCGCTCCCCTATATTGGTCTAGCATAGTATACCCTATTTGGCATCATACTGACAAGTTTGGCTTGCTGGGAAGGCTCCTCATCTGGCCAACAGGTTGAGAAAAGCTTGGGGGTGTGTGATCCTTACCTTTGGTAAGTTAGGTATCTCACCAAAGCTCGTTTATGATTGAGGTGTTCTACCACATGACTCTTGAGGGTCATTTTTGGGAATATCAGTGGGCAATAGGATGGATGAGATATTGATAAACATACAGTGGAAGATGTTTGCTCCCCTATGTGATGACTCCTATTGCTTGACATAGGGTCAAAGATCTTTGCTCCCTTATGAGATGACTTGGGGTGAGAGTGTCCCATAGGACCTTCCCCACTATCATAAACATGAAGTGAAAGTGTCCCATAGGACCTTCCCCACTATCATAAACATGCGAGAGTGTCCCATAGGACCTTCCTCATTGTCATTAGATTTTGGGTTGAGGTGTGCTCCCCAATGTGGTTCCAGGTTGAGAAGGTCACCATCATGTTAAGCTCTCTGATGTTTCTCGGGAAGTAGCATTGGGGTCCCCAATAGAAAATGATTCTGAGTAGTACAAAGGTTCCCTAATGAATAGAGGGTGGTAGCTTGGACTCCCCTCCAATATCAAATTCTTATTATTTTATATTTGATAGTGTTCAACATATGAGAAGAGGTACAAAGACAAGTAGATATGAGGAGTGATGAGCAAATATACGCAAAGATTAACAAAGATGACATTTGATGATGACGAGATACATGTGATGAGACATATGTTGCAGTTGATAATTTCTCCCTAGTTGAAAGGGAGTGTTAATTTGGTAGCTCAGGGACAAATTCCCTCCTTTGGACAATCTTTGTCATCAAGGAGGACTCGTCCTAGCCCTTGGAAGAATTTAATTTGGTTAAGGAAAAAAATAATTTTAATATGAAAACTCACACGTGCACAAAAGGACAGGTTAGCCCCAAACGAAATTGGACACCCTTGGGTGGAAATAAGTACAAGTCAACTGACCCTCATTTCGATATCATCATTCTTTATTATTTCTTTGGTTTTGGATGGCACATGTCTAAGGTCATTCACCGAGTTTGCTTCGCACATGTCCGAAATTGTAGGGTGTAAAGCTCGCATGTGTGATAAGGGTTTTTGGTTCCCAGTCACAGGAATGCTACAAAGTATTTTCGGTAACAACCGCAAACAAGTGAGCTCATGCATGCAGTTGGAAGGTTTCAACCACACGCATGTACACTCTCTCCATGCGATTGAAAATTAGGGTTTGATTTTTACAATAAACCACAAAGTTCAACAATTGACTGTAGGCTTCTGAATTTGAGTTTTGATCATCAACATTTTGGGTTCATCTCTTGGATGTTATCTCGTCTATTGTGCTAGATAGTTTTGTCCTTGAGGATACAGATCATTGTACTCTCTCTTTGCTGAATATTATATGACAATATAATAAGAAATAATTTGAAAGGGTTTTTACCCTTGTGGAATTTTTCCCTGGTCTCCAACCAATCCTTATGTCTCTATGTGTGAATTATTTTCTTATATTGTTCCTTTACATTCTGTTGCATTGATAATGACATTGTTCTTTCTATATAATTGAATATGTTGCTAAATAATGTTGTAAAATTAAATAATGTTATGATGTTGTGGGGTGAATTCTATATGTAAATGATGAAATGCAATTATCTAAAGTAAAGAACTATATATCCCTAAGAAAATTAATAGACATGGGTGTTATTTGAAATCAAAATAAAAATATAAGGAAAGAATAATGGAAAATCCCGAAAGGAGAGTTTAGGGATATGATGCAATTATGGTCGGTATCCCATGCTCAGTCAAGTTTGATATAATGTACTTAATCTATTTGTATATGGCGAAGTTTGGCTAATGAAGAATTGTTGAAAATAATAGATTACATTGCTAGAACCAAGTTTCCAATTCCAAGTTCCACTCCTCGAACTGAAATTTCTAACCAAATCTTAACTGAAATTGAGAAAAAAATTACTAGAATAAATGAACCGTCACCTAATATCACATCCCATAGACCATGCATAGAATCAATGATCATCATTATTCTGAAGAGTTGTTGTACATGATTGACGACTCCATGTTGATTGGTTTTGTTTTATTCACGAATTTTTTGATGTTTTTATGCTAGCGAAAGATTCAGTTAATGAACAAAGCTATCGAAGGCATATGCCATAAGCTCCCGATTTTTGTTGGTATGGAAAAATGAGGGGAAAATAATGTGTGCAGTTGTGATAGGAGCACCCAAAACAATCATTATAGAATAAGAATTGAACCAATTATATTGTAGATAAATAATTTTAAATATTAATAAAAAATAATAAAATTCAATTCATAATGTTAAACTATGGAGAAGCTACAAAACGTTTTAGTAAAAAACAAAGTAATACTCAGTCAAAAGAAAAATTGAATGTGTAATACCATGCCTGTGGTAGGTATAATAAGAAATATATG
This sequence comes from Pinus tabuliformis, assembly GCA_031772625.1. Lineage (NCBI taxonomy): Eukaryota > Viridiplantae > Streptophyta > Pinopsida > Pinales > Pinaceae > Pinus > Pinus tabuliformis. The sequence goes on from CM062819.1 coordinate 1,372,322,984, forward strand.
AGAGTCTAAACCTAATACAATTAACATTCACATGGATAGATTTGAACGAATATTGTGATCTAGTTAACTTGTCTTGTTCCAAAACCAAATCTTGAGTTGTATAATTGATAAGTGCATCGAGATCCATGTTAACTCATTTCTCATCCATTATGATTTCAACAACATTCTTAATAGACACATTTGGAAATTCATCAGAGGATTCAGTGTCATCAGCTTTTGATGGAGTGGGTAGGGAGGTTCCTTTTTCCAGAAGACGAGGTTGTCTTCTTCTATAGAAGAAGGATCACTACTACCCTTTGTGGGAGTGGGTGGGATAGTAAAAGAGCCATCTCGTGGCTTCAAACATGAGAACAAGATGCAACAGAATTTACAGGCGATTTTCATCCCCACTTTAAGAAAATAAATTAAGGCATAGAAGGGAAAAATTGAAGGCTTCTCAGTGATCAATCTCACTATAATTTTCTCTTATCTACATAAAAGAATTCTCAAAGCTATATAAGAAGATTTCCATAGTCATATATTTATAAAATCTCTCAAATATAAATAGGGTCATCCTTAAACCCTTCATGAGCACAAATCTAACTATATATGGGCTATCATTTATTCATATGTAGTAGTTGCATACATTGAATTTTCGAGTTTTCACTTGCCATTTTCTTTTGTTTTGAAGTTTAAATGTTGTATTCACTAGTAATTATGATATTTACATTTTTACTTGTCTTTTTTTCTTTATTGAAATTTATTGGAAAAATGTAATTTATATATTCTTGTAAGAAGGGTTAGTATTTCAACATGTTAATGACAATGTTAACTCATATTTTGGTTTCTTGTTAGAAAAAACTTATGGCATATTGCTTAATTTGCATATTCCTTCACTGTAATTTACACCTTTTAGAAAAAATTGCTAATTTATCTTCGATTTAGTGAGGCATTAAACTTTATTTAAATCCACTACACTAAAGATAAGAAGAAAAATACAAAGTCATATCAATAATTTTCTAACTTCATATTAATTTCTTAAATAGAAAAGGTGCCATTAATCATTCCAAAAGCAAAGAATAAATTTGAGAATCACATTTATGGATTACGTTACCTTGAACCAGCATTTTCAGTTTGCACGCTTTGAAGTTGGAATACTATACGTTGCTCGTTACACCTCTCCTTTGAGCCTATTTAAACTGCATACGAGATAAAATATCCAAGGTATGAAGGAATAAATTTAGATCAAATCTTATATGCAAATGAATAATTTTAATTAAAATATTATTGTGTTATTAAACTAAGAATAAAAATAATCACTTTTATGTCTAGATTTTTTTTTTTCAAGCTTCTTTATTTTGAAAAAAAAGGGTCCGTTCTTCCATTGTTAGATTAACATGATATGATAAGAATAATAAATTATAGAACTTTATGGCATCTTCAAATGGATATAGTTATCTTAGTAGAATAATGGCTTTTCGCTTTTTGTTATTCGTTCAAGGATTTGATCTTAGGTGATCCCTTGAGGAGCCACCGCTTTAATTCAAACATTCAATAAAATATAACTGGCAATAACCAGAAAAATGGAATAAATAAAAAACTATTATTATGTATAGATATCAAGAAGATAATAATAAATATGAATTTGAGTAGCTCTAAATTATCTCATGGAATTATTGTGGCTTTTTTATGAAGTGAAGGTTTCATGTTTAGTTGAACTCTAAGTGATATTTGATATTGTTTCTTGAATCTTGGGAGGATAAATAATATAAAGTCTTTAAATGTAAAAGAAGATAATAATAAATATGAATTTGAGTAGCTCTAAATTATCTCATGGAATTATTGTGGCTTTTTATGAAGTGAAGGTTTCATGTTTAGTTGAACTCTAAGTGATATTTGATATTGTTTCTTGAATCTTGGGAGGATAAATAATATAAAGTCTTAAATGTAAAAGAATTTGTGTGGTAGTGGTAGTATATAGAGTATAAAAGATCTTATTTTAAGGGAATTGGAAAGCTGGTTTCATAATTTGTCTGGTAGTTTATATAGTATAAGAGATCCTATCTTAAAGGAATTCGAAAAATAGTTTTTTATAATAAAAATAATAATTTTGTTCATATTAAGTTTCACAAAAAAATCTTTTCAATCAATATATGTGGATGAGGATGAAGACTTTTACATTATTATTAAAAATCTTTATATAGTAGTATGTTATTTTGTGCTCATTAATTCTATATTTTATAAGAAAAATAGTTTAAATAAAAATTGTTTTTACAATACTTTAAAATAGGGTATTTATAGTTTTAAAAATGAAAATAATATCTCCAAGGTATTATCTTAAGTAATGATTTAAACCCTAATCTTCTATAGTTAGTTAAAGATCTTGTTTTAGATAGCGGATACCATAAAAAAGACTATAAATACTTGGTTCAAATTTTGTTTAGTTCAAAGTAGAACAAGTTTGTAGTTATCGAGATCTAAAAACTTGAAATTGTCCAATGAAGTGGCCAAAATCAAAATAGATTGACATGACCCCAAGAGGGCCATATATTGGGTTAAGTGTATATTGCATGACTCCAGGCAGGGCATATATGGGGTTTAATGTACATATAAAATGTAAATGTATATGTGATAGAGTCTACCTAGTGATGAAGGGGCCACATGGGCAATGTGTGCATAGATATATATAGAGATCGTATAGTCATTATTGGGGGTAGGATATTTGGATGTATGAATGTATTTACGAGGGCATCCAGATTTACCACATTGTCAAATTTACTAAGCTTATCAAAACCTAACCAAAGTTAAGAAAATACTAAGTAACAATCATATTGTTATACTTTTATCATCAAGGTTACCATGCTTATCACAAGCATTAACAATAGTGTCAAGTTACCATATATCAAAGATCAATGTTTCTAGCTAGCTTTATAAAATTAGGAAATCTAGCATGTTCAGTAAAATGTAAGATACTTGTCAAATATCAAGTGCACCAATATATCACATGTACCATAAATCAAAATTATTTTCATATGCATGTATGAGTCATTGATGAAGGTGATATTCTCATCATACCTTTAGGGCTCAACTTTCCTTCCAGTATTGTAGCTAAATCATAACAATACAACAATGCACTATGCATACCTTGTAGTATTATGATACCTTTAGAGTTTGTAGTTCTTATTTGTTATTGGTAGTTGTAGAACTTGCATATTGTAATTTTTGGATGCTCCTTTGAAAAAAATTTAAAATTTTCTTCAGACACTTCTTTCCTTTTCTAGTACCAACTCTTCTCTTCCTGCACTAGCCTTCTTTTCCTACACCTTAGATGATCCTCAAGAAGGATATTATTATATCATATCATCTTAGAGGTTAGAAGTATTCACATACTCAAATATGCAGGAAGAAATAATCAAAAGAATAAGTTAAAACAAAAATAGTATGACAAAGAAATAACATCATCCTAAAAGGTACTTATCTTTAACACGAGGTGATCAGCTCCCTCTTGAACCAACCTTCAAGTGCCATTACTTTCCATTACCCATGAAAGAATTTTGCCTTAAATATTTCCAATTGTCTTCATCAACCACCAAGGCATAATTAAGACTAGCCCATCTGGGGTTACACTAAATCTAACACAAGTGCTAGAACAACTTCTCATTGATCATGTTAAGTTTTCAATGCTGCATAACGCAAAGATTTTTCATTCTTCTATGTTTCTTCCAAACCCTAACCTCATGATATCAATCAAACCCTAATAACCAAATTTCCTAGGATTTCCTTCAAACCCTAACATTCTTTTAGGTCTTCTCCATTTCCTCTTACTCCCATTAATGGTGTCTTCATAGGGGTGATATTCAATGAATTTTATTTAGCCCAACCCTTATACCATGTTAATCTTCTTAGATATATATTGTTATTTTCTTTACGTAATTGCATTTCATCATTTACTTATTGAATTCACCCCACAACATCATAACATTATTCAGTTTTACAACATTATTCATCAACATATGCAACTATATAGAAAGAACAATATCTTTATCAATGTAGAAAAACATAAAGGAACAATAGAAGAAAAGCATTCACACATAGAGAACCATGATTGGTCAGAGACCAGGGAAAACCCCACAATGGGGAAACCCTTTCAAATTCTTCTTCTTATTAGATTGTCATAAAATTTTCAACAAAGACACAATACAATGATCCATATATTCAACCACAAAACTATCCAAGAAAATCAACTAAACAACATTCAAGAGATGAACCCAACAATGTTGATAATAAAAAATCTGATTCAAAAGCCTACAGTCAACTATCGATATCTGTGGTCAACTTTCAAACTTTGTTGTCTACTGGAAAAATAGAACCCTAGTTTTCAACTGAACGAAGAGAGTGTACGTGCATTTTGTTGAAACCTTCCAACCACACGCATGATACTACGTGCCTTTGGTTGTGACCAAAAATACTCTATAGCATGCATATAACTAGGAACCAAAAAAACTAATCACACGTATGAGCTTCAGGCCTTGCAATCTCGAACATGTGCAAACCAAACTTTGCGAACTACCTCAGACCTGTGCGAGCCAAAACCGAAGAAAGAAGAATGAATGATATTCTCCAAATGAGGATCCCTTAACTTGAATTTATAGCCATCCAAGGGTCTCCAATTTCCTTTTAGGCCAACATATCCTTTTGTGCACATGCGGGCCTTCATATTAAAATTATATTTTTCCTTAACCAAATTAAATTCTTCCAAGGGCTAGGAGGGGTCTTCCTTGATGAGGAAGATTTTCCAAAGGAGGGAATTTGTCTCTGAGATACCAAAGTAATAAAGTACTTCTACCTATTTTGTCTAGTGATATGAGAAAAGAGGCACCCAAGTTTTAGTAATGACAAGACAAAGTCAAAGTTTCCACTGAAACAAAATCCATAAGATAGAGCAGACCCACTATGATGCTCCCTTACGCGCTAGTGGTATTTCCCAGTAAGGCCACACCTGCAGTCGATGCTGCTTGAAGCATCATATTTCCTTTTATTTTAAAGAAATATTATTGTCTCTCCATGTCAATCTTGGGATGGCTCAATGACAACTTTGACAACATAGAAAAAAAATAATGATAGAGAAGTCCCTCTATTTAAGATTGGTGTAATATGATGAAATTTATATAAAATCTTTGTTGTTAATTTACCATGATTTTAATAGGGGTGGAAGGAGGGGGAGGGATTCTCACTAGTTCTGATGGACATCAGAGGAAATTTTAGCCTAAAAGCGCCCATGAAATTTTGATGTCATGATATGTAAACCAATCAAGATCCTTTAAATTTAAAAAGAGGTACATGTAAATATTTTGGAGGGAAAAAAAGACTATTTTTTTTAATTGTATTTTTGGCTTATCTCCTTATATGTTTACACAAATTTCAGATGTAGACACTCGTTCGATGCAATATTAAATTCCACATCCAACGAGAACCCACTATGCATACTTTTGAGATGACCCGCATTGATAAAAAATGAAGATACATTAAAAAATGTGTTCAACACACATTGTTAATGTATCTTCAACTTTTATCAATATAAGTCTTCTCAAAGTATGCATAATGGGTATTCATTGGATGTGGAATTTAATTTTTCATCCAACGAGTGTCTACATTTGAAATTTGAGTAAACCTATAAGGATATAAGCTAAAAATACAATTAAAAAAAACAGTTTCCTTTTTTTCCCCAAAAAATTCATAACTCTTATTTTATTATTTTTCCTTAGGAGGCCACTTTCCGGCTGAAATTTCCTGTACTGAAAATGGTAGTCAAATACTCAGGAGGCCCAGGTAAGAAAGAAAATAATAAAGCGAAGCTATATGGTATTCTTCTAGGACGAACCATAACTTGTGATCAGGGAATTTTATACCTCATCATCGTGTGAGATTCGACACTCACTATTCACCATTTTACGAGAAACACTCACCCCCATGAAAATATCCTTATTATTGATGCTTCTACTCAAAATAATCAATTGTGTTGTCAACCCCTTTCCCTCATTCTCTCTCTTCCACATCCTCAGTGAACAAAACTCTAAAGTGGACTATCAAGAAAATTTAGCCTACCTCTTAGATGAAGGGTAGGGGGAGATCAATGGCACACGAGATTTATTCCCCATCCCTTAGTTACTTAAGCACTCCCGTTACCCTAACTTTTCCCCTTTATACTGCTACATTAAAAACATCATTGGAATCAATAGAACCACTATAACTAAAGTTACGAATCCATGAAAATCGATGTCATAACATCTATTGCTGGTAGCTTCCATGCATGGGATGCCATTATATCCCCTCATATCTAGAGTTGTGAAGTATATTTCATGGCTCCTCTACTCAATAGTTTGATGGCATTGATGTGAATTGTTACTTGGAGTCTTAATTTCAATGAAATTGATATCATGTGTGAAGGATGTATTCTCATCGATAAATCTATGGCAAATCCTAGATTCTTCCATTGCTTTTGTATCTCTATATTTGGTGAGTATATATTTCTCTACTCGATCTCCTATGATCTTCCTCTCCTTAGGAAGCATTGTGTCAACTTGCTCTTGTCTCATATGTATCTTGTGCGACGCGAGTGGCTTTGATTCCACAAGGTGTCTTCATTTTCAATCGTTTTACCTTAGCTTCAGTTGGTTCTGTAATCCCTTAATGTTGGGGAGAGACATTTGAATTGGTGATAACACTTTATTTAAGATATTTTTCCTCTTAGGATTTCCCTCTATGGATCGTACTGGAGCATCTAGTGCATGGGTTGTGTCCAACGCTTTGTAGTTTTGTTAGTTCCCTATAATACTAGTGATTCCCCCATTACTATTGTCGTTGTATTCCTTATTGTTATTATTGTGCCCCTATTGTCCCCATATTGTTATTATTGTACCCCATAAAATCCCTCTATTGTTATTTTTGTGCCTTTATATTATTATTGTTAGGTCGGCTTGGTTATATTATGAACCCTTAGACTCTTATATATAGAAAGGAGGTTTTGTCATTTGAATCATCCAAGAATTGTTCATTTGTGTAATGTAAAGGAGGTTGCCCCCTCGAAGATGCTGAATTCTAGGGCATTGATCTATCTTTTCTATCTTTTCGTGAGCTGGTTTCATAACATTTGGCATCAAAGCAAAGCCATCGATATCATACAAACTGATTTGGTTCCAAATATAAATTTGCAATGCGTACCTTTTGTGTGTTTTGCACATAATGTAGATCGAAAAATTTCTCCATCTGTAGTATCCATGTTTTGGGATCCTTGCCATAAAACTTCCTCATATCGAACTTTGGAACATGGTGATTCTTTCATCCAACATTAGATTCTATGAAATCATGATTAACACTTATTTTGTTCTCATCATGAGTTTCCTTTACTACCCTTTCGCCATTAGTAAGCATTTCTTGTAGAAACTTTGTCACATTTGTCTTCAAATTTGTCTGCAAATCTTCCATGCCTTTCTTTAAATCATCCATCTTAGCTTCCACGCTGTCCATATTAGCTTCTATGTCATCCATCTTAGCTTCCACATCATTCATCTTAGCATCTTCGCATTTATTCTCGACACACTTATGACCTTTAGTGTATTTACTATCACAACTGTAATAAATCCCTTTTGCTCTTTTTTCTTCCAATTGTTGTGGCGTCAACCTTGTAGGTTGTGGATGGCTAGGGGCAGTAACACTTCCATCTTTATCATTGTGAGTGGTAGGCTTCCTTGTTGCCATAATTTTACTTTCCATTTTTCTTGGGGGGTTAGAAACATTACTCAGAGGGTTACTATAGGAAGCTCCAATTTGTATGCTATAGTACCTATCTTTTGCAACACCTTGTACAGACCATAATATTTTAGTGATAATTTATTGTCCTTCTTAGCTTGCTTGAGGGACATTTGTTTATATGGTTGTATCCATAGGAATACCCAATCACCTACATCAAAACTTCTTTTCTTGCAATGTTGATCTACCTGTTGTTTCATTCTATTCTACGCCAAGATGAGGCTATCCTTTAAGAGTTGGAGAACTTGTTGTTGATGTTCGATGTGATCTTCCACTGCTTGAACCTTATAATTTTCTCTTAAATATGATGTGATGGATGGTGGATGATATCCATAAATTGTCATAAATGGGGTCATTTTTGTCGCAATATGGAAGGAAGTGTTATACCACCATTCAGCCAAAGGCAACCATTTGATCCATTGTGTATGTTTATCAGATACAAAGCAAAAATGATATCCTTCCAAACATTTGTTTACTATCTCAATTTTCCCATCAGATTGAGGATGATAAGATGAGCTATGAGCTAACTAAGTACCAAGACAAGAAAATAATTTTGTTTAAAAATTTCCAGTGAAAATGGGGTCTCTGTCATAATCAGCTCTAACGGTATGACAAAGCTTCTAAAGAAGGAACAATGAGGTGTAATTGCACAATTATGTTTGCTAAAGGTTCCCACACCAAAATCATCTATTTATCTAGATCTACAAAAAGCTTGGACAATCATTCCAAGGTATTTGAGACTCCCAAAGGCCTCCCACCTATTCGTGATGATGATCATGCTATTCATTTGATTCCAGGAAGTGTTCCTCCAAACATTAGGGCATACAGATATCCCTATGCCCAAAAGAGTGCAATTGAATTTATGGTTTCAGAAATGCTAGAGGCTAGTATAATTCAACATAGTCAAAGTTCTTTCTCTACTCTAGTAGTATTGGTGCACAAGAAGGATGGATCATGGCGCATGTGTTTGGATTATATCGAGCTCAACAAGCTCACTATTAGAGATAAATTTCCCATTCCTGTCATTGATGAATTATTGGATGAATTGTATGGACCAATTTACTTCACCAAATTAGATCTTCGTTTAGGATATCACCAAATCAGAATGAATACTGAAGACATTCCAAAAAGAGCATTTATAACTCATGAGGGTCATTATGAATTTTTGGGCATGCCTTTTGGCCTTACCAATGCACCTTCTACATTTCAAGATTTGATGAATTCCATTTTGAAACTCTTCCTTAGAAAATTGTTGTTAGTAATTTTTGATGATATACTAATCTACAGAAAGTCTTGGAAGGATGATGTTGAACATGTTGACAGGGTGCTCAAGCTATTGAAGGAGAAACAATTATATGAAAAGAGCTCCAAATGTTTCTTTGGAGTACAAGAGGTGGAATATCTGGGTCATATTTTATCTCATGAAGGTGTTAAGGTAGACCCTAGAAAAATTAAATCCATTAAGGAATGGAAAATCCCCACATCCATAAAGAATCTGCGAGGATTTCTCGGGTTGACAGCATATTATCACAAGTTTGTTAAGAATTATGGGAGAATAGCAGCACCTCTAACAACATTATTGAAGAAAGATGAATTTTCATGGACTCCAGAAGCAACAAAGACCTTCGAATATATTAAAGAGGCAATGTGCCAAGCACCGGTCTTAGCTACGTCAGACTTCACAAAAACCTTTATTGTGGAATGTGATGCTTCAGGAAATGGAATTGGTGTTGTTTTAATGCAAGATGAAAGACCCATTTCTTTCGAAAGTCATCCAATCAAAGGAAAGTATTTACACAAAGCTATTTATGAGAAGGAAATGTTGGCAATACTACATGCACTTAAGAAATGGTGACCCTACCTAATGGGAAGACACTTCAAGGTAAAAATGGATCATGATAGTCTTAAATACTTTTTAGAACAAAGATTATCCTCTGAAGAGCAACAAAAATGGGTCACAAAGATGTTGGGTTATGACTTTGAAATCATCTACAAAAAAGGGAAGCAAAATGTTGTGGAAAATGCACTCTCAAGAAAGGATGAGGATGTGGAAGCATTGTTGTGCACCATTTCTATTATCCAACTAGATTGGATAAACGAAGCAAGGGATGAGTGGAAGAATGACGAAGAAGTGTGGGCACTCATTCAAAAGATACAACAAGATCCTGGTACATTTGATACATTTAGCTAGAAAAATGATTCGTTATGGTACAAAGATCGCTTATACCTATGTAAGAAATCCCAAGTCAAACAAAAGATTATTATGGAATTGCACACTTCTACCTTAGGAGGGCACTCAAGATTTTTAAAAAATTACCACAGGGTTAAGAAGGAATTTTTTTGGGATGGCTTAAATCAGATATTCAAAAGTTTGTGGCGAAATGTTCGGTTTTCCAGCAAAATAAAGTTGAAATAATTAAGACCCCTGGTCTATTACAACCTTTATCCATTCCTTGCGAACATTGGCAGGAGGTTTCAATGGATTTTATCATAGGTTTACCCAAGTCCGAAGGAAAGAGTGTCATCATGGTGGTAGTTGATAGACTTACCAAGTATGCACGATTTTGTGCATTATCACATCCATTTAAAGCCAGTACATTTTCTATTGCATTTATGGAAACAATTCAAAAGCTACATGGAAACCCAAAGATTATTGTAAGCAACAGATATCCCATTTTCACTGGAAATTTTTGGACAGAATTATTTTCTTGTCTCGGTACTTAGTTAGCTCATAGCTCATCTTATCATCCTCAATCGGATGGGAAAACTGAGATAGTAAACAAATGTTTGGAAGGATATCTTCTTGCTTTGTATTTGATAAATAGACACAATGGGTCAAATGGTTGCCTTTGGCTGAATGGTGGTATAACACTTCCTTCCATACTACAACAAAAATGACCCCATTTATGGCACTTTATGGATATCACCTAGCATCCATCACATCATATTTAAGAGAAAAATCGAAGGCTCAAGTAGTGGAACATCACATCGAGCATCAACAACAAGTTCTCCAACTCTTAAACGATAACCTCACATTGGCGCAAAATAGAATGAAACAACAGGTATATCAACATCGCAGCGAAAGAAGTTTTGATGTAGGTGATTGGGTATTCCTACGGCTACAACCATATAAACAAATGTCCCTTAAGCAAGATAAGAAGGATAATAAATTATCACAAAAGTATTATGGTGCATACAAGGTGTTGCAAAAGATTGGTACTATGGCATACAATTGGATCTTCCTGCAACTTCCCAAGTGCACCCAGTTTTCCATGTTTCATGTTTAAATAAGGTTATAGGTGACAAGCTCCTAGTTCAAACAATATTTGTAGAACTTGACGAGGAAGGAAAAATCATATTAGAACCGGAAGCAGTCACAGAAACAAGAACTCGACAACTACGAAATCAATCAATTTCGGAGTATCTTAACAAGTGGAAGAACTTATCCACTAAAGATTCCACATGGGAGGATGAGAATTTTATACAGAAGCATCCAGAACTACTCAAGTGTTGAGGACAATGCTTTTCAGAAGGAGAGGGGCATGTTAGGTCCCTATAATACTAGTGATTCCCCCATTACTATTGTCGTTGTATCCCTTATTGTTATTACTGTGCCTCTATTGTCCCCATATTGTTATTAGTGTGCCCCATAGAAACCAACAATTGTTATTGTTGTGCCCTTATGTTATTACTGTTAGGTCGGCTTGATTATATTTTGACCCTATAGACTCCTATATATAGAAGGGAGTTTTAGTCATTTGTATCATCCAAGAATTGTTCATTTGTGTAATGCAAAGGAGGTTGCCCCCTCGAAGAGACTGAATTCTAAGGTGTTGATCTATCTTTTCTATCTTTTGTGAGTTAGTTTCCTAACAGAGACCCATTATATAACTCGGTGAGAGCTTTCTAATGCTATTGAAAGCTCGTCAAATCGAGCTACAGTTTGGTCGCAATGGGCAATGGAAAAAATAGGGTTTTCCCTATAAAAGGGCTTCATACCCCCAAATCCAATTAGTTTTAACATTGATTTGTTGTGGAATTTGGAGAGGAGGAGAAGACCATAAATCTTGAGGAGATTGTAGGGGACAAACCGACTATCAAAATTTAGATCTGCGAGTTTTAGGTAGGTGGCTTAATCTTACTCATCAATTTTGGTAGATTAAACTTTTAGATTAGGGACTTAGCTCAGTGGGAGAAATAATTTCCTTTCCTCATGGTTGCAGTTCACCTATTCTCCCCTTTTCTATGTTCTATAACACATAAACTAGGGCAAAAATTGCATCCAACACATTTTTAGGGAAAAAAATGTGTTTTGGGATGAGGGGAAAAGCAGGTTTAGGGGTCTCTGTTGAGCTAAAGCTAAGAACCAAGAGTAGAGGCATTTGACTCTTAAATGAAAAAATATAATGTTATTTTGTAGGTATGGCAAAGCTAAAGCTAATATGGTGAGAATGATACTTTAGTACTCTTCATGCGGAGGTTCAGGGGAACGAAGCAGTTAGAGGGACTCTAGAGTGATATGGGTTGTTGAAGTTCATGGAGAAACCATTGATGAGGGACGGTGAGCCACTATTGTCTAGGATTGTTATTTATTGGGATCTAGATCAAGAGGCCTTTATGATACAAGGCATAGATTGATATCGCCATCCAAGACATATGTAAGTTTTAACCCCGTACATAAATTACTTGCATACAAATTCTAAAACAAAGAAAATAAACAATGCGAGAGCATAACACATAAAACACATATACACAGAGATTTTCCCCTGGATCCCAAAACCGGGACTACCAGCTTGATTTTTCATTATGTTCCTTTCAATGTTACAATACATATTTATACATGCCGAAGCATCCAATACCATGGACCAAAAACCATCACGTCGAAAACCATGGACCGAAAACCATCGCATCCAAAACCATGGACCAAAAACCATCGTGTCCAAAACCATGTGTAAAAACCATGCACAAAACCATAAGTAGGTCTGCCCAACCTAATATAGGGTCAATTTTTTTTTTTCTCGTGGCGCTGCCCCAGACCCTGCAAAGGGGGGCTACCTGCCTTCCCCAAACCCCCTTGTGACCCTCCCACTGTGCAATCAGTGCAACAAAAGGGGGGCTTCGCCCCCCCTCTAAACCCCCGGTTAACTACGTGGGATAGTCATGGAAAGAATATAACACAACCCAACATTCTCCCACTTGTTGTTTTCTTTCCACAGGGGGCCACAAGAGAGCTTAGTCATTTATCCAGCCCTACAATGCCCATTGTTTCTCTACACCAAGAGAACTTATCAGAGCTCACATATTTTTTCAATGCACCTGTAGTATTCTTCAAATTGTCCACCTTTACCAGCAACACCTTCTTGTCTTCTATCATATCCCTCACAAAGTGATACTGAACATCGATGTGCTTTGTCTTTGAATGGTAAGCAAGGTTCTTTGCCAAGAAAATTGCACTTTGGTTGTCACAGTCTGTCCTTATAGCTCCCTGTGCTAACCCCATACTTGAACACAATCCCTGCAACTAAAATAATTCCTTGCTTGCATGAGTGGTGGCCATTTATTCTGCCTCTGTAGTTGATAGTGCCACTACAGATTGTTTCTTACTCATCCAACTGACTGCACCTCCAAATAGGTTAAACACATACCCACTTGTAAATATTCTCTGATCCAAATCTCTAGCAAAATCTACATCAAGAAAGCCATGAATATCCAACACTCTGCCTAATCCTAGTCTTCCTTGGTAGCACAAAAGATAATCACTAGTGCCACGCAAATACCTAAAAACCTGCTTCATTGCTATCTAGTGCTCCTTCCCTGGTTTTTAATAAACCTGCTCAATACTCCCACTGCATGTGCAATGTCTGGTCTAGTATAGACCATTGCATACATCAGACTACTGACTGCACTTGCATATGGAACACAGGACATGTCCTCTTCCTCTTCTTGTGTCTTGGGACACTGTTCGGCAGATAACATTACACCTACAGGAATAGGAACCTTCACCAGTTTATTGTCCTGCATATTAAACCTCTACAATATTTTCTTGACATACTTCCTCTGGTTTAACCAGAGCTTCCTCTTTGCCTGATCTCTTTTAATTTCCATGCCCAGAATATAGTTTTCAGCACCAAGATCTTTCATGTCGAATTTGGACGACAATTGGGTCTTCAAATCCTAGATAATTTCTTTGTCATTTCCAACCAACAACATATCATCCACACACAAGACTAGATAAATAACACAATCACCAATTAATTTAAAATACTCATAGTGATATGCTTTGCTTCTAGTGAAGCCAAGTTCCCGTATAAATGTATCAAATTTCTGATACCAAATCCTTGGTGATTGTTTTAACCCATACAAATACTTCTTTAACTTGCATACTAGTTCTTTCTTACCCTTCACCGCAAAGCCTTCAGGTTGCTTCATGTAGATATTCTCTTCTAGGTCTCCATGAAGAAATGTTGTCTTCACATCCATCTGTTCTACCTCAAAATCAAAAGCAACAACAACAGATAAAAGTAATCTAATAGAAGCTACCTTGGCAACAGGAGAAAAAATATCACCAAAATCAATTCTTGGCACCTGGGAATAACCTTTTGCTACCAATCAAGCTTTGTATTTCTCCACCTTTCCTTCTGCATTTGTCTTCTTCTTGAACACCCATTTGCTGTTAATGGGTTTCCTTCCAGCCGACAACTCCACTAGATCCCATGCCTTATTTTTGTGCAAAGATGCCATTTCATCAACCATGGCCTCTTTCTAGAGTTTTCCATCCTCTGAATCTAATTCTTCCTTCACAGTTATGGGATCATCATCAGTAATAGATAAAGAAAAATTTGAATAGAAAGCAGATGGACTATACCTTTCTGGTTGCCTTCTTTCTCGAACGGTTCTTCTCACACCTGGAGTTTGTGGCTCTTCATCTTCTGATTCCTCCTCTGCTGTAGAGTCTGACTCTTCCTCCTTAAGCTAAAACTCTATCTTCTCAGGTTCCTTTGGTTGGATTTCATATTCAATAACATCTTTTGCCTCTGTGAACACAACATCTCGGCTGTACACAACCTTCCTTGTTATTGGGTTCCAAAGCTTATAGCCCTTTAAACCATCCTTATACCCAATAAAGATGCACTTTTCAGATTTACTATCCAATTTGGTTCTTTTCTCCTTTGAAACATGTACATATGCATCACATCTAAATACCCTCAGATGTGAAAGAGAGGGTTTCTTACCAGTCCATACCTCTTGTGGAGTCTTATCCTCCAACGCTGATGAAGGTGATTTGTTTACCAGGTAACATGTTGTCTCCACCGCCTCTACCTAGAATTCCTGTCCTAACCTAGCACCACTGAGCATGTGTTATCGGGAAAAGTGTCTATTTAGAAATGCTCTATCCCACTAAGGTGTGACAGCTACCTTAGAAACAAACAGAGAAAACTACTTTTATATCTTCTTTATGAACCATAAACAAAGAGGAATAGGATGAACCAACCTGTGTCTTGCGCTAGTCCTTCGATCCAATCTCTCTCCTCTTTGACAGCTTCCAGCTACCTGCTCCCTTACTTGCCTAGCTTCACCAAGTACCTGTAAGATCACAGAAGAAGGAGACTATACAAAGACATAGGTTTATATTCATAAATAACTTAGGATCAGATTTAAGTTAACCATACAAATGTAACAAGCATCAATGAAACACAAGCATGGAGAAGAAACTCAAATAGTTTTATTGATATACAAGAAGATCCAGGAGGAGTTACAACCGATGATTCCTGACCCAGCATCAACCTCCCAGCAAAGAAGTCCCTTGTTCAACCCCAACAAAGCATATATCACCGAATTCTCTGATATATATCTCAAAACCAACAACAATTCCTTACAATGTGCAAAATTCCAGCCTCTGGATCTCTGGGATGAGGGATCCATATATAGATGTATGTAAGGAGGATGAGTCAGCTCATGAATTGATTATTGGCTTCTCTCTGTCAGTTCTTGCTTCCACTTGGAGACTGAAAGCCTCTTACTCATCCTTGGTCGAATTCAGTGAGGCAAGTGTCATTGGAGAAGATTCTAGAAGCTTCCATTGTCTCTCCACCTCGTGGAATGACACTGCCACTTGTCATTTCCCGCTCAACGCACCCTGGTAGTGCATTTAGGTGCGTTTCAACGCACCTATCTAGTGGATTTAGGTGCTATGCAACGCACTTGGCTAGTGGAGCAGCTGAAATGATCCTGATTTGACTTATTCTGAGCAGTTTCTGGTGGAGAACTTCTGGGAGAAGCTGTAATTTGTTGACCTTGTTCCTTTAAGAGTTAGAACAACACTTTTAGGGACTTAGGAGCCCTTGGTTTATGGACATTTCATGCTTAGAGCTGTAAGGCACAAAAATGTCTATAACAGTTGCCCCCTAAAGTATGAGGCCATTTATCGGGTGAAATGCTTTATTAGGAGGATCCAAAGTTCTTTCAATGCTGGAAGGAGACCTGTAATAAGATACAATACAATACATTATCTTCATACTATTTTCATGATCTAGCTGAGGCGGGCATTCCCATGCTCAACTTTATAAATTCATTTACATGTACATAGGACAGACAATCGTCTGATGGTAGACTGATGATTCTGATAGAGCCATCAACCTTTTGGTAGGATGATTATCTGTACTACAATGCTGTACATTTCAATGTCTTTATTTTCCTGAATATATATCGCAGCCCAGATGGATGAAACTAGATCCGGGGTCTTCAATCTCATCTAATCTTCACTCGAAGTACAAGTCGATCCATGTGAGAAATGTTTTGAAGTCGAACATGGAAAGACATCGCTTGATTACCAGTCAATGATGTAAACTGTTAACAAGCGCGAGAGGAATCACCGATAATGATAATGATCCTCAAGGTACTGCAGTACAATTCACGTGGTGTGAATAAAGGACTTGGCGTCGAACACCCCGAAAAATCTTTCGGTCGAAGGTTATTGATGTAAACCTATCGTCGGAAGTGAGAAACTTGCCATTGAGGCATGCAAGCTTCAAAGTACTGAATGGGGTGTTCCTAGACCAACTTCTTGGATAATGATCTGATGTCGACAAGAAGTGATCCGTCATAGGAGGGCCTTAATGAATCCCACATCAATGACACGGAACGGAGCAAATGATTTTGATGGAGGTCAAAACGATCTGATGATATATGGTTCAGGGTGGCGGTCATGAAAGAATGGAGTATAATATATGGTAGTGGGCGGGACACAGGTGGCCTTTCTGGATGACTTCTCTTGAACATGTCGGCGACACTTATGTGATGGATTGGTAGCATTAACCCCAAATGTGGATGGTATGGCGAAACCATGGTGATGTGACCGGTGAATGAAACAACCCAACCCGACTCGGGCACGGAGTGGAAGTGTCATGTTCAAGAGCGACTTGCTACCAATAAAGATTCTTTGAGTTTTCTTCCCAATTTTTCCCCAGTCATTGCTGACCAGTACCTCTTTATTTTTGTCAAGCTTGAGGAGGATAACATATGCTTGTTCTATAATTTTCCCTTCGGGCAAACCCATCGCTATGTTTTAACGAGCCTAGCGATAGTGAAACTCGTTCTCGTCTAAAGACAAGTTTGTCGCTATTAATCTTTTTAACGAGTTTAACGACAAGGATAACTCGGTCCTTTTCATTTTTAGAGAGTCTGAAAAGGTACGTAAAGGTAACTCCAAAATTTCTTTTTCGTCACCTAATCCCTTAAGTCCGAAAAAGTATAAAACAATACAGAAGGGATGAATTTTCGATCGCTTTAACGAGCCGAACAAAACAAGTGCTCGATCTTTTTGTGCAATAATCCCTCAGGTCCAAAAAGATTAAAATCTAGAGGAGGGATAGCACTTCCCGTCGCTTTAACAAGCTGGAAGGCCAGAACTCGAAAATCTTTTCATATTTTACGAGTTAGAAAAGAGCTTAAAGAAGACTCGTCTTTTGAGGAATGAGTGATAAAATGGGTAGCAGCTGATTCCAGGTAAGGTTTGGAATTTTCCAATCACGGCAGTGTCACAAGGATGGCTAGTGAAATCACTCTTCGCAGCTGTTCCTCAAAATGGGTAAACAATCAAATGGAGGTGAATGATTGGCCAATGGAAAAGTGGAGGTGACGGTGCAAACACGACCAAGGCTTTAATGGCTGAAATGCTACATTCACGGTGGTTATTTACCAGAGAATAGTTCATTTTTTAACGAGCTTAAACGCAGGTGGAAACATTTGCTCGGTTCGGGTTTATTTTTTAACGAGCTTGAACCTTGCGGTAAACACTCCTCGATTAATCCAGTCATATGATAAGAATGTCTCATATAAAAACGACAACTTTTCGAGTGTTGCCCCACATCCTTTCTTTATGCAAGCTAGGAAACGACTAATCCAAAAAACAAATAAATAATCGCTCTTTGCTTGCACTCCAAAAGGTTTGCATGCCCCCAGGTATAAAACAGAGTTTCAAGTTTACCTCTACTTCTTTCCGCCAAAACATTTGTTTTACCGAGAGAGGCCTACCTCTTACAGGTTACCCAAATATTGTTCTATTCACGGCGCAAACAAAACACTTCTCCGGCGATGTTTCTCGAAATAAACAAAGGTGAGCGACGATGCCCTCCAGCTCACATAACTTTGACAAGAGAATCTTATTCCAGAATAACCCCTCTTCCAATCACAGACGGGGTACAGACTAGTCATATTCTCCCACGGAAACCTACCCTATACCCGAAGTTTTCCTACCGAAGCAGACCAGGACGCATGCCCCCTGGGTTTCAGTGATATCCCTCCGAATTACTTGCACTCATCGGGAGGACGGACTGGAAATTGAGACATTTCTTGCGTGAAAAGACCATTTAGGGACGGTATATGACTATTTGCTATGTGTGATCTCGGAAATGAAAGCTGGTCCACGAGCTTGACCACTCTTCCTTCGTGCGGAAAACACATTACTCTAAAGAGTGAGGAGACAATCGCTCCCATGCAATAAATATAGTCTCGTCCAAGGAGTAGGTTATAATCCAAGGGTCCTTGAACTACCATTACGTTCATGCGAACTGTCTTCCTTCTCAATGTTATGGGCACATCGGGAAGGATCCCTAAAGGTCGATTGGTTCCTTTATCAAAGCCTGTCAGATTTCTCATCTCAGGAAAAAGCGATGGCGAACCAAGCGCTTTCCAAGCAGTAGAGGAAAGGATACTCACAGAAGCCCCCTCATCTATGATGGTACCAACCATGACCATTCTATATATTTGAACGATAATTCGGAATGGTACACTTGCTGGTAAACGGGGTCTGCCTAGTTGATTCCAGTCGAAGGAGACAACTAGGTTGCTTGGAGGTGGGACCGAATAGACGGCCAGGTATGGCTCTGACGAACTTCCTTCCTGCGGTAAAGGAATGGGTAAACTGCCCCCATGTTCGTCAGAGTCTGTGTTTATGAAGAGAATTTGGACGGTGTCATCCTTGTTCTCTTCAGTGACTGTATCATCTGAAGATGAAACCTCTGAAGGCAAGACCGGGTCAACTGCCGCCTCGACCTTTTGACTTTCGTCTGGTATGGATCCAGATGGTTTATCTTCAATGATAGGTGCTTCAGCCGACCACCTGAGCGGGCCAGCTGGATTCTCAGCTAGTGACGGACTCGGCAAGAGTTCTTTATATCCAGGAGGAAGTCGTAACGGAGAAACCGGACGATCATCCAAAACTCTTTTAGCTTCGTCTAAGAAGGGACAACGGTGGACGACATGATTGCCTTCGCACAGTTTATAAGGAAATATAGCTTTCCCTTTTTGTCCTGGGGCTTCACTTTCACTAGTTGATGGTGTGCTTTCAACATGATCATCAGAGGTTGACGACATCGGGTTTTGCAAACGAGGAGACCAGTCCCTTAGTATCCGGGGGATGCAAGGACAATCTCTGTGAAAGTGGTCTCCTTTGCAAATGACACATGGCGATTTAGGCCTGGTCGGTGCAGTGTGTGGATTTTCTTTAGACGACACTCGTTTTCCCCCATTTGCCTTTGGCTCCTTCTTCTTCTTCTCTTTCTTCTTCTTTTCCTTCTTCTCCTTAGGAACTTGGCTTTTAGCTTTACCAGCTCCATCAAGCGAAGAGGAAGGAGGAGAGGAAGAATTAGAGGAAGTAGAAGGCTGGTGGGAAATTCTGGACTCATCTAATTGTTGATTCGATTGTTTAGGAATGGTGGTGTTCTGAACGACAGAGATTGAGAAGAGCCATACGGGCAAACCAATTTTCAGTCCTGGAAGCGACAATGTGGCTATATGGGACGCACCAACATCTCCCCAAGAGGAGAAGGGACTAGGATTTCCACCAAGGGGAATTCCTTGGTTGGTAGGCTCCATTTTCTCAACCCAAGATCAACGTAGGAAAGGGGTATGAATATTCCGTTTAAAATAAATTTTAACACGCTTTGACACAACTTGTTTTTTCAGTTTTTAAGAGTCGAGAAAAAACAAAAGATGACTCTAGTCTCCTTCGATTTTTAATGAGCTTGAAGTGACAAGTGCTCAGATGGACCTTTTCCGTTAAAGAGTCTGAAAAGGAACGAAAGGGACTGCTTTGGAGGTCTAGGTAGAGGGAATACCAAACCAATCGTAAAACTGCAGAATACTTTTTACGGTACGACAGTCAATCTTCCCGAATGCTGTGTTCGGTGCATTGCGATCAGTAGGGCGGCCGACACGGCTTCCTATGGATGAAGGATTTAAGCCTATAGGGGTCTCCCAATATATACTCAACGGTACGTGGGAGCTCAAGTCCGTACTGGCACTTATCGTCTCAAAGTGGAGGAATCACCCAACCATCAATGAGGACAATAGTTACCAGGCTTTACGACACTAGAATACGTCTCTAGCCTAGACCTCTAAATGTTGTGCGTTAAGTTCCAAAGTGTTGTTAGGTTCATTGAATTTATTTTAAGTTGATCTTTCTTATGAAGTTTGCCTTTTGGGTTCACCACGAGATGTATATGTAATTCCTAAAATGCAATCTAAAGATGATAAACAAACTTTTATCTCTTTTCAGCAATGAAAATCCTAGCTACTAGGGGAAAAGAAAGACACAATCTTTTCGCAAAGAGCAAAGAGCACACTGTAAATGCACTTTCCTAAATCAAGCCAAACAGACTGTCAATATGCAAATGCACATGCATGTATTTGTTTTTCACTTTCTTAATATTGATGCCTAAAAAGAAAGTTGATGTACAAATTTGAATTTGCTTTCAAGTGACAAACACAAACGAGCTTCTTTTCGAAATCAAAAGGTAGAGATGATTACGACACTTTATGATTTTGAAATAAATACTCGTTTCGACACTAGAAAGTCACAAATTCAAAACAAAGGCAAAAGTAAAAGCATAATCGACCATCAATAGCAAATAAATTTTCTCCTATGATCAAAGTCGACACTTGCGACAGATCTAAATCAAAGGATGACAGTACGACTATTATACTTTTGCAAAGGAAAACTGTAAACAACTCAACAAACACATAAAAACATCTATAGTTCTTTTTTACATATGAGGCGGAATATCAATAAGGAAAAAGGGTTTGAAACAGTCATATACTGATCACAGGCTGCAAAAATCAGAGACAAAACTAGAAAGAATGAAGCAAAGAACCTCAGCTGCACAGGGCTAGGCTGATCAGCGCACCTGTTACACAGAGAAACTGCATTGCAGCGCAGGTTTCCCTCTCGGGAAGTGCGTTGAAATGGAAAACCTCTTCACAGTGCCTGCGCTGGGGCAGAAACGAGAATTCTATCCGGGTTTTGGGTCACTGTTTGCAGTTTAATCTTTGTTTTTTGGCCGAGTAAAAGCAATCAGTAATGCACAATCAGAGGTAGATCTAAGGGGGGTCTAAGAGCTATCACAAGGGCAATCAGTTAGTCTATGAATCAGCTGTTCAAATCATAAACAGATCCAGTGAATGGACTAAAGCAGCAGATGTCTACTTTGCATTTGTTAATGGCAAATGCAGTTCGATTGCTACTTATAAGTTTATGAAATAAACAACAAGAGAAACACAAACAAACTAATTAGACACAATCCCCAGCGGAGTCGCCATTTTGTTATCGGGAAAAGTGTCTATTTAGAACTGCTCTATCCAACTAAGGTGTGACAGATACCTTAGAAACAAACAGAGAAAACTACTTTTGTATCTTCTTTATGAACCATAAACAAAGAGGAATAGGATGAACCAACCTGTGTCTTTCGCTAGTCCTTCGATCCAATCTCTCTCCTCTTTGACAGCTTCCAGCTATCTGCTCCCCTACTTGCCCAGCTTCACCAAGTACCTGTAAGATCACAGAAGAAGGAGACTATACAAAGACATAGGTTTATATTCATAAATAACTTAGGATCAGATTTAAGTTAACCATACAAATGTAACAAACATCAATGAAACACAAGCATGGAGAAGAAACTCAAATAGTTTTATTGATATACAAGAAGATCCAGGAGGAGTTACAACCGATGATTCCTGACCCAGCATCAACCTCCCAGCAAAGAAGTCCCTTCTTCAACCCCAACAAAGCATAGATCACCCAATTCTCTGATATATATCTCAAAACCAACAGCAATTCCTTACAATGTGCAAAATTCCAGCCTCTGGATCTCTGGGATGAGGGATCCATATATAGATGTATGCAAGGAGGATGAGTCAGCTCATGAATTGATTAGTGGCTTCTCTCTGTCAGTTCTTGCTTCCACTTGGAGACTGAAAGCCTCTTACTCATCCTTGGTTGAATTCAGTGAGGCAAGTGTCATTGGAGAAGATTTTGGAAGCTTCCATTGTCTCTCCACCTCATGGAATGACACTGCCACTTGTCATTTCCCGCTCAACGCACCCTGGTAGTGCATTTAGGTGCATTGCAACGCACCTAGCTAGTGGATTTAGGTGCTATGCAACGCACTTGGCTAGTGGAGCAGCTGAAATGATCCTGATTTGACTTATTCTGAGCAGTTTCTGGTGGAGAACTTCTGGGAGAAGCTGTAATTTGTTGACCTTGTTCCTTTAAGAGTTAGAACAACACTTTTAGGGACTTAGGAGCCCTTGGTTTATGGACATTTCATGCTTAGAGCTGTAAGGCACAAAAATTTCTATAACAGTTGCCCCCTAAAGTATGAGGCCGTTTATCGGGTGAAATGCTTTATTAGGAGGATCCAAAGTTCTTTCATTGCTGGGAGGAGACCTGTAATAAGATACAATACAATACATTATCTTCATACTATTTTCATGATCTAGCTGAGGCGGGCATTCCCATCCTAAACTTTATAAATTCATTTTCATGTACATAGGACAGACAATTGTCTGATGGTAGACTGATGATTCTGATAGAGCCATCATCCTTTTGGTAGGATGATTATCTGTACTGCAATGCTGTACATTTCAATGTCTTTATTTTCCTGAATATATATCGCAGCCCAGATGGATGAAACTAGATCCAGGGTCTTCAATCTCATCCGATCTTCACTCAAAGTACAAGTCGATCCATGTGAGAAATGTTTTGAAGTCGAACATGGAAAGACATCGCTTGATTACCAGTCAATGATGTAAACTGTTAACAAGCGCGAGAGGAATCACCGATAATGATAATGATCCTCAAGGTACTGCAGTACAATTCACGTGGTGTGAATAAAGGACTTGGCGTCGAACACCCCGCAAAATCTTTCAGTCGAAGGTCATTGATGTAAACCTATCGCCGGAAGTGAGAAACTTGCCATTGAGACATGCAAGCTTCAAAGTACTGAATGGGGTGTTCCTAGACCAACTTCTTGGATAATGAGCTGATGTCGACAAGAAGCGATCGGTCATAGGAGGGCCTTAATGAATCCCACATCAATGACATGGAACGGAGCAAATGATTTTGATGGAGGTGAAAACGATCTGATGATATATGGTTCAGGGTGGCGGTCATGAAAGAATGGAGTATAATGTATGGTAGTGGGCGGGACACAGGTGGCCTTTCTGGATGACTTCTCTTGAACATGTCGGCGACACTTATGTGATGGATTGGTAGCATTAACCCCAAATGTGGATGGTATGGCGAAACCATGGCGATGTGACCGGTGAATGAAACAACCCAACCCGACTCGGGCACGGAGTGGAAGTGTCATGTTCAAGAGCGACTTGCTACCAATAAATATTCTTTGAGTTTTCTTCCCAATTTTTCCCCAGTCATTGCTGACCAGTACCTCTTTATTTTTGTCAAGCTTGAGGAGGATAACATATGCTTGTTCTATAATTTTCCCTTCGGGCAAACCCATCGCTATGTTTTAACGAGCCTAGCGATAGTGAAACTCGTTCTTGTCTAAAGACAAGTTTGTCGCTATTAATCTTTTTAACGAGTTTAACGAAAAGGATAACTCGGTCCTTTTCATTTTTAGAGAGTCTGAAAAGGTACGTAAAGGTAACTCCAAAATTCCTTTTTCGTCACGTAATCCCTTAAGTCCGAAAAAGTATAAAACAATACAGAAGGGATGAATTTTCAATCGCTTTAACGAGCCGAACAAAACAAGCGCTCGATCTTTTTGTGCAATAATCCCTCAGGTCCAAAAAGATTAAAATCTAGAGGAGGGATAGCACTTCCCGTCGCTTTAACGAGCTGGAAGGCCAGAACTCGACAATCTTTTCATATTTTACGAGTCAGAAAAGAGCTTAAAGAAGACTCGTCTTTTGAGGAACGAGTGATAAAATGGGTAGCAGCTGATTCCAGGTAAGGTTTGGAATTTTCCAATCACGGCAGTGTCACAAGGATGGCTAGTGAAATCACTCTTCGCAGCTATTCCTCAAAATGGGTAAACAATCAAATGGAGGTGAATGATCGGCCAATGGAAAAGTGGAGGTGACGGTGCAAACACGACCAAGGCTTTAATGGCTGAAATGCTACATTCACGGTGGTTATTTACCAGAGAATAGTTCATTTTTTAACGAGCTTAAACGTGGGTGGAAACATTTGCTCGGTCCGGGTTTATTTTTTAACGAGCTTGAACCTCGCGGTAAACACTGCTCGATTAATCCAGTCATATGATAAGAATGTCTCATATAAAAACGACAACTTTTCGAGTGTTTCCCCACATCCTTTCTTTATGCAAGCTAGGAAACGACTAATCCAAAAAACAAATAAATAATCGCTCTTTGCTTGCACTCCAAAAGGTTTGCATGCCCCCAGGTATAAAACAGAGTTTCAAGGTTACCTCTACTTCTTTCCGCCAAAACATTTGTTTTACCAAGAGAGGCCTACCTCTTACAGGTTACCCAAAGATTGTTCTATTCACGGTGCAAACAAAACACTTCTCCGGCAATGTTTCTCGAAATAAACAAAGGTGAGCGACGATGCCCTCCAGCTCACATAACTTTTACAAGAGAATCTTATTCCAGAATAACCCCTCTTCCAATCACGGACGGGGTACAGACTAGTCATATTCTCCCGCGGAAACCTACCCTATACCCGAAGTTTTCCTGCCGAAGCAGACTAGGACGCATGCCCCCCTGGGTTTTAGTCATATCCCTACGAATTACTCGCGCTCATCGGGAGGACGGACTGGAAATTGAGACATTTCTTGCGTGAAAAGACCATTTAGGGACGGTATATGACTATTTTCTATGTGTGATCTGGGAAATGAAAGCTGGTCCACGAGCTTGACCACTCTTCCTTCGTGCAGAAAACACATTACTCTAAAGAGTGAGGAGACAATCGCTCCCATGCAATAAATATAGTCTTGTCCAAGGAGTAGGTTATAATCCAAGGGTCCTTGAACTACCATTACGTTCATGCGAACTGTCTTCCTTCTCAATGTTATGGGCACATCGGGAAGGATCCCTAAAGGTCGACTGGTTCCTTTATCAAAGCCTGTCAGATTTCTCATCTCAGGAAAAAGCGATGGCGAACCAAGCGCTTTCCAAGCAGTAGAGGAAAGGATACTCACAGAAGCCCCCTCATCTATGATGGTACCAGCCATGACCATTCTATATATTTGAACGATAATTCGGAATGGTACACTTGCTGGTAAACGGGGTCTGCCTAGTTGATTCCAGTCGAAGGAGACAACTAGGTTGCTTGGAGGTGGGACCGAATAGACGGCCGGGTATGGCTCTGACGAAATTCCTTCCTGCGGTAAAGGAACGGGTAAACTGCCCCCATGTTCATCAGAGTCTGTGTTTATGAAGAGAATTTGGACGGTGTCATCCTTGTTCTCTTCAGTGACTGTATCATCTGAAGATGAAACCTCTGAAGGCAAGACTGGGTCAACTGCCGCCTCGACCTTTTGACTTTCGTCTGGTATGGATCCAGATGGTTTATCTTCAATGATAGGTGCTTCAGCCGACCACCTGAGCGGGCCAGCTGGATTCTCAGCTAGTGACGGACTCGGCAAGAGTTTTTTATATCCAGGAGGAAGTCGTAACGGAGAAACCGGACGATCATCCAAAACTCTTTTAGTTTCGTGTAAGAAGGGACAACGGTGGACGGCATGATTGCCTTCGCACAGTTTATAAGGAAATCTAGCTTTCCCTTTTTGTCCTGGGGCTTCACTTTCACTAGTTGACGATGTGCTTTCAACATGATCATTAGAGGTTGACGACACCGGGTTGTGAAAACGAGGAGACCAGTCCCTTAGTACCCGGGGGATGCAAGGAAAATCTCTGTGAAAGTGGTCTCCTTTGCAAATGAAACATGGCGATTTAGGCCTGGTCGGTGCAGTGTGTGGATTTTCTTTAGACGACACTCGTTTTCCCCCATTCGCCTTTGGCTCCTTCTTCTTCTTCTCTTTCTTCTTCTTTTCCTTCTTCTCCTTAGGAACTTGGCTTTTAGCTTTACCAGCTCCAATAAGCAAAGAGGAAGGAGGAGAGGAAGAATTAGAGGAAGTAGAAGGCTGGTGGGCAACTCTGGACTCGTCTAATTGCTGATTCGATTGTTCAGGAATGGTGGTGTTCTGAACGACAGAGGTTGAGAAGAGCCATACGGGCAAACCAATTGTCAGTCCTGGAAGCGACAATGTGGCCATATGGGGCGCACCAACATCTCCCCAAGAGGAGAAGGGACTAGGATTTCCACCAAGGGGAATTCCTTGGTTGGTAGGCTCCATTTTCTCAACCCAAGATCAACGTAGGAAAGGGGTATGAATATTCCGTTTAAAATAAATTTTAACACGCTTTGACACAACTTGTTTTTTCAGTTTTTAAGAGTCGAGAAAAAACAAAAGATGACTCTAGTCTCCTTCGATTTTTAATGAGCCTGAAGTGACAAGTGCTCAGATGGACCTTTTCCGTTAAAGAGTCTGAAAAGGAACGAAAGGGACTGCTCTGGAGGTCTAGGTAGAGGGAATACCAAACCAATCGTAAAACTGCAGAATACTTTTTACGGTACGGCAGTCAATCTTCCCGAATGCTGTGTTCGGTGCATTGCGATCAGTAGGGCGGCCGACACGGCTTCCTATGGATGAAGGATTTAAGCCTATAGGGGTCTCCCAATATATACTCGACGGTACGTGGGAGCTCAAGTCTGTATTGGCACTTATCGTCTCAAAGTGGAGGAATCACCCAACCATCAACGAGGACAACAGTTACCAGGTTTTACGACGCCGGAATACGTCTCTAGCCTAGACCTCTAAATGTTGTGCGTTAAGTTCCAAAGTGTTGTTAGGTTCATTGAATTTATTTTAAGTTGATATTTCTTATGAAGTTTTCCTTTTGGGTTCACCACGAGATGTATATGTAATTCCTAAAATGCAATCTAAAGATGATAAACAAACTTTTATCTCTTTTCAGCAATGAAAATCCTAGCTACTAGGGGAAAAGAAAGACACAATCTTTTCGCAAAGAGCAAAGAGCACACTGTAAATGCACTTTCCTAAATCAAGCCAAACAGACTGTCAATATGCAAATGCACATGCATGTATTTGTTTTTCACTTTCTTAATATTGATGCCTAAAAAGAAAGTTGATGTACAAATTTGAATTTGCTTTCAAGTGACAAACACAAACGAGCTTCTTTTCGAAATCAAAAGGTAGAGATGATTACGACACTTTATGATTTTGAAATAAATACTCGTTTCGACACTAGAAAGTCACAAATTCAAAACAAAGGCAAAAGTAAAAGCATAATCGACCATCAATAGCAAATAAATTTTCTCCTATGATCAAAGTCGACACTTGCGACAGATCTAAATCAAAGGATGACAGTACGACTATTATACTTTTGCAAAGGAAAACTGTAAACAACTCAACAAACACATAAAAACATCTATAGTTCTTTTTTACATATGAGGCGGAATATCAATAAGGAAAAGGGGTTTGAAACAGTCATATACTGATCACAGGCTGCAAAAATCAGAGACAAAACTAGAAAGAATGAAGCAAAGAACCTCAGCTGCACAGGGCTAGGCTGATCAGCGCACCTGTTACACAGAGAAACTGCATTGCAGCGCAGGTTTCCCTCTCGGGAAGTGCGTTGAAATGCAAAACCTCTTCACAGTGCCTGCGCTGGGGCAGAAACGAGAATTCTATCCGGGTTTTGGGTCACAGTTTGCAGTTTAATCTTTGGTTTTTGGCCGAGTAAAAGCAATCAGTAATGCACAATCAGAGGTAGATCTAAGGGGGGTCTAAGAGCTATCACAAGGGCAATCAGTTAGTCTATGAATCAGCTGTTCAAATCATAAACAGATCCAGTGAATGGACTAAAGCAGCAGATGTCTACTTTGCATTTGTTAATGGCAAATGCAGTTCGATTGCTACTTATAAGTTTATGAAATAAACAACAAGAGAAACACAAACAAACTAATTAGACACAATCCCCAGCGGAGTCGCCATTTTGTTATCGGGAAAAGTGTCTATTTAGAACTGCTCTATCCAACTAAGGTGTGACAGATACCTTAGAAACAAACAGAGAAAACTACTTTTGTATCTTCTTTATGAACCATAAACAAAGAGGAATAGGATGAACCAACCTGTGTCTTTTGCTAGCCCTTCGATCTAATCTCTCTCCTCTTTGACAGCTTCCAGCTATCTGCTCCCCTACTTGCCCAGCTTCACCAAGTACCTGTAAGATCACAGAAGAAGGAGACTATACAAAGACATAGGTTTATATTCATAAATAACTTAGGATCAGATTTAAGTTAACCATACAAATGTAACAAGCATCAATGAAACACAAGCATGGAGAAGAAACTCAAATAGTTTTATTGATATACAAGAAGATCCAGGAGGAGTTACAACCGATGATTCCTGACCTAGCATCAACCTCCTAGCAAAGAAGTCCCTTCTTCAACCCCAACAAAGCATAGATCACCCAATTCTCTGATATATATCTCAAAACCAACAACAATTCCTTACAATGTGCAAAATTCCAGCCTCTGGATCTCTGGGATGAGGGATCCATATATAGATGTATGCAAGGAGGATGAGTCAGCTCATGAATTGATTAGTGGCTTCTCTCTATCAGTTCTTGCTTCCACTTGGAGACTGAAAGCCTCTTACTCATCCTTGGTTGAATTCAGTGAGGCAAGTGTCATTGGAGGAGATTTTGGAAGCTTCCATTGTCTCTCCACCTCATGGAATGACACTGCCACTTGTCATTTCCCGCTCAACGCACCCTGGTAGTGCATTTAGGTGCGTTTCAACGCACCTAGATAGTGGATTTAAGTGCTACGCAACGCACTTGGCTAGTGGAGCAGCTGAAATGATCCTGATTTGACTTATTCTGAGCAGTTTCTGGTGGAGAACTTCTGGGAGAAGCTGTAATTTGTTGACCTTGTTCCTTTAAGAGTTAGAACAACACTTTTAGGGACTTAGGAACCCTTGGTTTATGGACATTTCATGCTTAGAGCTGTAAGGCACAAAAATGTCTATAACAACATGCTTCTTGCCCTTTCCATCAATATCTTGTTCATTCTTTTTGCAACTCCATTTTTCTTAGGTGTGTATGGAGTAGTCTTTTGTCGTGCTATACCACACTTCTTACAAAATTCTTCAAATTCCTTACTGCAAAACTCTCCACCATTATCTGTCCTCAACACCTTTATCTTCTTCTCTGTCTGGTTTTCCACCAGAGACTTAAATTATTTAAACCTATCAAAGACTTCAGATTTCTTCTTAAGGAAATATATCCATGTATTCCTTGAGAAGTCATCTATAAATGATACATAATACATAGACTTACCCATTGATGGAACCTTCACAGGTCCAAACACATCACTGTGCACAAGCTCTAATATTTGTTTCACCCTCTTACCACCAAAGGGGAAACTCACTTGATTGTACTTCCCATATACACTATTTTCACATAAATCAAAATCCAGAGAGCTATTAGTCATACCTTCTACCATACCTTTACCATGAAGTATTTGAAGGCCCTTCTATCCAATATGTCCAAGCCTTTGATGCCATAGCATGGTCTTTTCTCAAGAGACCACTAGATTTTCTGCTCCACTTTCAGGAACCACAGAACTATTGCACCCATCAATAACAATGCTACCTTGCAGCTTGTATAGAGTTCCAATCCAAACTCCCCGCATCAATACCAGTGCTCACTAAACCATATTGTAGGTATCTTTCGAACACTGGTTTTACACCTGCATCATCCAGCTTGCTTACAGAAATCATATTTCTGCCAATGCAGGAATATGTAGAACACTCGAAAGTGTTCTAAACCTTCCACCTTGCAACTTCAACTTTACTTTTCTGTGACCAATGATTCTAGCCTTCCTATCATACCGTAAGAAGACATCACCACCATAATATTTCTCATATTCGCATAACCACTCTCTATGGGGAGTGAAGTGAAAGGATGCACTTGACTCAATCAACCATGCCTCATGATCTATATGTGTACTTGAAAAAGCCAAGTACACATCCCCACATTCGTTTGCGATGGTTTTTGCCTCTGCCAAAGGAGCATCATCAGATCCCTTTCCTTTGTCAGCAACTTTAGATTTACAGTCCCTTTTGTAGTGCCCTTCCTTTCTGCATTTCCAGTACACCACATTTACAGGTTTTCCTGGAGATTTAGATCTCGCTCTAGATTTAGATCTCCCTCTCGATGACTTATTTTTGTTTTTGTTCTGGGACCGTCCTCGTATAGAAAATGCATCACCATTCTGGCTTTCCATATTTTTCCGTCTCATCTCCCCTGTCAGCAAGGATGACACTATTTCATCAAAATGCAAGGCAGTCGCATTGCTACCTATTGCAATAACCATACTATCTCACGAATCTGGTAGAGAACACAACAAACTAATGCACTTATATTCATCTAAAATTTTAATATCAACAGACAATAACCAACTTACCACAGTATTAAGTGCATTCAAATGCTTTGTCACCGAGTCTCCTTCTTTCATCCTCAGGTTATATAGATTTTTCCGTAGGAACAGTTTATTCATGAGAGACTTAGATTGGTACAAAGTACCTATCTTGTCCCACAAATCCTTAGCCATAGCTTCCCCTGATACATTCAACAATAATGAATCTGAGACACACAATCGTATTGTGCTTTTTGCCTTCCGATGCAACTTCTTCCATTCTTCATCAGATACTTCCATTGGTTTAGTACCCCGATCTACCACAATCCACTGAACTTTATCCACCAACAAATCCTCCATCTTGAGTTTCCATAACTTAAAACTCTGACCATTAAATTTCTCTATCTCTATCTTTCCACTGCTCGCCATCTTCTTTCACCACTAGAATCGATCCCACAGATCTCCCACTGAACAGGGTCTACCACTGGCCCGATTGAAAACCCTCAGCAACAAAGGCACCCCCTTGAAGCCAAAACAACTCTGATACCAAATGTAAGTTTTAACCCTACACAAAAATTACTTGCATGCAAATTCTAAAACACAGAAAATAAACAATGCGAGAGCATAACACATAAAAGACATATACACAGAGATTTCCCCTGGATCCCAAAACTGGGACTACTAGCTTGATTTTTCATTATATTCCTTTCAATGTTACAATACATGTTTATACATGTCGAAGAATCCAATACCATGGAGTGAAAACCATCGCGTCCAAAACCATGGATCGAAAACCATCGCGTCCAAAACCATGTACGAAAACCATGCACAAAACCATAGGTAGGTCCGCCCAACCTAATATAGGGTCCAAAAACAATTTCCCGGGGCATTGCCCTGGACCCTGTAGAGGAGGGCTACTTGTGCCCTTCAAACCCCCCTGTGACCCCCCCGCTGCACAATCAGCGCAACAAAGGGGGGGCTCCGCCCCTCCTCTAAGCCCCCGATTAACTACATGGGCTAGTCGTGGAAAGAATATAACACAACCCAACAACATATATGTTTTGACAAGATTGCCACCCTTGGGCGTGGTGTGTGAGATACATCTAGTGCTGCCTTGTGGGAGGCATATAGGGGAGTTTCTAGAGCGTCATTATGTTCTTGGTTCTTGTGCAAAAGGTACGACCATCCAAATTCATGACTTGGAGAGACTCGAGACACGAGCTACAACAACAACATTGGTATGGAATTTTGGTAGTCATGCCTTTCATCACATCACCGGGGGGTAGATGATTCTTGTAGAGAGTGTACTGGAAGGGACCTACTACTGATGGGCCCATATTATGTTTTCATCATTCAAATGACAATTGGGACTATGCAGGCAACAAACCAATTATAGTTGTTTATTTAGGACATTTGTGTGCTCATTCGTCTTTGAGAATATACTAACTATCCATCAACATGTGCAGATCCTATTGGGTCACATAAAAGGTATGTTTGTACCCTTACATTACTTAATAAATCACTTTCTTTTATATATTTGTCTTCATTCTTAGAAAGGATTTGGAAGAAAATATTGTGAAAGATAGTTAAAATCAATCATTAATAGATTGCATGTTTTTAGCATGAAAAAACTAAATTTTTCATGTTTTTATGCACAGGGAATCATAAGTGGACAATTGTTGTTTAGTTGATAGAACGGAAACACTAAAATAGGAGAAGACCATTCCTTGGTTGCGTGAGCTAGCAAAAGATATGAAATATAATGCTAATTCAGCAAATGGAAATACAATCATTTAGCGATGAAATCCTGAGGATCTCTCGATCCTAAGGATTCACTTTCATCCATTAGTTTTCCATTAGACTATATGATGTCAATGGGTGAAAAGGATCGGGGACGATTTGAATCTTACCCATTATTGTATCTTTGTATTGAACAAAGCATATTTTGACATTACAATAATTATGTACTTTTATTATTTCAATTAATGAGAAATACAAAGATTCTCTCTTAATCACATTTTGAGCTTTATTAGCAGTAACTTCTCAAGGCTTTGGGCCTGGTTGCTAGAAGATTCATTGTTCCTTTGTGTCATAACTATTTCCTTATTTTCTGCAACTCTTTATTACTATTCTTTTATAGAATCAAGTTATTCTTTATATTTTCATTTGAAATAGATCTTTAACATTGTTGCTTTAATACTGTTCTTTTAATGAGTTGCATAGATTAAGCTGAGTGTTACAATTGATTGATGCTCTTTCTAATTCATGTTCAAGATTGAAGTAGTTACTTGCTATTTATTGTTGTAGTATTTCTTTCCATTTACTAGATCAGACAGTAGCCCATTAGATATGGTTTATTTTAGTGCATATGCTTGAAATTCATTTCCTTTGCAAAACAATTATGATTGGATCTAGATTGATGGTTTGAGTTGTCTTTGATTGAACTTTGAGAATTAAGGATTTTTTAATACATTCTTGCAACGACTTGATGAAGAATTAGAATCATTTAGTTATGTAACAACCTCTGACTTCTATTTCACATATAGTGATGACATCCTTCAAATAAACAGATGAATCCCAGGCTGATAATGTAATTTAGGAATTAATGTTGATTTAAATAGTCATCTTAGTGCACCAACATTTTGGCGGCGTTACTGGGGAGTTTGTCAAAGATAATAGTTAATTTGTGTCTATGAAGGGAATTGGGTATTGAAAATGGGAGGTAAGAACCTGTGTACACAACAAGAAAAAAGCTTGTTCCTATTGCCCGCTCTCAGAAGATACACAGAGGTTGTATAGGAATGAATGACTAGGGGAAAAAAGATACCAATAGATCAGAAAACACTACCAAAAACCACCAAAGCCCGATGATCGATGAACCTTGGGAGACCAACCTTCATAGATGAAATCATTTGGAAAGTTGAATCTCACATATCAGTAGGCCCCGGGCAGTATTAGGAAGGGGCTCTACTTCAATCCCTCAAGCAGCAGAATCACCAACTGCATCTTACGTTGAGATCCATAGCAAGATTGAAGGGTATAAGAAAGTTTCCAAAGTCCAAATCACCAATACTCTGGTCCTTCACAAGAGAGAAAATCATGTAATTTAAGAGAAGGAGATGGAGTGACCAATGGAGCTACTAACGTAGAGCCACAACCATCTAAATTAGGTTCTCCTCTTATTCCAAATTTGAGCAGTGTAGCAAAGACACTTCGGGTCGTTAGTGCTCCCTCACTCACATAACACCCCCTGACCAGGAAATCCCTAAACTATATTGTCACATCTTTGACCAAATGACAAACAACCACCTCAAGGTCAAGCCTCGACATTGGAATATCCCATCATCGACCCAGTAGCCAATGCCTCGATGAAAGCTATTCCCTTGCAAAATATCCCAATATTTCATGGGATGACCTCAGAGGATACAGATGCATTCTTATTTGAGTTTGACGTCTTGTGTAGAGGTTATGATTACACTACCAATCCTCAAAAATTGAAGTTGTTCCCCCTTAACTTAAAAGGAGCATCTTTGCAATGGTTTATGGGTTTGGGTGGATGCACCATTAACTCCTAGGATGACATGAAAACTTATTTTCTCACTAAATATCAGGACTACTGTAGGACTAGGGAATTAAAAGATGAAATCTTTAAAATTTCTGTGAAGGATAATGAAACTCTAGAGGAATATGTCGAACGGTTTCAGTACAATTTGCAGAGATCCCCTCACTCCACATTACCAAAAGTAGTCCTGAAAGCCATTTTAACAAAAGGGATGAAAGAAGAATGGGTAGAAACTTTAAATATGATGGGGAAAGGTGACATTTCTCAAGAAGACTATGACGAAATTGTTCGATTGTGTATCAGGTGTTCACGAGGTAGTACACGCACCATGTTAGGAAGTCGAGACTCCATGACTAAAGGAAGCAAACTGCCCAGGAGAGGCATGGTGATAAAAAAGATCGGAAACCTCTTGGAATACTTTAAGACAGATATCTTAGGCACATTGACTACATATTTAGATGTCTTACATGCCAAATAGAGACAAGCTGAGGCAGAATAAATGCTATCCATATTCTTCCCATGATTCCGAAAGAAACACAGTCAAAGGGAATGTCCTTTGGACATGATCCAGATGTGATATATATGCACCAAGGACCATGCCATGGATCAATGTCCATCATTTCTAGGGTTAAAAGAAGTATTCAAATAAGTTGAAGAAGGAACAGAGCTAACATACTCAATTTCAAAATGTCAACATTGGCAAGCACCACCCTTAGGTATGCCGCAAGACCCATCCTTGATCTTTCCTACGCAATATCATCA
The DNA here is from genome assembly GCA_031772625.1 of Pinus tabuliformis. Taxonomy (NCBI): domain Eukaryota; kingdom Viridiplantae; phylum Streptophyta; class Pinopsida; order Pinales; family Pinaceae; genus Pinus; species Pinus tabuliformis. The sequence continues at coordinate 1,372,358,365 of CM062819.1, forward strand.
GTAGAAAAATTCCGGAACATCATGGCAAGGTCAACCACCTTTCTCTACCTGGAAATCCCAATAGTACTCCATGCCACCCTGGCCGATGCAACCCTTCCCAGGAGATGGTTGGCCAAATCTGCAATGCTCTACCCCTTTCTCACAAAATTCATCTAGCAATTCTTACCCTTCACAGTGGGATGCTTCCACCTCATAGAACTTGAATTTGCCTCAAAACTAGTAGTTCCCTGTGGGGATAAGAAATTTACCCATGGGAGAGGGTTCTCAACCTTAGCCCACATTACCTAGTCCATTTAAGAACCCTCAACCTTTAGTACACCCCCAACTACCAACTCAACCAAATATGAATCCTAATAACAATAGACCAGTCCAATATGTAAAAATTATTGAGAGTTCGGATAATGAGACAGAACTAGTAGAATGTAATGAGATTCGGCTGAGGTTAGGGCACATTATTTCCATAGAATAAAAAGAAACTGAAAATGAAAAATAACTTGTAATAAATCCTTTGACTGTGATTTCTACGGAAATAAAACATGGAGAAGACACAGTCAAGCAGCAGAATTCTAAGAAAATTATAATTTCTTCTCTCCCATTCCCCAAAAGACTACAAATAGTTAAACCTATTGTCCATCCTAATTTTGATATATTAGGGGAATTAAAAAATTTGTGTATAAATATTCCACTCCTCCAAACCATACAAGACATCCTAATCTATGCAAAAACAACTAAGTAATTATGTGGCAAGAAGCCTGGGAGGAAATTGAAAACTCCACCAATAGTGCAAGTGGTAGGAACTTTCTCTGACCTGCTTCTGGGTAAAGAACTGATTAAATATGAAGACCCAAGGAATCCTATAGTAACCGTTCAAATACAAGGCTGCACCTTTCCAAACAAATTAGTAGATCTTGGAGCAGCCACTAATATTTTGACTATTGAAACCTGCAGGGTTTTGGCATTACATTTTTGGAACCCACCTCAACCTTATTAGAACTTGATGAGAAATCAGTTGTCAGACCTGAAGGGACCTTACAAGATGTAATGGTTTCTATTGATTCTTGGGAATATCCTGTGGATTTCCTAGTCATTAAACCAAGGAGTAGGCTAGAGGGACATCCTTTGATAGTGGGTCAACCTTGGTTAGCGGCAACAGAAGCCTATATAGGATGTCGTACAGGGAGCATGACTATTACAAAAGGAAGCATTGTGAAGAATATTGTTTTGTATCCTCCTGCTAAACCAAGTATACCTATTATAAATACTTAGTTGCACCCACCTATATACCTAGAAGAAAATGTCTGCTCCCCTCTCACGCTGGAAGAAGCTCTTGAATTTAAGAATTGGATGGAGGACGATGTGATTAACAATTTCATTAATAGGCTAGTTTTCATGAATAACCCGACATGTCAAGTATTAAAATCCATTCTTGATAATGAGGCACAGGGAGATCCCTCCAAGGATGCAGATGATTAGCCTATACCCACAACCATTGTTTACAACAACAGGTTAGTTGAGATTGAACTAGGTAAAACACATAACATTAACGATAACCTGAATAGCCACCAACAATAAAGGCTTATTCAAGTACTTTAGAACTATAAAAAATATTTTTCCTGGGAATACTTAGACATGAAATGTAGATCCACAACTATGTACTCATCATATATACATCGAAAAGGATCCTCACACCATTCAGTGACCTTGTTATGCCCCTATACCAATAGGTGTCATATATCATGATTGACTTGATGAGCTATGTAATATGTTCATACCTTTACTTGTTGCAAAGGTTTTACATATTTGCAAAAAATAAAAAATAAAATTGAAAATGTAAAGATGGTATACCCTAAAATAGAAATCAAAGGGTAAAAAAGAATAAAAGATGGTAAAAAAAATCAAAGAAAGTGAACCCCAACAAAAAGAAAGACTAGGAAAGTGTGCCAGTATAAATGCCACTACTTTTTTACTTGTGTAAAATAAACAATTGTGTGAAGCTTGTTACCTATGCCATAATTTATGAATAGTCAAACAGTTTAAACTTGGCTAGTTGATATTTCAATTTCATGTTTTAGATATAGAGAATAAAGATCTGACCAAACAGTTTAATCTTGGCAAATAAGTAGATAGATAGAGTGAAAAAAGGAGCTCAAAAATTTATTTGGATCCCTTGGATGTAATAAGTGTAGACTTAGATAGGCATCACCATGTAAAAGAAAAGAAAGTTTGATAAGGGTTTGCTAGTCTAAGTGCACCCTAATAAAGAAGTAAAAATGCTAGGTTAAATTAGGTAGGGTAAGTAGATGATGATTGCAGAATGATATGTGGTGAATGATGATTCTAAATGTGTTAATATTTTACTTTCATCACAAGGCCAAGGCATGTATTATATGGAAAACATCTCAAGCAAAACAAAGTCAACTAATTAACTTCCCTATTCATTTTCCATAAATTTTCACTATTTTCCCCTAAGTATCAAGGTATCTGTTAAATTAAAGGGGCTCAGAGCATTTCTCTGACTTCTGGAGGGATCGGACCCTTGGCCCAATAATATATAAATCCTAAGCACTTAAAACCATTCATAAATCATTCATTCCCATTCATAAGTTTTTCCTAAGTAAAATTCTAATTTACTTAGGAAAATTACAATATTTCTCATAAAAACCCTTTTTCACTTTAAGCCTAAGTTTAAATACACACATCAAATGTTTTTATACTTAGCGCTTTTTCGTTCATTATGACATATTAACTATTAACTTGTATTAATTTATAAATCCCTTATAAATTTTACCCTCTCCCGTATTATTGTAATTATGTAATAATCCCGAAATATTATATATCCTGCCCCCGGTTAAATATAACCATAATCTGTTTTAAAATAGGATTAATGAGTTAATCAGTAACCCATTAAGAACCTCAACCCTCTGCTACATTAAATGAGATTAATTAACCCTCATGGTTAATTAATAACCTCACCAGCCAATCCCGCCGCCCCCGATGTGATTAAATAATTCTTAAATATATCGGGCCTGCCATTGTTAAAACCTCGTCACTTCATACTCCCCGACAATCGTCCGATCACTCCTTCCATATCTGACGGCTATAATACATATCGCATGGCCCTTTGTGACCGCACATTAGCGTGCGATCACAAAGTGGTTTCACATACAGTACCCCGCCACGCGTCAACCGCTCTATGGAATCGCTAGCCCAACGCTAAATACCACCCTTCCCCATAAGCGGTGCGATATAAAACCACTTACCACCTTCCCACAAATGACAAAACATCATGTCATTTGCCACTGATATCACCCGTCTAAATCCAAAACCCCGCCAATCTTTGACTTTGTAAATAAAACAAAAACAAATCATTTTCACTGTTTTATTTGGTAAACCTATGCGCCCATGCAAACGAACGTCGAGGTCAACTAGTTCAAGCTTTTAGTCACCAACCTGCTCCAAACCTTGTAGCTGACGCCACCTAGAACCCTCCAGCCACACCCAATACCTGCATTTCATTGCTCATCCCCCCAAAAAAGGTATTTATCAAATTCTCGACAAAAACCCTGCAAATACTTGTTTTCCACTGTAAATTGATGAAAAAGGCCCAAATTCATTATAATTTAGTTATTATTTTCATCATTTAAGTCCCCCATAGCCTCTGTGTTGCCCATTTCATAAATAAAACCACAGTTTCCTTCTAAATTCACAAGAACCAGAAATGGAAACCCCGGTGGCTTTGAATGTTGCACCCATTAATGCCCCTCATCGAGATTTAGACTATCTGCCTTTGGCAAATAAGGACATCCAAATAAAAGACCTAACCACTGATAAAAATCACCTCAAAGTCTTTTGCCAAAGTAGAGATTACTAGAATGGCTATGATGCCATAAGACTGTGGAAATCCAATCTTCCCATATACTTTCTCCCCTCTGTCCATGTTTCCCCTGATATAATTCATCAATGCCATGCCAATAATGACCCCAACCATAGAATAGTTATGTCTCCCTTCCAAACAATCCTCTTTCCAATAACTACTGAATCAATCAATGAGATGTTGCAATTTCACCCCAATCAAGCTCTCACTCCCATTTCCATTGGAGATTTACTTAAAAAATCAACTAAATTATCCCAATCCAAACTTAATCACCTCTCTCAGACTTTCATACTACAAAAGCATCAGCCTAAGGACCCACCTCCTTATATGCAAGCTTTCTTCACAGATATGGGAAAACTCATAGTTGATATGATATCTGCAATTATGGGATTCAACACTAGTGAGTATGTAGATGAGTTAACCCTAGTGTTGATGTCAATATTTACTCCTGGACAGCCCCCTGCTGTCAAGTATGATTATGCCTCCTTTATTGCTGATAAAATTCATGACCAGTTCATGAGACTGGAGAATGAAAGGGTTTTCAAGTATACCACCTTCATATATCACCTCATGCTCTATTATCAGTCAGATAATTTCCCATTCCCTATCATGAAACTTGATACCAAGGGTAATCCAAGGTTTGTTATCTTTTGGACTTCCATCTTCCATGAATCCTTTGATTCCCCTTACTCATATAATGAGTTCATTGATCAGTTTGTTCATCTAGCAACTACCTTATTGATAGGGATTTCCCCTCCCAGGATCAGTGGTGACATTAAGAGGATCCTTTAGCTCTCCAAACAATACAGAGTGGGTGACTGGTATTTATACCAGAATTATACAGAAATCAGGATGTATGGGTGTGAACTTTCCCCTTTCAAGTTACCAAAATATGTTCCAATGAGACTGTTTGCATTGGAATACTATACGCAGATGATAAACACAGATCTGGTTCATTTTACTAAAGCCAAAAATAAAGCACAACTTAGAATCAAACATCAATTAGGCCCTTTCATCTGCAACACTAGAGAAGAATGGAAAGAAGTAGAGAAAATTCTAGAAGATCATCTTAAATTACACAAAATTTTTGGTTGGATTCCATATGACCCTCATAGCTTCATATGTGATAGAAGGATGAAAAATAGACTGTCACCATACTTTCATCACAGAATCCCAAAGATTGAACAATTTGCCAACATGGATGAATGGAGGGAAGGGACCTTAGTAGAAACTGATAGTGAGCAGGTCAACATAGAAAATGTAATGAAAGATCTTGAAAAGACTCTTGACCTAGATTCTTTTGGACAAGTGCAATTTGAGACTTCTCAAAGGTCAGCATCAGGGATAAGTGCCTCAACAGTTGGGACCTCTCAAAGGCACTCACAGCAGACCGATACACCACTTACAGGGACATCCAAAGGTAAAGAAACAGAGGCTAGTACCCAAGCAATAGAACAGTCCACCATGTCAAAGCAGCTTGAAACTTTTAAGGAGCAGATTCAAACACAAGCCCACACACATACTCTTCCAACTCAAGGCAATGTGGGAGAGACCCCAATTTTGCAGACTCCTCTGAATGTGGAAAAGAACAAAAAGAGAGACAAGGAAGTAGCTACCCCTGCCAGTGGACCATCAGAACAGCCTGGTGCTAAGAGGCACAGGCTAAATCCTCATTCAGAAGAGGAATATTTTGAAGACACTACTGATAGTCAAAGAAAAGAAGGTGTAGATATTCATCAAACTTTCCTAGTAAGTGGGACACCTTCTAGCTCATAGAGACAGGAGCTGGAGAGACAACAAAGTACTGAAGTATCATCTTTCAGGACCAAAGAAAAGGAAAACCTAGATATTAAAAAGAAATTTAAAGAAATAAAGGCTAGAAATGAGCCATTGAGGATCCAGGTCTACAATCAATATTTAAAGATGGCTCCCACCAATCAGAATAGGTTGATGTCAACCTAAGACATCAAAGAAGGTAAAATTCTAATGAGTTTCTTCAAACCTAAAGTGCAACAGCCTCAATCAGCTATAGATTAACTCAAAACCGATTTTGAGGTCATGGCAAAGGACATTCATCCCTTGGACCAGATTGAGTTACACAAACATACAGGGGAGATGGTATATTCAACATTGATTAGTAAAGCTATGATGGCCCAAAGACTAGAAAGTTCTTTGAATAATAAAACTTCCCAATTACAGCTAGAGAAAGCCTCCTCATAGGCTAAATATTGGATCATGATCCAAAGGATGTGAAGGCTGCAGAAGCCTTAATTAAAAATAAAGATGAAGACATAGCTACCTTAAGAAAGCAGCTAAAGTTTTCTCCTTCAAGGCATCCATAGACTGCTGAGATCATACAACAAAGGTCTGAAGAAGAGCTTATGGACTTAGTCCACAAGCTTAATGAACAGCTGAAGGAGACTAAACAAGAACTAGAAAAATCATTGAAGGACAAGCAGGGAGAGTCGACCTCTCAGCCTCCAAATGTGATACCAGTGGTTTCCACTGCAGTCCCCTCAACACTTGGAATAGCTCTGGCACCAAATGTCCCAGTGGTCACAGCAGAAGTAATAGCAGGGACATCAACAACAGGGACAACAACAACAGGAACAAAAAAAGCAGGTATTTCAGGTCTAAGCACAGAAGAACTGATAAAGTCAATGGAGGAGATGAAGCTCCAAGTTTCAGAATTGCAGAAGGTAAAGAAAAATTTGTTACCTTAGAATAGAAATATGATCTTTCAAAAATAAATTTTGCAGAAAAGGTGAGGGAAAATAAAGGGTTAGAACAAAAGGTGAAATCATTAGAAAAATACCTCACATTTGATAAACCCTTAGCAAATATTAGGAAGATTCTTTGTACCAACATCACCCAGTCAAGAAATGATGCTTCGCCATCAATACAAATAATTTTTGAACAAATTGATTTAGTAAAAGTGGCTCTTGATGAAATCCAAAGGACTAAGGAAGAACTCGGGAGAAAGCCTGAGGAAGCCACCATGCTCATAAATTTTTTGAATAGCAAGAATAGTACCAACTAGAAGAGTTGGGAGTTGGAGATAGAATAGGGATTATTCTAGAGGTAAAAAGGGTATTGACCAAGAGATCTCTCATGCAAAATTTGGAGAGAAGATCCTAGAATATACAAGAGGAAATTGATGATTTATGCAGAAATTTTGCATATTGCAGAGTAAACAACTTTCTAGTCCTTTAGTTATTAATGACAAATTGATGACACAGATAGACTATGTTGACAAATTGGCTCAGTATGTAAAAAACTAGGCTAGCTCATCTACTAGTGCATCTGCACCAAAGGCACTACCGACAGGCAGAGTTATCTATGACAGTCTATAGAACCTATTCTATGTGGAGCATGAAATAAAACATTTGTTCCAAGTTCAACCTAATTTTTTCAAATACACCAAGGTTGATGAGATCCTTAGAAAACTTCAAAGGACTAGAATACCACAGGAAAAATGGTGAACAGATATGACAAAAATTTTGTGATTTACCCTTGGTAAAAAGGTAAATTTCCATTTTTTACCATAATCAATGATGGTAACAGAAGGTAAATAAGGATCAAATAGGTAAAGAGTATCAGAGCAGGTCAAAGAGTATTAGTAAGAAGATGAAAAGCAGAGCAGCCAGCATAGAATTACAAAGAAGACAACAAGATGCCCAATCATAGGGTCTGCCTCCAGCACATTCACAAGAATAGGGATAGCAAGCCATCAGTTTGCCTCTATCTTCTATATTCGAGACCATTTGTCTCTACTTTCATGTAACATATAGTTAGTCATCCTAGAATATATCTCTCTTTGTTATGAGATATTTTATTGTAAATTTTTTTATAAATACTCCCTCACTTGGAGTATTGAGGGTGGATTCTGAGACAATGTTGTAAAACTGATTACTTTGGAATAAAGTGATGTTGGACAAATCTTGCATGGTTGGCTGGATGAAGAATTAATACAAAGGACTTTTCACAGGATTCATGTGTCAAACATTGGACAAATAAGTATTTATATCTCATGTGTTATTGTTTTCTTGTTTATTATATCAATTGTGTTTCATATATGAATATTAAAACGAAAAAGAATAATTCAGAAAGTGCTTAAGTGCAATTTGTCTTCAATCGTTTTTATTCTAAATGTTTTCTTCTAAACTATCATAGGTAGTGAATTCTTAATTGCTCCTGCTTCTTAGTTTATCATTTGATCATTTAGTAAAAAATTCTTAATTGCTTTTTATTGGTGATCATCCAAGTTCCCTCATCTTAAAACATGTTGAAGGATTCTTAATTGCCCTTCATCCCTTTTAAGTCCATTCCATCTTTTCAAGTCTCTATTTGTTCCTTGTTTAGCTGTCTTGCCCTGTGAAGCCATCCTTTGTTGAAAAACCAAATCCAGTTGAGCCATCTTCTTTTGACTCCATTATCACAGCGGCCTAAAATATTAAGTCCTACCCCTCTGCTATTAAATTTCACCACCAAACATAATCAAAACCCCCAAGCTTTTATAACTAGCCTAATATCTATCTAAACAAAGATAAATCCTAAATAGAGAGCTCTCTCTGGATACAGATTGGCTAGATTTTGTACCTAAAAGTTGGTTTGTGGTTACCTCAGACCCCTTTCCATCTTCTTACAAACTTCTAGGAAAATCTGAGTGATAACATAGTGGCGACTCCACTGGGGAATGAAAAGTTTGTTTGTTTGTTATTATTGTTTGCTTTATAAACTATAGACGGAGCCTGAAGTTAGCCAGGTAGCCTTTGAACTGCTCTTGCTCTACAAGTGCATACTAGATGAATGCTACTTCAGTTAATATCCAGTTTAGTTTATGAACTGAACAAACATTCAACCATTTCCTCATGTCAAATAAATCTTTAAGAAAACTTAAATCCCATATCTAAAACCTCTTAAAGAAATAATAGAAGTTGTTTCTTGATATCAATTAAGAAAAACAAAAAATACAACCTAAAAATCTGGCTTCAGAAAGGACTCGTTACACTAGAGCTAATCCTGATCCCAATCCACCACAAGTGTTTGAGAATCCTAATCTGATCCCTAGAATTCTTAGGAGACAGGAAAGCCAAGAAAGTTCTGCTAGTTCTAGGCCCACCTACAGATCAAGTTCTTGTCCTGTTAGGTGGATTTATCTTGAAGACGAACCCTTTGATGAACATTTTGAAACCTCTCTGTTTAGGACATCTTCTGATTCTGAATTAATTGACCTAATATTAGACCCATTGTTCATTGAAGAATTGCAGCTTGAAGCTATCAATTCGTCAATTGATAGACATTTGCAGAACTCAATACAATCCGATCTTACCACTAAAGGAACACCCAATCCCTCTGTAATCACTACTACCTCTGCAAGTTCATCGCCATTTCCTCATACATCTCAACCTCAAACCACCCCTTCTACCCCTCCATCTACCACTCAGACACCTATCGTTATCCCAACCCCAGCTATTGTTTCATCACTACCTGCGACAATGGCAAACAAATATGCTCCCTTGGTATTACTAGCCAATTTAGGTGCCATGCCCCAAGACTACCAAAGTAAAATCACTCCATTTGATGGTACTGGTACCTACACAACCCAACAACATACCAAAAGGATGACTGATTACTTTGAAATATATGAAATTTATGCTGATGATGTGAGAATGAGAATATTTGTTCAGAGTCTAACTAGGGAAGTCAGAACTTGGTTTAGAGCCCTAGCTGCAAATAACATAAACATCCTAGAACCTCTCTATAGACAATTCTTAACCGTGGGAGAAAAAGAAAGATCATCTTCAAATCTTATCAGAATATGAAAACCTAAAGAGAGGAACACAAGAAACTGTGTAGGATAACTGCACTAGGTTCAACAATGTCTATAATGCCATCACTCAAAACCTCAGACCTCCTCCTAATTTAGATTTAATCAAATTACCTGATGGATTTGATTCTGACATGGCCTTTTAGCTTAGAGAAAGAGCTCCTCGCACTTTGGAAGATATGCAAAGCATAGTTGTCAATGTTGAAGCCAACCTGATGTCTAAAAGAGCCAAGGCTAGAAGTGAAAGGAGAATACCATGAAACAAGAGTCCTCACCCTTTGAACAAAAAATAGATGCTATAATTAAAGGGATGGATAGGTTAGGGGATAGGGTAGAAACAATTGAAAGGAAAGCTCGTTGGGATGGTCATCCAACCAATACAGGGAGAAATCCCAATTTCAGAAAAAAAACAAAATCAGAACACTGGGAGGACTGGTCTAGACCAAAACATTAGGCCCCCATTCCAAGAAAATTATGCAGAAGGCTCAAACTCTGAAGAACTAGAAGAGGACACTCAAATAAATTTAATGGGACTCAATAATGAACAACAAGTTTTCTTGACCCATGAGGATCAAGAGGCTCATATTCTCAAGCAATTTCAAACTCAGTAAGGTGAATCATTTGACTTCAGGGAGGGATATGACATAGCCATCTATGAAGTGCATAAGCAATATAACCTAAGGAGTAGAAGAATTGATGTTCCTGAAGCCAACAAACATAAAACTGCAAAACAACCCATGAAAGGTAAGACAATCACTACACCTGTACATATTCTTTCTAGATCAGACCCTAATCCTTCTAATCCAATAATTGAGGATGTCTCTGAGAATCAACCTAATAACAGACAACCCTCCACTTCTCCTCCTCCCAAAGGAAATGTGGAAGAACCTCCAAAAGTTGATTTAGGAGAAACTTCAACTCATAACCCCACTCCTGAGAAGGAGAAAAATACAGAAAACAAAGAGAATCCCACTGTTCGAAACACAAAAGCTCAAACAGAAAAACCTTTCAATCTGGAGACTGAAGTAGGCAAGCTAAAGATTGTTGTTCCATTATCCGAATTAGCTAAACATGATGTCTACCGAAGTCAAATCAATAGATCACTTAAAATAACTGGAACTGAAGACTCAGTTAATGTTTTTGATGACCAACCAGAATTAATCTTTGGCCCTGAAGTAAATGGAAAACCATTAGAAGGAGGGATTCCTCCTTTCTATATAAGCTTGAATATACATGACAAAATTCTTCACAATGCCATGTTTGATTCTGGGGCATCTCACAACCTAATGCCCAAGTCTGTAATGGAAAAACTAGACCTAGATATCACCAGGCCATACAAAGACCTCTTTTCTTTTGATTCTAGTCAGGTGAGATGTTTAGGATTGATAAAAGACTTGTGTGTTTCATTGGTTCAGTACCCTGCAAAAACAATTTTAATGGATATAGTGGTAGCAGATATTCCACCAAAATATGGCATGTTATTGTCCAGATCCTGGGGTGCAAAGCTTTAGGGATCTCTTCAATTGGACATGTCCTATGCTACTATCTTAGTTTTCGGCCAACCTAAGAAGCTATACAAAGAAACTTTGATGAAATATGTAGTAAGTAGTCAGGAAAAACCACAAAATTTCCCCATCTACTCAAAACACTCTCATATGGATTCATTTATTATTTATAATGCTAAAACCAATCCCTCCAAAGACTTAGAAGTTTTAGCAGTAGAACCAAAAGAAATTAAAAAAGGAAAATCAAGTGTTCACATCCAAGAAATCTCTGAAAATAATGAAATATCAGATACCCAAGGAAAACTAGATGAAAATGAAAAACCAAATCTCACAGTTAAACAAATTCCCGTCACTCCTGATACCAACTATGAGCATGAAATTATTTGGAATTTAGAATTTGATGGCTCAGTCAATAAATTAGGAGCAAAAGTAGGAGTTTGGGTGTACAATTTAGAAAATGACCATGCTCAAGGCCATGCCTACAGGTTAAATTTTAAGTGTACCAATAATATGGCAGAGTATGAAGCTCTCTTGCGGGGTCTCAAACTTGTTAAAAGCTTAGGAGAAATTAGAGTATCTGTCATATGAGATTCTGAATTAATCATTAAATAGATCAAAGGGAAATATCTAACTAAGGATCCTAGATTAGTATACTACAGAGGAACAATCATAGAGATTCTTAATACTTTTCTAGAAACTCAGCTTTCTAAAATCCCTAGAAAACACAACTTGCAAGCCCACAGTCTGGCAATGTTTTCCAGCACCTGCAAATTACCTTTCGAACCTAATCATTAGTTTATAGCCGAAAAAGATGCAGACCAGCCATACCTGATAATCTAAAGAACTGGCAGGTGTTTGATAGTGATGGGCAGATTAATAACTTTTTGACTTTAGATGAAGAATTTTCAAACAGTTACATAGATATGGATACAATTATTAATTCAAATCAGATAGATGAGGTAGAAATAAATATTTCAGAAGAGAGTGCAATTCAAATGCTTCATCCCACAAAGTTCACTAAAAAATAAGTGCAAGACCTTAAACAAATGGATCTTGACGAGATAGTTGAAGGAGAAACAGAAGTCATTGACTTAAAAGACAATCATTTGCCTAAAGGATTAACTCCTCTAGAAGACCTCTTTGATTCCAATGAAATTCCAAAGAAACCAAAGATGGAACCAATAAAAGAAGACATTGAAGAATATAACTTAGGGATAGAAGAAAATCCAAAAAATGATAAAACTATCAAAGTCTTTTCCTCCTAACGAGAAGTTAAAATATGTTGAACTCATGAGAGAATTCCAGGATGTTTTTGCCTGGAGTTATGAGGATTTGAAATCATATGATACCTCCATAATTTAGCATACAATACCTTTGAAAGAAAACCAGAAACCGTTCAAACAAAAACTCAGAAGAATCAACCCTGTGTTGTTACCACTGATTGAAAAAGAAATTAAACATATGTATGAGGCAGGGATAATTGCCCCTATTATATTTTCAGAGTGGGTATCCAATTTAGTGCCTACTAGGAAGAAGACTGGGGAAATAAGATTATGTGTTGATCTAAGAAATGTGAATAAGGTTTCTCTGAAGGATAATTACCCTTTACCTAAAATGGATCATATTTTGCAAAGGGTAGTAGGTTCTTCTACAATTTCACTTTTAGATGGGTTCTTAGGGTATAACCAGATTCTGGTTCATCCTGATGACCAAGAGAAAACTGCTTTTACCACACCATGGGGCACTTTTATGTACATCAAAATGTCATTTGGACTCAAAAATGCAGGAGCAAATTTCCAAAGAGCAATGGACATTGCCTTTTCCAAAGAGATTCATGATTTTCTTGTTATATATCTGGATGATCTAATTGTTTTTTCTAAATCAGATCAGCAACATTTGGACCATCTTAGACAAGTATTTCTAAAATGCAGAAAATATGGTATTTCTTTTAACCTAAAGAAGTCCTTATTTGGCTTGGAGGAAGGTAAACTCTTGGGTCACATCATTTCCAAAGATGGCATTCGAATTGATCCTGCCAGAATAGAAGCTATTTTACAGATACCTCATCCAAGAAATATCAAAGAACTTCAAGATTTCTTAGGAAAGATAATTTTTTTGAGAAGATTCATATCTAACCTAGCTGAACTCATTAGATTACTTAATGATATGTTAAAAAAGGATTCAAGTATCAAATGGACAGTAGAAGCCAAACAAGCATTTGAAGAGATCAAAATGGATTTAACTAGAACACTAGTCCTTACCAGTCCTCAATTTGATAGAGACTCCATCATTTTTTTTTTTGCATCAGAACACACCATAGCAGTTGTTTTATTACAAAAGGATGATCAAGGATGTGGAAAACCCATTGCCTTTTTTAGTAAAGCACTCAAAGATGCATCATTGAAATACAAAGTCATGGAAAAATAAGCTTTTGCACTTGTAAAAGGCATTAAAGACTTCAGAGTCTATATATTATACTCTCATGTGATAGCATATGTACCAAATGCTGTTGTCAAGGACATCCTGACTTAGGATGGAATTGAGGGCAAAAGGGTTAAATGGATTGCTACCATCTTAGAATATGATATTGAAATAAAACCTACAAAACTGATAAAAGGACAGGGATTGGCCAAACTCATGGTAGAAACCAATTGTCAAGCCCTGGACATAAATGAACTGGATGACGAATAGGAGATGGCGACTCCACAAACTAGCCAGGCCTTTTTAGACTCACCTACGTATGTTGATGTAATTTATGTGTTACTAAACCTGCAGGCTCCTACAGGGTTATCCAGAACAAAGAAAAGGTTTTTCTAAATGAAAGCTTCAAAGTTTTGTATTTTAGATAATGCTCTCTTTTGGAAAAATCATGAAGGAATTTTATTGAATTGTTTGCTAAAAGATGAAGTTGACAAGGATCTCCAAGAATTTCATGTAGGAGACTGTGGTGGACACCTTTACTGGAAATCAACTGCAGACAAGATCCTAAGGGCTGGATTCTATTGGCCAACCTTGTTCGCTGATGTGAAGAAATTTGTCACTTCTTGCCATAAATGTCAAATTTTTGAGGGCAAGAGAAAATTGTTACCTTTACCCCTAAAACCAATTTCCACTGAGAAACCCTTCCAACAATGGGGCCTTGACTTCATTGGAGAAATCCATCCACCCTCTTCAGGCCAACACAAATGGATTCTCACTACCACTGACTATTTTACCAAATGGATAGAGGCCATCCCCTCCAGACAGGCCAATGATACAGTGATCATAGGTTTCCTAGAAACCAATATATTGTCCAGATTTGGCTGCCCTGATAAAATCATAACTGATAATGCTACAGCTTTCAAATCAAAGAAAATGATCAGTTTCTGTAACAAGTACCACATTACCTTAGGCCATTCCACAGCCTATTACCCTCAAGGGAATGGACTGGCTGAATCTTCCAACAAGAGCCTCATTAATATCATTAAAAAACTATTGGAGGAGAAGAAGAAAACTTGGCACAAGAAACTGATAAATGCACTATGGGCAGATAGGCTTACAACTAAAAAATCCATTGGCGCCAATCCTTATGAGTTAGTATATGGCATGGAGGTTTTATTTCCTTCATCATTAGGAGTTCCTGTTATGTAACTACTCCAAGAAGCTCAGGTGGAACCTAACGATATTCAAGAAGGATAAACCAGACCATCAATTTACAACAAACCAGAGAAGAGGTGTACCAAAGATCCCAAGTGTTGCAGGAGAATCTCAAGAAGATATTTGACAAAAGGACCATGGCAGATGATTTCTACCTTGGAGATAAAGTGTTAAGATGGGATTCCAGAGGAGAGGATAAGTGGAAACATGGGAAGTTTGACTTCCTATGGAAGTTTGACTTCCTATGGAAGTTTGACTTCCTATCTATGCCCTACAAGGAAAAAATACATATTTTATGAGAAACTTGGATGGAACATGTTAGTTTGAATCTTTGTAGCCTTCCTCCAGTGATCAAACATGCTCTTACAAAGTGATTTTAAGGTGTTAAGGTCAAATTTTGTCATTTTAGTGAGTCTTCAAGCAAAATTTGGTCACTAGATATTAGGTCTAGGGTTTTCTTTTACTCCTTCCAAAGTTGTCCAAATGTCAGTCCATGTCACCATTCAGAGGTTTTCATCATCATGTCAAGTTCCACTAGATCATTTTATACCTTGTTCATGCTTCAGTTGCACCTAGGTAAGGTTCATTTCCCTCTCCTAGGGTTTTGAAGGCAATTTCTCCTGGATGGTCAAACCATCAACAAAAATTGTATCCAGATGTTCATACACCTTCCCCTATCCTTAATGTACCTTATTAAACACTTCCCATCACTGAGATCCCCCAAATTCCTGATTTTCGCACAAACCCTAGTTTCTTGCTACAACTTGGCAATTTCCTAGGTTGGGCCTGTGTTTAGCCCTTTTGGACCCCTTCCCCTCACTCAATTTCTGAGATTCCACTTTCCCCTACTTCCTAACTGTTATCTCAAAATCAGGCCTGAAAGGCTGCAGACCAGGAAGACTTCAAGTAACTATTTCAAACCGACTTTAGGCTGAGGCTTAGCCTCCTCAACCTGAGAGGGCTCTCTCTTGATGGGTTAATGATTTTGATTAAAGATAAGATGGCTAACTCTTGTAGAACAACTGTGAAAAATATGAATGGTGGAAACACATTAAACAAAAATATCCATTGCGCTTATGGAGTCAACAACACCTCAAAATAACAATGAACTCAACCTTACATGGAAGTCAGGGCATTCAGTATTTAAACATTCAAAACATAAACTCATATGGGACCACACAGTCTATAAATGTATACAGGAAGTCAGAGCACATTCAGTGAATTTTGAGTGATTATACATCCATACCACTGTAAGAATTAAGAAAGGGACAATATCACATATTCTGAACATAAAAAATCCTTCATGAATCCTGAGAAGTAAAGTCAAGCATGTATATTACTGAAAATGAGTTTTACATATGCCAAATATCAGCTTTTTTCATAAAATTTCCAACCCTGATTACATTGTTGTTTCAGCTATATATAGAGCTCTTATTCTAACTGATCGAGATTCCTCCTCCAGCATGAGGGGAATTCGAAAACTACTTCTATTACTGACACCTATTTAGCTTTTAACTGCCTATTAAATGTAATAAACTTCCACTAGACCTTCTAGATATCTAAATCAAGTAGGACTCTAATTCCATAACAGTCTTGGTCTACAATCATCCTCGTTCTTTGACATCTGGTCCCCTTCTAGTTTGGCTGTGATGGGTCTTCAAGGCTCCATGTTTGTCTTCAATGTCACATGTTTTCCAATACCCTGAATCATAGGAAACTGCCCCTGTGTACCGGTCTTTAGTTTGCCTTAACATGTCCGGATCCAACGAAGTATATCCTTTATCTTTTAATTACTCAAAATGGAGCAGACTGCCATGTCCTTGATGTGCTGTCCACCATTTTCATGCGTGAAAGCCAAAATTCCTGCAAACTGTTTCACATATTCTGAAGTGTGGTAAATATGCTCACTTTATGACAAAAATCTAAAGTTGGATTCGAATGCATATTATCTCCACGTGTCTTGACCTGGTTGAATCTTAATAGCTTCAGCTGATGCCTTGCATACCTTGTAGACATTCCCCTTTCAAAATTCCCGCTTATAGTTCAAAACTGTTTGATTTATGTTGAAATCATCACTTTCAGCAGTTTCGTAGCGCGCTACGAAACTGCTGAGTTATTTAAAACAGCTTGTTTTTAACCTGAGACCTTTATTAAGCGAGTGCTTGATTGCCAAAAACTTCTTTAGACTTTCCAAAGGCCGAATAGGGATTTAGATTTCTTCAGAAAGATAAGATCAAGCAAACTTATCAAAATTTTGAAATGGAATCTTACTTGAAATGAAAACTCATTTAGCA
Source organism: Pinus tabuliformis (assembly GCA_031772625.1). Taxonomy (NCBI): domain Eukaryota; kingdom Viridiplantae; phylum Streptophyta; class Pinopsida; order Pinales; family Pinaceae; genus Pinus; species Pinus tabuliformis. The sequence continues at coordinate 1,372,375,504 of CM062819.1, forward strand.
GGTCCTTTAAGCTGGCTTAGCTGTGCCTTCAGATCTTCAATTTGTTTCTTCATAACCTTATTCCCAGCTCTCAGTTGCATATTGATCCTTCTGATGTACTTGGCTTCTTTGATTGCTGGTACTGTCCAGGTGTGAAATTGTGAATGGCCATCAACCACTGAATTCAACTGGGCTTCTACAGTTTCATTCCCTTTCCATAGAGCTTTATAATAGTTTGCGTGTATGACTGCATGTCTTTTAGCAGCTTTCTTCAATTTGGCGATCTCATGCTTAGCTGATTCTAATTGGCTCTTTATGGCTGCTATATTATCTTCTTTAGACGTGATGACTGTTTTGCCTGTGTTTTTCTTTTGCCAACATTGTGACCCTTCCCCTGTTTCCTCTGTTCTTGATAGTGTTTCCTGTATTTTCTGGAATCTCCTTGTCATAGGTCTTCTAGGTTTAAAAACAAACTCTTCAGCTGGCTCATCAAATTTAAGCCTTTTTGAGGCCTTGGCTTTCTTGGTGCTTTCTTGTTTTGACTGTATCAACTCAATTTGGACTGGTAGAGACTACTCAATGTCAATAGCCTGTAATAAGGCATTTAAACTTCCCTTGGACACTAGACTTTCTTCGACTGCTACAGCTTTACCTTTTTCCTTATTCATCTGGCTTCTTGTCCTTATCCTTGAGACTACTTCAGATGTGCTTGTTTCAGGTACAGTCTTTTTACCATGAGCTTTTTCCTTAGTTGATTTCTGAGGATGATCTTGGATGATGAGTGGCTTCACTTGTTTTCTTACTTGTGAATTTGGAACTCTTTTAGCTCTTGCTTCTGTTTGGAGCTCAGCTATTGTAGAATCTCTAACAGGTAGAGGAGTGAGGCCAGTTTGGCTTTTGAAGCCAGCCATAAAAATGAATGAATTCCAATCTCTGTCTATCTTTTGGAGCCCATCTAAAACTAGTAGTTTGATCAAACCATGATGAAACAAAGAGGTTTCACAATCCTCTTTCCTCAGCTGTACCTTATCACACATCTTACTCAAACTACGGAAAAGATAAAAAGGTAAGTCTATGGAGACCTTCCCGGTGAAATGCAAAAGGAGTTTAAAATGGTAAGAGTAAACCTTGTTATATCTTCCTTCACAAGTCAGATATTTCTGTATGCAGGTGAGTAAATGTGCATAATATTCTTTGACATAACTCCTGGGCACTGCCTTACTTAAATCTTCATTTACAAATTCATCTTTCAAAAACTCCTTGCAAGGATTCATGTCAAACTTGAAATTTTTAAACCATTGCTCTTGTCCTCGTGGGATCTCTGTCACAGTAGATATCACTTCTGGCGAAACCTACAATTCTATCATGGCTACTTTTGAATTCAAGCCTGTGAAGTTAAGTGCAAATTCTTTGGTTACCTGTGCGTGCCCTCCTTGTAACTTTTTGCAAAAATTCCAGCACCCGGCCTTTTTAAATGCTTTCTCCACCTCTTCATTTCTCAGCGTTATATCTAAGCCTTCAGGCTCAGTCCTTAGACATTTGTCGGATCTGTGCTCCTTTTTCTCCATTGATTCTTCCAAATCTTCGCAAACAATGACTACCAGCTCCAGTTGGAATTGTGATTCAGTTTCTATTTGAATTCAGCCTCGCTTGATTATCTTTGCAGTTGAATTTTAAAATTTGCCGTTTAAAATCTTTCAAGTTGTAATCTTGCAGATTTGTCATTTCATGCAAGACTTACGACCATCATTAAGTTTTATGCACGGTGGTCTTTCTTGGAAATGATGATTCATGCGTATCAACAGATCTGGTGGTGGTGATAGTGGCAATGAGTGGTGAAATGTGATAAGAGGGGTACATGAGCTGACATGAGAGGACACGACCTATGACTCACCTAACGGATTTGACATTTCGGGAAAGATTCGCTGCGAAATGTACGAATCCATGATTTCGCAGCGCGGTCAGTTTTAAATTTGAATGATGCGCTGCGAAACTGCCTAATCATGATTGCGCTGCGAAATTACAAAAAGACACGGTGGCTGACATAAGATAACAGGTGGCTATAAAACAATGGTAGATGGAGGGGAACCAATGGGAGCTGAGAATAACTTGACTCAAAAAATCTTCAAAACTTCAAATTCTAAGGGAAGAAGATTAAAACAAAAATAAACTAGCACTGACCTTGTCATCGGGCTAGGATGAAAAGTTACATATATCAATTTTAGTTCTAAGTGATAACAGTGGCTCCACTTGGGATAGTGTGCTCCTGTAGTACACTAAGAACTCGTATGTCCAGTGCTTTGTCCAATTTATGAAAACATAGATGGAGTTGACAAGCATCCTTTTCTAGCTTTGTGAGCCTTCACCTCGGGCTTGAGCTTCCTGTTCAGCTTGTCATTTATTTGCAACAAAGAAAGACTAATAAAACGGTTATATACAATGTTGTGAGAAACTTGGCAGAGATTTAATCAATTGTAATGCTTTAGGAACCTGCCATTAACAGGTCCTCCAGCATACGGTGTTCCATCAATCTCTTGTAGAATGTAGGTGTTATTCCCATGGAAAGCAGAAATTTGATATGGCCCTTTCCACAAATTTTCAAATTTACCATGTTTACCTTTCTCTTCAATTCTAGCTTCCCATTTCAAGACTTTATCATGGATCTGGAATGTAACTTCTTTAATCTTTTTGTCAAATGCTCTCTTGATCCTGTTTTGGTTTTGTTGATGACTGTCAAACACCTCATTTCTTTTCTCTTGCAAAGCTATTAGCTGATTGATCCTTCGTTGTATAGCATTTGGTTCCTCTTCTAGTCCTTGAATCAACTTCATTACTGGTACTCCAAGGGATGTTGGAAATATAGCCTCTGCCCCATATACTAGCTCATATGGTGATGTTCCAATGGACCTCTTTGTGCAAATCCGGTCAGCCCACAAAGCATATCTCAATTTCAAATGCCAAGCTTTTTTATTTTCTTGCAGCAGCTTCTTAATGATTCTCACAAGGCTCTTGTTTGATGATTCAGCCAAACCATTTCCCTGTGGATAATAAGTAGTGGAATGTCCAAGGGAGATGTGATACTGATGACAAAAATTAATCATCCTTTTGGACTTGAAAGCTTGAGCATTGTCTGTAATGATCTTCATTGGGCAACCAAACCTTGATAATATATTATTTTCTAAGAAAGAAATAATCACTGAATCATTTGCTTGCCTTGTGGGTATTGCTTCTATCCATTTTGTAAAGTAATCGGTGGCTGTGAGAATCCAGCAATGCTGTCCTGATGAAGGAGGATGGATTTCCCCTATGTCTAATCCCCACTGCTGGAAAGGTGCTTCAACATAAATAGGAACCAAGGTTAGTGGCATAAGATTTCTCTTTCCTTCAAACACTTGACATTCATGACATGTGGCTATCTTTTTATAGATATCTCTAAACATAGTTGGCCAAAAATAGCCAGCTCTCAAGACCTTGTTTGCAGTGGCTTTCCAATAGTGATGTCCTCCACAATCCCCTTTATGAAACTCATCAATTACTTTATCAGCTTCTTCTTCAATGAGGCAGTTTAATAATATTCCTCCTGCATCTTTCCAAAACAAATTTTGGTCATACAAAAAATATTTGAGAGATTTCAATTTGGTAAACCGAGCTTTGGATTTTGAAAGGTTATCAGGAGCTCTATTATGCTGAAAAACAAATGCTATATCCTTATACCATTCTGAGATCAAGAATTTCTAATTTATTTGGACCAATTCCTCTTCATTTTCAGAAATTTCTGAGATTTATGTGCTTAAATTAATATCAATACAGTCCAAATTTGACTGAGTCAACAATTGGGCTAGGCCTTGACCCTTTACCAACTTTGTGGGTTTGATTTCAATGTCATACTCCAACAGTTTTGCTATCCACTTTCCCCTTTTTCCATCTGGATCAGCTTGTGTAAGAATATCTTTTATAACAACATTTGGGACGTAGGCAACAATGTGAGAGTGCAAAACATAGATTTTGAAATCCTTAATTGCTTTCACCAATGCATAGGCTTGTTTCTCTAAGATATTATATTTCAATTCAGCATTGGCTAATGTCTTGCTAAAGAAAGAAATGGGTTGTTCAGTACCTTGACTTCCTTTTTGCAGTAAAACTCTAGCAATTGTGTCTTCAGAAGCGAATGTGAAGATAAGGAACTCGGTAAAATCTGGGCTGATAAGTACTGGTGCTTGAGTAAGTGCCTTCTTGATCTCTTCAAATGATTTCTTTGCTTCCACTGTCCATTTAAAATATGCTCCTTTCTTTAACATCTTTGTTATGTTCTTGACAACTTCAGCAAAATTAGGGATGAATCTTCTAACAAAGTTAACTTTCCCAAGAAAGGACTGAATCTCCTTCTTACTCCTTGGTAGATCTAATTTTTGAATTGCACTAACTCTATTAGGATCAATCCTAATTCCTTCTTCAGAAATAATATGACCAAGCAGTTTGCCAGAAGTTAAAGCAAAAATACTTTTGGTTGGGTTTAGAGAAATACCAAACCTCCTACACTTCAGTAGGATCCTTTCACGGTGCTTTAAGTGGTCTTCTTCCCTTTTTGAAAAAACTGTGATGTCATCAAGATAAACCACCACTGATTTGTCCTTTTCTTCAGCAAAAGCAATATCCATTGCTCTCTGGAAAGTGGCTCCTGCGTTCATGAGACCAAATGGCATTTTTTCATACATGAATGTTCCCCATGGTGTAGTGAAGGCCGTTTTCTCCTGATCATCTGGGTGAACAAGAATCTGATTGTACCCTGAGAAACCATCAAGCATAGACATCCTTTGTGAACCAACAATGTTCTGCAGAATGAAATCCATTTTGGGGAGGGGGTAATTATCTTTCAATGAAGCTTTGTTTAAGTTTCTGAAGTCTATACAAATTCTGATCTCTCCATTCTTTTTTCTGACTGGTACCAAATTAGCAAGCCAATTTGAGAATCTGATTGGAACAATAATTTTAGCATCAAAAAGCTTTTTCACTTCTTTTTCAATCAGTGGCATTAGAAGAGGATTAATTCTTCTTAGCTTCTGCTTAAAAGGCTTTTCATTCTGCTTGATAGGAATGGTATGTTGTATAATTGAAGAGTCATATTGTTTCAAGTCAGCATAACTCCATGCAAAAACATCAATGAATTTTTTCATCATCTCAACATATTTAGTCTTCATATCAGCTGAAAGGAATTTTGAAATCTTGACTATCTTAGGCACAACCGAGTCTCCTAAATTGCAGCTTTCTACTTCTTCTTCATTAGCTTGTAGTCTTGGTGCTTTGAACACATCATTTTGATCAAATAATTTCTCAAGGGGAATGAGGCCTTTAGGAATTAAGTAATTTTGTAATTGTAAGACTTCAGAACTTTCCTTTGACTCTATTAACATATTCTGCTGATCTATCTGATTGTGTTCAAACTCTTCTTTTAATTCAATGAAGTTCCTTATATGCTGATCATCCTCAAAAACTTGCCAATTTGTGATATTATCTGGTATGACTGGTCTATGGCGAACCTCCACTTCATAATTTTCAGAAGAGTGTTTAGGAATGATAAAGAGACTGGCAGAAACAGCAAGAGAATCTGCAATAGAGTTTTGATCTCTAGTTTTGATGCTAAAAGAATAGGATTGAAATTTTTCCAACATTTCCAACACTAAGTTTCTGTATGCTCTCATCCTTGCATCCTTAGTTTGATATGCACCTTCTACTTGTTTAATTACCAATTCAGAATGTCCACAAACAGCAATTTTTTTAGCTTTCAATTTTATCAAGGCTTCCAAACCTAAAATCAGAGATTCGTACTCAGCCATATTGTTGGTACAATCAAAGTTTAGCTTGTATGAGAGAAACTTACTTTCTTCAGTTGGACTAGTGATCCAAATCCCAGCTCATGCCCCTTCTTTTCCTGCTGATCCATCAAAGTATAATGACCAGCAGCCCATGATGTCTCTTTCATCTCCTTGCTGACCTTCTTGACACTGATTTTCCGCAGGTTCATCTTGGGATTCTCTACCAACTGATTCATTGAAAAGGATAGCTGATCCAAGACCAGTATCACATGAATAAATAGGAAAATTCTGAGGCTTGTCTTTGCTGCTTACCATGTAGGCCATCCTTGTCTCGCGATACAAACTCCTTTGTTCACCAAACACTGGGATGGTAGCATATGTAAGATCCATCTGCATTGTGCCCTTGATTTTTGCTGCCCATGACCTTGAAAGAAGCATTCCAAACTTTGGTGGAATGTCTGCAACAACAATGTCCATAACAATTGTTTTTTCTGGAATTTGTGTGAGCCCCACAACAACATCTTTTATCAAACCAATGCATTGGACTCTTTTTGAATCAAAGGAAAATAAATCATTATATGGCCTAGTTACCTCTAACCCCAGTCTTTCCATGATTACCTTAGGCATGAGATTATGTGATGCCCCCGAATATAACATAGCATTATGTAGAGTCATATCATGAATGCTAATGCTTATGTAGAAAGGGGGAAACTCTTCATTTTGTTCAACCTCAAGTCTTGGACCCAAACAGATAACAAGATTATCTTCTTGTACATTTAGGATATCAGCCACTCCTGGTTGTGAATTAAGCATTTCAACAATTTTGCTTCTGTATTTGTCTACCTTGAGAATTTCATTAAAAGGGACTGACATCTTAATTTTTGCAATCTCATTCTCAAGATTAAAAACAGAAGTAGTCTTGTCAATTTCTTTAGGAGGAGACAGAATTTGAACATCCTTTTTGACAAGGGGAGAATCATCCTTACCTTCAACCACCTTTGAGTTTTCCTTTTTATCTTCGACTGTCCTTGAGGTATTCTTCTTGGGCTGTGCTTTGTTTGCTGTAATAGGAACATCTCTATTCCTAAGATTGTACTGCTTTTGCATCTCAAAGATAGCGTGCTGATAGCCCTTTAAAAAATTTGAAGGCTCTTCTCCTGATTTTATCATACTAGACTCATCATGTTCCTCCTTAGTCAAGAAAATCCCTGACACTTCTTCATCAAAACAATGGATTGATTCTTCAGGGACTTCGGGCTCATCTTCTTCATCTACCAAATTTTGTTGGAAGGGAGGTCTCACTGGAGGATCTGACTGTTGATTTCTGTTGTCTCTTGGCCTTTGCTGATTCTGAGGTCTTCTGTACTGAGGGTTCCTGAATTGAGGTTCCTCCTGTACTGGAGAAGCAGAAGTATTCCCAAGAGCTAGTCGGTCCATCAATTTTTCCATGGTTTTCATCATTGTTTCAAACTTGTCTTCTGAGGCAGAGGTAGAAGGTTTCTCTTCTTCCTTCAGCTTAGTCTTTGCCATCCTTGATTTCTTAGCAGCCATCATATTCACCTCCACCTTAATTGCATCATTTTGCATGTCAGCAAGAGAGGCAGACTCCCTTTCTCTGAGTAAAAGAGAGAAATCTGAATCAAATGATTCAGCATATCTCAACTGTGCCAAAGCTCCAGGAGGTTTCAAATGAGCTGGAATAGAATTGTATATTTTATTAAACCTCTTAGAGAAGTTTTGGACAGTTTCCTCTGGAGCTCTTCTAAGATTGTTATATTCAGTAAGGGCTTGGACAGGGTTGGTTATGTTTCCCCATTTCCTTAGAAAGCTATCTTCAAATTCTACCCAACTATGAATGCTTCCGGTTCCAAGGGCTTTAAACCATTTTCTGACTTCCCCAATGAAAGTTTGAGCAAACAATCTTAGTTTTACATCTTCATCATCCACTTCTTCCCTGTCAACAAAATCATTGAACCTATCCACATGTTCCTCTGCTGTAATATCTTCATCTCCTCCCCATGTTGGAATTCTGGCAGCATATTTCCTAGGAAGATCATGTAAAACAGCAGGGAGAGCTAGTGGAGCATACCTAGCAGGTATAGCCATAATGAATGGAGGAGCAGTGATAACAGGTATTGTATGACCGGTGGGACCAGAACTAGTGTGAGATAGTGTCTGAGGACTATTTGGGCTAGCAGAGGCAGAGGATAAAGTATTAGTACGAAAAGGAATATTTGGACTTTGCAAACCACTGACAAAGGAACTCCAATTTGGGAGGGGTAAACCAGTTTTGGATTTGAGCAAAAATTCAAAAGGATCAAGCTCTTTAAGTTGATTCAAATCTTCTTCTTCTAACAGTAATTCTGAAGTAACAACCTCCCAAAACTCTTCCTTATCTTTTTGTGACACTAAGGATGAAGTATCAATGCCTCTTTTTTGTAAATCTAAAATAATTCCAATAAGTTCTTCTTCGTTCTCAAACCTCAACAATACCTCATGAATTTTATCATCTACAATTTTATCTTCAGGACTTCTAGAAAATTCAGGGAACAAAGATTTCGAAAAAGATGAAGTACCTGGTATATCAGGAAATCTTTGCCTGCTCCTTGAGATGGTGTTTGGATTATCCACAGGAGTAGGTGGATCTGGGTCAGGATTACTCCTTGTATATCTTCCTCTCGAAGCCACCTTTTTAACTTTAAGATTGTATGGAGTCACCAAGGTAGAATGCAGCCTCGAAAACCTTCTGAGCTCCTGCTACCTTCAGAAGTTCAGCTTCATGATTTCGGGAATGAATAATCTTCAGACACCCGGCAGACGCACCAAAATGTTATCTCAAAATCAGGCCCTGGAAGGCTGCAGACCAGGAAGACTTCAAGTAACTATTTCAAACCGACTTTAGGCTGAGGCTTAGCCTCCTCAACCTGAGAGGGCTCTCTCTTGATGGGTTAATGATTTTGATTAAAGATAAGATGGCTAACTCTTGTAGAACAACTGTGAAAAATATGAATGGTGGAAACACATTAAACAAAACTATCCATTGGGCTTATGGAGTCAACAACACCTCAAAATAACAATGAACTCAACCTTACATGGAAGTCAGGGCATTCAGCATTTAAACATTCAGAACATAAACTCATATGGGACCACACAGTCTATAAATGTATACAGGAACTCAGAGCACATTCAGTGAATTCTGAGTGATTATACATCCATACCACTGTAAGAATTAAGAAAGGGACAATATCACATATTCTGAACATAAAAATCCTTCATGAATCCTGAGAAGTAAAGTCAAGAATGTATATTACTGAAAATGAGTTTTACATATGCCAAATATCAGCTTTTTTCATAAAATTTCCAACCCTGATTACATTGCTGTTTCAGCTATATATAGAGCTCTTATTCTAACTGATCGAGATTCCTCCTCCAACATGAGGGGAATTCAAAAACTACTTCTATTACTGAGACCTATTTAGCTTTTAACTGCCTAATAAATGTAACAAACTTCCACTAGACCTTCTAGATATCTAAATCAAGTAGGACTCTAATTCCATAACAGTCTTGTTCTACAATCATCCTCGTTCTTTGACATCTGGTCCCCTTCTAGTTTGGCTGTGATGGGTCTTCAAGGCTCCATGTTTGTCTTCAATGTCACATGTTTTCCAATACCCTGAATCATAGGAAACTGCCCCTGTGTACCGGTCTTTAGTTTGCCTTAACATGTCCGGATCCAACGAAGTATATCCTTTATCTTTTAATTACTCAAAATGGAGCAGATTGCCACGTCCTTGATGTGTTGTCCACCGTTTTCATGCGTGAAAGCCAAAATTCTTGCAAACTGTTTCACATATTCTGAAGTGTGGTAAATATGCTCACTTTATGACAAAAATCTAAAGTTGGATTCGAATGCATATTATCTCCACGTGTCTTGACCTGGTTGAATATTAATAGCTTCAGCTGATGCCTTTCATACCTTGTAGACATTCCCCTTTCAAAATTCTCGCTTATAGTTCAAAACTGTTTGATTTATGTTGAAATCATCACTTTCAGCAGTTTCGTAGCGCGCTACGAAACTGCTGAGTTATTTAAAACAGCTTGTTTTTAACCTGAGACCTTTATTAAGCGAGTGCTTGATTGCCAAAAACTTCTTTTAGACTTTCCAAAGGCCGAATAGGGATTTAGATTTCTTCAGAAAGATAAGATCAAGCAAACTTATCAAAATTTTGAAATGGAATCTTACTTGAAATGAAAACTCATTTAGCAGGTCCTTTAAGCTGGCTTAGCTGTGCCTTCAGATCTTCAATTTGTTTCTTCATAACCTTATTCCCAGCTCTCAGTTGCATATTGATCCTTCTGATGTACTTGGCTTCTTTGATTGTTGGTAGTGTCCAGGTGTGAAATTGTGAATGGCCATCAACCACTGAATTCAACTGGGCTTCTACAGTTTCATTCCCTTTCCATAGAGCTTTATAATAGTTTGCGTGTATGACTGCATGTCTTCTAGCAGCTTTCTTCAATTTGGTGATCTCATGTTTAGCTGATTCTAATTGGCTCTTTATGGCTGCTATATTATCTTCTTTAGACGTGATGACTATTTTGCCTGTGTTTTTCTTTTGCCAACATTGTGACCCTTCCCCTGTTTCCTCTGTTCTTGACAGTGTTTCCTGTATTTGCTGGAATCTCCTTGTCATAGGTCTTCTAGGTTTAAAAACAAACTCTTCAGCTGGCTCATCAAATTTAAGCCTTTTTGAGGCCTTGGCTTGCTTGGTGCTTTCTTGTTTTGACTGTATCAACTCAATTTGGACTGGTAGAGACTGCTCAATGTCAATAGCCTGTAATAAGGCATTTAAACTTCCCTTGGACACTGGACTTTCTTCGACTGCTACAGCTTTACCTTTTTCCTTATTCATCTAGCTTCTTGTCCTTATCCTTGAGACTACTTTAGATGTGCTTGTTTCAGGTACAGTGTTTTTACCATGAGCTTTTTCCTTAGTTGATTTCTGAGGATGATCTTGGATGATGAGTGGCTTCACTTGTTTTCTTACTTGTGAATTTGGAACTCTTTTAGCTCTTGCTTCTGTTTGGAGCTCAGCTATTGTAGAATCTCTAACAGGTAGAGGAGTGAGGCCAGTCTGGCTTTTGAAGCCAGCCATAAAAATGAATGAATTCCAATCTCTGTCTATCTTTTGGAGCCCATCTAAAACCAGTAGTTTGATCAAACCATGATGAAACAAAGAGGTTTCACAATCCTCTTTCCTCAGCTGTACCTTATCACACATCTTACTCAAACTACGGAAAAGATAAAAAGGTAAGTCTATGGAGACCTTCCCGGTGAAATGCAAAAGGAGTTTAAAATGGTAAGAGTAAACCTTGTTATATCTTCCTTCACAAGTCAGATATTTCTGTATGCAGGTGAGTAAATGTGCATAATATTCTTTGACATAACTCCTGGGCACTGCCTTACTTAAATCTTCATTTACAAATTCATCTTTCAAAAACTCCTTGCAAGGATTCATGTCAAACTTGAAATTTTTAAACCATTGCTCTTGTCCTCGTGGGATCTCTGTCACAGTAGATATCACTTCTGGTGAAACCTACAATTCTATCATGGCTACTTTTGAATTCAAGCCTGTGAAGTTAAGTGCAAATTCTTTGGTTACCTGTGCGTGCCCTCCTTGTAACTTTTTGCAAAAATTCCAGCACCCGGCCTTTTTAAATGCTTTCTCCACCTCTTTATTTCTCAGCGTTATATCTAAGCCTTCAGGCTCAGTCCTTAGACATTTGCCGGATCTGTGCTCCTTTTTCTCCATTGATTCTTCCAAATCTTCGCAAACAATGACTACCAGCTCCGGTTGGAATTGTGATTCAGCTTCTATTTGAATTCAGCCTCGCTTGATTATCAGCCTCGCTTGATTATCAGCCTCGCTTGATTATCTTTGCAGTTGAATTTTAAAATTTGCCGTTTAAAATATTTCAAGTTGTAATCTTGCAGATTTGTCATTTCATGCAAGACTTACGACCATCATTAAGTTTTATGCACGGTGGTCTTTCTTGGAAATGATGATTCATGCATATCAACAGGGTATTGTTGGTGCAGGGCAATTGATAAGGAGAAATGCTGAGAATGTAGCTGCTCGTTTGGAAATCCAGGCTGCACGTCTTGAAGCACATGTCGAACAAATTTTTGATGGTGTTGATGATGCAGATGGTGCAGAAGATGTGCCGTTTGATGAACTTGTTGGGAAATTTTATGGAAAAGCTTGTATTTGGCCTATTGGTATGGATGTATAATCACTCAGAATTCACTGAATGTGCTCTGATGTGAGACTCATTTTCAGTAATACATGCTTGACTTTACTTCTCAGGATTCATGAAGGATTTTTTATGTTCAGAATATGTGATGTTGTCCTTTTCTTAATTCTTACAGTGGTATGGATGTATAATCACTCAGAATTCACTGAATGTGCTCTGACTTCCTGTATACATTTATAAACTGTGTGGTCCCATATGAGTTTATGTTCTGAATGTTTAAATGCTGAATGCCCTGACTTCCATGTAAGGTTGAGTTCATTGTTATATTGAGGTGTTGTTGACTCCATAAGCCCAATGGATAGTTGTTTAATGTGTTCCCACCATTCATATTTTCCACAGTTGTTCTATAAGAGTTAGCCATCTTATCTTTAATCAAAATCATTAACCCATCAAGAGAGAGCCCTCTCAAGTTGAGGAGGCTAAGCCTCAGCCTAAAGTCGGTTTGAAATAGTTACTTGAAGTCTTCCTAGTCTGCAACCTTCCAGGGCCTGATTTTGAGATAACACTAACATCCCTCCCCACTTCCAAATATTTTCTCAAGAATTTAGAAGCCCCTTATCACCTTCATTTCACTTCATTTCGACAAATCCCCTGTTCCACACATCAGGATAAGTTTTACTCAATTGATGTTTATGAGCAAGAAAAGATGAATTCAGGAAAACTAAGAGATTTTTTTTCCAAAATAGGTGAAGGAAGAAAAACCTCCTTCACTTTTTACACAGGTGTCATGGTTTTAGAGAAATGTCAAAAATAAAGTTGCCTCGGGAGAATTGATGCACCTCTAAAGTGACCTTGGGAAAATCAAGTTTTCTCCTAGCTTGGTTGGCCAACTGACTTGCTTTATGAGTTAAATGATAACTAGACACAAATATATTTCCAATGAGCTATCATGAGCTCAATTTTGAGTTTAGGAAGACCTTCAAAAGTTGACTGCAACAACACTCTTCCTTGAGACAAAATTCCATTCCCTCACTTCCATACTCTTTGTTTCCCACATTCATTTTCTAGTTTCATCCCCATATCACTAATTCCCATATCCCTAAATTCACTAACCCTATATTCCTAACTCCCACTATCCCAAACCCTAGCTACACATTCCTAAACCCTAATTGTTATCCTAAAGTATAAAAACTATCCCTAAAACCCTTCTATTCCCAAAATTCTAGTCAGCAAAATTTCTAAAACCCCTCTTACCCTCTCTCCGCAGTCCCTCATACATTCTTACCCTTGGAGGCAGAAAATTAAAATCACCATAAATCTCATCAAGAAACCTCACACATTAGCAAGCATCGGGAGTCTTGGCTCGAGAGAGTCAACATCTACTTGGAGAAAATTCTGGACAAGGCCAATAGAGACAAGGAATTTCTGAGACACATGGCTTTCCACTACATGGCACGGAACAAAGTTTGCAAGGCACGAATAAGGAATCTAAAGGCAAAATTAAAGAAGGCAATAAGGAAGCAAAAGAGGCAAAACGCATGATCGGCTCCAAATGTTTGCCGAAGCCTCTTTGGTTGAGCATAATACTTGATGAGGCACCTTCAGCCCAAATTTCAATAAATTTGGACCAATTTTTGACATTTTGAATTTTTTTGCACTAAAAAACAGGGTTTTCCTCCCTATGCACCGCGCCACGTGGCGCACGATTTTGCTAGGGAGCTCCAAATTAAAAAAAAATTGAATTTTTGGATTTGGCATGAAAAATCATGGTTTCTGGTGCATGTCCAAGAAATTTGGGCAGGTTTTGAATCCTCAGGAGGCCAAAAACACTCAAAAAATGACCTCACTGCCCCTATTTTGACACACAGGAAGCAGTCTTGGGAGATTGAAATTTTGGAGGGGAAAATGATATCCAAATTTAGAAATTCCACTTAGGTTGGAAATTAGACAGGCGGGGATTTCCAACAAGCACACTTGGGCTCAATTTGGACTTTGGGAAGTGCCTCAAATTTATCTCCAAATTGGCGCGACACCTAGAGAATCAGGTGCAACGCATAGAGGATTTTTGCCTATTTTTCACTATTCAGCTCAGAAATTTGCCCAGTTTTGACCAGTTTTGCTTCTTGATGTTATTCTTGACCTTTCATGATGAAATTTGATAACCATGATGTAATATTGGCACAGTTTTACTTGTTCTAGAGGATTCATTCACTAAAAAGTGAAAATTAAATGAATGAATCAGTTTCCTAGCATATAGGGGTAAGTTGTTTGACTACCTATTTTTTAGTTCCTTGTTTAGAATTAGTTAAAATAGCTCCTAGAATGATGAGCTCGACCCATAGAGGCAAGGGAATAAGTTTGGCTTGTCTATATTATGTAATTTCTAAGTCATTTTCATGGTTGGATACTTGGGATTGCTTGGCACTCTATTGTACATTTCATTTCTGCAATTTTGGCAAAGGAAAGACCAGGGTTTTGCAGCACTTGTTGGGATCCATGTGGCTCTATGTTTTGATGGTGTGTTTCTCTATGTATTTGTAAGTTCACTGATGTTTATGTGTATCATTTTCCCTTCTCTTGTCTTCTGCAATTAAATAAATGAGTGATTAAGGTAGAATTCATTGGACTGCTATGCTCTGCTTGGATATTTTGTTTAATTCTTCATGTTTTCATATGTTTGAGGAGGACTCTTGAGACCTTATTGCCCTCCTTGGCTCCTCACCAGTCTAATCCACCCATTCATTCAATCCAAAGCATCAAAACTACTTCCTATCTTGCCCCTACCTGAACTCTGCAAAAATATGGCCTCATCTCCGGACCCAAAATTTGCCTTTCCCTTTTTTCCAACAAATCCCCCAAAAACTCTGATCAAAACTTTTCACTTTCATGCCTAGCCTAAGATTATTTGTTAATTCAGTCATCTCAAGCCCCATCGATTATCTTTCGCTGAGATTGACCCGGAGAGAGCCCTCTCCTGTCCTCGTAGGGCTAGCTACGAGGCTGAGCATGGTTTGATGTGGACCTAGAACCTTGTCTTTTCAGCCTGAGGCAAATTTAGGCTCTAACAGAACAGAAGAAAAAGAAGGACCAGTCAATGGTTGGATGTTGAAACATTACTTTGATCCTACTTATTAATGTTATCCTGATTGTTAACATGTACATACTATATCCTTTGTACTGTCACAATTTTGATTGGACAATAACTTGTTGGAGTTGAAGCCCAAAGAGAAGGCCCTAAGCTTCAGGAGTATCACTATCATACATACAATAAAGCAACAAGTAGAAGAAGATTTCATAGTGCAGTCAAAATCATTCAAAGGCCATCTGATCTGTTGTTCTTGACTTTCCACCAAGAAAAGCCATCCCCAAGTGGAGCCAGTGTTATGCCCCTATACCAATAGGTGTCATATATCATGATTGACTTGATGAGCTATGTAATATGTTCATACCTTTACTTGTTGCAAAGGTTTTCCATATTTTCAAAAAATCAAAAAATTTAAAAAATGTAAAGAGGGTATACCCTAAAAGAAAAATCAAAGGGTAAAAAAGAATAAAATATGGTCAAAAAATTCAAAGAAAATGAACCCCAACAAAAAAAAGGACCAGGAAAGTGTGCAAGTCTAAATGCCACTACTTTTTTACTTGTGTAAAATAAACAATTGTGTGTATCTTGTTACCTATGCCACAATTTATGAATAGTCAAACAATTTAAACTTGGCTAGTTCATATTTCAATTTCATGTTTTAGATATAGAGAATAATGATTTGACAAAACAATGTAATCTTGGCAGATAAGTAGATAGGTAGAGTGAAAAAAAGAGCTGAACAGTTTAATCTGATCCCTTGGATGTAATAAGCGTAGACTTAGATAGGCATCACCATGTAAAAGGATAGATTAGTCTAGGCTAGGTTAGCTTAGGCTAGGATGCATTAATGTAGATTAGGGTACCAGTCTAAGTGCACCCTAATAAAGAAGTAAAAATGCTAGGTTAAAGTAGGTAGGGTAAGTAGATGATGATTGCAGAATGATATGTGGTGAATGATGATTCTAAATGTGTTAATCTTTTACTTTCATCACAAGGCCAAGGCATGTATTAAATGGAAAACATCTCAAGCAAAGAAAAGTCAACTAATTAACTTCCCTACTCAATTTCCCTAGATTTTCACTAATTTCCCCTAAGTATCAAGGTATCTATTAAATTAAAGGGGCTCAGAATATTTCCCTGACTTTTGGAGGGACCGGACCCTCGGCCCAATAATTTATAAAGTCTAAGTACTTAAAACCATTCATAAATCATTCATTCCCCTTCATAAGTTTTTCCTAAGTAAAATTCTATTTTACTTAGGAAAATTACAATATTTCTCATAAAAACCCTTTTTCACTTTAAGCCTAAGTTTAAATACACACATCAAATGTTTTTATACTTAGTGCTTTTTTGTTCATTATGACATATTAACTATTAACTTGTATTAATTTATAAATCCCTTATAAAGTTTACCCTCTCCCATATTATTGTAATTATGTAATAATCCCGAAATATTATATATCCTGCCCCCAGTTAAATATAACCATAAACTATTTTAAAATAAGCTTAATGAGTTAATCAATCACCCATTAAGAACCTTGGCCCTCCGCTACATTAAACGGGATTAATTAACCCTCATGGTTAATTAATAACCTCACCAGCCAATCCCACCGCCCCTGATGCGATTAAATAATTATTAAATATATCGAGTCTGCCATTGTTAATACCCCATCACTTCATACTTCCCGAAAACCGTCCGATCACTCCTTCCATATATGACGGCTATAATACATATCGAACGACCCTTTGTGATCACACGCTATCTTGTGATCACAAAGCGGTTTCACATACAGTACCCCACCACGCGTCAACCGCTCTATGGAATCGCTAGCCCAATGCTAAATACCACCCTTCCCCATAAGTGGTGCGATATAAAACCACTTACCACCTTCCCACAAACGACAAAACATCATGTCATTTGCCACTGACATCACCCATCTAAATCCAAAAACCCGCCAATCTTTGACTTTGTAAATAAAACAAAAAAAAATCATTTTCACTGTTTTATTCGGTAAACCTGTGCGCCCATGCAAATGAACATCGAGGTCAACTAGTTCGAGCTTTCAGTCACCAACCTGCTCCAAATCTTGTAGCCAACGCTGCCCAGAACCCTCCAGCCACACCTAGTACCTGCATTTCATTGCTTATCCCCCAAGAAAAGGTATTTATCAAATTCCCGACAAAAACCCTACAAATAATTGTTTTCCACCATAAATGGACGAAAAAGGCCCAAATTCATTATAATTTAGTTATTATTTTCGTCATTTAAGTCCCCCATAGCCTTTGTGTTGCCCATTTCACAAAGAAAACCACAATTTCCTTCTGAATCCATAAGAACCAAAAATGGAAACCCTGGTGGCTTTGAATGTTGCACCCATTAATGCCCCTCATCGAGATTTAGACTATTTGCCTTTGGTAGATAAGGACTTCCAAATAAAAGACCTAACCACTGATAAAAATCACCTCAAAGTCTTTTTCCAAAGTAGAGATGACTACTTGAATGGCTATGATGCCATAGGACTGTGGGAATCCAATCTTCCCATATACTTTCTCCCCTCTGTCCATGTTTTCCCTGATATAATTCATCAATGCCATGCCAATTATGACCCCAACCGCAGAGCAGTTATGTCTCCCAGCCAAACAATCCTCTTCCCAATAACTGCTGAATCAATCAATGAGATGTTGCAATTTCACCCCAGTCAAGCTCTCACTCCCATTTCCATTGGAGATTTACTTGAGAAATCAACTAAATTATCCCAATCCGAACTTAATTGCCTCTGTCAGACTTTCATACTACAGAAGCATCAGCCTAAGGACCCACCTCCTTATATGCAAGCTTTCTTCATAGATATGGGAAAACTCATAGTTGATATGATATCTACAATTATGGGATTCAACACTAGTGAGTATGTAGATGAGTTAACCCTAGTGTTGATGTCAATCTTTACTCCTGGATAGCTCCCTGTTGTCAAGTATGATTATGCCTCCTTTATTGCTGATAAAATTGATGACCAGTTCATGAGACTGGAGAATGAAAGGGTTTTCAGGTATACCACCTTCATATATCACATCATGCTCTATTATTAGTCAGATAATTTCCCATTCCCTATCATGAAACTTGATACCAAGGGTATTCCAAGATCTATTATCTTTTGGACTTCCATCTTCCTTGAATCCTTTGATTCCCCTTACTCATATAATGAGTTCATTGATCAGTTTGTTCATCCATCAACTACCTTATTGACAAGGATTTCCCCTCCCAGGATCAGTGGTGATATTAAGAGGATCCTTCAGCTCTCCAAACAGTATAGAGTGGGTGACTAGTATTTATACTAGAATTATACAGAAATCAGGATGTATGGGTGTGAACTTTCCCCTTTCAAGTTACCAAAATATGTTCCAATGAGACTGTTTGCATTGGAATACTATAGGCAGATGATAAACTCAGATCTGGTTCATTTTACTAAAGCCAAAAAGAAAGCACAACTCAGAATCAAACATCAATTAGGCCCTTTCATCTGCAACACTAGAGAAGCATGGAAAGAAGCAGAGAAAATTCTAGAAGATCATCTTAAATTACACAAAAGTTTTGGTTGGATTCCATATGACCCTCATAGCTTCATATGTGATAGAAGGATGAAAAATAGACTGTCACCATACTTGCATCACAGAATCCCAGAGATTGAACAATTTTCCAACATGGATGAATGGAGGGAAGGGACCTTAGTAGAAACTGATAGTGAGCAGGTCAACATAGAAAATGTAATGAAAGATCTTGAAAAGACTCTTGACCTAGATTCTTTTGGATAGGTGAAATTTGAGACTTCTCAAAGGTCAGCATCAGGGATAAGTGCCTCAACAGCTGGGACCTTGTTGGAAATAATACTGAGAGGGGGGGTGAATCAGTATTATCTAGCAATTTAATAAATCTTCCTTATTTTATCTTTGAATTATTTTAGCATGTCAGTACCATAAAATAATGAGCATGAAAAACAGATAGTCACACCAAAGAACACAAGATGTAAGGTGGAAACCCAATGTGGGTGAAAACCACCTGCTGCAATATGTCTCTATCTTCTTTCAATTTAGAAACTTCTTTTACAATGATTTTGTACTGGTGCAGTCCTTTACCAGTACGCAGGCTGCAACCTGCAGAGAGCTACAACTCTCTCTCTCTCTCGTTTTCCAGTCTACTCCTGGAAGGGAGCTACAACCCCCTACTTCTTTTCATAAAGCATCAGATGATCAACAAGTACATAACAGATATAGATCACTACAGATATCAGATCAGCAACAACAGAACTAACCCAGAACACCTTATCAATAGAGAAATTCAATCAACAGAACATCTTAAAACAGAGACGCAGTTTTTCTTTCTGTGGCCTGCGACCAGACGCTGTTAACCTTCTGCTACTCTGCGTCCACACGCAGATATCCTTCTGCTCCGCTGCGTGCCCACGCACTGTTCCTTTGACTGCTCTGCGTTCTGTTGCTTCAGGGACGCACCCAAAGATACTATCGCGCCGCGTCTTTCGCTACAGAGACGCACCTGAAAACACTATCGCGCCGCGTCCTTCTGCTTCAGAGACGCACCTGAACCTTGATCGCCCTGCGTCCCCACGCAGGTCTCTCTCTACTGTGCTGCGTCTCGGCGCACTTTCCCTTTACAGTACCTGCGTCCCGGCGCACTTTCCCTTCACTGAACCTGCGACCCTTTAGATATAAATGATATGAAGGCTTTAGGACAAACCCAAACAGTCAGATCTACAGATCTGATCATGCGCCATAGAGATCACAGTCCATTAGAAGATTCGCCCTCTTAGATCTGGACTAGATCTTACCAAATAAGATATTGAACCCAAGACAATTGCACAATCCAAATGAACTCCTTTGCTTTATATAGGCAAGCTCTTCCCCAAAACATGGAACAATACCACGAGCCGACACCATAGAAACATAAAACCGTCGGCTAGATACCACACAAGAAACCCCCACGTGCTTTTCTCTGCCTTGAAATGTGTGCACTGGGTAGACGCACCCCCTGAACGGCTGGCCGGCGTCCCTGGACGCGGGTTCTGCATGGTATACCTGCGGGGACGCACTTTCTGAACCGATTGCCTGCGTCCTTCTTAATTTTTCAACAAACTGAGAGCCTTACCACTGGAGTTGCCATCAAGTACAACATCTGTAACATACAGTCATACCAGATAACATAATGCCAACAATCTCCCCCTTTGGACTTGATGGCAACCTTAACCTGGCAACCTCAACCTTACAAGCTTCAGCTTCATTCTCCCCCTTTGACATCAAGGGCAAAGGGTATGCTCCCCCTTAGCTCATGCTCCTCCAGATCTGCAACAAATAACCAGAAATCCACCATGAAAGAGATAGAGACATATTGCAGCTATTTCCAAGATCTCCTTCTCCATAATGCCAACAATGCATTATGTGCTCCCCCTGAGCCTTGTACCAATAAGAAGATGTTCAACAATAAGATGATGCATCAACAACCCCCAGCTTTTGCCTGAGGTATTCAAATGTGTCCCTGGGCAATGGTTTGGTGAGAATATCAGCAACTTGTTCCTTGGAAGGAACATACTCCAACTTGACTTTCTGTTCAAGCACTTGTTCCCGGAGAAAATGGTACTTGATTGGTATGTGCTTGGTTTTTGAATGCATAACAGGGTTCTTTGAGATGCTGATTGCACTTGTATTATCACATAAGATGGGGATTGGTGGAGTACAAGTGATTTGAAAATCCTGCAAAGTCTGCATCATCCAAAGGAGTTGGGTGCAACAAGATGCAGCAGCAACATATTCTGCTTCAGCTGTAGATAAGGCAATGGAACTCTGTTTCTTGCTGAACCAAGATACCAGTCTGGAACCCATAAAGAACGCACCACCACTTGTGCTTTTCCTGTCATCCACGCTTCCGGCCCAATCTGCATCTGTATAAGCATGAAGAGTAAGATCTGTATCTCTAGGATACCATAAGCCATAATTTTGAGTCCCTTGAAGATATTTGAAAATTCTCTTTACTGCCTGAAGATGAGTCTCCTTCGGATTTGCCTGAAATCTTCCAACTATTCCAACTGCATGCATGATGTCCGGTCGGGTACCTGTCAA
Organism: Pinus tabuliformis; assembly: GCA_031772625.1. Taxonomy (NCBI): domain Eukaryota; kingdom Viridiplantae; phylum Streptophyta; class Pinopsida; order Pinales; family Pinaceae; genus Pinus; species Pinus tabuliformis. The sequence continues at coordinate 1,372,396,762 of CM062819.1, forward strand.
ATATAGTAAACTTCCAATCATAGATCTGTAGGTTGGTTGATGTACTGCTGCAGATTCATCATTTGCACTGAGACTACATCCTGTGACCATGGGTGTACATACTGGTTTTGCATCTTCCATGCCATATTTCTTCAAAATCTGCTTGAGATACTTGGTTTGAGATAAAAAGATTCCTCCTTCCTTTTGTTGGATTTGCAAACCAAGGAAATATGTCAGTTCTCCTAGCAAGGACATTTCAAATTCTTTCTGCATGACCGAGGCAAAGCTTTGACTCATAGCTTCTTCATTGCTGCCAAAAATAATGTCATCTACATACACAACAAGTATTAGCAATTTGTCATTTTCAACTTTTATATACAGATTGCTATCTGCTGAACCTTTTGAGAAACCTTGTTGATGAAGATATTTGTCCAACCGGTAGTACCAAGCCCTTGGAGCTTGTTTGAGACCATAGAGAGCCTTTTTCAATCGGCATACAAGATTTGGATCATTTCCAAGAATGAACCCATCTGGCTGTTCAATGTACACTTCTTCTTCCAAGTCTCCATTTAGAAAGGCTGATTTCACGTCCATTTGAAATACTTTGAAGTTTTGAAAACTTGAGAGAGCAAGGAACATTCGGATGGCCTCAAGTCTTGCAACAGGAGCAAAAGTTTCTTCAAAGTCTATTCCTTCTTGCTGCGCATACCCTTTACAAACAAGTCTGGCTTTGTTTCTAATTACTTCTCCATTTTCATTCAATTTATTTTTGAAGACCCATTTTGTTCTGATAACATTCTTATCCTTTGGTCTAGGAACCAGCTCCCAAGTGTTGTTCTTTTCGATTTGCTCAAGTTCTTCATCCATTGCTTTCACCCAACATTCATCTTTGCATGCTTCTTTCACATTTTGTGGTTCAGTAGAGGAGAGTAATGCCAAATAGCTTGAGGCTTCTGCAACTGTTCTTCTTGTTTGTACACCTGCTTCTTTCTGCCCCACAATCTGAGATTCTGGATGATTCTTCTGAACATATCTGGATGGAGTTTTCTCTTCTATTCTTGTCTGCTCCTCTGGTTCTTCTTGAGGTTCTCCTTGGGGTTCTTCTTCTTCATTATTCTGTCTTTGAGGGTAACCTTCATCTTCTTCTATATCTTCATGATGTACTTGCCTAGGAATATATCCCTTCTCATCAACCACTACATCAATGCTGTCAACAATTCTGCCAAGTCTTTTATTGTAGCATTTGTATGCTTTGCTATGTGGAGAATAGCCAAGAAGAATGCCTTCATCTGCTCTAGGTTCAAGTTTGCCAAGTGCTCATCAGTATTCTTGATATAGCATTTTCTCCCAAAGATTTTGAAGTGCTTTACCGAAGGAGTCCTGCCACTCCAAAGCTCATGAGGAGTTTGAGTGCTGTTCACCCGGACATTTGTTTTATTGAGAATAACAACCGCAGCATGTGCAGCTTCACCCCAGAAAGTTGCGGGAGTTCCTGATTCATCAAGCATAGCACGAGCCATTTGTTGGATTGTTCTGTTCATTCTTTCAACAACTCCATTTTGCTGAGGAGTTCTAGCTGTAGAGAATTCTCTTCTTATCCCATGTTCATCACAGAAATCGAAAAATTCATTTGAAGTAAATTCCCCACCTCTGTCGGATCTGAGGCACTTAATTTTGTGACCTGATTCATTTTCAACCAAGGCTTTGAAGGATTTGAATTTTTCGAATGCTTCATCTTTGTGCTTCATAAGTCCTAACCAGACAAACCTGGAGAAATCGTCAATAAATAATATCAAGTATTCCTCTCCTCTAGGTGTTCTTTTCCTGAATGGACCACATGTATCTGTATGTACTAGCTCAAGAGGCATGCTAGCTGATCCTTCTTTCTCTGGAAAGTTAGTCCTGGTTTGTTTTCCAAACTGACATGATCTGCATATGGTGTTGTCAGGAATTTTGATATCTGGAAGATCGCGAACTGCCTGATATTTGCATGCTTTCCTTATTTGTGAGAAGCTTAGATGTCCCAACCTTCGATGCCATAACCAGTGCTCTTCATCCTTGCTTAGATAGCATTGTTGTTGTCCTTCTTCAAATATGTACAGATTATTTGGAGTTCTTTTGCCTTTGAGTAATGTTTTACCTGTATCAAGATCACGAACAAGACATCCATTCGATCTGAAAATAACCTCGGTTCTTTGATCACACATCTGGCTGACACTTAGAAGATTATGCTTCAATCCATCAACATACAAAACATTTCCAGCTTTGACCTTTCCTTTTAACTGAGCAATGCCTTTTCCTTTTATAGTTGCAGGAGTATCGTTTCCAAAAGAGACTTTCTTTCCTTTTTCTAGAACAGAATAAGATTCAAGTTTTTCTTTATCACCTGTCATATGCTTCGAACATCCACTGTCAATGTACCATAGATTTTCCTGTCCCTCTGCATAAAATGCTATTCCACATCTTTCTGTTTGAGGTTCCTTTATTCTCCATGTTTTGGTGCTTGAGGCTTGCTCCTTTTTCTGCTGAAACCTGCTCCTGCATTCAGATTCTTCATGACCAAAGTTATTGCAAATAGAACATTCGACTTCATTTTCAAGAACCGAAAAGTTGTTATAGGTCCTTTTTGTCATCCCTGTCATACTTCTTTGTTTTTGAGCTTCCCTAGTCATGATTGTTTTATATGCAACACATTGAGCTGCTTTGTGACCAAAATTATGGCAAGAAAAGCATTGTCCATTGAAGAAGCTTCTGCGGTTATTGAATCTACCTGCCAACTGATTGTAATTTCTATTTTCATCTATTCTTGAACCAAACTGAGAAGATTTTACCTGTGGCTGGTTGTAGCTTTTGTTCACCCTTAAGATGGATTGCCCCTGATAGTTTCTGTTTGTATTTTGTCCCTGCTTTACCTGATTATCTTCATTGTTCTTCTGCTCATTTCTTCTTGCCGCATCAAGATAACTTTTTGAGGTGGATGCTTGAGAGGTTTCTCCATTGTAACCCAAACCTGTCTTGTTTAGAGGAGACCGCTGCACATTGATAATCTCATCCAAAGTTTCAGATCCTTTGACAAACTTAAGATTAATAGCTTTTGTTTTCTCAATTTCTTTTCTGAGACCAACAATTTCACCTTCTAGTTTTTCAAGATGTTTTTCTTTTTCATCAATTTGAAATTGTAGAGTATCAATGATCACATTCTTTTCTTCTATACATCTCTTGAGTCTAGTAATTTCATCATAGAGGTTATTCACATCTACAGCATCCTCATAATCATCATCTTCAAATGCCATTAACAACTTATATTTATTACCTTGTTCATCTTCATCACTGTTTGATAAACCATCACTATCTTCATGGGTGTAGTAGCTTTTCTTATTTGCACTTTGTTTCTTGTTCCATCTAGCAGGTTCCTTTCCTTTATCCTTATAAGGACATTTTGCAGCATAATGACCTACTCTTCCACAAGCAAAGCATTTGAAGGGTAGCTTACCTCTGAACCTTCCAGAACCCCTTTGAAGATTTCTGACAAAATTTGATTCTTCTTCCTCTTCTTCTGGAACATGGCTTGCTTCATAGTAATCTTCTTTGCCTGATGCCTTAAAAGCAGCTTCCCTTCTGTCTGATGGACCTCCCTTTCTCATTTCATAAGCAGTTAGAATTCCATGTAGCTGAGACATAGTGAGAACATGGAGATTTTCCTTTTCTTCTATTGCAGATACTTTAGATTCAAACTTGGGGGATAATGATCTTAGAATCTTTTGAACTACTATAGCCTCTTTTATTTCTTCACCCAAATTTTTCATACAATTAACAATCTCATCTACCCGAAGAAAATAATTAGCCACACTTTCATCATTATACATCTTGAGAGTCTCATATTGAATCCTGAGAGTTTGAAGTTTAGCTTGTTTTACCTGTTCATCTCCTTCATAGCTCGTGACCATTTTGTCCCATATCTCTTTTGCTGATTTGAAGTGCATTACCTTCATGAATTCTGTTTGGGATATACTTCCTAATAGAGTACTGACTGCTTTTGCATTTGTTTCATACTTCTTTTTCTCAGCTGGATCTGTAGGAGTAGCTGAAGGAAAAGCATAACCTGTTTCTACAATGTCCCAAACTTCTGTACCAAGAGATTGAAGATATGCAGTAACTCTTACCTTCCAATAATTGAAGTTTGTCCCATCAAAAATTGGTGGCCGGATTGATGCTTCTCTCTCGTAGTTGCTCATGATGAACGATCTACCTTCAAGCGATCAAGCTTCTCTGAAGGACCTGGCTCTGATACCAATTGTTGGAAATAATACTGAGAGGGGGGGTGAATCAGTATTATCTAGCAATTTAATAAATCTTCCTTATTTGATCTTTGAATTATTTTAGCATGTCAGTACCATAAAATAATGAGCATGAAAAACAGATAGTCACACCAAAGAACACAAGATGTAAGGTGGAAACCCAATGTGGGTGAAAACCACCTGCTGCAATATGTCTCTATCTTCTTTCAATTTAGAAACTTCTTTTACAATGATTTTGTACTGGTGCAGTCCTTTACCAGTACGCAGGCTGCAACCTGCAGAGAGCTACAACTCTCTCTCTCTCTCGTTTTCCAGTCTACTCCTGGAAGGGAGCTACAACCCCCTACTTCTTTTCATAAAGCATCAGATGATCAACAAGTACATAACAGATATAGATCACTACAGATATCAGATCAGCAACAACAGAACTAACCCAGAACACCTTATCAATAGAGAAATTCAATCAATAGAACATCTTAAAACAGAGACGCATTTTTTCTTTCTGTGGCCTGCGACCAGACGCCGTTAACCTTCTGCTACTCTGCGTCCACACGCAGATATCCTTCTGCTCCGTTGCGTGCCCACGCACTGTTCCTTTGACTGCTCTGCATTCTGTTGCTTCAGGGACGCACCCAAAGATACTATCGCGTCGCGTCTTTCGCTACAGAGATGCACCTGAAAACACTATCGCGCCGCGTCCTTCTGCTTCAGAGACGCACCTGAACCTTGATCGCCCTGCATCCCCACGCAGGTCTCTCTCTACTGTGCTGCGTCTCGGCACACTTTCCCTTTACAGTACCTGCGTCCCGGCGCACTTTCCCTTCACTGAACCTGTGACCCTTTAGATATAAATGATATGAAGGCTTTAGGACAAACCCAAACAGTCAGATCTACAGATCTAATCATGCGCCATAGAGATCACAGACCATTAGAAGATTCGCCCTCTTAGATCTGGACTAGATATTACCAAATAAGATATTCAACCCAAGACAATTGCACAATCCAAATGAACTCCTTTGCTTTATATAGGCAAGCTCTTCCCCAAAACATGGAACAATACCACGAGCCGACACCATAGAAACATAAAACCGTCGGCTAGATACCACACAAGAAACCCCCACGTGCTTTTCTCTGCCTTGAAATGTGTGCACTGGGTAGACGCACCCCCTGAACGGCTGGCCGGCGTCCCTGGACGCGGGTTCTGCATGGTATACCTGCGGGGATGCACTTTCTGAACCGATTGCCTGCGTCCTTCTTAATTTTTCAACAAACTGAGAGCCTTACCACTGGAGTTGCCATCAAGTACAACATCTGTAACATACAGTCATACCAGATAACATAATGCCAACAGACCTCTCAAAGGCACTCATAGCAGACCAATACACCACTTACAGGGACATCCAAAGGTAAAGAAATAGAGGCCAACACCCAAGCAATAGAACAATCCACCATGTCAAAGCATCATAAAACTTCTCAGGAGAAGATTCAAACACAGGGCCACACACATAATCTTCCAACTCAACGCAATGTGGGAGATGCCCCAATTTTGCAGACTCCTTTGAATGTGGAAAAGAACAAAAAAAGAGACAGGGAAGTAGCTACCCCTACCAGTGGACCATCAGAATAGCCTAGTGCTAAGAGGCATAGGCTAAATCTTCATTCAAAAGAGGAATTTTTTGAAGACACTACTGACAGTCAAAGAAAAGAAGGTGTAGATGGTCATCAAACTTTCCCAGGAGGTGGGACACCTTCTAGCTCATAGAGATAGAAGTTGGAGAGACAACAAAGTGCTGAAGTATCATCTTTCAAGTCCCCAGGAAAATACAACTAGAATATTAAAAATAATAAAGAAATAAAGGCTAGAAATGAGCCATTGAGGATCCAGGTCTACAATCAGTATTTAAAGATGGCTCCCACCAATCAGAATAGGTTGATGTCAACCTATGACATCAAAGAAGGTAAAATGCTAATGAGTTTTTTCAAACCCTCAATCAGCTGTAGATTACCTCAAAACCGATTTTGAGGTCATGGAAAAGGACATTCATCCCTTGGACCAGATTGAGTTACACAAACAGACAGGGGAGATGGTATATTCAACATTGACTGGTAAAGCTATGATGGCCCAAAGACTAGAAAATTCTTTGAATAATACAACTACCCAATTACAGCTGGAGAAAGCCTCCTCACAGGCTAAAGACAATAGAATTAAATCTTTAGAAGAATTGATCATTGGATTGGGTCATGATCCAAAGGATGTGAAGGCTGCAGAAGCCTTAATTAAAAAGAAATATGAAGACATAGCTTCCTTAAGAAAGTAGCTAAAGTTGCCTCCTTCAAGGCATCCATAGACTGCTGAGATCATACAACAAAGGTTTGAAGAAGAGCTTATGGACTTAGTCCTCAAGCTTAATGAACAGCTGAAGGAGACTGAACAAGAACTAGAAAAATCATTGAAGGACAAGTAGGGAGAGTTGACCTCTCAGCCTCCAAATGTGATACCAGTGGTTTCCACTGCAGTCCCCTCAACACTTGGAACAACTCTAGCACCAAATGTCCCAGTGGTCACAGTAGAAGTAATAGCAAGGACAACAACAACAAGAACAACACAAGCAGGTATTTCAAGTCTAAGCACAGAAGAACTGATAAAGTCAATGGAGGAGATGAAGCTCCAAGTTTCAGAATTACAGAAGGTAAAAGAACAATTTGTTACCTTAGAACATAAATATGATCTTTCAAAAATAAATTTTGCAGAAAAGGGGAGGGAAAATAAAGGGTTAGAACAAAAGGTGAAGTCATTAGAAAAAGACCTCACATTTGATAAACCCTTAGCAGATATTAGGAATATTCTTTGTACCAACATCACCTAGTCAATAAATGATGCTTCACCATCAATACAAATAATTTTTGAACAAATTGATTTAGTAAAAGTGGCTCTTGAAGAAATCCAAAGGACTAAGGAAGAACTAGGGAGAAAGCCTAAGGAAGCCACCATGCTCATAAATTTTTTGAATAGAAATAATAAGTACCAACTAGAAGAGTTGGGCATTGGAGACAGAACAGGGACTATTCTAGAGGTCAAAAGGGTATTGACCAAAAGATCTCTCATGCAGAATTTGGAGAGAAGATGCCAGAATATACAAGAGGAAATTGATGATTTTATGCAGAAATTTGGCATATTGCAGAGTAAAGGACTTCCCAGTCCTTTAGTTATTAATGACAAATTGATGACATAGATAGACTATGTTGAAAAATTGGCTCGGTATGTAGACAACCAGGCTAGCTCATCTGCTAGTGCATCTGCACCAAACGCACTACCTACAAGTAGAGTTCTCTATGATAGTCTAGAGAACCTATTCTATGTGGAGCATGAAATAAAACATCTGTTCCAAGTTCAGCCTAATTTTTTCAAATACACCGAGGCTGATGAGATCCTTAGAAAACTTCAAAGGACTAGAATACCATAGGAAAAATGGTGGACAAATATGACAGAAATTTTGTGATTTACCCTTGGTAAAAAGGTAAATTTCCATTTTTTTACCATAGTCAATGATGGTAACAGAAGGTAAATAAGGATCAAACAGGTAAAGAGTATCATAGAAAGTCAAAGATTATCAGTAAGAAGATGAAAAGTAGAGCAGCTAGCATAGAATTACAAAGAAGACAACAAGATGCCCAATCATAGGGCCTGCCTCCAGCTCATTCACAAGAATAGGGACAACAAGCCATCAATTTGCCTCTATCTTCTATATTCGAGACCATCTGTCTCTACTTCATGTAACATATAGTTAGTCATTGTAGAATATATCTCTCTTTGTTATGAGATATTTTATTGTGAACTTTTGTATAAAAACTCCCTCATTCAGAGTATTGAGGGTGGATTCTGAGACATTGCTATAAAACTGATTACTTTGGAATAAAGTGTTGTTGGACAAATCTTGCATGGCTGGCTGGATGAAGAATTAATACAAAGGACTTTTCACAGGATTCATGTGTCAAACACTGGACAAATAAGTATTTATATCTCATGTGTTATTGTTTTCTTGTTTATTATATCAATTGTGTTTCATATCTGAATATTAAAATGAAAAAGAATAATTCAGAAAGTGCTTAAGTGCAATCTGTCTTCAATCGTTTTTATTCTAAATGTTTTCTTCTAAACTATCATAGGCAGTGAATTCTTAATTGCTCCTGCTTCTTAGTTTATCATTTGATCATTTAGTAAAAAATTCTTAATTTCTTTTTATTGGTGATCATCCAAGTTCCCTCCTCTTAAAACATGTTGAAGGATTCTTAATTTCCCTTCATCCCTTTTAAGTCCATTCCATCTTTTCAAGTCTCTATTTTCTCCCTGTTTAGCTGTCTTGCCCTATGAAGCCATCCTTTGTTGAAAAACCAAATCCAGTTGAGCCATCTTCTTTTGACTCCGTTAGCCGAATGGCGTAAAATATTCAGTCCTACCCCTCTGCTACTAAATTTCACCACCAAACACAATCAAAACCCCCATGCTTTCATAACTAGCCTAATATCTATCTAAACAAAGCTAAATTATAAAGAGAGAGCCGTCTATGGATACAGATTGGCTAGATTCTGTACCTAAAAGTTGGTTTGTGGTTACCTCGAACCCCTTTCCCTCTTCTTACAACTTCTGGGAAAATTTGAGTGATAACAGACCCCAGAGAAGGTTGAATCCCCATATTAGGGATATTGTGAAAGAGGGACTGCAAAAGTTGCTCGATGTAAATTTTATTTAACCTATCTCAGATAGCTACTAGGTCTCCCCATTGGTAGTCATTCCCAAGAAAAATGGGAAATGAAGAATCTACATGGACTACTAGGAACTGACAAAATCCACCCATAAGGGCCATTTCCCTCTTTTGTTCATTGATCAAGTTCTCGACACCTTAGCAGGTAATTTTTTTTTTCCATCCCAGATGGTTTTAGTGGCTATAATCAAATCCAGATCACCCCTAAAGACCAAAACAAAACCATGTTTACCTACTCGTGGGGTACATTTGCATACAGAGTTCTACCCTTTAGTTTATGCAACACTCCAACCACATTTCAGAGGGTGATATTAAGCATTTTTTCTGATCTGATAAATGATGGGATCAAAATTTTCATGGATGACTTTAACCCCTATGGGAATGATTTAAAGTAGGGCTTGCGAAATATGGAAAAGGTACTCAAACAATGCATTGCCACCAGGTTATGCTTGAGCAATGTAAAATGCCATATGATGATGACTGAAGGTGTGGTTTTGGGACACTACATCTCTATGACAGGAATACAGGTAGATCCAATGAAAATAGAGGTAATTCTTGCACTACCCACACCCAAAACCCAGACCGAGGTACGTAGTTTCATTGGATATGTGGGGTATTACCGCAGATTTATTGAAAAAAATTCAAAAATTGCCCCACCTTTGTATGTCTTAACTGACAACGTTGAATTTAATTGGTATGACAAATGTGATGTTACCTTTATAGATCTGAAGAAGATGATTTCAACTGCACCAATATTACGAGGACCAAATTGGGAGCTATTGTTGGCATTATGATACAGGTGTTGTCCTTGATGGCAACTCTCTTAGATGAAAGATCACGGTGCAGCATGTCAACAACAAATAATTACAGATCAGACTACACAGAATGAAGGAAGAGAGGTATACACAGGTTCACCTTGACCAAGCTGCGTATACACGTAGGTTCCCTAAACACAAGTAGCATATATGTACACATGCACTTTCATAGAAGGCAAAGCGTGTGTATGTTGGAAAAACTAAGTTTTTGGACCGAGGTATTTGGTCAAAGGTATTTTGATCCATGGTATTGGTCCAAGGTATTTGGTTCGAGGTATTGAACCTAGGTATTTGGTCCAAGATATTGGTCCTCAGTGGTTTTGATCCATGGTATTGATAAAGGCCTAAAACTATATAAGGAGGAGAAGATCATTAGGCCAAGGTGTGTAAGTAGCGAATATTTTATGAAGTGTGAGATCTAGTATGCAGGTTATTGGCTTATGGTGCTTTGCTTGATCTGAACCAAGGATGAACCTTAGCAGGTGATGAGGGACAAGATCTAATGATGGATTGAGATCTTAAGACTTGAAATGAATTATCATTATATGGTTTGATCATGTATAGCCTAGATATGAATACTGACGCATGTGTTATTCTATAAATGTTATGATATGGGTATAACTGAAGTTTGGAATAGCTGAAAAGTTATGAATTAATAGTTACAGATGTGTACGCTGGTTGGCTTCGATAAAAGCGCATATACATGTTGGTTTGACACATGGAAGTATCGTATACCTTATGAAGTATGTTTCAGTAGTTTCTGTTTTCTGTTGCAAAGTTCTGGGTTCTACTTTGGGTTCTGGTGACTGTATTCTAGTGATAGTATTATGAATGATCAAATTCAGGTTATGATGATTGAGTTTTCAATGATTGGTTTATGCAGATGTACTTGATGATTGTATTGCAGTTATAATGTTGTTGATGGGTCCAGTATGTGATGAGCCCCAATTTTTGGTACAATTTGGGCTCATATTGGCCTACTTACCTTGCTCAACCATTCATATTTTACCACTTATGCATTCATTTCTTAGTATATTCGTGTTGTTTGTAGGAAGAAGGACACGCATTATATCTATGTGACTAATACATGATGATTTCAGGTTCTTGGCATTAAAGAGAGCAAAAGACCACGCAAAAGGAGACAAGGAGACAGCAAAGGTGACATTGCGGGTTCATAGGGAGGTTGTCCACAGTCTTGATGACCCTCCTCGTGATTTTCACCTTCACTCCGAGCTCTAACAGCTCTCCCCACCGAGCTTAAAGGCAGCCAACACGTTCTACAGGATCAGCAGTTTTACAGCAGTTTGACTTTCAGTTGGACAGCCAAGCTCCACGAATGGAGGAAGCCAGCTTGATCTTCATTTTGTATAAATATGAAGGCCGTAGCCTTTGTTAGGAGCTTTTTGAACTTTTGGACTGATATTGTAATTTTTGGAGCATAGCTCGGTGTTTGTTTTTGTAAGCCAGTTTTGGCATGACATCAGACTTTTGATTATGAATAAAGGCAAGCAGATTTGGATCTAATTCTGAGCTTTTAAGGGAGCTATAGCTCTCAGGTTAGGGCCCAACCTGAGAGCAATAGATCTCCTCTTCTTGTAGTGTTATTTACCTTTCTTTCCAGCACTTTGTTTACTTGTTTTGATATGCATTTCAAGAACACAGTTTGCTGATTTGATTTCTTTAATAGGATTGAGTAGGATTGGTTTATGATTAAATTACTTTCAGCTGTTTAGATTTGGATAGGAGGTTTGTAATACACAGAAGCTCCAAGAAAAGGTTGTTAGAGATCACTGCCATCTCTGTTTAGGGATTGGGGTGCAGTCTATACCAACCACCAAAAAAAAAACGCAGTCTTTTCTACTTTCATGCAAGCTGCAACACAGTCGGTTTAATCGTGGATCCTTCCACGCACGTTTGCTCTTGAGCCATACTTCGTCATTGCAATTCCATGCACGACTTTTCTTCATGATTTACATCACTGTTTATTGATTTAATAGCACAGGTAGCACTGGTTAATGAATTCTCGTTTTTGGTGCAAGACATAAGTCATTTGTTTTATTTACACTGCTCCATATCATTCTACTCCCTTCTTCTTCTTCTTAACTTCTCCTCAAGCCACCTACTCGACCTCCGTTCAGCTCGTTTACCTTCCAACTCATCCATTTCCACGTAGCCTCATCTTTTTGACCTTTCGTTGCTGCCATCCTTCTATCCACCAACCAACTCTGTGCACTCTCTCTCCATCTTGTTCCTCTGCCCCTGAGCCATCACAAGTTCCATCTCCACCTTACCTATCCACCCAAACCATTCCATCACTTCACCATCACCCAAAACTTCCACTTACAGCACATCCTGTAGAAGTTAGCAGACTTCCTGTAGAATTCCTTAGTTTCCTGTAGGATCCCCTGCAGACATCCTGTAGAAGCCTGCAAACTTGGTTGCCGAGCATCTGAACGTTGTAGACTTCTGGGGACTGATGCTAGGGACCCTCTGGGACCTCTCCCAACCATCCTGACCTTTCCCAAGCTTCCTCTCCCTTCGCACCACCTCTGCACAGCCAAACCCTAATAAGAAACAAAGCCATAATCACTCCATCCACTTAAGCAAAAATACAAAAACAATGATCTTTTTCATAGAAGTAGTTTGAGTTCATGCATTTCACATCATTAGAGGTAATGGCATCCTTTTTAGACATTTGCACTTTCACTATTGCATCATAGAGGTCAAACTAGTCAAATTAGGGTTTACTAGGGTTTCATGTTTTGGTTGGCTTTCAGTTCACTTTTGCAAAGTAGATCAATTTACCTCGAGATAGCCTTCGTCCATCATTTAGAAAGCTTCTTCTGAAGAGCATATAGAAGTTGGCTTGAGCCCTAGCGGACTTGTGCCAGCTGACCAAGTGGCAGTTGCGACAAGAGCTAGTACTTGTGCATACAGCACCGTCGCTTCCAAGTTTGTACGAACTACCGGGTTGATAAAATTAGAGATAGGGAGCCCCAGGAGTTGTAGCATTATTGCTACAATACTGGAGCCCACCATCTTTTTTGGCGCTGTTTTCGGGGAAGCGTCAGAGTATTAGTAATTGTTGCTTTTCTTCTATTTTCTTACTCTTGCCTTCTGCTAAGTAGTTTATTTCATTTCTATTCTGCAAAAGTAGCATAGACATTTCCTGCTTTCATAGATTAGCATTTCCTACTTTCATAGATTAGCATTTCCTTTCCTGCAATTTCACTTGAGCAAAGTAGATTAGTTCTTTCCTGCTTTCAGTTTAATTCTGCATCTTTATAGTTAGTTGTAGATTGATTTGTTTCAGTTTTGCAGGTACCAAAAAGAAAAAAAAGCAAAAACAATCAAAAAAGAAAGTCTTTTCCATTTCATGCCTCGTAGGAACCGAGATAAATCAGGCAAATTCCTACCCAACACCCCCACCACATCACTGAGTCACCCTTCTCTCTTCTTTGGTGACAGAGACCCAGAAGAACCTATAGGTGAACATCCCGAGATATACAAAGATCCTATAGTAGAAGAAGAGTTAGAGACCACTCCATCTGAAGCTATGGCTGACAATAGAAGAGAAGATGAGAGAATAGAAGGTGCCTTCCCCATCCGAGAGACCAATGGAGAGATGAAAATGAAGAACATTAGCCCCTCCGCCTTACCTCACTTCCATGGACTGACTACTGAAGATCCTGATAGCTTCCTGTTTGAGTTTGCTGTCCTTTGTAGAACCTATGACTATACTGAAGATGAGCAAAAGCTGAAGCTCTTCCCCTCAACTCTTAAGGATGCAGCATTACGCTGGTTCATGGGCTTACCTGGGAATAGTATCACCACTTGGGCTCAGATGCAGCAAGCTTTCAATACCAAGTACAGGGATTATTGTAGGTCTAAGGAAACTAAGGGAGAAATCTTTCGGATGACCATGGGAAATGATGAGTCCTTAGAGGATTATGAGGAGAGGTTCCAACTAAGCTATAAGCGGGCCAGGTGCACACTCGACCCTGAATCTCTCAAGTTGGTCCTGCTCCGAGGAGTCCCTGAAGACCTCTTAGATACCCTTCACATGTTAGCTGGGGGGGACATTTACCAACTGCCTTATGAGGACATCAAGACTGTGTTTAGAAACCACTCCAGGGCAGCTCGGAAACGAGGTAGGGGAAACCTCCTCGCAACTAGTGTCCCTTTCTCCAAACATGAGCTTGCAAATCAATTAGAAGATCTCAAGAGTGAGGTGAGACAGACCATTGCCATGCAACTGGACACATTCAGAATCCAGCAGAAGAAAGAAGAAGCTGAGAGAGCCTTGGCTGTCTTCTGCCCTAGGTGCACAAGGAGACACCCTAAGAACGAATGCCCATTGCATTCGGTTCAAGTATGTTTCGTTTGTGAGGAGGACCATCCCACAAATCAGTGTCCAACCTTACCTGGGTTTAAAGCCATGTACCAAGGGACAGAAGCTCCCACTGAACCTCTCTATTACCTCAACCAAAGGAGGCTACAAGGATCTAGACCTTATCAGCAGGGAATGCAAGGGGCACCTCAAGCTTATTACAGCCCCAACCAATCGACTCCTATACCTTCCTGGGGTCCCCCTGCTCATCCCTCCTGGTCCATGCCTCCTCCATGGTCTTATCCACCTCAGTACCCTACTCAACCTACTTCTCATTCTTATCATTCACATGCCCAGCCACAGCCTCAGTGGAATGCACCTCAGTCGGGGTGGAGGCCCCAGTACAACACTCCTCCTGCCATTTTTCCTCCACCACCGGTTCAACCTCAGTCATTACCTCCTGCTCCTCCAAGGCAACCTCAAATGCCTGCTCAACCGAACCCAAACCCCAACAATAGACAGGCCCAGCAGGTATACACTGGGGAAACCTCATGCCCTACCTATGCTGTGGAGATCCAGGAGATCAACCTTCGATCTGGAAAGACTCTACCAGATCGCCAACCTCCTCCCCCAGAGGATGAGGAAGATAAACAGGAAAGTGAACCAAAGGCTATTCCACCCTTTCCTGAGAGACTAACAGCCACCACACAACCCAACCCAGAGGAGGATGAGCTCAAGCAGTTGTGTTTAAAAATACCACTTCTCCAAGCCATCAAGGATGTGCCAATATACAACAAGCTGGTTAAGGAAAAGTGTTTCAAACACCCAGGCAGGCGGAAGAAAGATGCTTCAACCATCAATGTCATAGGACAACTGTCTGACCTTATGTTAGGAAAAGTCATCTGCCCAAAGTACCTAGATCCTGGAAGCCCTGTAGTAGATGTCCACATCAATGGCACCATCATACCTCACACCTTGATCGATCTGGGGGCTGCCATTAATGTGATGACCAGGGATACCATGCTCAAACTCAATCTTCAGGGTTCCTTGAGGAAGACCTCCATAGTACTGCAATTAGCAGATCGCTCCACTGTGACTCCCGAAGGGATTGTGGAGGATGTCTTGGTCTCTATCGACTCTTGGGAATATCCTACAGATTTCTTGGTTCTGCAACCCAAGGCAAAGCTTACTAGATATCCTCTCATTTTGGGAAGGCCTTGGTTAGCCACTGCAGATGCTTACATAAGTTGTCGTGCAGGAAATATGACCACAAAAAATGGTCCTATGTCCAAGCAGCTAGTCCTATACCCTCTTGCTCAACCCTCCTTAGAGCATGACTTACCACTTTGGTTAGAGGAAGGAGAGGAAGACGAGGTGTACTCAGCACCTCTGTGCACCTTAGAGACCACTAGAAGAGACCCCTCAACCGAGGATGACTTGATTGAGACCTTGATC
The DNA here is from genome assembly GCA_031772625.1 of Pinus tabuliformis. Lineage (NCBI taxonomy): Eukaryota > Viridiplantae > Streptophyta > Pinopsida > Pinales > Pinaceae > Pinus > Pinus tabuliformis. Next base: position 1,372,412,402 of record CM062819.1, read on the forward strand.
CGGAATCCACCTTCCAGTACATTATCCTTAGAGAAATTGGTGGAGGATGCCCAAGCTAGCACTTTAGTGGATCTTTGTACAACCAACCCTGTCACTCCCAGAGTCAAGAATGTGGAGTTCGGCCCTGAGAGAACGTTGAAGATCAGCTCCTCCCTATCTCCTTCCCAGGAAAAGGAGATGTGTAGCCTGTTGGCCCGTCACCTAGATGCTTTTTCTTGGAGCTATAAGGAGATGAAAGGAGTCCATCCTTCGGTTTGTACCCATCACATATACATCAAAGAGGATTGTAAGCCGGTTAGGCAACCCCAGAGGAGAATGAATCCAGCCCTTAAGGACATTGTCAAGGAAGAATTGCAAAAACTGTTGGATGCCGGATTCATCTACCCCATCTCAGATAGTGAATGGGTGTCCCCTCTGGTGTTGGTTCCCAAGAAAAATGGGAAATGGAGAATCTGTGTGGACTACCGAGAACTGAACAAAGCTACCAAGAAAGACCATTTCCCTCTACCTTTCATAGATCAAGTGTTGGATGGACTGGCAGGAAAGAAGTTCTTCTCTTTCCTGGATGGGTTTAGCGGGTACAACCAAATCCAAATCAGCCCGGAAGACCAAGATAAGACCACCTTCACTTGCCCTTGGGGTACCTTTGCCTACCGAGTCCTTCCCTTTGGGCTATGCAATGCTCCTGCTACCTTCCAGAGAGCTGTTTTGAGCATCTTCTCGGAGCTGGTCCATGATGCAGTGGAAATCTATATGGATGACTTCACTCCTTATGGGGCCAACTTTCAGGAAGCATTGTCCAATCTGGGAAAAGCCCTAACGAAATGCATCGAGATGAACTTGTCCCTTAGTCCTGAAAAATGTGAATTCCTAATGACTGAAGGGACCGTGTTAGGCCATACCATTTCTTGCCAAGGGTTGCAGGTGGATCCTAACAAAATTGCTCTCATCAAGAAGGTTCCACCTCCTCAAAAGGTAAGGGATGTTCGGAGTTTCTTGGGATTAGCAGGATACTACCGGAGATTCATTAAAGATTCCAGCAAGCTAGCCTCGCCATTGTTTGGCCTGTTGGCAAAAGATGTGGAGTTTAAATGGACTGACGATTGTCAGAGGGCTTTAAATGAATTGAAGGACAAGTTGGTGTCAACCCCAATCCTGAGAGGTCCAAACTGGGCCCTACCTTTCCACATCCACACTGATGCCTCGAACAAAGCCATAGGTGCAGCTTTAGGACAGGTTGAGCAAAAACTTCCATATGCCATTTACTTTGTTAGCAAAAACTTGTCCAAAGCTGAGCTGAATTACACTGTAACCGAGAAAGAATTCTTGGCTATGGTCCATGCACTGAACAAGTTCCGACATTATATTACTGGTTATCAAACCTTTGTACATACAGACCATGCTGCAATTAGATATTTAATGAATAAACCAGATGTGAATGCTCGTATTATTAGATGGTTACTTTTATTGCAGCAGTTTGATTTGACCATTGTTGACAAACCAGGTAGAGAAAATGTTGTTGCTGACTTTTTATCTAGATTGGATTTGTCTGCAGATGAGGATGGAACGGTGGATGACCAGACGCCCGATGAACATCTGTTTGCTATTTCAGTACTCTCTCCATGGTTTGCTGATATAGCAAACTACCTTGTTTCAGAACAGTTCCCTTCGCACCTATCTTCCAGAGAGAAGAGCAAAATCATCAGAAAAAGTGCCTCATTTACTTGGATCGGGGGCAATCTGTTCAAGCTTGGCCCCGATCAGATCCTAAGGCGTTGTGTAAGGGAGGAGGAAGTCTTTGATATCCTCCTCACTTGTCATGATGGGCCTTGTGGAGGACATTTTGTAGCAAAGAGAACTGCCTTCAAGATCCTGCAGGCAGGCTACTATTGACCCACACTTCATCAAGATGTCAGAAGATATGTCAGTCAGTGTGACCAATGCCAAAGAATGGGGAAACCGACCCAAAGGGATGAGATGCCTCTCCAACCTCAGGTGACTCTTGAGCCATTTGAGAAGTGGGGTATGGACTTTGTGGGCCCAATCAACCCTCCTTCGAGGCAAAGGTCTTCCATCATTGTGTGCACTGACTACCTGACAAAGTGGGCAGAGACCAAAGCAATCAAAGCAGCAACAGAAGAAAAGGTGGCCGAGTTCCTAAGAGAAAACATCTTCTATAAGTTTGGCTATCCAAGAGAGCTGGTCACCGATCAAGGGAGCCAGTTCACCTCCAACCTGGTTGAAGATCTACTAGCTCATCACAAGATCAAGCATAGGACTTCCACCCGCTATCACCCTCAAGCAAATGGGCAGGTGGAAGTCACCAATAGAGCATTAGAAGGGATCTTGACTAAGGTGGTGAGCAGCAGTAGAAAGGACTGGGCAGATCGCTTGGTTGAAGCCACATGGGCTTACAACACCACTTGGAAGACCACCACCGGCTTCACACCTTATGAGCTGGTCTATGGGAAGAAAGCTTTGCTGTCCATTGAGTTTGAATACAACACTTTGAGGATGGCAGCTCAGCTGGACCTAGATCTCAGCCATGCACAACAAGAAAGGCTATTGTAGCTGAATGGCCTAGATGAGCACCGAATGCAGGCCCTCCTTCACTCAGAAGTGGTTCAACTTCAGAGAAAGGTGTGGCATGACCAACATCTCCATGACAAGCAATTTCAGCCGGGAGATTGGGCTTTGTTGTATGACTCCAGATACAAAGATTTCAAGGGGAAGCTGAGAACCAGATGGCTAGGGCCATATTCAGTGGAAAAATGTCATGACAATGGATCTGTGCTTATTAGGACCATTGATGAGGAAGCCATCCCCATGCTTGTCAATGGGCATCGATTGAAGATCTACAGGAAGCCTCCCTCAAGACAAGAGTTCATCAAAACTATGGAGAAGGCAGTGTTGGTCATAGAGAAGGGTTCTGCCTCTGCTTTGGGCATACCCTGAAGAATCCAAAAATAATAATAATAATAATAATAATAAAGATCCTTGGGTGAAACCCTTTCTGAGGCGCCCAAGGCAGGTGGTAGGGGTGAAAACCTCATTGAGGCACCCCTATTGTCTTTTCAAAAAAAAAAGAGAGAAAAAAGATTGGAAAAAGATCCTTGAGTGAAAACCTCTTTGAGGCGCTTAAGGCAAATGGCAAGGGTGAAAACCTCAATGAGGCGCCCCTGTTATCTTTCAAAAAAAAAGAGAAAAAAAAAACAAAAGAAAAACAAGGTCAATAGATTCATTATGTAAATTTGCATGCAGGTGTTCTATGGAGGAGAGGAAGCCTCTCAACTCAAAGCCAAGGGTCCTCATCATGCAGCCAGGACACCTCACCAGCACCTCCTCCAAGAATCCTCATTTTCTCCAAGGTATGTGCAATTTTATTACAGCTTGAGTCTTCTACAGGAAGACGCAGATTTTCTACAGGAAAATGCAGAGTTTCTACAGGAAGATGCAGATCTTCTACAGGAAGGTGCAGACTCTCTACAGGAACGCATCCTTTCTACAGGAAGCGCTATATTTCTACAGGAAGCTTCCTGTAGAAGCTCAGAACGGGCCAGAATTCATTTCATGAGGAGATCTAACGGCTAAGGATCGGTTTGGACGCATGCATGCCACTGTTGTCAACCATGCACATTGCTGTTATCTTGTTCCACCATCCTTGTCGACATGCAACAAAGTACCTGCACCAGCAAAGCAGATCGATGAGTCTCGAGAAAAAAGCAACTTGTAAATGGAAAAAGCGCTAGAGATCTCACACCATATTCATCACAGTCAGCCCGAAGCTCCGAGAGCATGATCGTGAGGCCATCCATCGTCGTGCAGCATGCACCCAAGGAGGAAGAACTGTTCCAAGACATCCCGCGGGAGTCCTGTAACAGTTAAGCCTGCTGGAGTGGACACCATTCACCGCGCAGGCCATATGAAGTGAAACGTGGGTGCATGCAACTGAAGCATCCCATCCATCGACGACAGCTCATGAACATGGACCTCCGGGCCTGTGTAAGTTCGCCAGCAGCAGGTAAATCGACTCATCAGCGTCCAAAGAGCCGAAACATCGTGTGCAACCACGTAGGTAAGTGTCTCGACCCTTCCTTCCATCAGATTGCATGAATGTTACTTTGATTGATTGCTTAAGTGTAAAGGTGAATGGGTTGAGCGACAGTATGGTCAGTTGGCCAGCCACGTCGGCCAGTCAATAGTCTAGTTGGATGTATGGGTGGCGGCCGTGACAAAAAGAATGGGCAGCACGCACGTGAGAGAAATCCCGTCGAGAAAACGAGTTCAACAGAAGGGGCGGCGGCAGATCCGCGGGAATTGATGTGGCAGCAAGTGAACACACAGTTGAATGATGGGGTGACGTCACCCAACGGTCCGGCGGGGACAGCTCACCCCCGCGCCACGGATTCCGCCGAATTCAAAATCTAATCGGCTAGATTGCATTCATGCATTTAGCAACCACCGGTTTGAACTCGAGCGGCCATCCTGATCCTTCTACAGTGTGATACGCCGAGCCTTTGGCTATCAGAGTGATTGAGAAGCACACCCAAGGCGCAGACCGACTGCAGTTTCTCCTGAAAATCGCGCGCTGCATTCTACAGGAACGTTGTCATTCTACAGGAACGCTGCATGCTACAGGAACGCTGTCATCCTACAGGAACGCAGTCTTCTACAGGAAAGCAGGTGCCTCACGTAAAAAGGTGGCCAATTAAAGAGGTAACCCTGAACTCTTCATGCAACTGGTTATTAAAGGTGGCAGAATTGTCGTCCACAGTCTGGTCATAGAGAAACAGTGAAATTGTTGTTTGCTGTGCCTATACTGTCATTCTACAGGATGTCGAGTAATTAAACTGTGTTAAGTCCTCAGGGATAAGTTTTGTGGGTTATGTGCATGACATTCTCCACTTTGACTCAGTAAACCAAAATCTCTTCCACAATCACCACCTCTGGTTAAGAAACTTGTTTTATCATGCCGGGTGGTTTTATAAGACGAGAACCCACTGATTCAACCAAATTAAGGGAAAACCAGGAAGTGGTAGAGCTCTTCACACGGGTTCAATGGATATCTTTTTGTGACAAATTGCAGGGGTACGATGATGAAGTGGTAGAAGAATTTTTGCAGGCTCTGAAGCCGAAATCCAAGACACTGGCCACAGTGAACTTTAGAGGTCTAAGCCTCAAGCTCACCCCGCAATATATCAGTCAGGTTACTGAACTTCCGATGGGTTTGCCATGGGATAAGGAAGAAAGAAAGTTGAGCCAGCAAGCCAAGAAAGAATTCTTGCCACCTGAGGAGGAATTCTCAGAGGACAAAAATGGGGTGCGAAGAACCAGCTTGCTGCCACCATGGAATGAAGTCAGCTTGCAAATCATGAAATATATAACTTGTGAAGGCCGTTTTAGCATCGTGTATGCATATCACTTTCGGTTGCTCACTGAATTGAGGCACCAGATTGATCTTCCTGTAGAACAAAAACTGAGCATTCCTTATTTCCTGTTGCAGTCTCTAATTGAGTGTGCCACAAAGCTAAAAGAGGGCATACCAGATCAGATAGCCCACCATGGGTTGATCAAGCTTCTTGTGGAGGATGCACTGCATTCATATAAGGTTCCCCTCTCATGGGAATCATTCCGGAATTTGACTAGGGATGGAGACATTAAAATGTTGATTGAAGAAACGGGTTCCTCCAGCAGTGAGGAACAAGAAGCAGTGGCCGAGGGAAAGAGAGAAAAAGGCCAGAAGACCCCGACCACAGTGCAGAAGAAAGAACAAAAGAAGAAGCAGGAGGAAAAGGATGACAAAGAAAAAGGTGGCACACCCATCTTGTCAGCAAGAGAAAAGAGGTTGAAGAGCAGAATGGACAAAGCTGAGGTGGTCCACGTCAGCCCAAGTACCTCATCAGCACCTGCAACCAAGGCAAAAAGCAAGACCCATGCGGCCAAGCAAGAAAAGGTGATGACACCCGTGTCTACAGGAAAGCAGAAACATGCTTCTACAGGAAGCCCGAAAACAGAGAAAGGGTCTTCTACAGGAAGCCCGAAAATTACCAGATCAGGGGCTTCTACAGGAAGCCCGAGAGTGGCTAAAGCAGGGTCTTCTACAGGAAGCCCAAAATTGGTAAAGAAAGGATCTTCTACAGAAGGCCCGGAAGTGGGCAAAGCAGGGTTTTCTACAGAAAGCCCGAAATCTGAAAAGAAGTGGCCCTCTACAAGGAGCTCTGAGAAAGCAAAACGCAAGAAAGAGAAGGCTGGTATTCTCGAAAAGGAGGCAGTAGCTACGCTGGCCGCCCTCAGTACACCGCCAAAGCCGAAGGAGAAGAGAGAGAGGGAGATCCCTCTACCATTTGAAGCCAGGAGAAGTAAGAGAATAAACACGGGCAAGCCGCAGCTTCCACCCAGCAGCCAAACCATTTCAGGGGGTGTCCCTACTTCGCCCAGTAAAGGATCCCCCTCTAAAACATCGGCCACCCCCGAGAAGGGAAGCCCAAAAATAACTTCCTGGACACGAAGGATAGGCCAATCGGCTTCCGAAGCCCATCTCAAGGAAACAGAAAAGGGGGAGGAAGCGCCACCCTCGTCACCGCCAGGGGCAGAAAAGGCAGGGCCACCAAGAACAAGAAAGGAAGAGCATGCTCCAGGCTCTAGTTCTCGGCCAAGGACGAGGAGCCGGAGCAAAGTTGCTCAAGGATGAGCAAATAGTTTAGCTGGGGGGTGATGATGAGCCCCAATTTTTGGTACAATTTGGGCTCATATTGGCCTACTTACCTTGCTCAACCATTCATATTTTACCACTTATGCATTCATTTCTTAGTATATTCGTGTTGTTTGTAGGAAGAAGGACACGCATTATATCTATGTGACTAATACATGATGATTTCAGGTTCTTGGCATTAAAGAGAGCAAAAGACCACGCAAAAGGAGACAAGGAGACAACAAAGGTGACATTGTGGGTTCATAGGGAGGTTGTCCACAGTCTTGATGACCCTCCTCGTCATTTTCACCTTCACTCCGAGCTCTAACAGCTCTCCCCACCGAGCTTAAAGGCAGCCAACACGTTCTACAGGATCAACAGTTTTACAGTAGTTTGACTTTCAATTGGACAGCCAAGCTCCACGAATGGAGGAAGCCAGCTTGATCTTCATTTTGTATAAATATGAAGGTCGTAGCCTTTGTTAGGAGCTTTTTGAACTTTTGGACTGATATTGTAATTTTTGGAGCATAGCTCGGTGTTTGTTTTTGTAAGCCAGTTTTGGCATGACATCAGACTTTTGATTATGAATAAAGGCAAGCAGATTTGGATCTAATTCTGAGCTTTTAAGGGAGCTATAGCTCTCAGGTTACGGCCCAACCTGAGAGCAATAGATCTCCTCTTCTTGTAGTGTTATTTACCTTTCTTTCCAGCACTTTGTTTACTTGTTTTGATATGCATTTCAAGAACACAGTTTGCTGATTTGATTTCTTTAATAGGATTGAGTAGGATTGGTTTATGATTAAATTACTTTCAGCTGTTTAGATTCGGATAGGAGGTTTGTAATACACAGGAGCTCCAAGAAAAGGTTGTTAGAGATCACTGCCATCTCTGTTTAGGGATTGGGGTGCAGTCTATACCAACCACCAAAAAAAAACACAGTCTTTTCTACTTTCATGCAAGCTGCAACACAGTCGGTTTAATCGTGGATCCTTCCATGCACTTTTGCTCTTGAGCCATACTTCGTCATTGCAATTCCATGCACGACTTTTCTTCATGATTTACATCACTGTTTATTGATTTAATAGCACAGGTAGCACTGGTTAATGAATTCTCGTTTTTGGTGCAAGACATAAGTCATTTGTTTTATTTACACTGCTCCATATCATTCTACTCCCTTCTTCTTCTTCTTAACCTCTCCTCAAGCCACCTACTCGACCTCTGTTCAGCTCGTTTACCTTCCAACTCATCCATTGCCACGTAGCCTCATCTTTTTGACCTTTCATTGCTGCCATCCTTCTATCCACCAACCAACTCCGTGCACTCTCTCTCCATCTTGTTCCTCTGCCCCTGAGCCATCACAAGTTCCATCTCCACCTTACCTATCCACCCAAACCGTTCCATCACTTCACCATCACCCAAAACTTCCACTTATAGCACATCCTGTAGAAGTTAGCAGACTTCCTGTAGAATTCCTTAGTTTCATGTAGGATCCCCTGCAGACATCCTGTAGAAGCCTGCAAACTTGGTTGCCGAGCATCTGAACGTTTTAGACTTCTGGGGACTGATGCTAGGGACCCTCTGGGACCTCTCCCAACCATCCGGACCTTTCCCAAGCTTCCTCTCCCTTCGCACCACCTCTGCACAGCCAAACCCTAATAAGAAACAAAGCCATAATCACTCCATCCACTTAAGCAAAAATACAAAAACAATGATCTTTTTCATAGAAGTAGTTTGAGTTCATGCATTTCACATCATTAGAGGTAATGGCATCCTTTTTAGACATTTTCACTTTCACTATTGCATCATAGAGGTCAAACTAGTCAAATTAGGGTTTACTAGGGTTTCATGTTTTGGTTGGCTTTCAGTTCACTTTTGCAGAGTAGATCAATTTCCCTCGAGATAGCCTTCGTCCATAATTTAGAAAGCTTCTTCTGAAGAGCATATAGAAGTTGGCTTGAGCCCTAGCGGACTTGTGCCAGCTGACCAAGTGACAGCTGCGACAAGAGCTAGTACTTGTGCATACAACACCGTCGCTTCCAAGTTTGTACGAACTACTGGGTTGATAAAATTAGAGATAGGGAGCCCCAGGAGTTGTAGCATTATTGCTACAATACTGGAGCCCACCAGTATGAAAATTGAATGAAACGTGGCCTTCAAATTGTGGTGTTGTGTTCCAGGAGTATCCAGTCTGAAAATTCATGAAACGTGGTCCCTGGTAGAAGAGTGGAGTTTTCTGTAGGGTGGCAACTATGTACTAGTAAACATATTGGCTAGTACAAGAGCTAGGGGGTTGTAACTCCCTTCCAGTAGTAGCCGGAGAACGAGAGAAGGTTGTAGCCTTCTGCAGGTGGGTGCCTGCGTACTGGTATGAGTCTGCACTGATACAATATTGTAAATAGATTTTCTTATTATTAAAGGAAGATAGAGACGACAACAACAGGTGGTTTTTGCCCACATTGGATTTCCACCTTATATCTTGGTGTTCACATGTGTTTCTTATGTGTGATGCTTTATTCTGATTTTACTGAACTGTCTAATATATCTCTGATATACTGGTTAAAGTTCAATACATGATAAAACTGTCTAAATCAAAATTTTTCTGCATATACGATGGTTGTTTTAAGTATAGTCGCGTGTACACGCTAATTCACTTAGCTAAAGTAGCGTATATAAATTTTTTTGGGAAATTAAATGATTAGATAATACTAATTCACCCCCCCTCTCAGTATTATTTCCAACAATTGGTATCAGAGAAGGTACTTCAGAAGAAGCTTGATCACTTGAAGGGAGATCCATCATCATGAGTAATTAAGAAAGCGTGGGATCCATCAGACTGCCAATCTTTGATGGGAGAAATTTTGTTTATTGGAAAATAAGAACCACAACCTATCTACAATCACTTGGAACGGATGTCTGGGAAATTGTGGAAGGAGGATATACATTTCCAACAACAATTCCTACAGATACGGCAGGTAAGAAGCAATATGAAACCAATGCCAGAGCTGTCAATACCTTATTGGGAAGTCTGTCACAATCAAAGTTTGTCAAAGTCATGCAGATCAAATCAGCTAAAGAAATATGGGACAAAATCGTTCTGAGCTATGAAGGAGACTCTAAGGTAAAACATGCTAAACTTCAAACTCTCAGAATTCAGTATGAAACTCTTAAGATGCACAATGATGAAAGTATAGCTAGTTACTTCTTACGTATAGATGAGGTTGTTAATTGTATGAAGAATCTGGGTGAAGATATAAAGGAAGTTACCTTAGTTGAGAAAGTTTTGAGATCCTTGTCTGCTAAATTTGAATCAAAAGTGTCTTCCATAGAAGAAAAATAGGATCTGCAGACTATCACTATGACACAGATTCACGGAATCTTAACTGCCTTTGAGATGAGAAAAGGAGGTCCATCAGATATGAGAGAAGTTGCATTTAAAGCTTCAGCAAAAGGAAAGGAAGAACACAATGAATCAGGACATATTTCAGAAGAAGAAGATGAGGTAAACTTTGTCAAGAAGCTTCAACGGGGTTCCGGAAGATTTAGAGGTAAGCTACCCTTCAAATGCTTTTCTTGTGGCAAAGTCAGTCATTATGTTGACAAATGTCCTCATAAAGATAAACATGAAAAAGGGAAGGAATATGCAAAATGGAATAGAAAACAAGTTTTAAATAAAAGAAGTTACTATACTCATGAAGATAGCGATGGTTTATCAAATAGTGATGAAGATGAAAATAGTAATGAGTATAGACTTCTAATGGCTTATGATGATGATAATTTTTGGGATGCTTTAGAAGAAGACGAGCTTCATGAAGAAATTTCTTAGCTCAAAATTTGTTTAGAAGAAAAGAATATGATTATAGATACCTTGACATACCAACTTGCTGAAAAAGAAAAACACAATGAAAAACTAGAATATGAAATTGTGGGTATAAGAAAGGATCTTGAGAAAAAGAAATCTCTCAATCGTAGATTTGCTAAAGGATCATAAACCTCAGATGAAATTATCAAAGTGTAGAATTCTCCTCTGATAAAGATGGGTCTTGGATATATTGAAGAAACATCTCAATCATAGAAGACATCAACCTCCACTAAAAGCTATCTTGATGCAGCAAAGACCAGTGAACATTATGAAAATCGTCAGCAAAGGCATAAAGCAGATCACCAGGTAAATCAGACTCAATTTATTCCAAGGATGAATAGAAGCCACAACCAATCTCAGATAAATCATACTCAATTTGCTCCAAAGATGAATATCATTAAAAACTACAATCACCAGATCAATAGATTTGATAGTCGCAGGAACTTCTTTAATGGGCAATGTTTTTCATGTCATAATTTTGGACACAAAGCTGCTCAATGCGTTTCTTACAAAACCATCATGACTAGAGAAGCACGGAATCAAAGGAATGTAACACAGGTCAAGAAAAGTTCCTATAATAACTTTTTTCTTCTTGAAAATGAAATAGAATGCTCAATCTGTAACAACTTTGGTCACGAAGAATCTGAATGCAAGAGAAAATTTTGGCAAACATCTCAAAAGGAGCAAACTCCATTAAATCCCAAGATATGGAGAAGGAAAGAATCTCAAACAAAAAGATGTGGTATAGCCTTGTATGCAGAAGGACAAGAAAATAAGTGGTACATTGACAGTGGATGCTCAAAACACATGACAGGTGACAAAGAAAAACTTCACTCATATAATGCCTTAGGAAAGGAAAATAATGTCTCATTTGGAAATGACACTCCTGCCGTCATAAAAGGTAAAGGATCTATTTTCTCGAAACAAAAGGATAAAGCTGGAAATGTTATGCACATAGACGGTTTAAAGCATGACCTGTTGAGTGTCAGTCAAATGTGTGATCAAGGAAATGAAGTGGTGTTTCGATCAAACAGATGTGTTTTTCGTGAACTTGATACAGGAGAGACCGTGATCAAAGGTACAAAAACTCCAAACAACTTATACATACTCAAGGGAGGACAACAACAGTGTTATCTAAGAAAAAATAATGAAAATTATCCGTGGCATAGAAGATTGGGACATTTAATCTTTTCTCAAATAAGAAAACCATGCAGATTCAAGGTTGTTTTTGATCTTCTAGATATCAGCATCCCTAAATATACAATATGAAATGATGTCAATTCGGTAAGTAAACCAGAGCTCACTTCATTGAAAAAGAAGGGTCAGCTAGTAAGCCTCTTGAACTTGTTCATACTGATTTATGTGGATCATCAAAGAAAAAGTCACCTCATGGAGAAGAATACTTTATTTTGTTCATTGATGCTTTTTCTAGAATGTTTTGGATAGGTCTACTAAAGCATAACGATGAAGCATTTGAAAAGTTCCAATCCTTCAAAGCTTTGGTTGAAAATGAATCAAATCGAAAAATCAAATGCCTCAGATCTGATTGAGGAGGGGAATTTACCTTAGATGAATTTTTTGACTTTTGTGAACAACATGGAATAAAAAGGTAATTCTCCACCGCAAGGAATCCTCAGCAAAATGGAGTGGTAGAAAGAATGAATAGAACTGTTCAAAAAATGGCTCGAGCTATGCTAGATGAATCTAGAACTCCTGCAACCTTCTGGGGTGAAGATGCATTCACCGCCGTAACTATTCTCAACCAAGAAAATGTTCGGGTAAATAGCACTTAAACTCCACATGAACATTGGTATGGTAAGACTCCTACTGTAAAATACTTTAAATTTTTTGGAATCAAATGTTATATCAAAAGGACTGATGAAAAACTTGGTAAGTTTGAGCCCAGAGTAGATGAAGGTATTCTTCTTGGTTACTCTTCCCGAAGTAAAGGATATAAATGTTATAATAAAAGACTTGGAAAACTTGTTGAAAGTATTGATGTTGTAGTTGATGAAGCATGAAAAAATCCAAAACAAACAAAAACATAATATTATGACAATGAATAAGACGGGGAGTACTTTCCCACATCAAATCATGATGATATTGAAGAAGAAATCAATGAAGCACCAGATGAAGAGATAACGGTAGAAGAAAAGACTTCGTCCAGGTATGTTTAGAAAAATCATCCAGAAACTCAAATTTTAGGGGAAAAAGAGGCGGGTGTACAGGCAAGAAGAACTATTATAGAAACCACAAGCTATTTAGCATTACTATCCTCCATCGAACCTCAAAATGTAAATGAGGCATGCAAAGATGAATGTTGGGTCAAGTCCATGAATGAAGAACTTGAGCAAATTGAAAATAATAATACTTGGGAATTAGTTCCTAGATCTCATGAAAAAAATATTATAGGAACTAAATGGATATTCAAAAACAAGCTGAATGAAAATGGAGAAGTCATTAGAAACAAGGCCAAACTTGTTTATAAAGGGTATGCTCAATAAGAAGGCATAGATTTTGAAGAAACTTTTGCATCTGTTGCTAGAATTGAAGCCATAAGGATGTTTCTTCCTCTTTCTAGCTTTCAAAAATTCAAAGTATACTAAATGGATGTAAAATCTTCCTTCCTTAATGGAGATTTAGAAGAAGAAGTTTATATTGAAAAACCAGAAGGATTCATTCTTGGAAATGATGCAAAATTTGTATGCAGACTCAAAAAGGCTCTCTATAGTCTGAAATAGGCTCCAAGGGCCTGGTATTACCATCTTTACAAATATCTACATCAACAAGGTTTTTCCAAAGGTTCAACATATAGCAATCTATATACAAGGATTGACACTGATAAATTTCTAATTATTGTTGTTTATTTTGATGATATAATTTTTGGTAGCAATGAAGAATCCATGAGTCAAAATTTTGCTTCGGTAATGCAACAAGAATTTGAAATGCCCTTGCTTGGTGAACTTACCTATTTTCTTTGTCTACAAGTTCAATAGAATAAAGATGGTATTTTTCTTTCACAAACCAAATATCTCAAATAGATCTTGAAAAGGTACGGCATGGAAGATTCTAAACCTGTATGTACCCCAACGGTAACACGATGTAGTCTCAGCTCAAATGATGAATTAGTAGCAGTACATCAACCAACTTACAGATCCATGATTGGTACTTTACTTTATCTAACAGGTACCTGACCTAACATAATGCATGCAGTAGGAATAGTTGGACGATTCCAAGCAAATCCAAAGGAATCACACCTTCAGGCAGTCAAAATAATTTTCAAATATCTTCAAGGAACACAGAACTTTGGTTTATGGTATCCTAGAGATACAGATCTCAGGGATCCAATAAAAATATCAGCTGCCATAAATAAGCCGACCCACATGGAGTTTGGCCCTAGTTGCCAATTTAACACTCCCTCTCAACTAGGGAGAACTCCATCCGCTGATCCCTATGTCCAACTGTACTGTCTCTGCCATCAATTCCCTGCACTGTTCTGCTCAGCTCTGCTCAGCTCTACTAGCTCTTCTTAGCTCTGTTGGCTCTACTCTACTCTGCTCAGCTCCGCTGGCTCTGCTCAGCTCTTGCTCAGCTCTATTAGCTTTGCTCTGCTCAGCTCCATTGGCTTTGCTCAGCTCTTGCTCAGCTCTGCTGGCTTTTCTCTGCTCAGCTCTGCTGAACAATGAAGAAGAAGAATTGATCGAGAATTTCTCATACCATTCTCCACTGACCCGAAGTCAGACTCAGAGTGCGTACCACTGGTCCCAGACCAGTCTCAACCGACCCAAAGTCAGTGTCATAGTAGGTACCACTCCTACTACCGGTCCCAGACCAGTATCGTAGTTTCAGAGAGTGTACCACTGGTCCCAGACCAGTGTCAGCAGACCCGAAGTCAGCGTCATAGAATGTACCACTCTCACTAGTCCTAGATCAGTACTGCACTGACACGAAGTCAGTCTCGCAGTATGTACCACTGGTCCTAGACCAGTCTCAACCGACCCGAAGTTAGCGTCATAGTATGTAAAACTCCTACCACTGGTCCAAGACCAGTATCGCAGGCTCAGAGAGTGTACTACTGGTCCCAGACCAGTCTCAACTGACCCGAAGTCAGCGTCATAGTATGTATGACTCTCACTGGTCCCAGACTAGTCCTGCACTGACACGAAGTCAGTCTCAGAGTATGTACCACTGGTCCCAGACCAGTCTCAGCCGACCCGAAGTCAGCATCATAGTATGTACAACTCCTGTTGGAAAAAATACTGAGAGGGGGGGTGAATCAGTATTATCAAATTCTTTTCAATATATCTTCCTTATTTATATTTTGAATAATTCTTCAAATATTGATCATTACTTTGTATGTCAGTATCATAAAATAATGAGCAGGAACAAGGAAAGCAAATAGTCACACAAAAGAACACCAGATATAAGGTGGAAACCCAATGTGGGTGAAAACCACCTGCTGCAATATGTCTCTATCTTCTTTCAATTAGAAACTCCTTTTACAATGATTTTGTACTGGTGCAGTCCTTTACCAGTACGCAGGCTACAACCTGCAGAGAGCTACAACTCTCTCTCTCGTTTTCAAGTCTCTCCTGGAGGGGAGCTACAACCCCCTACTTCTTTTCTTTCAAGGACCACTTTTCATTAATTTTCAGACTGGATCCAAGAACATCAAATAAACATCAAGAACATGTGAATCAACCAATCTCCTTATACAAACAATCCAATGAGCCACCCAAACTTCTCAGAATGCTGTAAACAGAAAAACAACACCAGTAACCTAAACCCAGAACACAGCAGCAAATAGAAAACAGGCAGCCAACAAATATTTCAAAACAGGTCCGCAACTTCACCAATATACACCTGCGGATACCCGCACTTCACCTTCAGCTGCGCTGCGTATACCCACACTGCGCCTTCCTCTGTACTGCGTACCCCCGCACTGTGCCTTCAGATCGCCTGCGAACCTCTGATTAGGGCCAAATTAATAGTCCTCCAAGGTACCACAAACAGTCAGATCCACAGATCACTATTCCAGCCTTAAGATTTTGACCCATCAATAGAACTTATCCTTCTCCTTATGCTCAGGTTCATTCTTCATTCAGATCCAAATCTGCACCATAACCCAATCACCGTATTCCAGATCTAGCACTTTATCAGATATTCAATAATTCAAAAGATGTTTTGCCAAATGATCTCCTTCCTCTTTTATAGCCTTAGTCCTTTCTCAATACCACGGTCCAAAACCATAGGATCAAAAAACTGTTGGACTAATACCATGAGCCAACCATGAAAGTGCGTGAGATCAACACTTTTGGATGCAATACCACGGACCAAAACCATAGGATCAAAAACTGTCGGACTAATACCATGAACCAACCATGAAAGTGCGTGAGATCAACACTTTTGGATGCAATACCACGGACAAAAACCATAGGATCAAAAACTGTCGGACTAATACCATGAACCAACCATGAAAGTGTGTGAACTTTTCTCTTGCATGAAGGGAACTTTTCTCTGCATGAAAGTGCATAAACTTTTCTCTACATGAAATAAACTTTTCTCTGCATAAAAGTGCGTGAAATTTTCTCTACATGAAATAAACTCTTTTCTGCATAAAAGTGCGTGAACTTTTCTCTACATGAAATAAACTTTTCTCTGCATAAAAGTGCGTGAACTTTTCTCGACATGGAATAAACGTTTCTCTGCATAAAAGTGCGTGAACTTTTCTCTACATGGAATAAACGTTTCTCTGCATAAAAGTGCGTGAACTTTTCTCTACATGGAATAAACTTTTCTCTGCATAAAAGTGCATGAACTTTTCTCTACATGAAGGAAACTTTGTTGCACTATAATTTATCATTTGTGTGATTTTCCATCAAGGACAACACTTGTCTCATAATGCCAACAATCTCCCCCTTTGGACTTGTCATACTGAGAATTGTCATCTGATATCTCTTCCGTAGATTCATCTAGATATATATAAGTGAGTTGATCGTCTATGAGTTGTTTGCCATCAAGTACAACACATGCATCATAATGGCAACAATCTCCCCCTTTGGACTTGATGGCAACAATACCAAATCACTCTCCCCCTTTGACATCAAGGGCAAAGGGTGAACCAAGATATTCTCTTTCCTAGAAAGGCATTCCGCTGTTCATACTCCCCCTGAGTACCTGTTGAAATCTCTGAATGAGCTCCCCCTTTGTATATGCCAAGGTGTACCAATCTGTTCATGCTACATGCTGAAAGCTCTTCTCTTTCTGAATTGTGTTGTTCATGCTCCCCTTGACTGTAGGAAAGATCTGCAAAAGATGTTCTTCAAGAAGAACCAAGACTTATACATCATGAAAGACCTTCCTATCACCAAAAGACTCAATACATACATCCATCACCCAACCAACTGGGGATACATCAGAAATATGACAACCAAATACATTACATATTCATCCCAGGCATAGTGGGGAAACCAAACATGCAACAATATTCAGACAAGCATCCATGATCTCCTTCTGTACTTCCTCCATAATGCCAACAATGCATGATATGCTACCCCTGAACCTGTGCCACTCGATCTTCGACCAATCCGCAACCAGCTCATGTACGCATATACTTCAGATGAACCTTGTGTACAACCAAAAATCAGAAGAGATTCAACAACAAGATGATGAATCAACAACCCCCAGCTTTTGCCTGAGGTATTCAAAGGTCTCCCTAGGCAATGGTTTGGTGAGTATATCAGCAACCTGTTCCTTAGAAGGAACATACTCCAACTTGACCTTTTGTTCAAGCACTTGTTCCCGGAGAAAGTGATACTTGATTGGTATGTGCTTGGTTTTTGAATGCATGATTGGGTTCTTTGAAATGCTGATTGCACTTGTATTATCACATAAGATGGAGATAGGTGGTGCACAAGTGATTTGAAAATCCTGCAAGGTCTGCATCATCCAAAGGAGTTGAGTGCAGCAAGATGCAGCAACAACATATTCTGCTTCAGCTGTAGACAAGGCAATCGAACTCTGTTTCTTGCTGAACCAAGATACTAATCTGTAACCCATAAAGAATGCACCACCACTTGTGCTCTTCCTATCATCCACGCTTCCGGCCCAATATGCATCAGTATAAGCATGAAGTGTGAGATCTGTATCTCTAGGATACCATAAGCCATAATTTTGAGTCCCTTGAAGATATTTGAAGATTCTCTTTACTGCCTGAAGATGAGTTTCCTTTGGATTTGCCTGAAATATTCCCACTATTCCTACTGCATGCATGATGTCTGGTCGGGTACCTGTCAAATAAAGTAGACTTCCAATCATAGATCTGTAGGTTGGTTGATGTACTGCTGCTGATTCATCATTTGCACTGAGGCTACATCCTGTGACCATGGGTGTACATACTGGTTTTGCATCTTCCATGCCATATTTCTTCAAAATCTGCTTGAGATACTTGGTTTGAGACAAGAAGATCCCTCCTTCCTTTTGTTGGATTTGCAGGCCAAGAAAATATGTCAATTCTCCAAGAAAGGACATTTCGAATTCTTTCTGCATCACCAAGGCAAAGCTTTGACTCATAGATTCTTCATTGCTGCCAAAGATAATGTCATCTACATACACAACAAGTATTAGAAATTTGTCATTTTCAATTTTTATATAAAGATTGCTATCTGCTGATCCTTTTGAAAAACCTTGTTGATGAAGATATTTGTCCAAACGATAGTACCAAGCCCTTGGAGCTTGTTTAAGACCATAGAGAGCCTTTTTCAGTCTGCATACAAGATTTGGATCATTTCCAAGAATGAAACCATCTGGCTGCTCAATGTATACTTCTTCTTCTAAGTCTCCATTCAGAAAGGCTGATTTCACGTCCATTTGAAATACTTTGAACTTTTGAAATCTTGAGAGAGCAAGGAACATTCGTATGGCCTCAAGTCTTGCAACAGGAGCAAAAGTTTCCTCAAAATCTATTCCTTCTTGTTGCACATACCCTTTACAAACAAGTCTTGCTTTGTTTCTAATTACTTCCCCATTTTCATTCAACTTATTTTTGAAGACCCATTTTGTCCCTATAACATTCTTATCCTTTGGTCTAGGAACCAACTCCCAAGTGTTGTTCTTTTCGATCTGCTCAAGTTCTTCATCCATTGCTTTGACCCAACATTCATCTTTGCATGCCTCTTTTACATTTTGTGGTTTAGTGGAGGAGAGTAATGCCAAATAGCTTGAAGCTTCTGCAATTGTTCTTCTTGTTTGTACACCTGCTTCTTTCTGCCCCAAAATCTGAGATTCTGGATGATTCTTCTGAATGTACAGGGATGGAGTCTTCTCTTCTATCCTTATCTGTTCCTCTGGTGCTTCTTGAGGTTCTTCTTCTTCATCATTTTGTCTTTGAGGGTAGTCTTCATCTTCTTCGATATTTTCATGATTTACTTCCCTAGGAATGTATCCCTTTTCATCAAACACTACATCAATGTTGTCAACAATTCTTCCAAGTCTTTTATTGTAGCATTATATGCTTTGCTGTGTGGAGAATAACCAAGAAGAATGCCTTCATCTGCTCTAGGTTCAAGTTTGCCAAGTTGCTCATCAGTATTCTTAATATAGCATTTTCTCCCAAAGATTTTGAAGTGCTTTACCGAAGGAGTCTCACCATACCAGAGCTCATGAGGAGTTTGAGTGATGTTCACTCGGACATTTGTTTTGTTGAGAATAACAACCGTAGCATATGCGACTTCACCCCAGAAAGTTGCGGGAGTTCCAGACTCATCCAGCATAGCACGAGCCATTTGTTGGACTGTTCTGTTCATCCTTTCCACCACTCCATTTTGCTGAGGAGTTCTAGCTGTAGAGAATTCTCTTCTTATCCCATGTTCTTCACAAAAATCGAAAAATTCATTTGAGGTAAACTCCCCACCTCTGTCAGACCCGAAGCACTTAATTTTGTAACCTGATTCATTTTCAACCAAGGCTTTGAAGGATTTGAATTTCTCGAATGCTTCGTCTTTGTGCTTCATAAGTCCTAACCAAACAAACCTGGAGAAATTGTCAATGAATAATATCAAGTATTCTTCTCCTCGAGGTGTCCTTTTCCTAAATGGACCACATACATCTATATGGACTAGCTCAAGAGGCATGCTAGCTGATCCTTCCTTCTCTGGAAAGTTAGTTCTGGTTTGCTTTCCAAACTGACATGATTTGCATATGGTGTTGTCTAGAATTTTGATATCTGGAAGACCACGAACTGCCTGATATTTGCATGCTTTCCTTATTTGTGAAAAGCTTAGATGCCCCAACCTCCGGTGCCATAACCAGTGTTCATCATCCTTGCTCAAATAGCATTGTTGTTGTCCTTCTTCAAATATGTATAGATTATTTGGAGTTCTTCTATCTTTGATCACTGTTTCACCTGTATCAAGATCATGAACACGACATCCGTTTGATCTAAATATCACCTTGGTTCCTTGATCACACATCTGGCTGACACTTAGAAGATTATGCTTCAATCCATCAACATACAAAACATTTCCAGCTTTGACCTTTTCTTTTAACTGAGCAATGCCTTTTCCTTTTATAGCTGCAGCAGTATCATTTCCAAAAGAAACTTTCTTTCCCTTTTCTAAAGCAGAATATGATTCAAGTTTTTCTTTATCACCTATCATATGTTTCGAACATCCACTGTCAATGTACCATAGAGTTTCTTGTCCTTCTGCATAAAATGCTATCCCACATCTTTCTGTTTGTGGTTCCTTTATTCTCCATGTTCTGGTGCTTGAGGCTTGTTCCTTTGTCTGCTGAAACCTGCTCCTGCATTCAGAATCTTCATGACCAAATTTATTGCAAATAGAACATTCAACTTCATTTTCAAGAGCCGAAAAGTTGTTATAGGTCCTTTTTGTAATCCCGATCATACTTCTTTGTTTTTGAGCTTCTCTAGTCATGATTGTTTTATATGCAACACATTGAGCTGTTTTGTGACCAAAGTTATGGCAGGAGAAACATTGCCCATTGAAGAAACTTCTGCGATTATCAAATCTACCAGCCAAATGATTGTAATTTCTATTGTCATCCATTCTTGAAGCAAATTGAGAAGATTTTACCTGTGGCTGGTTGTAGCTTTTGTTCATCCTTAAGACAGATTGCCCCTGGTTTACCTGATAGTCTTTGTTCGTTCTTGATGTAATTCGTCCCTGCTTTACCTGGTGATCTCCATTGTGCTTTTGCTCATTCCTTCTTGCTGCATCAAGATAACTCTTTGAGGTGGATGCTTGAGATGTTTCTCCATTATACCCCAGAGATGTCTTGTTTAGCGGAGAACGCTGTACATTGATGATATCATCCAGAGTTTCAGATCCTTTGACAAACTTAAGATTAATAGCCTTTGTTTTCTCAATTTCTTTTCTAAGGCCAACAATTTCACCTTCTAACTTTTCAAGATATTTTTCTTTTTCATCAATTTGAAATTATAGAGTATCAATGATCATATTGTTTTCTTCTATACATGTCTTAAGTCTAGAAATCTCTTCATAAAAGCTATCCACATCTATAACATCCACGTAATCATCATCTTCAAATGCCATTAAAAGTTTATAGTCATTACCTCGTTCATCTTCATCACTATTTGATAGACCATCACTGTCTTCATGAGTGTAGTAGCTTTTCTTATTTGCATTCTGTTTCTTGTTCCATCTAGCAGGTTCCTTTTCTTTGTCAATCTTATCCTTATGAGGACATTTGGCAGCATAATGACCTACTCTTCCACAAGCAAAACATTTAAAAGGTAGCTTACCTCTGAACCTTCTAGTACCCCGTTGAAGATTTCTGACAAAATTTGATTCTTCTTCTTCTTCTGGCACGTGACTTGATTCATAGTAGTCTCCTTTGCCTGAAGCCTTAAAAGTAGCTTCTCTCCTGTCTGATGGACCTCCTTTTCTCATTTCATAAGCAATTAGGATTCCGTGTAGCTGAGACATAGTAAGAGTTTGTAGATTTTCCTTTTCTTCTATTGCAAACACTTTAGATTCAAACTTGGGGGACAATGATCTTAGGACTTTTTCAACCACAACAGCCTCTTTTATTTCTTCACCCAAGTTTTTCATACAATTAACAATCTCATCTACCTGAAGGAAATAGTTAGCCACACTTTCATCATTATACATTATTAGATTCTCATATTGAATCCTGAGGGTTTGAAGTTTTGCACGTTTTACCTGTTCATCTCCTTCGTAGCTCAAAACAATCTTGTCCCATATTTCTTTTGCGGATTTATATTGCATAACCTTCACGAATTCAGATTGAGATAGACATCCTAGAAGAGTATTAACCGCCTTTGCATTTGTTTCATATTTCTTCTTCTCAGCTGAATCTGTAGGAGTAGCTGATGGAAAAGTATACCCTGTTTCTATAATGTCCCATACTTCTGTACCCAAAGATTGAAGATAGGCAGTAACTCTTACCTTCCAATATACGAAGTTTGTCCCATCAAAAATCGGTGGCCTGATTGATGCTTCCCTCTCGTAGTTGCTCATGATGTTAGATCTTCCTTCAAGCGATCAAGCTTCTTCAGAAGAACTTGGCTCTGATACCAATTGTTGGAAATAATACTGAGAGGGGGGGTGAATCAGTATTATCAAATTCTTTTCAATATATCTTCCTTATTTATACTTTGAATAATTCTTCAAATATTGATCATTACTTTGTATGTCAGTATCATAAAATAATGAGCAGGAATAAGAAAAGCAAATAGTCACACAAAAGAACACCAGATATAAGGTGGAAACCCAATGTGGGTGAAAACCACCTGCTGCAATATGTCTCTATCTTCTTTCAATTAGAAACTCCTTTTACAATGATTTTGTACTGGTGCAGTCCTTTACCAGTACGCAGGCTACAACCTGCAGAGAGCTACAACTCTCTCTCTCGTTTTCAAGTCTCTCCTGGATGGGAGCTACAACCCCCTACTTCTTTTCTTTCAAGGACCACTTTTCATTAATTTTTAGACTAGATCCAAGAACATCAAATAAACATCAAGAACATGTGAATCAACCAATCTCCTTATACAAACAATCCAATGAGCCACCCAAACTTCTTAGAATGCTGTAAACAGAAAAACAACACCAGTAACCTAAACCCAGAACACAGCAGCAAATAGAAAACAGGCAGCCAACAAATATTTCAAAACAGGTCCGCAACTTCACCAATATACACCTGCGGATACCCGCACTTCACCTTCAGCTGCGCTGCGTATACCCACACTGCGCCTTCCTCTGTACTGCGTACCCCCGCACTGTGCCTTCAGATCGCCTGTGAACCTCTGATTAGGGCCAAATTAATAGTCCTCCAAGGTACCACAAACAGTCAGATCCACAGATCACTATTCCAGCCTTAAGATTTTGACCCATCAATAGAACTTATCCTTCTCCTTATGCTCAGGTTCATTCTTCATTCAGATCCAGATCTGCACCATAACCCAATCACCATATTCCAGATCTAGCACTTTATCAGATATTCAATAATTCAGAAGATGCTTTGCCAAATGATCTCCTTCCTCCTTTATAGCCTTAGTCCTTTCTCAATACCACGGTCCAAAACCATAGGATCAAAAAACTGTTGGACTAATACCATGAAACTGTTGGACTAATACCATGAACCAACCATGAAAGTGCATGAGATCAACACTTTTGGATGCAATACCACGGACCAAAACCATAGGATCAAAAACTGTCGGACTAATACCATGAACCAACCATGAAAGTGCGTGAGATCAACACTTTTGGATACAATACCACGGACCAAAACCATAGGATCAAAAACTGTCGGACTAATACCATGAACCAACCATGAAAGTGTGTGAACTTTTCTCTTGCATGAAGGGAACTTTTCTCTGCATGAAAGTGCGTAAACTTTTCTCTACATGAAATAAACTTTTCTCTGCATAAAAGTGCGTGAACTTTTCTCTACATGAAATAAACTCTTTTCTGCATAAAAGTGCGTGAACTTTTCTCTACATGAAATAAACTTTTCTCTGCATAAAAGTGCATGAACTTTTCTCTACATGGAATAAACTTTTCTCTGCATAAAAGTGCGTGAACTTTTCTCTACATGGAATAAACTTTTCTCTGCATAAAAGTGCGTGAACTTTTCTCTACATGGAATAAACTTTTCTCTGCATAAAAGTGCGTGAACGTTTCTCTACATGAAGGAAACTTTGTTGCACTATAATTTATCAAATAAATTTGCTGCACTATAATTTATCATTTGTGTGATTTTCCATCAAGGACAACACTTGTCTCATAATGCCAACAGTCTCCCCCTTTGGACTTGTCATACTGAGAATTGTCATCTGATATCTCTTCCGTAGATTCATCTAGATATATATATATAAGTGAGTTGATCTTCTATGAGTTGTTTGCCATCAAGTACAACACATGCATCATAATGCCAACAACTCCTACCACTGGTCCCAAACCAGTATCGCAGGCTCAGAGAGTGTACTACTGGTCCCAGACCAGTCTCAACCGACCCGAAGTCAGCGTCATAGTATGTACGACTCTCACTGGTCCTAGACCAGTCCTGCACTGACACGAAGTCAGTCTCGGAGTATGTACCACTAGTCCCAGACCAGCCTCAGCCGACCCGAAGTCAGCGTCATAGTATGTACAACTCCTACCACTGGCCCTAGACCAGTATCGCAGGCTCAGAGAGTGTACTGCTAGTCCCAGACCAGTCTCAACCGACCCGAAGTCAGCGTCATAGTATGTACGACTCTCACTGGTCCTAGACCAGTCTTGCACTGACACGAAGTCAGTCTCGGAGTATGTACCACTGGTCCCAGACCAGTCTCAGCCGACCCGAAGTCAGCGTCATAGTATGTACAACTCCTACCACTGGTCCCAGACCAGTATCATTGATCCAAGATCAATGGAGGTCATCCTAGCGTAGGGAGTACGGTAGATACAACGATGCGTCCATCGGTACTACTATGGTCCCTAACTTCATTTCCCTGCTCATTGATCAGATGAGAGGTACTTCCCATGAGTCCCAGACTACATGGGTAGGATGCCTCGACAGGAGAACTTAATCAATCCTGTCCTCATAGGAGAAAACATCAATCCTGCTACAATCGCCATGGAGAACACATCAATCCATGCCTCACAGGAGAACTAATCATCCTGCTACACAAGAGAGCGAATCATCTTGTCCCACAAGAGAGCGAATCATCTTGTTCCAGTCCGCACCACCAGGGGAGGGTGAGTCACCCTGTGGTTGTATGTTGCTCCAGTAGAACTACAAGCCCCCCAGAGCTCTTAGAGCTCAATGTATGCAACATGCAGGACCCTTTTACAAAGGTCTCTCGATGACCCCAAGTCATTCAGGAAAATCACAAATTTGATCTTTCCTCGGAGCTCTGTCCTGTACATCATCTCAGTTCGATGGAGCCTCCTTGATCATCGACTTACCATATCCCAGATAAGGAAATATTTGATGTCTATCTACTGGAGCAATTGTCGAATACGAGATTCCTCAATAATCGAATCCCACCTCTAGTTGTCATAGAGAATCGCAGTGGTATTCATCATGTGTACAAACAGCTCATTGAAGAGCTTCAACAACCAGACTGCCTCACAGAAGGCCATGCTATCAGCAATGTATTCTGCCTTGGTGGTGCTCAGAGTCACTGACTTCTGCTTCCTACTCATCCAGGATATCGAGGCAAATTGCAAAGAGAAACAACACTGAGAAGTGCTCTAGTGATCCTCCATACTGCCTGCCCACTCATCATTCGAATAATCATGTGGTTTCATATTTCCGGCAGTGTATCTCAATTCATGAGAGATTGTGCCCTGAAGATATCTTAGAAGGTTCTTGGCACCAATCTAGTGAGGCTCAACCAAATATGAGCTCACCATGCTAACTGCAACGCAGATGTCCGGACAGAGGTTCTCCAAAAACATCAACACGAATGAGTTTATGAAACTCAGAGGCATTTCCCAAATCTGGTCCGACATCATTACCATACAACTTCTGAAAGTTAAGATCCTCGAGGCAGTCACAAGCTTGCATCTTATCTTCCCACATTCATAATCCAACTCCCTCTGTCTCCTATAATTGAGAGGGTCTACACCTGTCAGACATAGGTGCCGGTATGAGAGGTTTATCATCCACAACCTTCGAGTAATGGTTTGGATTGGTTTCACTCCTAGTGAATCTCAGCTGCATTAGACAACTATCAATCCTCTCATACTATGCCCGAGGTGTTTTTCTTCAAGCCATAGAGGGCTTTCTTCCACCTATATACATGAGATTCCTTGATCATGATTCTCAAACTCCTTGGGTTGTTCCAAACCTGTGAACCTATTACATAAGGGGAATGGTCCCCTTCGGTACATTTCAGACATGTACCTTCATGCTTCTTTTTGAATTCAGGCATCCTAGTCACCATTTGACTCACAGACCTCCGGAGCCGAGTCAATGGACATGGTCCCTAGTGGACTTCCTGCAACTTGATACAACCCTGAACTCAAAAACATCTTTAAAAGATCTATTTTCAAACACGTACCTTTCCATCGATAAGTGCCACCGTGTAACCTTTGACTTCCATTTCTGAGATGGACACCAGGTTCGATCAGGTACATAAAAGAGATTTTGGGGTTCCTTGCTTTCGTGGAAGAGTCGACCATTTCCTTGATGACCTGCATTACCAGTCATTCTTTTGATCATTGAAGATGTCCCAAGAATGATTGTTATCTTCATCAAGAGATGTGTCTCTGCCATTCAGACACTCCTTCGCATCACGGACGAACTTATTTCAACAAGGCATCTGCCTTTCCTTCCACCCTTAGATCTGAACTTCCCAATGAAGTGATCTTAAGATGGACCATCAGAATCTTCCGCTGCGCCATTCTGATAACATTCTCTGCTTTGACTTCACCCAGGTGAATTATGAGGAACCCATTGATCCTTCTGTCTTGTCCCAACTGTCTTCTGTGATTGCTCTTTTACTCTTGCTTGGGCATTGTCTTCACCTCAGCTCTAATACCATGTTAAGTTTAGGTATGTTCTATGCTAGAGCAATTTATTTAAATTTTCACAGTGAGCAATCACATCAGCATTAAGATAAACTACAGATAGAACATAAATATAAAACGCAAAAGACAAGCCAAGACAAGAGGACACAAGATATGGAACGAGCCAGGGACAAACCCCACAATGTGTGGGGAAACCCTTTGATCAAATCTTCTTTTATCTTCAAAGTTTAGCAGAGAGAGAGAGTACATTTACAACAGAAGTCTACACTTTGACTTATCTAGATCTAGCATAGATCATTTTGTATAACGATGAGATCAGTTGAAGACATTCTGCTTTAACTGAATCTCCTAGGTGACTCCTTCACCTATCATTGTGCTGCATCTTGGTCCACTTGCTGCACCACTGCATATTGCACCTAATCATGATTATCATCATGCTGCCCATGTCCATGACCTTATCCATCATCATGCTGCTCATAATCTCATTTATCATGCTGCCATGCTTATGATCCATCATGATGTTGTCCATGCTCCATGTCCTCATGCATTTCTGCTACCCATCATGCTGTTGTTATAACTTCATGATGCTTCGTCATACAACCATATGCACATCAGCCTTAGCTGCTTGCTATGGCTTGCAACCTAGCGAAGCAGCTAAGCTATAGTTCCAGAATCCTCCACGCAGTCCCATTGTTTGTTGTATAGGGTTTGTTGTGTGATCAAGGCTGCGTATTAGTTTTGAACAACGTTTATGCGTGTCTTCTTAACCAACATTTATAGTGTCTTCTTAACCAACATATCACTGTCCAGAGTTTTTCATAACCAACGTATCATTGTCCAACGTTCTTCATAACCAACGTATCACTGTAGTTATGACCGAAGCAAATTAGGGCTGCGTGGTATGACAACGTGTATACATCCACGTTGTTTTCCTTCCTTCACTGTGGCTGACTTTGCGTGGTATATTATATATAACTGCATTCCAATATATATATATATATATATATATATATATATATGTATATATATATATATATATATATATATATATATATATGTATATATATATATATATATATATATATATATATATATATATATATATATATATATATATATATTGTGTTATGACAGCATGGCATATACATAATTTCCTGCGTGATGTATCATGAAGTGCGTATATACTTCCTGCGTGACTGTATGTTGTGCATAATTAAGGTGTCGTATATATCGTGAATGTTGTGCTTCCTCTGTGACTGTATCATACGTAATGACCTCTTCATCATTGCAGCTTGATCACTGTGGCACCCAAGACTGCGTATGAGTCTTCATGACCAGCGTATAGGGTTTCATCATATTGTTGCGGCTACCCTTCATAGTACTGTAGCTACTCAACTCAATGCGGATACTTGAGTTATACTTGGACTGTGCCTTACATTTTGACTGCGGCTAGAAACCTTTGTCATGTTCTACCATACCAGCGTAGGCTTCTTCTTGGACATGACTGTAATGAGATATTTCTCCTTAATTTTATGACAGTTTCTAGGGCTGCTCCATAGCTTTGATTTAGAGCTAGGGCATCATAGGCCAGCATCTTATTCTTGAAGCCTCACTCCTTCTCCAAAAACCCAAAACGTGGAGAGGAGGAGATTACCTCAAGAATGTGTTGTGCTAATGACTTCAAATCGTCATCTATTTATACCACAACGAGGATGATGAATAGACACTTAGGTTGGGCTTCTAGAGCCTACATAAGAGCTGGTCGGCTTGATAATAATTACATAAACAAAATAAATTCATATCTCCATAAATACTTATCGGAATCAGATGATCTTTGGATCAGTCCTACACCTCTCGACGAGAGGGATCCAATAAAAATATTAGTTGCCATAAATAAGCCGACCCACATGGAGTTTGGCCCTAGTTTCCAATTTAACATGAACAGAGAACAGAAGGCACACAGAAAAAGAACCAAAGACAGAAGACAGAAAAGTGAAGAAGACAGTGAAGCAAAAAGCAAAAAGAAGATAGAGGGCTGAGCTGACCAAAGGCAGCATCGAGCGCCAGAGAGCTTGAGAGATTCAAGCCATCCCCGAGAGGATCTGTCAGACTAGAGAGGTCAAAGAGCTGGTAGACAAAAGAGTCTGTGCACTCCAGGGCTTGGGGAATCCAAGAACCACCCTGTCAAGCAAATCTATTTCAGGAGACTCATATTGAGCTCCTGCATTGTAATTCTCTGCTTAAGACACAATAAAATAAGGCCACCACTGAGAGCTGGACCGGAGATGTAGCCCTGGAGGATAGGGTGAACTCCTTATTAATTTCTTGCATTCTTGTATTTGCTTACTGTATTTCTCTGATGTCTTTCCATTTTAAGTGTCTCTGTATTTGTAATCTGATTGATCCGTTGCTTAAATAACATAGACACACACACCAGCACATGAGTCTGTAATACCTTTATTCAATAAATCTTTAACTGAGGTCACTCATAGGGTGATTATCAGATCAAGTGGTATCAAAGCTCTAGGCTGTAAACATTAGACAAGCTTGTGTTGGTTTTAGCTATTGAATGCTCACTAGATCGAAGATCAAATTAAGAGAAGGAGTGTTGGTGGAAACTAATCCCGAAATTGGGAGAGTCTATCCTCGGAAGACAATTTCAGAAGAAGGTTTTGTAAGGCCAAACCCTTAATTCCTAGAAAGTTTCCTAGCTATAAAGTCTATGGTAGAAGAAATGTATAGGGACTTTAGAAAACATAAGGATGAGGATTCATCAGGTTCTAAGCAAGACAAAGAGGAAGATGAGTCTCATTCCCATGAACACTCAAAGGGAAAAGGGAAAGAGGAAAGCTTTCTCACACCTTCTAATAGCCCTGTGCATAACAAGAAGGCATATTTGATCAAGCTAGATGTTAAATTTGACTTGCCTATATATGATGGAGAGCTAAATGCTGAAAAGTTGGACAATTGGATTAGACAAATTGATGTTTATTGTATGGTACAGAACATAGACTCAAACAAGAGCAAGATTCAGCTAGCAAGCTTACGCCTAGGAGGCACTGCCTTGGTTTAGTGGGAAGGCAGAGCTCAAGCTGGCATGAAAAGGCATGGTAAGACCATCTATGTCTCGAGTGAATATTTTTCTGCAATCAAGAAGCAATTCTATCCGTTGGCCTACATGCAACAAGCCATGATGAGTTGGCAAACTCTTTGGCTGTTGAAGGGGCAAAGTGTGCAAGGGTACACTCAAGAATTTAGAAAGAGAGCATTGATTCTAGGAATCTCACTAGACTCACCAGAAACTCTTTTGAAGTACATTGGTGGTCTACGCAACTACATGAGGCATACCATCCTCATGTTTAATCCCACTAGTATAGATGAGGTATATGTACAAACTACTCATCTAGAAGCTAGAGGAAAGAATGGAAATCTAGAAGTTGGGGGACCATCCCAACCCACTGCAAGCAAGAGCAAGGAGAAAAGAAAGAAAAAGTGGAAAGCAAGGAAGGCTAACACTGCACAGAAAAGCAAAGCTTCATACACTCACTGTAAAAAGGATGGGCATGATGATGAGCATTGTTGGATTCTGCATCCAGAGCTGAGACCTAAGAAGTTTGAGGGAAAGAAAAAGAAGACTGCTGCAACTATTCAGAAAGATTTGGGGTCAGAATCAAGAGATGAAACAACTATTGCATCCACAGATATAAAAGGTAAGAATTCTGAAGCATCTACTAGTAATTCTGCTCAATCTGTTATTGATGAAGAAAATGAGAGAAAAAGACATGAGCTTTTACATATTCGAGTTGTTTCTAAATATCAAAAGATTTATACTTTGTTTGATAGTGGCTCACAAGTAAATCTAATTTCTGAAGCAATTGTAAATAAATTGGGGTTAGCAACCACACCTCACAAGAAACCATACCCATTAGGATGGTTGAATGATAAAGCACAACTACAAGTGACTAGACAGTGCAAACTCAAGTTTTCTTTTGGGTCAGCATTTGTAGATGAGGTTGAGTTAGACATAATTCCTTTGGATATATGTGGAATTGTTTTACGAAGTCCTTACTTGTATGATAGGAAGGCTATCTTCTATAGAGCTAAGAACAAGTATCTACTTGTTAAAGATGGAATCGAATACTTTGTAAGAGCTCATAAGCTCAAGAATAATTATACTCTCATAAACTTAGGGCAGATGAAAAGAATGATAAATTTAGGCAAAAAATTCTTACTGATGGTTGTAAAGGAAAAAAAAACTGATAAAACCAATGCATTTGAGGGCTGTAATGTTGAATAACAAGCTAATATAGAAAATGTTGTTTCAGAGTATGATGTCTTATTTCAAGAACCTAAAGGTCTGCCACCCAAAAAGGGAATAGTACATGATATTATTTTGCAGCAAGATGTTCCATTGCCTAACATTGGAATGTACAGGTTGTTTGCTTTAGAGAATGCTGAAATCAAGAAGCAGGTGCAGGAGTTGCTCGAGAAGGGGTTCATCAAGCCTAGCACATGACCATGTGGGTCACCAATTGTTTTGGTGAAAAAAAAAGATGGCTCGTGGAGGATGTGCATTGATTACCGAGCACTCAATAAGATAACAATAAAAAATTGTTATCCCCTTCCTCTCATAGATGATGTTTTAGATCAATTGAAGGAAGCTGTTTATTTCACCAAGCTAGACTTGCACAGTGGATAC
Organism: Pinus tabuliformis; assembly: GCA_031772625.1. Lineage (NCBI taxonomy): Eukaryota > Viridiplantae > Streptophyta > Pinopsida > Pinales > Pinaceae > Pinus > Pinus tabuliformis. The sequence goes on from CM062819.1 coordinate 1,372,443,673, forward strand.
CATCAAGTCAGAGTTGCAGAACAAGATGCATGGAAGATTGCTTTCAAAACGAAGCAGGGATTGTATGAGTGGTTGGTTATGCCTTTTGGCTTAACTAATGCTCCTGCTACTTTCATGAGACTAATGAATGATGTACTCAGACCTTTTCTTGATGGTTTTGTTATTGTGTACCTAGATGACATTCTGATTTTTAGTAAAACATGGGAAAAACATTTAAAGCATGTTAAGCAGACACTAGATGTTTTGAAAAGAGAAAAAATTTATGTTAAACTCTCAAAATGTGAATTTGGCAAGACATCTCTAAACTACTTGGGTCATATAGTAGGGGGTGGTGAATTGAAAATAGATCCCTATAAAGTGGCAGTCATTATAAACTGCCCTAAACCCAAGTCTGCTACAGAAGCAAGAAGCTTCTTAGGAGCAGCACAATATTGGAGGAAGTTCATTTCTAACTTTTCCTCAGTTGCATCTCCCTTACATGCTTTAACAGGATTGAACAAGGTGTTTCAATGGGGAGGAAAACATCAGAAAGCCTTTGACACCTTGAAAGAAAAGATTATTACACACCTGTATTAGCACTACCTGATCTGCAAAGACCATTTGAGATCCAAATTGATGCCAATGACTATGCCATGGGAACAGTGTTGACACAGCATGGTAAACCCATATACTATCATTCTGATACTTTTAATCCTGCAGTAGTTAAGTATCCTACATATGATAAAGAATTATATGCATTAATTCAGAGTGTGAAAAAGTGGAAATATTACTTAATGGGCAAAGAGACAGTAATACTTAGTGATCATCAACCACTTCAATATCTGCACTCCCAAACTAAGTTGCAGCAATCAATACATTACAAATGGATGAGTTTTCTACAACAGTTTCATTTAGTCATCAGATATAAAAAGGGCATACATAACAAAGTTGCAGACATGTTATCTAGACCCATTATAAATGCATCTACCATACTTAAGCATAATTCTGTACTACATGAAAGCTACATTGAACAATATGATCAAGATATGGACTTTAAAGATGTATATGCAACTTTGAGTCAAGGCAAAAGAGTAGAAGAATTGGATTATTATATAAAAGACCAACTCCTATACCATTGTGGGAAACTCTGCATTCCAAAAACTAAGAGAATAAAGATAATTAGGGAAGCACACACTTCTCTCATATCAAGTCACTTTGGGGTAAGTAAAATAGTTGCACAGCTGCAAAGGTTTTGTTATTGGCCGAAAATGAATGAGACAGTTTCTAGATATGTAAGAGGGTGTGCTATGTGTTCTAAAAGCAAGCCCAGTAATAGAAAACTAGGCTTGTACACTCCTTTACCAGTACCTTCTCACCCTTGGGAAAGTGTTTCCATGGATTTTGTTGGAGGACTACCTAAATCTAGGAAAGGTCATGATTATCTATATGTTGTTTTGGATAGGTTCAACAAAATGTGTATTTTGATACCTTGTAATAAACAGATTGCAGCTGAACAGACTGAAAAATTATTCTTTGAACATGTATGGGTTCATTTTGGATTACCCACTTCTATTGTATCTGATCAAGACACCTGATTTGTGGGGAATTTTTGGTCAAGTATGTGGGAACTGATGGACACCAAACTAAAGAAAAGCACAACTTTTCATCCACAAACTGATGGCCAAACAATAGTATTTATCAAGATAGTGATCTAGTTACTGAGAGGATATTGCAGCAAACATCCTAAGATTTGGGATGAACACTTGTGTTATGTGCAACATGCTTACAATAGAGCAAAGCATTCTTCTATAGAGAGATCTCCTTTTGAGACCTGTTTTGGCTTCACACCAAGGTTTCCTTTGGATTTTTTCTTTGGTAAAGATACCATAGTTGATGGACACAGTGATGTGGACAGGGCAACTAGGTTCATTGAACAGATCCAGGAGAGCCACCAGGTAGTACAGGACCAACTAGAAAAGAGCCAAGCCAAATACAAGGCTAGGCAAGACAAGCATCAGATGGAGCATAGTTTTCAAGTTGGTGACCAGGTCTGGTTGTATATCAGCAAGGATAGGAGGCAAGGTGAAGGTAAGAAGCTAAAGCGTATCAGGTATGGACCCTTCAAGATACTTGAGAATATTGGTGAAAATGCTTTTTTCCTTGATCTACCAGCTTACATGCACATCTACTAAGTCATAAATGCAGATTACTTGAGATTGTTTGAACCTTCAATGTTTTAGGACCTTGAAGAGAAAAGTCAATTGCCTTCTATCGATGACCCACTACCTGAATATCTTAATGAATTGCAATAAGACACAGTACTGGATAGGAAGGTGAGGATGACACACAGGGGAGATGTGGAGTACCTCAGGATTGGGCTCAAAGGTTCAAAGCCAAGTAGTGAAAAGTGGATTGAGATTGGGCAAGTGAGAAAACAATACCCTCACTTAGTCGATGCTTAAAAATCAACTTTTGGTGGTCCAAAAGATTTTCAGTGGGAAAGCTGTGATCTGAATTGGATCCATGAAGAATAATCAAAAGAACCATAGCTATACCAAGTTGGGAAAGACATCAGAGAATTCAGGACAGTGATCAAAATCACCTCTAAACTAGTGGCAATTGGCAGCCAGTGTGGAACGACGAGGACCTCGATTAAAGCACGTTGACCGAGGCCCATGGAGACTATGCGGGAGGTGAAATTAGCCCCTGGGAGGCCCGAATCGAGAAATGGAGGGAGTTTTTGATGCGCAATTTGGGCGAAAACCCTCAAAATGGAGAAGCCTTGAGCGCTTGGTCGCATGGAGAGCTAGGAGAACCGCGGGGAAAAGGCTAAAAGCTAAAAGGTGGGACTCACTCCGAAACCGACGGTATTAATCAGGGGCATCTTTGGGCAGTAAGCAATTTTGATGAAAGTGTAGTGATTCCACTTAGCACCCAACACATGGCAAGTGGAGGAGAGATAAAACCGCCAATCATCGTGTGATAACAGTCGAGCAAGTCAACCGCGCGAAATGAGCGGATGGCGTTGGATCTGGGGGATCTAGATCTTACAGTTGACATCGCACCTGACGGAAAAACTAGATTTAATGAGGGAATAAGCCATTATTTAAGAGGAATTTGAGGTCTCCTTTAAACACCACGGTGGTGGAAAACTCATTCCATGGCGTAACCGAAGAATTGAACCGACGAAGTAGGCTGGCGCAATTTATAGGAGGACATGTGGCCACTCCCTGTGAGCTTGGTGATGACGTCGAACAGGGAACTCCAAGCACAACTGCAGAAGACGATCTAACGGAGGTGGAAGAGGAACTGAATGGCCATGAGCTTGAATGGCTTTAAAGCCATTAACAAAGAACACAAGGCATGCATAAAAAGAACTGAAGATAGAAGACAAAAAAGCGAAGAAGACAGTGAAGCAAAAAGTAGAAAGAAGACAGAGGGCTGAGTTGACCAAAGGCAGTTTCGAGCACGAGAGGGTTTGAGAGATTCAAGCCATCCCCGAGAGGATCTGTCAAGCTAGAGAGGTCAAAGAGCTAGTAGGCAAAAGAGTCTGTGCACTCCAGGGCTTGGGGAATGCAAGAACCACCCTACCAAGCAAATCTATTTCAGGAGACTCATATTGAGCTCCTGCATTGTAATTCTCTGCTTAAGACACAATAAAATAAGGCCACCATTGAGAGTTGGACTAGAGATGTAGCCCTGGAGGATAGGATGAAATCCTTATTAATTTCTTGTGTTCTTGTATTTGCTTACTGTATTTCTCTACTGTCTTTCCATTTCAAGTGTCTATGTATTTGCAATCTGATCGATCCGTTGCCTAACTAACATAGACACACACACTAGCACATGAGTCCATAATACCTTTATTCAATAAATATTTAAATGAGGTCACTCATAGGGTGATTATGAGATCATACTTTCACCATTGTTGGCATTATGGTTGTTGAGTCCAGCTATGGCTTCAGATATTTATACCATTTGTTACTCAAGTCATGTAAAAGTCTAGGAAGTGATATGAGTCCTCTTGGACAAATGATGTAATTTGTATCCCAATTTTACATGGGATGGATGATGTAATAATTATTGTTTCTGTCATGTATAAACAATTGGTATATCCCCACTTGGTTGGGTGGATGAGTCAAATTTGGTATATCCTCGTTCGGTTGGGAGATGGATGTATGTACAAGCCATTGGTGATAGGAAGGTCATCCTCACATAGTTGAGTTATAGATTCATGATTATTCTTTTAGAAAATATTTTGTTTTGCAGACTCTGCTTGTACTTAGGAAGAGCATGGAGAGTTTCAGTGCATCTCAGCATGTACAAAAGGGAAGCTCAATCAGAGATTTCAGCATGTACTCAAGGGGAGCATGACTAGCATAATGTATGTCAAAGAGAGAAATTATCTTGGTCCACCCTTTTCCCTTGATGTCAAAGGGGGAGAGTGACTTGGTGTTTTTTTTGCCATCAAGTCTGAAGGGGAAGATTATTGGCATTATGATACAGGTGTTATCCTTGATGGAAACTCACTTAGATTAAAGATCACGGTGCAACATGTCAATAGCAAAGAATTACAGATCAAACTACAAAGAATGAAGGAAGAGAGGTATACACAGGTTCACCTTGACAAAGCTGCATATACACACAGGTTCCCTGAACACAAGTATCGTATACGTACACACACACTTTCACAGAAGGCACAACGCGTATTTGTTGGAAAACTAAGTTTTTGGTCCGAGGTATTTTGTCCAAGGTATTTTGATCCATGGTATTGGTCCAAGGTATTTGGTCTGAGGTATTGACCGTAGGCATTTGGTCAAGGGTATTGGTCATAAGTGGTTTTGATCCATGGTATTGAGAAAGGCCTAAAACTATATAAGGAGGAGAATATCATTAGGCCAAGGTGTACAAGTAGCAAATATCCGATGAAGTGTGAGATCTAGTATGCAGGTTATTAGCTTCTGGTGCTTTGCTTGATTTGAACCAAGGATGAACCTTAGCGGGTGATGAGGGACAAGATCTAATGATGGATCAGGATCTTAAGACTTGAAATGAATTATCATTATATGGTTTGATCATGTATAGTCTAGATCTGAATACTGACGAATGTGTTATTCTGTAAATGTTATGATCTGGGTATAACTAAAGTCTAGAATAGTTGAAAAATTATAAATTAATATTTACAGATGTGTACGTTGGTTGGATTTGATAAAAGCACATATACACAATAGTTCAACACATGGAAGTAGCGTATACCTTATGAAGTATGTTTCAATAGTTTTTGTTTGCTGTTGTAGAGTTCTGAGTTCTGCTTTGGGTTCTAGTGACTATATTCTGGTGATAGTATTCTGAATGATTATATTCAGATTATGATGATTGAGATTTCAGTGATTGGTTTATGCAGATGTACTTCATGATTGTATTGTAGTTATAATGTTTTTGATGGGTCCAGTATGAAAATTGAATGAAACATAGCCTTTAGATTGTGGTGTTGTGTTCCAGGAGTATCCAGTTTGAAAATTCATGAAACGTGGTCCCTAGTAGAAGAGTGGAGTTTTCTGTAGGGTGGCACCTACATACTAGTAAACATATTGGCTAGTACATGAGCTAGGGTGTTGTAGCTCCCTTCCAGTAGTAGCTAGAGAACGAGAGAAGGTTGCAACCTTCTGCAGGTGGGTGCCTGTGTATTCGTATGAGTCTGCACTACTACAAGATTGTAAACATATTTTCTTATTATTAAAGGAAGACAGAGACGACAACAGCAAGTAGTTTTTACCCACATTGGGTTTCCACCTTATATCTTGGTGTTCATGTGTGTTTCTTATGTGTGATGCTTTGTTCTTCTTTTACTGCACTATCTAATAAATCTCTGATATATTGGTTAAAGTTCAATACATGATAAAGCTGTCTAAATCAAAAGTTCTTTGCATATACATTGGTTTCTTTAAGTGCAGTCGCGTGTACACGCTAGTTCACTTAGCTGAAGTAGCATATATAAATCTGTTTGGAAAATTAAATTATTGATCTGATAATAGTGATTCACCCCCCTCTCAGTATTATTTCCAATAGCTACCTTTTCACATTTCCGTAAATGCATCAGACACAACAATAGGCGCTATTCTCAGACAAGAGGAAGAGAAAAATCCATATGCTATTTATTATATCAGCAAAAATATCACTTCTGCTGAACTCAATTACACAGTCTCAGAAAAGGAACTTTTGGCCATTGTTTATGCCATAAACAAGTTTGACATTATATAACAAGCTATTTAGTCTTTCTGTATACTGATAATTTCACTATTAGATATTTAGCCAATAAACCTATTACTAATGGGTGGGTGACTCGTTGGCTATTACTTTTGCAGGAGTTTGATATTACTATTAAGGTCTGATGAGGCAAGGAAAATCCAATTGTGTATTTTGTGTCTTGGGTACCTAAAATGAATGATCCATCAATAGTGGATGACCAGTTTCCAGATGAACATTTGTTTTTCGTGGCAGTAAAGGCACCTTGGTACACAGACATGGCAAACTATCTGGCGGTAGGAAAACTACCAAGGAACCTATCAGCTAAAGAAAGGAAGCTGATTGTCCAACGCAACACCTGATTTTCTTGGATCGATGGATATCTTTTCCACACAGGGTCTGATATGTAGATACGATGATGTATTCATGAAGATGAGATCTATGACATTTTGAAAGCTTGCCACGATGAGCCCTATGGCAGATATTTTGTAGATTGCAGGACTGGACATAAAATACTTTGGATGGCTTATTACTCGCCCACTATTTTTAAAGATGAAAAAAAATATTTCCAGGCCTGTGATAGCTATCAGAGGATGGGCCCTCCTGGTCAAGCTGATGAGATGCCATTGTAGCCGTAATTGGTAATGGAGCCTTTCGAACGATGGGCATTGGATTTTGTTGGCCCATTCAATCCGCCATCAAGCCAAAAAACCTTACATACTGGTTGGTACAAACTATGTAACAAATTGGGTAGAATCAATAGCTTTTCCAAGGGCTATAGAAGAAGTCGTAATTAATTTTCTATTTGAGTTATTTGTGTGATATGGTGATCCAGGTGGACATTGGTGGCCACCTGCCAGGTCCACCTGGACCCCCACCATTGTCTTTCTCAGCATTTTCAGTTTCCTTAATTGTAGCACAGTTTACTATTTTTAGCAGTTTTTTCAGGTCCTGAACTTCCGGAGCCGTTTTGAGGCCCTAAATGACGTTTTTTTGGAATTCTGGGGCAACCGAGCATTATGTTGCCTCCCAAAGTGGTAGTACTCGGATAGATCTTTCTAACGAGCTATCGTACGCGTCAAACGGAGATCGTATGCCAAAGTTACGACCCCGGGAAATTGATGTACCAATTTACCCAAACGGGGCCCACAATTTGGCGTTTCATCTTCTAGGGTTAGGTTTCGGTATGTGAAGGGTTTTCCATTGTTTCTCAACAATAAATAGGCCTTCGAGCCTCATTGTAATACAGTTCAGAACAGTTCAGAGGCATGTAGCCATCACATCTCTTCTCAGAGATAAGCTACCATCGCCCTAGCTAGTTTATTGCCATTTCTGTTTGTAAGCATATGTCAGTATTTTCCATTAATGAAATGAAGTATTATTTCCGCTGCATCTTTGTGTATATGGTTATCTCTGTAATTTGTTGCGTTCCTGCTTAAATCTGGATCAGTGGTATCAGAGCGGTCTGCTTTTTCTCTGTTTTTCTTTGCATGTCCCCAACAAGGTCGGGATATAAGGAGTTAGGGCTTGAACTGGTTGAACCTTTGCAAGACCAGCCTCGCAAATCCCGACGGCCTCCCATGGCGGACGAGAAGAAAGACGAGGGGGCAGGAGATCCCATCAAAATCTTGCTCGAAGAAGCGCTCGAGCGACAACGGAACGCGATGATGGACAGCTTTGCGCAGATCCTTCAGCGGCTACCCAGAAGCGGCGCATCGGCTTCCAGCAGCTCCTCTGGAAACGCCACACCCTTTAAGGTACAAGTTAATTTTGAAATCCCCATATTCGAGGGTCAGATAGACGCCGATGCCGTAGATAAATGGTTAAATCTGCTAGAGGGTTATTTTTCTGTTCATGAATTTTCGAGTCGGGAAAAGATTGTTTTTGCTCTTCTCAAAGCAGCCCCCCACGTCAAGGACTGGTGGGAAACCTACTGCGAGCAGAAGGATGAAAGTACTGGCTCACTATTTTCAGCCGCACCCACCTGGGATTCGTTCCGGGATGCCATCAAGGAGCAGTACTACCCTGTCGGAAGCTATGAGGATGAATACATAAAGTGGACCACGCTGCGGCAGGGAAGGGACCAAGATGTGCCGGAGTTCACCAATCTTTTCCATACCCTTCGCACAAAGTTGGGTATCAAGGATTCGGAGCAACATTTGATACTCAAATACCGTGGCTGCCTGCACAAGTACATCCAGGAAGAAATACAGTTCCTGAACATCCCCTCGCTCGGCGCAGCATACCGGTATGCCGTCAAAGTCGAGCAGAAGTTTAAACAAAAGAAGCGAGACTTTGGATCTGCGAATCCAAAGCAGGGGAAAGGTGCCCCTAAACCACAGAACAAAGGACAAAGCCAAGGCGGGACAGCCCAAGACAACCAGCTGAAGCTGCGAGCAAAGAGCAACGCCGCGAAGCCGAGAAAGGACACTGGAAAATGGTGCGAGTTCCATAAGAGCTCCACTCACAACACAAGTGAGTGTCGGGCCAAACAGTCACTGGTGGCTGAGCTAAAGGTTTCAGAATCAGATGCATGTTCCGACTCTGAGTCAGAACCCGATAAGGGGTATGAAAAAGGGAAGCAGATCCTTGATGCGGATCCCAGCGCCACTGTTGCTACCGCAAAGATCCAGAAAAATGAACCCGAAGATCCAGAGGAGGAGGAGCGTCTCTTCCACTCCCAGATGTGGGTCAAGGGCTCCCCGATACAGTTCATTGTTGATAGCGGGAGTCAAAAGAACCTCATTTCGGCAGAGGTCGTGAAGCGGTTGGGCTTACCGACCACAGCACATCCACAACCATACACCATTGGGTGGCTTTACCAAGGGCGAGATCTTCGCGTGAGCCAGCAGTGTCGCCTTCCATACAACATCAAGCCCTTCACGGATGAGGTATCGTGTGACATTGCTCCCCTTGAAGTTTGTGATGTATTACTAGGACAACCATACTTGTGGAAGCGACATGCTGTGTATGAATCAAGGCCCCGTGCTGTTATTATTACATTGGGAAATAAGTTGTTCAGGATACCAGAGGTACCACCACCTGCCGCCATCTCTTTGATTACTGCAAAACAATGCAGTAAGATCATTTCCAAAACCAGGAAATTTGTTTTCCTGATGATACGCCCTCAAGGGAAGAAGAAGACAGTGGTCGCGGCCTCCAAACGAGGTCCCCCTGCACGGCAGCTACAAATGGACAAGATTGTGGAGGAGTACAAAGACATCTTCACCTCCCCGGCAGGGGTTCCTCTGCACTGTCAAGTCAAGCACTCCATTGATCTGACCCCAGGTGCGCCGCTACCCAATGGACCAATTTATCGGCGCTCCATTCTGGAGAACAATGAAATCAAGAGGCAGATTCAGGAGCTCCTACAGAAAGGTCACATCCGTCCGAGTTCTTCGCCCTGTGGGAGCCCGATAGTGTTGGTACAGAAGAAGGATGGGATGTGGAGACTCTGTATTGACTATCGGGCGCTGAACAAGATCACTGTCCGTAATAGGTACCCGATCCCGCGGATTGATGACCTCCTAGACCAACTAAAGGGGGCGAAATATTTCAGCAAGATCGATCTGAAGTCAGGATATCACCAGGTACCAATTGAACCCTCAGATGTGTGGAAGACTGCCTTCAAATCCAAGGAGGGCCTCTTCGAATGGTCGGTCATGCCTTTCGGATTGACGAATGCTCCTGCAACCTTTATGAGGCTAATGGATGACATCTTGCGGCCATTCACCAACTCCTTTGTAGTAGTATACTTGGATGACATTCTGATCTTCAGCCAGAGTTGGGAAGAGCACCTCCACCACATCTGACAGGTTCTCCAAACACTGCGGCAACACAAGCTATGTGCCAATTTGGAGAAATGCACTTTTGGCATGACCGAGGTCCAGTATCTGGGATACATCATTGATGAACAGGGGGTGCATGTCGATCCAGCCAAGGTCCAAGTCATTCGGGATTGGCCCTCTCCAACCACTCTAACATAGCTCCGCAGCTTTCTAGGTCTTGCCAACTTCTACCGCAGGTTTGTGTTGGGATTTTCTCATATTTCTTGGCCCTTGAGTCAAGTCACCAAGGGCGGGGCGAAAGCAAAATTCTTTTGGTCTGAATCTCAACAGAAGGCATTCAGGGAGTTGAAGGATCGCCTCTGCACGGCACCAGTGCTCGCGTTACCAGATTTACAACAACCATTTGAGGTCGAGACAGATGCCTCTGACTATGCTATTGGGGCAGTCCTTACTCAACATGGACATCCAGTGGCATATCACAGTGAAACACTTTCAGACACAGTCCGGAAGTACCCCACTTATGATAAAGAGATGTATTCCATTGTACAGGCCTGCCGACAATGGAAGCATTACATTTTGGGGAAGGAAACGGTCATCCACACAGACCACCGACCTCTGCAATTCATACAGACCCAAGGGAAATTGCAGAATGATCGCCATCAGAAGTGGTCTACATACCTGCAACAGTTTCACTTGAATATCAAGTATAAAAAGGGCAGCACCAATAATGTTGCAGATTGCCTCAGTCGACCACCGATCATGGCGCTAACCACCGTGCTCAACTCTTGCGGGCACGAGACTTCTGATTGGCCACTTCTCTACAAAAGCGACCCAGAATTCGGCCACACATACCAGACACTCTTGGAGGGTCGGCAGGTTGCAGATTTTCACCTCCAGGATGCCCTATTATGCCACCTCGGTCACCTTTGTGTTCCTTCAAGCGAGCGTGCCAAGATGATTTGGGAAGCACACTACAGTCGGGCTGCTGGGCATTTCGGGGTCGAGAAAACAGTGGCAGTACTGCAAAACTATTTCTATTGGCCGAATCTTCGACAGGATGTTGGGAAGTACATCCGATCATGTACTGCCTGTGCCATTGCCAAACCGACCATTAAGAAGCAAGGCCTCTATACCCCGTTGCCTACCCCTAGTCGACCTTGGGAATCCATCTCCATGGATTACATGTCAGGCCTTCCTTCCACTAAGCATGGAAATGACTGTGTTTTTGTGGTCGTCGACAGGTTCTCAAAGATGGCCATTATGATGGCCTGCAAGAAGAATATCACAGCAGAAGCCACTGCTAAACTCTTCTTTGAACGAGTGTGGGTGCACTTTGGGATCCCACAGTCTATCATCTCAGATCGGGACAGTCGGTTTCTCAGCACATTTTGGTCCAGTCTCTGGTCAATGCTGGACACCAAACTCACGAAGTCCACAGCCTTCCATCCTCAAACTGATGGCCAGACAGAGGTTGTCAACAGGATGATTGTGCACATTCTGCGCATGTATAACTCAAAGCATCCATGCACATGGGACGAGAGCCTCCCCTATGTTCAGCACAGCTACAACCGAGCTCTTCACAGCTCCACTGGCCATAGCCCTTTTCAGGTGGGTTTAGGATTCCAGCCACTATGCCCCATTGATGTGGCCATGCCACTTGCAGCTACTCACATGAATTCAGCTCATGTCCAGTCCGAAACAGATAAGGCCACCAGCTTCATTGAGCGCATCCAACATATTCGCCAGCAGGTCCATGACATTCTTGAGAAATCAAATGCCAAGTACAAGCAGCGACATGATCAACACCGGGTGCCACACAAGTTTCAGGTGGGCGACAAAGTCTGGTTGCATTTGCAAAAGGAACGCCTTACTGGAGCCTATCGGAAATTGAGACCACTTCGATATGGTCCTTACACCATTACTAAGGCTATGGGAGACAATGCATTTGAGCTCAGCATTCCCCCATTCCTTGGCCTGCACCCAGTGTTCAATGTGGACCGCCTTCGGCCATACTTTCCACCATTGCTAGACACATCCGACATTGCAGAACAGCTCAAACCCACAGAATTAAATCCAGATTGCATGGAACAAGCTGCAACTGATCGGATCATGGACACACAGATCAAGAACACTCGCCAACAGCATATCCAACTGTATCGAGTTGTCAAAGCAGGCCAACTCCTTCAGCAGGGCAAGTGGCTCACCAGGGAACAAGTTCAGCAGAGGTTTCCTCATCTCATGGAGGAGCTCAACGCAATGGGGACCATTGCTTCCTAAGGGGGGAGGAATGATCCAGGTGGATATTGGTGGCCACCTGCCAGGTCCACCTGGACCCCCACCATTGTCTTTCTCAGCATTTTCAGTTTCCTTAATTGTAGCACAGTTTACTATTTTTAGCAGTTTTTTCGGGTCCTGAACTTCCGGAGCCGTTTTGAGGCCCTAAACGACGTTTTTTTGGAATTCTGGGGCGACCGAGCCCTATGTTGCCTCCCAAAGTGGTAGTACTCGGATAGATCTTTCTAACGAGCTATCGTACGCGTCAAACGGAGATCGTATGCCAAAGTTACGACCCCGGGAAATTGATGTACCAATTTACCCAAACGGGGCCCACAATTTGGCGTTTCATCTTCTAGGGTTAGGTTTCGGTATGTGAAGGGTTTTCCATTGTTTCTCAACAATAAATAGGCCTTCGAGCCTCATTGTAATACAGTTTAGAACAGTTCAGAGGCATGTAGCCATCACATCTCTTCTCAGAGATAAGCTACCATCGCCCTAGCTAGTTTATTGCCATTTCTGTTTGTAAGCATATGTCAGTATTTTCCATTAATGAAATGAAGTATTATTTCCGCTGCATCTTTGTGTATATGGTTATCTCTGTAATTTGTTGCGTTCCTGCTTAAATCTGGATCATATGGTTTACCTAGGGAAGTGATAAGAGATGGGGGGCCACAATTTATAGGACATAAGCTTATGACGACCATACGAAACCATCATAATACACATAGAATCACTTATCCATATCACCCGTAGGCGAATGGGCAGGTTGAAAGCACCAACAAAGTCCTTGAGGTGATCTTAACTAAAATAGTTTCAACACACCGATGGGACTGGGCTACTAAACTACTAGAGGCCTTGTGGGACTATCACAGAACTTGGCAAAACAGTACTGGTTATTCTCTGTACCAACTTGTGTTTGTTAATGAACCTATTTTTCCTATTGAATTTTAAATAAAGACTCTCAGATCAATCCAGGAAGTGGGACTAGATCTGACGAAGGCCCAAACGAAACGAGTTCAACAATTAAATGAATTGGATGAAGCATGGCTACTTACTCTACAATGTACAACAATTATTTAACAACAAAGGGCTAAGTGGCACAACAACCTTATTAAGAAGAAATTTTTTTAGAAAGGAGCCTGGGTGCTCCTCTATGATTCCAGGTTTCAAGACTTTCTAGGCAAACTACAGACAAGGTGGCTTGGCCTGTACAAGATTCATAAAGTACACAAAAATTTCACTGTAACTTTGATTACCATTGATGGGTCTGACTCTCCTGAACGTACACCGGTTGTGACTTTATCACAATCCACTTACCAAAGAGTCTTTTTTCCAATAGGTATGCAATGATCCCACTATGAAAATTTTAGTTGTAGGGGGTGATGACTCAACAACTTTACTTTCATGAAAATTGTTCATTTTCAATTGTAAATAATGTATATATTTTCTGCAAATGTCACTTATTAATTTGTCCATCTTTTTTTTTTTTACTTTCACGACTGAATAGAATAAACATTAATTATTTGAGGCTACTGAAATATGTGTTCTGTGTAGTGTTATCTTCCAGAGTAAACACATTCATATTTGTTGGAATCGACATTTTGAACCAACCTCTGTGGCTCATCTTGTTGTATGAATGAGTTGATTGTTTTTAAGAATATGTGTTGGTTACAATTGTTGTTCCTTTTGGATGAACAATTGTTCTTCCTCTTTTCAGATAGTTGTCTTTCTTTTCCAAAAGAATGGTTGTTGTTCCCTTTTACCAAGTTTCATACATACGACTACTATTATGTTGTCCTTCCACCAAGCGGGCAAGTGTTGTTCTATAAAACAAACATTTGATGATCCATTCCCGACAGTGCATTTGTTGTTCCATTCCCAATTGAACATTTGGTGTTCCATTGCCGACAGTACATTTGTTGTTCCATTCCTGACAGTGCATTTTTTGTTTCGTTCCCAATTGAACATTTGTTGTTCCATTCCTGACAAAACATTTTCTTTTCTTTTCTAATAGACCGATAGTTGTTCCGCTCATACAGTCATCCATTTGGCTAGATATTTGCATCAAAATATCTTAGAAAAAAGAATTCATATTTATTACATTATGATTTCTTTTAACCATTTTCTGATCATCTTTATTTTAAATCTAACATGGTTCATCTATTGAATGACTTGTTGTATGTCTTTCCTTTGGATATATTTTTAACTTGATTCATCACCAATATCAACAACTTGTTGGTTCTCTCTTTTACACTTTCAAATGGAAAGTTCCTTTTGGCACAATGCAATGAAAGCAAGCATATCTTGTTGAGGAATTCTTTTACTTCTTACACCATCCCTAACTCTTAAGGAGTTAGTGAGCCTCCCTCAACTTATAATGTAAAAAGTGGAAATAAGATAAATATTTCTCAAATAGGGTAGGATGCCTCATTACGACACTCCCTACCATGATCATAAGGACTTAACATAAGTGACATTCCCATTCTGGCTACCACACTAGAGTAATGGCCTTTAAGGCATTATATATGTCTAAGGACAAAAGGTCTCATCAAAAGACAACTTGTTCACTTTGTTCTTCCCTATTGAATGGCATTGTGGTTATCTGGTTACCATGCTAGCACAGTGGTCTCTTTGCATAAATATGTAAATAATAATAATAAAAAGTCATAAGTTGAATATTCTCACTCATTTTTGGGTTTAAGTGGCAACCTTATTGAGGTTAGAGATGCATGCTAGCAGCAATGGCTATGCCCATGGTATTGGAGTAGTATTCTATATTGCCAATTCTTTAGAATGTTATTACTTCCTATTTAATTAATCCAAAAGGAGAAACCACCATCGAATAGTGTTCTTACTTCTAAAACCAACATAACCATTGAAAATGCATTCAATGGATCACTTTAGCACTGTCCAATCAGTGGACGCTAGTAGTCACTATTCTTTTCATACCATGTTAGATTTCACTTTATGAATCCAAAAAGGTAAATTTAATGTTCATAATGAATATTTACATGCTTTATTCTTTTTTTGATCATCTCTAACCGCTCATACGACTATTAATTACTTTTCTTTACTCCACCTATCGGACTCCACCACCAACTTCATGCCATATTAACGCTGTCGTGCATACTTTTCATTTTTCTCGTACTCTGAGGACGATGACACCCTTTTCTTATTGGAGGGGAAGGTTATGCGCTATAATGATTTGACAAGACATAATTATCCAACTCCACCATGACTTGTTGATTGGACCGATTAATTAGTATTTCATTTATAAAAAGATTTTGTTGATTGACTGAACATTATTATCGCATTTATATAAAAAAAATTCTCAGATCAACACTCTTGAATGCGGCGTATTCTTTGCTTTTCAACACTAAAACCATAGAAGTAAGGTTATTGCGTGTATAATAGTGGAATTGTTACAGGAGCACAACAAGCATGGGAGGCAATGTCGTTCGCAACGATCCCACACTATTGCAAATAACAGAACAGGCTTGAGCAATTATCGAATGCGTCAGGTGGATACAGTACCTGGTCAGGTTGCAGGGATTTCACAGTGATGTTGCACTAGAATTTTTTAAAAACTGTCAGAATAGACACATAACCATAAAAGGAAGAGCCATATCAGTCTCCGAAGTGGTCATATCTGAAGTCTCGAGACTTTTGACGGAAGGCATAAAGTGGACTCAAAAGCATGTACAATTGCATGAAGCTGTTGAAGTATTCAAAGAGCCGGGTGAAGAACTAATATGCAAAGGAAAGGGCATTCAGCCTGCATCTTTGAAGGAGCCATGGCGAGAATTGGCAACAATTGTTCAAAAATATATCACTTGCAATGGCCGACAAGATGTGGTATGGTCTAGACACCTTAAGTTGTTAGAAATACTTAGGCAGAAGATTGTAGTTAATTTTCCATTCTTTTTAAATTCTTTACTACATGATGTTGCTAGTCGAGTCAGGAAAGACAAGAACCTGTGGGCTACAGTTAGCCATCATGGTCTAATTAACCTCATTGTCACTCAAGAACTAACCCAACAACAATTAACCTTGGATAATTTTGTAAACCTTGTTGTACCCTCATTTGAAGAAAACCTAGGAAATACACAGGCAAGAGAAGTTGCTAACCAAACTATAGAGAATGTTGATGAACTAGATAATGAATGGAAAACTTTAGAGGCAATAGTCACAAGGAGGGCATGAAAAAAGAAAACCTCTACTTCAGCTTCTGACCCAACAAAACAAAGATGTTCTAAGAGGATAAGTGCATAACAAAACATTATAGAATTGATATGAGAGGTGGAACTATCTCATACACCCCCCGTAAGCCCACATAATGTTTTTCCACAAGGTGATGAAGAAGAGGTGGCCCGAGTTTTGGAAAACTTGGGGATGCTCTTTGAAGAGGAAACTCAATATGGACACTTATAGGATCAAGACCCTATCCCTAGCTAGTCTACCTCCGCCGACAACTTTGGTCATACATAAATTTTACCATCCTCTGGAGATATGGAGGAGTCACAGGAACGAGGGGGATAAATCTCCTCTATAGAAAGAAGTCCTGAGCCAGAAACTCAGGTAGAAAGAGGCCCTGAGTCAGAAACTCAATCAGGAGATATTGTTTTATTGGAATAAGACCCTAGTAACGATATAACCCCTCTTTCACCCGAAATAAATACAGTTGTTTCTTCTCCAATCAAACACCTCACTAAGAAGGCAAGGAAAGAAGATAGTGTGAGGATGAATCTATTGAGCAAAGAGAATAAGAAATTAAAGAAAAAGATCAAACAGTTGATAAAGTGGTTGAAAGAAGCGAGCAAGGCTCGTAGGAACAAAGTAGAATTGAAAACTATTGGTACTCAAAGTGAAAACCTCCTTCATGCCACTGAAATGCAAACATAAGACACCCCTGTAAATTCAATTGGAATTGAAACTGAAATGTATCATAGTGAAATCGCCGGAACCAAGAATGAAGACATTTGCACCTGTTCGACAGAGACTCAAACAAATTTTTTTGCGGACTTGATGGATGTTGTGGTTCAAACTAATTTTTCAGAAAACTGACAAGCAATCGTTACAATGGAAAAAACTATTCAGACCGACTCAGTGGTAACCTATGATAAGGTTGCCTAGGTTGAGGACACACCCATGTATACCCCTTTCTTAAGGGAGGCCACCATCCAAAAGTTACAGAAAAAACTAGTAGAACTACAACATACTCTAGCTCAGTATCAAAGAGAAGTGGTACCCCTGCAGACTCATAAGGATTTATTGAAGAAGTTTGATGAGCTTATTGCAACAGAGGATGAGACTTATGCTAGTCTCAAAGCTGAGCAGAAAAAGGTAAAATAAGTACAAATTCATCTTCAAAAAGCTATAGAGAAAATTAAAATTGTCTGCTCCATTTATTCACATGCCTTGTCTTGTAGGTCACCTACTACCAAATATGCAATGTTTTTGCTTGAGAGGTATTTGTTTTTAAAGGTTAAGGCCATCAAGGCTGGTAAAATAGTCGAATTTAAATCAACCCCAGACTTTATTCTATGCTGCAAGGAGTAGATTGAAAAGGTGAGGAATCTCCTCTATGAATTATAATTACACAACCTTTTCCTGGAGGACGAAAGGGATGCTAACACTAGCCCCTTCATTCAAGATGTTCAATTTCAAGCCTTCATTTATTTTGCCTGTAATCAAATTAAGTGGGATAAAGCATATAATATTTTTGAGAAAAGGGAGCATGAATTAGATCTTTGGGTTAGGGCAGAACATAAAAAACTCGCGCACCTTTTTGTACATCATAAACGTTTTATGGAGCAACCGAAGGTTGTGACCTCTCTAGGTCCACTCCATAAAGACACTATAAAAGAAAGAGTAGAATATTTTTAGGATATTAAAGAAGAATCCCTACTTGCCACAAAACAAAGGTGGATGGATTCCTCCAACATCATTGAAAACAAAGAGCCGTTTGGTTATAGAAATTTCAAATTTGTTGTCGCCCATTTGGTTAAGTTCAGCAATCTTATTTTATTCATGGGCTCTACATGGATAGGCTGTCGATATAGAAGCCTCATTATTTGGTATCCACTAGATGGATATCACTTTGACTATGAATTGGAAGAATTCCAAGAAGGCTAAGCATTTGCAATGCTTAAAAACAAAAATGGTTTTCAGTTATATCCAGAAGAGACCTATCCTGCTTACTCCTTAACAAAATTGCATGTCAATCATCTTCTTGCATGAGGACATGCAAAAAGGTAAGCAGGGGAGTATGTTGGGTCACATAAAAGGTATGTTTGTACCCTTACATTACTTAATAAATCACTCTCTTTTATATATTTGTCTTCATTCTTGGAAAGGATTTGGAAGAAAAGAATGTGAAATATAGGTAAAATAAATCATTAAAGATTGCATGTGTTTAGCATGAAAAGACTAACTTTTGCTTGTTTTTATGCATAGGGAATCATAATTGGACAATTTTTGTTTAGTTGATAGAACAACAATGCTAAACCAAGAGAAGATTGTTTCTTGGTTGTGCGAACTAGAAAAAGATATGAAAGAGAATGCTAATTCAACAAACAGAAATCCGATTGTTTAGCCCTGAAATCCCGAGGATCTATCCATCCTTAGGATTCAATTTCATCCATTAGTTTTCCATTAGACTATATGATGGCAATGGGTGAAAAGGATTGGGGACAATTTGACTCTTACCCATTATTGTATCTTTGCAATGAACAAAGCATATTTTGACATTTCAGTGATTCTGTACTTTTTTTATTTCAACTAATGAGAAATAAAAGATTCTCTCTTAATCACATTCTGAGCTTTATCTGCAGTAAATTCTAGAGGCTTTGGGCCCAGTCCCTAGAATATTCACTTCTCCTTTGTGTCATAACTAGTTCCTTATTTTATGCAACTGTTTATTATTTTTCTTTGATAGAATCAAGTTATTATTTATATTTTCATTTGAAATAGATCTTTAACATTGTTGCTTTAATACTTTTCTTTTAATGAGTTGTGTAGATTAAGCTAAGTGTTACAATTGATTGATGTTCTTTCCAATTCATGTTCAATATTTAAGTAGTTACTTGCTGTTTATTGTTGTAGTATTTCTTTCCATTTACTAGATCAGACAGTAACCCATTAGATATGGTTTCTTTTAGTCCATATGCTTGAAATCCATTTCCTTTGAAAAACAATTACGATTGGATCTAGATTTATGGTTTGAGTTGTCTTTGATTGTGTTAGCACTCAGAATGTACCTCAAGGCTGAGAAAAGGCAATTTCGAGGTAACCACAAAACAAGCTTTCGATCTGGCATCTAGCCCTGCCAGATCAGAGAGGGCTCTATCTTTTCCAACACAACGTGGCTGCAATAAGTGAAGCTTAGGCTAGTTATGGAGTGCAAGGATTTTTTTTGAAATCTTGTTGGGTTGAAAACAGCAAGAGAAGGGACTATTGGGCTATGGATTTGGGGCTAGTTTCTGCCGGAAAACTTGGGGCAAAGTAAGCGCAATGTACAGCCAGATAAAAGATTGAAAATGTGAGAAGAATAGGGGAGAAAGCCCGCTACCCTGCAGGCATCAAATAGGGGATGGATCTACAGTAGCAGCGTTAGACGAAAGAGAAACATAGGGTTACTCAACAGAGCATCTAACAGAGGATGGATTCTGCAAAGACAACCACTACATTTAACAACAAAATCATTGTGAAAGGAGCATCACAGGTTGATGGATTCCTAACACTTCTCTTAGATAATGTTGTAACAAAAAATAGTAGAAAAGACAAAATATGTAAGTGAATTTACGAGAAAAACATACTGGACATTAAACACCATGATGGATCCCAGGTCTAAAGGGCAGAAACTGCTTTATTAAAATAATATTCAAGTAAACTTTACACAGTCCAAATGCCTCTTCCTGTTGCAAAAATCGAACCTCTACATCTTTAAACTAATCCTATTTATATAATATTACAATCATTTTAATTTCCTCAACATAGGAAATAAAAATAAAATTAATAATAAAATCCTATATTAAAACAATATTATAAACTAAACAATATGACCAATTAATTTGCAACTAAAACCCCAAACTATCTCGAGAACCATGAGAAATAGTTTTTGAAAACCCAAATTAGGTGAAGGTTTTCCAAGTGGATTAATATCACTGTATCTGCTCCTTTAAGTGTGGAACCATATTCCACAAAATCTTCCCTTTGACTGCCACCTCGCACCTGCCTGCACCAATCCTGGATTTGATTGATCAACCTGCTATTCTTGTTGCTCTTTGGATGTTCTTTGACTGCCATTTGTACCTTGAATTCTATGAGATATTAATTTGTACAACAATAACTGTAATGTCATCAATATAAATGTCATACTCTAGCCATAACTGATATAATTCATTAACAATTTCGGCACAAGCATCGCAAGGATCATTGAATTTGGCAACATCAACCACTGCTTGACTGGAGATAAACTCAAAGACTCAAAGATTCCATCACAAGCAATAGAAAGGTGTAGGGTCACTAGAGAAGTCCACTACAACAAGATCCTTTCCATAACCTTGGATTTGCTACAATTTTCTGACCATTTCCATAGATTTAAAACGCTACAAGCATTCTGTATCACCTCTGAAGACAAATTTTACAAACTCAAAAAACCTTCAAGCGCAGTTCAAAAACCTTGTTTAATAATCATTAATTTAGAGAATCTAGTAAAACATTCACATAGATAAGATCCATCAGTTTCATTTCTTCTCGCTACAATTCCACAAAAAGCTAAATGGAATCCTCCTCATACCCATGCATACATACCAACAATAACTGTTTTCTAAGAATTATGCACTACCTTACCTGCTGGGGCACCAGACCAAGCTCTCTTACATTAACCTTTGTTGAACACGATCCAGCTTATTTCCCTGTCTCTTAACCTTTTTTTTAAACACGATCCAACTTTCATTGGATTATACACTAGACCAGGAAAATTTTAAAATGATTATCCCTATGTGCAGTGCCAAAGGACTATGTGCAGTGCATAATGTGTCCATCTAATTCCTGGAAAAGCTTCAACTAATGATCGGCATCGACAAACTCAATAGCCTTCTGGGTAACTCGGTAGCCATAAATTTGAAGATGAAGTGTTAAAACATGGTGTTCTTCCAGCGCTTGTGTTAGAAGTTTCAATTGAATTGTTCTATGGAGCTTGTGCAAGGCGTTGTCCTCTTGCCAAACCAGTGAAAGAATTGTGAGAACTTGTCCCACATATGTCGATAAACTCTCTGAGGATCCTATCACAACCAACAATGCAGCTCAAATGTTCCATGCTATACTGAACTGGTATTTCCATTCGCTAAAACTCTAACTAGATTTTGAAAACAAGACCTAGTCCACAGGTATTGCATAATTGATTGGTTATAGCTGCCTCAGATATTAATCTAGGCAACCACACAACATTTCTGTAGTGTAGAAAATTTTCACAGCCAACCATGAACTTTCCATTTGGCTTCTCCTTGAGTGCCATATCAAACTCTTGGAAAACTTGACAACGTGAAACAATCTCACTAATAGTTCTGTGATCATTCCCTCCTTATGCATGGTAAGTGAATTGACTCCTATCAACTACAATTACACGATCATCAAGTTTGAAGTGTAATTTGGATAGCAAGTCCTCTTATATCATGCCTTGCTAAAATTTCTTGATACTCTTTTGCACTATCTTGGTTTCAATTAACCATGATCTTGTTCTCTGAACAATTATCAGCATTAAAATGGCTTCATTTATGAGTAGCAGTTGGTAACAGGTAGGAAAACATGAGGAACAAAGTCTCTGCATCTGTGTAACAAGTTGGGCCATCAGGTTTCCCAAGGTATATCAAAGAATCATGATCACAACCCATAAATAAATCTGATACATTTATGAAATTTGAGGAAGTTTCTTCGTTTTCCCACAGAAATTATTTTGATCAGCTGTAGAATGTAGCTTTGTAGGGTGTCAATGTTCCACGAACAACTTCCCTATGTTAGGACTCTGGACACCACATATCTCCACAATGGTATGATATTGTCCACTTTGGGCCTAAGCCCTCATGGATTTGTTTTTGGGCTTTACCCCAAAAGGCCTCATACCAATGCAGATATTTGTCCATCCTTATATACCCATGATCCTCCCCACTTCTAGTCAATGTGGGACTTTGGTCGTATACCCAACAATCCTCCCTTCGAACAAAGGACCACCGAGCCTCCCTCAAACGATTATCCATCCGTCCACTCTCTACCAACCAAGATTCTCCGCTCCAATGCGTTGGAAGCACACGCCTTACATGGAAGCACCACCTGCCTTGAGAGCTTGCTCTATCCCAGGTCAACTCCTCTTCACTGTGTTGGGACCAAGACACGTCCATGAAGAATCCGGAGCACACAACCTGTCTAATCGAGCTCATCCACGGATCCCATCATGATATTACCGGGGCCCACCACCTTCGTTCAACATTCTGAGGATTCATCCACTTGGCTAACTTCGAGGCATGGCTCTGATACCACTTGTTAGGACTCTGGACACCACATATCTCCACAATGGTATGATATTGTCCACTTTGGGCCTAAGCCCTCATGGATTTGTTTTTGGGCTTTACCCCAAAAGGCCTCATACCAATGGAGATATTTTTCCATCCTTATATACCCATGATCCTCCCCACTTCTAGTCAATGTGGGACTTTGGTCGTATACCCAACACCCTATTTGCAAAGCCTTGAATCAAAAGAGCCCCTGTATCAATGTGTTGTGCAATTGTAACTACCAGGCTCTTCAGTTATGAGCTTATTTTGCAAGAAGTTAAACTCATCAATCTGGTGTGATTTTATGTGTTTTTTCAGACAAGGATGCAATACAATATTGAGTACAAGGGTTCTCTGCTCTGCGATTTTTTAATTAATTGATTCGGTGTTGTTGATCCCTAAAATAGTCTCCAAGTCCTTGTTAGGGGCATGCCTGGAATGTTTTGCTACTTTACGAGCCTTTTACCAATGGGATTCAAATATTGTTTCAATATCTCATCCAATAAGACCACAGTGTGTGCAAACATAGCCAAAACCGTCTTCTAGAGTGAAGGAATGGATAGAAACTTGCATATATTCCTCTTGAGTAGCTAAAACCCTTTTTTTGAGTGGACCTGATCTTGGAACACTGAAAATACAATGAAATTTGTCTCCACATGGATACGAGCTCAACGTTCTCATCTTCATCACATTCACTCTACACAGATTCATGGGTATCTCTTTCAATCAAAGTAGAAAAATGAGCTCAACATATGTTGAGATGAGGATTAGCAGCACAGAAATAGACCTCAACTGCTATTTTCTCTCCTTCTCTATCACAATCTAGCCATAAAACCAGCCACTGACATCTCCTAGCTTCCTCTGGATCATTCAATACATGCACCACTGCACTAGGAGATCTTTGAGTCAATCATTCATTTGGTCATATCTTCTGATCCGGGAGCTAGTTTTGGGAGTGTGATATACCGTTGGAAATAATTTTCTTAGATGCTTCTAATGAACACACTTATGACATGTTTTGCACTGAAGATAATGTGCAAAACATCTCTAAAAACTAGACATAGTAAGAGCCCACTTTGATCCCTGGTGACAAGCTCTGAAGGCTGGAACTAACAGATTGAACTTCAAGAATTAAGGATTTGTTAATACATTCTTGCAATGACTTGATGAAGTATTAGACTCATTTAGTTACATAACAACCTCTAACCTCTATTGAACAAATAGTGACGACATCCTTGAAATAAATAGATGAATCCCAGATTGATAATGTAATGTAGCAATTAAAGTTGATTTAAATAGCCATCTTAGTGCACCAACAGATCTTTGATGGGGGACCACAGGAGCCTAGGATGCACCATTCGGGGAATCTACTACGACGAGGTTGAGGAGGGGGAGTCTTTGCTGATTGGGACCAGATGCCATTGTACATAGAGGACTATAATTATAATGGAATGAACTTTTAGGGGGGTCCTAATATACTACTATCATCAGGACAAATATGGGGTCCATATGGTAAGTAATCGTTGCTATATTTTGGTTGCATGTAAACTTTAGAATATAAATGTATGTGGTCTTGATTTCCAACCTTGTGGTATGTAGATATAGCACTGGTGAGGATGGCAGGATATGCTAGATGAGGCACAACACCTTAGGCCACAAATTAGATAGGTTCGACTTCATGGCAGAGAGCACATAATGATGTGCTAGTCGAGGATCTCTAACATAGGTTCGACGTGCTACTAACCAGGGTGGAAGAGCATAGATGACATGAGGTAGAAGATCGGTATAACGATGAGTGCATTAGGCTTCCCTCAGAATGGTGAGGTATCATGAGGCGCATAGCTATGGTCGGTCAGGCAATTCGAGACTTACAGGAGGGTGGAATGGAGCCATTGGCTGGGGATCATACAGAGGACTGTCATTGGGAATCAAGAAATGGGGGCCCATATTTTTTTTTTTTGTAACATTGTATGGGCATGTCAAATTTATTTATAGTAGTGGACTCTAAACAATTTATGTTGGATATTATGATACATAATATATTTATGTATCTTTTGTGACGATTGTCATTCGCCATTTGTTTATGTTATGGATGTCTTCTTATATATGCATTTGATAAATGTCAATATATAATGTTATTTGCAATGGTATCTACATAGTTAAATTTTTCTCTAGGAACATGACCTAATGAAATGGATTCAAATTCATGCACCAAAAGATTAACTCCTATATATTTTCTAAATAGGATAGGATTACGCACATGATAAATGATGTTCAATTGCATGACAAGTAACAAGGAATCAAGACAAACATGAAGGTGAAGGATGCAATGATCAAGGACATCAGATAACTGTTTCCAGGAAAACTAGTGTCCATTCAGAGCTACTAGTCCCACTAAGACGGGTAGCTATCTTAGAAACAAATAATACAAAGTAACTTGTGTTTTCCTTTATGAGAGATAGATGAGAGAGAAGCAAAGAGTACCAACCTCAGTCTTTTGCTTGGCTCCTTGCTTGTTTCTTCTCTCCTTTGATAGAGCTTCGCCACTCCTATCTCACTTGTCCCGCTTCAAAGAACACCTGTAGAGTCAAAGCAGCAAAATACCATCAAAGCATAGAGGTCTATAACCATAAACAATGTAGAATAAGATGTACATTAACCATACAAATGCATACACAAATATAAGATTCAGAAATATACAAGTATATGGAGGAAAACTCAAATAGCTTTATTGATAGAAGTAGTAGAAGAGAGGACTGCAACCCAGCTGTCCGATCCAGTATCATCCTCCTATCATGAAAGCCCTCTTCACCTCATTAAAAGCTAGATCACCCAACAATACAATGTCTCAAAGAGAAACCAACAACACTTCCTTACAAATTACAAAATTCTAGCCTCTGGATCTCTAGGATGAGGGATCCATATTTAGATGTTTGCAGGGGAGTGAGTCAGCTTCTGGGATTTTGATTAGTGTCATTTCACTGATAGTTCTTGGTTCCACTTGGAGATTTCATGATCTCTTACTCATCCCTGGGTGAATTCAAAGAGGCAAGTGTCATATGAGTAGTTTCTAGAAGATTCTCTGGGTTTCCACCTATCAAACTACCTCTGCCATTTATCTGCTCTCGCTCATCGCACCCTACAGAAGGGCTTTTTAGTATGCATCGCACCCTTTGTGTGTAGTAGGTGAGATGCATCACACCCTTAGCATGGAGCAGTCTGTATGGTCCAGTTTTGACCAGTTTTGAGCAGTTTTTCAGGGAGAACTTCTGGGAAATGATGTAATCAGTTGACCTTGATCCTTTAGGGTATGAAACAACACTTTTAGGGGTTTGAGAACCCTTGGTTTATTGACATATGTGATTGGGGTTGTAGTGCCCAAATATGTTTATAACAATTTATCCCTAATGCATGAGGTCGTAAATCTTCTGATGTCGGGTGAAATGCTTTACCATGAGGATCCGAGGTTTTTCGAATTGGAAGGAGACCTGTAATAAGATACAATACAATACATATCTTCATAATATTTTCATGATCTAGCTAAGGTAGGCATTCCCATGCTCAGCTTTATAAATTCATTATCATGTACATAGGACAGACAATTGTCTGTGTGGCAGACTGATGATTCTGGTAGAGCCATCATCCTTTAGCTTGGATGATTATCTGTGTTGCTATGATGTAAATTTGATGTCTTTATTTTCCTGAATATATCACAGCCCAAATGGATGAAACTAGATCTAGGGTCTTCAAACTCATTCAATCTTCACCCGAAGTACAAGTAGATCCATGTGAAAAGATGTTTTGGTGTCGAACATGGAAAGACATCACCTGATTAGCAGCCAATGATGTAAGTTGTTGACAGGCACGAGAGGAATTACCAATAATGATAATGACCCTCAAGGTGTTGAAGTACAATTCACGTGGTGTGAATACATGAGTCGATGTTGAACACCACGCAAAATCTTTCGGTCGAAGGCCATTGATGTAAACCTATCGCCGGAAGTGAGAAACTTTCCATTGAGACATGCAAGCTTCAAAGTACTGAAAGGGTTGTTCCTAAGTCAAATTCTTGGATAATGAGGTGATGCTAACAAGAAGTGACCCATCGTAGGAGGGCATTAATGAATCCCACATCTATGACATGGAATGGAGCAAATGATTTTGTGGAGGCGAAAACGATCTGATGACAAGGTTCAAGGTGGCAGTCATGAAATAATGGAGCGTGAAGGTATTGTAGCGGATGAGGCGTTAGCTGGGTTGGTGAATTCTCTGAGCGACTTCTCTTGAACATATCGGTGACACTGAAATGGATTGGTAGCGTTAACCCCAAAATGGATGGTATGGAGGACCAATAGTGATATGACCGGTGAATGGAATAACCCAACCCGACTCAATCATGGTGATGGAGTGAAAGTGTCATGTTCAAGAGCAACCTGCTACCAATGAAGTTCTTCAAGTTTTATTCCCTTTTTCCCCAGTCATTGTGGACCAGTACCTCTTTATTTTTGTCAAGCTTGAGGAGGATAACATATGCTTGTTCTATAATTTTCCCTTCAGGCAAACTTGTCGCTATGTTTTAGTGAGCCTAGCGACAGTGAAAATCACTCTTGTCCGTAGGGACAAGTTTGTCGCTATTGTTTTAACGAGTTTAATGAAAAAGATAACTCAGTCCTTTTCAGTTTTAGAGAGTCTGAAAAGATACAGAAAGGAAACTCCAGTAGTCCTTTTTCGTAGTATAATCCCTTAACTCCAGAAAAGTATAAAATGATATGAAAGGGATGACTTTTCCGATCACTTTAGCGAGCCAAAAAAGACAAGCACTCGATATTTTTGTGTAATGATCCCTTAGGTCCAAAAATATTAAAATATAGAAAAGGGATGGCACTTCCAATCACTTTAATGAGTTGGAGAGGCCAATTTCTTGGCAATCTTTTCATATTTTATGAGTCTAAAAAGAGCTTAAAGGAGACTCATTTTTGAGGAACGAGTGATGTTTTCGGATAGCAACTAGTTCCAGGTAAGTTTGGAACTTTTCAATCATGGCAGTGTAAAGAAGGTGGCTAATAGAATCACTCATCGCAGCTGTTCCTCAAAAGGGTAAACAATCAAGTGGAGGTGTATGATCAGCTAAAAAGTGGAGGTGATGGTAAGAACACGACCAAGGCTCAAAAGCTGATAGAGATGCAATCAAAAAGGCTATTTACTGAAAGTGGGTTCATTTTTTAATGAGCTTGAACTCTGGTGGAACATATGCTCATTGCTAGGTTTATTTTTTAACGAGCTTGAACTTCGCGTAAACCTGCTTGTTATAATAGTCAGAGATGTTTGATTCACCATTAACACTATGTTCTCTTGACAGTTGTACTGCATATTCAATTTCTCCATAAAATTGATTAGAAATGTAAATACATGCTTGAAAAATGAGATAAACACTAACATCTTACTTGAATTATGTGAATAGTAACATAAAATTCGTTTTTACCTCTCATTTTTACCATTTCATCCAAATTTGGGATTGTTGGAGCTCTGGAGGTGTTTTCCCCCTTGATTTTCATCAGTTGATTCCAAGAGATTTGGTGAACTATTTTTAGCGCCGTCTAGACTAGGTAGGAGCTAAGCTCTTTAATTTCATTCTTTCCTTTTCTGATTCTGAGCATCTTTTCCTGTTTTTGCCCAAATCAGGATCCTAATTCTTCTCTCGTTTTTTTTCAGAGATTCATCGGATCAAGATGGTCATTACATGGCATGAACACAAGCATGAAGAAGAGGATATGATTGCTTTACATGATCCAGGTACGGTGACTGCATTGCAGAACTGTGGCTTGCTCAAATTCTTCCGTATATCTAGCATGAGGCAACAAATCAATTTGTTGCAATACTTTCTCGATGCATGGGATCCTACCAACCAAGTGTTCCAGATTTGAGGTAAATCCATCCCTTTGACAGTTGAGGATATCTACTTCTTGACTGGTTTATCGAGGCATGGTGCTCCTCTCTCACTATCGGGATCCGCCTGTGGGGGTGAAACCATGAGGGATTATATTCGCCGGTTCTATAGAGATGGATCTCAGCCGAGTAGGGACGACAAGATCAGTATTCGAGATGTCATTGACCAGTCCTTGAGGACTATATTATTCACCTTTGATAGATTAGTTGGTAGTGCGGCTCTTCATTTGGACAACAGGTCCTATATGCAGTATGCTCTGGGATGCCTTGAACCAAAGGTATTCAACTAGTGTGATGCAATACTTCCAGTTATAAAAGAATAGATTACTAGGGTGAAGAATGGAAGATCCAAGAACTTTGGTTATGGTTCTATTCTGACCGCTTTTTCCCTGGAGAGGATCCCAATGATGTAGCCTCAGTATATTTCACTCGGACTTCCAGCACCGACAGAACCATGAATGCAGAGATGAGTCAATCTCATGGCCAGACACACTGGTCAGTCGCAAATTTTGTTTTCTGATGCCTTCTTTTAGTGGTTTGATCGTCGCGAGATGATCTTTGCCAAGTACCCATATGTTGGGATGGATTTCTGGGGTGACCCAGATCTGGTGCTGTCGGCTGGCGAGCAGTGGGGTGTTATAGGTAAAAAGATCTGACCATATCTTCGTTTATTGATTTTATAATGTTCTTGTGTTTTTAAAACGTTATCAATACTAATCAAACTCATATGTTCATGTAGATATTGGACTAGTATGACCAGCAACGCGCCCGAGGGTAGTAGCTACCGTTCTAGTAGGAGAGGCTATAGGGATGGCTATCCTTCGCGATCTAGATGTAGCCGAGACCCTTGCAGTTTTGCAGGATCAGATCAAGGGTCTCACCCTTGGTATTTAGGATGTGAGGACCGACGAGTTACCTCTAAGATTACAGTGCCATACCGCTGGTGTGCTGAGTCGATGGACTAGGCTCTTATGTATGATTGCACATGCGGCGACTTGTTATCACCAGCATCATTAGTTTAGGGTGCTTCCCTGCATTTTTGAGTTTTTGGGTCGCATGACCAATTTTGTCTTGGACACAGAACATTTTGTAAAAGACTATAAATAGTTATATATATTTTTGATTTTCGAAGCTTTATTTTGGTTAAGTTATATGATCCTGATGCAAATGTTGATTGACATGTTTTTTCTTTTATAAATGCTGCAAATATCTATCTAACACATAATTAGCTAATGAATCAGTTGATGTGTTTAAGTGTATGGAAATGTGTTGATATTGAATAGAATCAAACTACCTTTTCAAAATCCTGACCCTTAGGAACATACGACAGATAGCTGTATTCCAAACGGAATAGATGCTAGTAAGCTGTAGGATGACGAGTTGTGAGTCTAGCCTGACAACGAGTCGGTGTATGCAATGTGCGATGGCATCAGAGAAAAGCTCTATCAACACATTGTATTCAATGATGTTATTCGTTGATCGACCAATACACACCCCTCTGAAACTCACTAACTCATCGCTTGGATCAAAAATGGCCAAGCTGCAGAAGATAGGTTCTGTGTACTACGACTATCTCTATTGGCATGTCCAACAAATGATTCCAATAGGTTCGACATCTGCAACAAATGAAAAAGTGGATTACCTAACCAAAATGATCAATCTTGATGAAAACAAAAATGTAACAAAAGCATATAAAGAGATTACTACACTTAGTCAAGCATAGTAATGCTTAAGGTACAACCCATTTGGGGTTGCAACAGTGGAATTCCATCGTAATCTACCAGCTCGTAGGCTCCTTTTGCTAATACTCACTTAACAATGTAAGGACCCCTCCACAAGGATTGGAACTTACCCGCTCCCAATTTATCATATTCTTGATCGTAAAGTAAGACCAGGTCACCTTCTAAGAAGACATAGGGTTTGACATTTTTGTCAAATTGCTCGTTGAATCGTTTCTTATGAGCTTCATTAGCCAAGGTGGCATTACGATAGGTTTCATCTAGTTGGATTGGTTCCAAGAAATGAGCTTCTTCCTCTGAAGTTCTGGGGAGAAGGTAGACTGTGAGCTTGAGAGATGAAATCTCACACTAAATCGGTAAGATAGCTTCCGGGTCATACACCAACTGAAAGGGTGTAAACCCAGTCACATTTCTTACCGAGGTTCTGTATGCCCATAGAGCTGAGTACAGGATTAAATGCCAATCCCGTTTGTGGGCTCCAATAATTCTCTGCAGCATGCGCTTGAGGACTTTGTTGATCGCTTCAACTTGTCCATTAGCCTGCGGATAATATGGAGTAGAACTATCGTGGGATAGTCCTAATTTGGTAGTCAATTCAACCATCATGTGATTGTGAAAATGCAATCCATGATCTATGACTATAGCCTATGGAACATCGAACCTAGAGACTACATGATTGAAAAAGAAAAGAGTATCCATTTCACCGCTGTTGTTTAATGTAGGCATCACCTCAGCCCATTTTGTAACATAGTCAACTGCGACTATGATATACCCATGCCCTTTGGCCGAGGTGGGGTTACATGTCATGAAATCTATGCCCCATTTGGCGAATGGCCCAACAACAACTGCTGGATGCAGAGGTGCGGGTGGTATTCTGGTTTTGTGATCGAAGATTTGACAAGCATGGAAACTTCTGACTACGATTATGCAATCTTTGAACATAGTAGGCCAAAAGTAACCTACTCATAAGATCTTTCGGCCGTAGCATAACCAGATTGATGGCCCCCAAATGCGCCTGAATGGCAATCATTCAGGACATTTTCAGCCTCCTCATGGGTGAGGCACCTTCGCAAAACTGTATCAATACCACGATGGTAAAGTGTATCACCAACGATCATGTAGTCTTTTGCTTGGTATCAAGTACGTCATTGTTCGGAGCGAGTGGTATTAGGCCTAAATGTTTGGGTTTGGAGATAGATTAATATATCTCCATACTACAGATTGCTTGATGATATCAGAAACAAAGATTCATCCATGATTGATGATTTGGATGTTAAATCATTGGATGACGATGGTAAGTCGCATAGTAACTCTACGAATACTAGAGATTTCTTTGATTTGGATTTTATGAATTCTAGATCAAACTCTTGCAAAATTGCTATCCATTTCGAATATTTTCCCCCAAGTAATTGACGCGACAGAATGTAAGTCATAGGGTTGCAAACTGACAAAATGGAAGTTTTGCAAAAGAGGATATAGTGTTGAAATCTTTGTACTGCTTGAACAGCTGCAAGAGCTAGCTTTTCAACATAGGAATACTTGCTTTCTATATCATTTAAGTTTCGACTTAAATAATAGATAGGATGTTCGATTCCATTATCTTCTTGAACTAAAACCATTGCGGTGGTCATATCTGCTGTAGCTAGATACAGGTTAAAGTCTTTTCGATAGTCAGGAGCATACATTAATGATGCTTTTATTAGGGATTCCTTTAGAGCATCAAAGGAAGCTTGCACGACCTGATCCCAGTTAAAGAGAACTTCTTTTTTCAAAAGACGCGTATGACCTTTAGCAAGTTTGGCTTAATTTGGAATGAACCTCCTCAAAAGGTTTGCTTTCCCTTGGAGTGTCTGAATCTAAAGCAAATTTGAAGGTGGAGGCATGTCAATGATTGCCTGAACCTTACATGGGTTGAGTCGAATCCCGTCTTTAGAAACCATGAAACCAAGTAAATGACCAAAACCGACACAAAACACACACTTGTGGGGATTGATTCATATCTTGTAGTGTCAGCAACGTAGAAATATAGCTCTCAAATGTTGCAGATGGTCAGTCCACTTTCGTG
This sequence comes from Pinus tabuliformis, assembly GCA_031772625.1. Lineage (NCBI taxonomy): Eukaryota > Viridiplantae > Streptophyta > Pinopsida > Pinales > Pinaceae > Pinus > Pinus tabuliformis. The sequence continues at coordinate 1,372,476,266 of CM062819.1, forward strand.
AATAAGCCGGTAGATCGTCGAGATATGGTTGAACGATGTTCTTGATGTCATGGAAAGCATAGTTCATAGCCCTCTGAAAAGTTGCCTTTGCATTATTTAAACCGAAAAGTAGTTTGCAGTATGTGAATGTGCCCCACATACATATAAATGTAGTCTTCAACTGGTCTTGTGGGTGGATATTTATTTGATTATACCTGTAAAATCCATCCATAAATGAAAATATTTTGCATCCTGCGCATTCATCAATTATCTGGTCGATTAAGGGTGTAGGGTAGTTGTCATTTGGACAAGCTTGATTCACATCAGTGTAATCGACACACACTCTAATCGCTCCTTTCTTTTTCATCACAGGAACAATATTCGATACCCAATCAGGTAGAGGAACCGGGTAAATGAAACCAGCATGTAAAATTTTTTCAACTTCTGCCTTGATGGCAGCAACTTTCTTCGGGTGTACCTACCAAAGCCGTTGTCATACCGGTTTGACATCTGGATACATCTTGATTTCGTGTTCACCTATACTTGATTCTATGCCTAGAATTTCTTCATCTGACCATGCAAAGACATCTCTGAATTTGTGAAAGAGAGCACAATATATTTCCAGTTCTGTATAAGAACAAGATTTGCCGACATGAATATTCTCTAAAACATCTGGTTTAGTTGAGATATTTATGGCGATAGTTTCTTCAATATTGGACAGATTTCGCTTGAAATCCAACGTATTTACAGTATTTGATAGAAAATCAAAAAATGAAGGATGATTAAGGTCACTGGAATAATCTTCGTTATAATCCGGAAGATGGGAACGATGGTGGTAATCTTCCCTTGGTGCCTCTCCTATCATCATCGACTGAATAGTTCCTTCTTCTGTAGAATGTACATGTGACCAAGGATCTGAAGAGGTGCCATATTCCTTAGACCTATCTATCCAAACACTCGATGAGCGTTTATTTGGGTTTTCCACCCAGGCCAAGAAAATAGATTGCTACAAAATTTCTATTGGGCTTGGAGGCAATACCTGTTGATGATCCATGCTAACAAAATGTTCGGAAATCTTCTAAATTCGTGTAGATATGGAAGATATCATATTGCAGGTTTCCACAATGGCCACTTTCGCCAGATTACTCGGAGGTGGTAGGGCAAAAGTACCCATTAAGGCAGGGTCTTTTAGGAGGCCTACTTTGACATTTTGAAGTGAATGAGAGCTTCCATGTATCATTGGAATTCTTCTTGTAACTTGTGAACTGTTGGGGAGGAAGGTTTGTTGATCAACGATTGTAATTCCTCCTTGAAAGGGGAATGCAATCTTTCTAAAGTATGTTGACACAATGGTAGCCATAGCATAAATCCAGGGCCTTCCCAGGAGGATACTGTAATCGAGGTTTCCATCAATAACTTCAACGTCAAATTCTATTGTATTCCCCCCCAGTTCAACTTGCAAGTTACTTAAAATTCCGTACGGGGTGTATGTTCGTCTAGCGAATGCTTTTAATGTTGTTGATGATCTTTACAAGGGTGGTGAGCCTAAAGTTTTCCAGCAACTCATCGACATAATGCAGGTAGATGACCCCTCATCAATAATTTTTCGATGAATAGTTTTGTTGAGGGCTTTCACTTGTATGAGGAAAGCAAGTTAAGCTGGTAACTGAGGTTCATATCCTTTATGATTAAAGGCCACAAGATTGGAATCCACTAGGTCAATCCCACCTATTGTTGATAATAGAGCTTGCTTTTGGGAGGGGCAATTTTGCAGTACTTCAAGTGTCGACATAGCAGATGGTGATTGGGCCAGATCCTCTACTATATTGTAATTCTGTGCTGCTCAAGCATGAGGATTAAATTTCGATTTGTGTACTACTCCCTTTGGCGGCTTTATTGTTAGCTCAGGAATGATGGGTGGCACAACCTCTGTTGAAGTTGTTGTCAAACCACTAGGTTGATCTGTAGTCTTGTTGTTCGACATTTGTGGATTCCCATAATCTTTATTCCTCGTCGATATCAAAGCATCATTTTTCAGTTTCAAAATGGAAAACATAAGCACCTCGGAAGGGGAAGCATTGTCGCTAGCAACCAAATTTGTTTCTGGGTTTGGAAATGGATCAGTCAACATTGCTGAGGTATTTGAACTCTTAAAGAACTTCTTAATCTCATCTTTATGCGGACAATCTCTCGTCCAATGGTCCTCATCACATATGTGACATGGCTGACTAGGTTTTTTTGCCCAGAAGGGTTTCCAAAAGATTTTTCAGGAGTCGAATCTTGTTGTTTCTTCCTTTTGTTTTTCCCTTTCTTCTTGCCCCGTGGTTTCTTTGGTTCTTTGCCTTTGCCGGCTGACACGGCATTAACCTCTGAGGCAGGAAGTTTTTCATTTGCCTTTTTACTGGAAACTGCAAGGGCTTTACCAGATAGGGCCTTTTTGGTTTGCGTACTTGAGGTGCCAATCACGCCGTCGCTGGCATGAGAGTCCCTGTTTGATTAAGGAGGAGGAGGAATGGAAAATTCTAGTCTAGGAGCATCAGGAATTTTTCATAGAGCGTGCTAGACTGTGTATAGATCAAATCTAGATATTGTGCATGAGAAATGACTTTCTCTTCAATGAAGACCCCTCCCTTGGCCACATCTTCTTTAATAGAAGGTAACAATGACTTAACAAACCATTCAACTAGAAGCTGATCATGAACATATGTCTTTACCATTCGATGATGACGTCACCACTCATGAATAAGATTAGATATGTGAGTGGCTGTTGTTTGTTTAAAATTGGCAAGGAGTTCCATTCCTATTTCGTACCTTATGGGTAACTGAAAATGGGTTAAAAAGGTGGTGGCAAGGGTGCTGAAGATATCGAATGAAGCTCTAGGAAATTCGATGTACCATTTCACTGCTAGACCAGTTAACATTCGCTGAAAAAGGTGAAGCCTAATTGAATCATCATTGAGGGTGTTGGACGAACACCACAGATGAATGTCATCACATGATTCGATGGATCTTCACCCAGATTTCCATTGAATTTAGGAATATCTAATGGAAGTTTATGAGGAATCTTTGGCCACCAAGGGGCGTAAGAAATTGGATCATTTGTTAGCTGATTCAAATCTGGTAATTCTAAAGTTGCTACAAAGGGAAACTATTGATTCACGTTTGGCAATGCATACCTAGGATAAGATGGGATCGCTTGAGCAGTGGGTCTTTGCATACCAGCATAATGTATCTAATGTTGATAACTTTGATAAGGTTGATGGGCATAACCATTATAATATGATTGTTGATAACCATTTTGGATATATGGCTGCCCATTACCTGCAAAGCTTTGTTGGTCAGGTCCTCAGTATGCTTGCTGGAATTGCGGTTGTTGATATTGCACTAGCCCCAGCTGAGATACCATTTGTTGTTGTCCAATACTGGATGTTTGACGAAGATGAGGGGTGATAGTACCCGTTTGAGCTTGAATCACTTTAGTTAAGGAGCCACTAATCAACGGTTTTGATTGAGTCATGGGGACAAGAGGCTGTTGTATTATGACCTGAGAGACTTGAGGTTGACATACAACAAGCAGTTCTTGTACTTGCAACACTGTCACGGTAGCTGGTGTAGTGGGAATGTTCGACACAAGTTGATTTTGTCACATTGAATATACAACTCTTGGTCGTTGAGGAAGTATTGGCATCCAACCACTGGATGTAATTCCAGCTTGACCCGAACTTTGTTGTAAACTCTCATATGGTTGCTCCCCTGAAGGGAATAATGAAAAGGCATACTGCCCCCCATATGGTGACAATCTAGTGTTCAAAGGGTAAATTGGTCTTTGGAGAATGGACTGACCAAATTGATACTGATGTGAAGGATCAATTTGCTAAGTCTCAACATAAGAAATTCTAGATAAGATTCCAGATGAACAAATAGGAATAGAACATGCTGTCGAAACAATCCCTGGGTGGACTCCATCTAGTGGTTGAGAACTAGTTGGGATAGATGGTACACCAACGAAGATTGTTGGAGTAGTGGCAGGAAGTTCTACTGTTGCTGTATCAGAGGACACAGTCCTAGATTTTGATGGTTGTTCAGACATATTAAGTCCATCCAAAAGGTTTCCTAATGATTCGACAGGAACTTGCGATGAAAAAGAACTAACTTCTGTAGTAGAAGGATGTAAGTGGATACCAGTTCCAAAATGCACTGGAGTACTGGGGGGAAGATCTCCCACTATCTCCTCTATCACAATCAATATAGGTGGAAGAGGTAGACCATCAGGTCCATAAAATATTTTTGGTGTTGAAGAAGGTATAGACTCTATAGTGACCCATGTTGGAGGGGTGACACCTTCCAAATCAGCCCTAGATGTAGCTGGTTCAGGAATAAAAGTGTTTACCATTACACTAGGATCAGTTCTAATGTCCTCTTATAACTGTGAAACTTCTTCTATAGAGGCAGGGGTACTAGAAATAATTGGAGTAACTAGAGTCTCTGAGGATGTTGAAACACAAGTTTCAAATAAACTAGGAGACTTAGACCCAGTTAAACGAGATCACTTGGCTTGGAATGGTTTCATTTCCCGAGTCAAATACGGTTGACTCGTTAGTCTCCACGAACAATGGGGTTTTGATTGACTTTCTTCCACAAGTGCAGATTACTCTATCAACTCAAAATAAAAAGGGGAAAATGTTATTCTGAATTAAATGAATTTTATGACGCTTTGACACAACTTGATTTTTCAATTTTTAAGAGTCGAGAAAAAGCAAAAGATGACTCTAGTCGCCTTCGATTTTTAATGAGCCTGAAGTGACAAGTGCTAAGATGGACCTTTTCTTTTAAGGAGTCTGAAAAGGAACGAAAGTGACTACTCTGGAAATCTAGACAGAGGGATTACCAAACCAATCAAAAAACTGCAATATACACCTTGGTGGAAAATTATAAAGAAATTAACGAGAAATTTACGTACGGCAGTCAATCTTACCGAATGCTGTGTTCAGTGCATTGTGATCGATAGGGTGGCAGACACAGCTTCCTAAGGATAAAGGATATCAACCTATTGGGGTCTCCCAATATATACTCGACGGTATGTGGGAGCACAAGTCCGGACTGGCACTTGTCATATCAAAGAGGAGGAATCACCCAACCTATGATGAAAACGATAATTACCAGGCTTTACGACGCTGGAATACGTCTCTAGCCTAGACTTCTAGATGTTGTGCATTAGGTTCCAAAATGTTTTTATGTTCATTGAGGTTTATTTTATATTTGATCTTTCTTAAGAAGTTTTCCTTTCAAGGCTCACCATGTGATGTAGATGTACAACTCCTAAATATGCAATCTAAAATGATAAACAATCATTTATTTTCTTTTAGCAATGAAAATCCTAGCTACTAAGGAAAGGAAAATATGATTCTTTCAACATAGAGCAGAGAGCACACACTAAATGCACTTTTCCTAAATCAATTTCCGCATGCAATCTAAATGCAAATGCACATGCATGTATTTGTTTTTTCAGTTCCCTTAATGTGAGAATGACAAAAAGAAAACTAAGTACAAATCTGAACTACTTTTCTTCAAAGCGACACTTTAACAATTTCTTTTCAAAAAACGAAAGGAAGACTAAGACGACACTTTCTCTTTCAAATGGAAAATTGTTTTCGACACTTCAAAGAATTGATAATTCAAATCAAATATAATGGCAAAAGTGTAATAAACTATCTAAAAGAGGAAGACTTTATGAAACTCTTTTTCTTCACTGAAAATGGCAGTTGCAACACTTTCAAATCAAAAGACGAAAGTTCGATTAAGCTATTGTTTGCAAAGGAGGATTGTAAATGATGAAAAACACATTAAAAACATTCACAATTCCTTATCAATGGAGGCTGAATAATGTGAAGGAAGAAAAAACCAAAATCTGGAGGCAGAAACAGTCTCATTTAATCATCGCACTTGTCCTTAAGGGAAACAGAGATGCATCTCACCTGCAACACATGGGAGGTACAATGCATCCAGACTGCCAATGAGAGATAGTGCGATGGTCCAGGGACGAGACTGAGCTTGGTTTTCACCCACAGTTTGTAGCTAAGTTTAGGGATTTAGGTCGAGCTTATGATAGACAGTAAACACAAAGTATAGGGGCTGATCTAATGAGGTTATTGAACTACCACCAGGGCACTTAGGATGTTTGGAAGTTAGATTTTTAGTTCATAAACCAACCCAGAGATTGACTGAAGCAATGTTGATCTACTTTTCAGTTGCATAGCAAAAGCAGTTCGAAGGCTAGCTAGCTTAACTTAAGGCTCTGTCTGTAGTTTATAAAGCAAACAATAATAACAAACAAACAAACTATTCATTCCCAAACAGAGTCACCATTTCGTTTCTGGGAAAACTAGTGTCCATTCAGAGTTTCTAGTCCCACTAAGACGGGTAGCTATCTTAGAAACAAACAATCCAAAGTAACTTGTGTTTTCCTTTATGAGAGATAGATGAGAGAGAAGCAGAGAGTACCAACCTCAGTCTTTCGCTTGGCTCCTTGCTTGTTTCTTCTCTCCTTTGATAGAGCTTCTCCACTCCTTTCTCACTTGTCCCACTTCAAAGAACACTTGTAGAGTCAAAGTAGCAAAATACCATCAAAGAATAGAGATCTATAACCATAAACAATGTAGAATCAGATGTACATTAACCATACAAATGCATACACAAATATAAGATTCAGAAATATATAAGTATATGGAGGAAAACTCAAATAACTTTATTGATAGAAGTAGTAGAAGAGAGGATTACAACCCAACTGTCTGATCCAGCATCATCCTCCTATCATGAAAGCCCTCTTCACCTCATGAAAAGCTAGATCACCCAACAATACAATGTCTCAAAGAGAAACCAACAACATTTCCTTACAAATTACAAAATTCCAACCTCTAGATCTCTAGGATGAGGGATCCATATATAGATTTTTGCAAGGGAGTGATTCAGCTTTTGGGATTTTTATTAGTGTCATTTCACTGATAGTTCTTGGTTCCACTTGGAGATTTCATGATCTCTTACTCATCCCTGGTCGAATTCAGAGAGGCAAGTGGCATATGAGCAGTTTCTAGAAGATTCTCTGGGTTTCCACCTATCAAACTACCTCTGCCATTTGTCTACTCTCGCTAATCACACCGTACAGAAGGGATTTTCAATATGCATCGCACCCTTTGTGTGTAGCGGGTGAGATGCATCACACCCTTAGCATGGAGCAGTCTGTATGGTCCAGTTTTGACTAGTACTGAGCAGTTTTTGAGGGAGAACTTCTGGGAAATGATGTAATTAGTTGACCTTGATCCTTTAGGGTATGAAACAACACTTTTAGGCGTTTGAGAACCCTTGGTTTATTAACATATGTGATTGGGTTTGCAGTGCCCAAATATGTCCATAACAATAACAAACTTATAATTGCATCATATTCAACCTAGTTATTGGTGACAGATCCAATGTAGATATTGTTGGAGTGAACTAATGAATGAAAAGGGGTGAAAATGGCCCAAGTTGTCGAGGCTAAGTTCCTGGAGAAGTCATTAGCACCATTGGCATAACCAATATGTGGTGTGGATGATGGATCCATCTGAAAGACATAAGAAGATAATGAATTAGTGAGACATCAATGAAGGACACCGCGATGATAAAGGTCGTCATTGATGAGGAGATAGTGAGGGGATTGGTGTCGAATACGTTGTTGATCAACATGAGTAAGATGGGGGGTGAATGTTTGGATTCACAATGGGTGAGAAGGTTTTTGGACTCCATAACATATTGATCGTGGGTTTGCTATGGAAGGAAGTATACACGATGGTGCAAATCATCCGAAAGATAATCAGGGGTGGTCATGGCATCCATGATGTCTTCATCGAAATAAAAGATGGGAGGATGAGAGGATGAGATACCACAAGATGAAGAGGAACTACTTGAGGCATATTCATGAGAGACCAAGTTCACATGTGCATTGTCAAAAAGTGGAGATGGATGACTAGTAGATGTGAAATCTACCGATATCGAGACTGAAGAGTTTTTTGAATAAGCTTTGACAGAATCACAACCAGAAATGTTAAGAGAGTCCCAATAGGTGATCCCATGGATTAAAAAAGGTAGAGAATAGGGACAAAACTATCCATCATCTTGACATTAGTTGGGGGAATCACAATGGTGAGTTGGGAAACCGCCTGTTTTAGTGTAATGGTGGGACCAAAACCTGTAGGTAGAGAGGAAGTGGAATCACTACGAGCGACATCTAACTCGCGAAGAACTTGAAGTGTATCGTGAAAATATTTGATATCGGGATAATGATGGGAATAATGACCATAGTTATCACACAAATCACAATGGTGATTCGTGCGTAAGGATCTGTTTTTCTTAGCTAACTCAAGTAAGGTGGCATGGCCCTCAGGGATGTTAGAGTTAGGAAAGGTACCAAATACCACATTATTTATATGAGGGAGCTCAGGACAATTATTAGTGGTATGCCCAACAACATCACACAAAGTGCATGGAGGAGTAGGCTTTGGCAATTTAGGAGGAACTGGATTTGTTTGGGGTGCCTTATCTTTGGGTCCCTTTTTCTGATATTCCCCCCCTCACTAGATGCTTTTGCAACAAGATTATATTCTTGTTGAGGTTGTTGTGGAAATGAAGCAAAGGAAGGGGTAGGAATATAGGTTGAACCAGGGTCAAAGTTGTGTAAGGTTTGAGTTGATTAGCAGGAGTGATTGCATGAAGATCAATGTACCATATTGGGATCGTCAAGATGATGTTAGGTAAACTCAACATAGCCATAACAGGGGTAGAAAAGATTCCCGGTGGTAGGAATAAGAAATGTGTCTAGCCAAAAGGGTAATGACCTGGGGGAACTTCTCCTGAATGGTTAACACTTGGGGGAATGATTTGAGGTTAAAAAGGGTTAGGAGAGATACCAATATAGGGAAATGGGCTTGGAGGAATTATACGTCAAGGCTGGGTTGAGTTAGGAGAAGGAGGATGTGGAGGGGTTGGCTGCTATGAAGGCATACCAGACTAGTTGTGGGCATATTGTGATGCCTAAAGCATGCAAACAATGGATGATTTAGGCTGAGAAGGGATAGGAAGTGGACCATAATAAACCCCAAGAAACATGGAATATTTATAGACTCATGGAGACACATCGGTTAAGGAAGTTATAGTCTTATTTTGAGTCATTGATGAGATAGTGGTTTGAGGAGATTTCTGAGACTAAGGGTCATAGAAAGTCAATAGATCGATAATGACAATATTTCCTTTGTGGGGAAATAACATCTTGTGAAATACATCGGATGTGACAATGGACATGCCATAGGTGTAACTATGGCCCAAGAAGATATTATAATCTAATGGGGCATCAATGAATTTGATATCAATCAAGAGAGTCTTGTCGACAACAATAATGGGATAGTTGTGATAAAAATTGAGGGGTTGAGAGGGATGACCATCCCAAATAGGAAGAGTGATAGTGGATGGGGATAGGTTAGGGGATCTCATTTGCTTCCAAACACTGGTGGTCATGATATAGGTGGAGGAACCTTCATCTATGATACTCCGCTGGAGTGTGGCATTCTTTATGGATACTAGTATTTGAAAGGAAACTAAGGAAGGAAGGGGGCCATGTTCCACTTTGTCAACATCAAATACAATCAAATGATTGTCAGAAGGATCCAAAACACCTAAAGTAGAGAGTAGAGCCTTTTTTTGGGATGGGCACATCTGGATGACTTCCAACATTGACATGGCAGCATGGGATTGTGCCAAGTCATATACTATGCTATATGTATGGGCGAATTTAGAAGAAGAAACACTTCGACATAATGGACCTTTAGGGATCTTGGAGGGCACCTCAACTTTAGGTAGAGGGATCTATAAGGTACAATTTTGTGTTGGAAAAATATTAGTGGAAACTTTGGGTTGGCAATCGGTCATTGAATTGGGAGGGGGCTTTTCATATTTGCACGACCAAGTCTAGCAGTTTACTTGCTCGGTGTTGACTTCATCGGAATTCATCATGAGGATATGGTAATTGTTCGGGCCAGATAGGGAAGGATTGGCAGCTACATTACCCTATGTGGGTTGGGAAGCTACATATACCTGATGGGGAAAAGTATTTGTAAGCATAGTCGGTTGTGATGAAGCATGGGGGAAGAGGTGAAGTAATGGGCTGAGGTCCTCTAGAATCAATTTCTTGAGCTTTCCATGCCTGGCACATTTGAGGTAACAGGGGACACTCATGAGTATAATGGCCAAATACTCTGCAACAAGAACAAGGTTTATTCATATGAAGAGCCTTTCTTTGCTTGGTCTGTCTGCCCTATTATTGGGTTGTGGGATTAGGCTGGTCACCCTAAGGGGCATTAGGTGGTGGCCCGATGTTTCCTTGGTTACCTTGAGATGATTGGTTCTAGTTACGCTTCCAATTATTATTTCTCTTGTGGTCGGGGGCATTGGTTGCACTCTATTGAGCATATTCTTGACCGTGAAGAGGTGGTTCTTATTGTGGTAGAGGTGGAGGAGGCAAGGGAGGTTGGGGCACTGGTGCTAGAGGGGCTAGATCGCTAGGCAGTGGATAAGGATATAAAGAATTAGCGGAAACAACTAGCCCTAGGTGAAGCGACAACTATCCCTATCATCGATGGATGAATATGGGGATATGTGTATGACATGCTTGAACCTTGGTAAAGGTTATGAGAAGGAGGATGAGGGTGATAGGTATAAGTGGAACTGGTCCCCCCTTGGGGTTGACCATAGCCCATGTGAGGTTGAGGTTATGGTGAAGGTTAAGGGTGTAAGATAGACCCAATGATACAATCACTGGCATGAGATGTCCCTGTAGCATTAGCAACACCAGGCCGAGGCAAATCAGGAATGACAGTATAAACATATCCTGATTGTGCATAGGCCAGGTCAAATTTCAAAGATACTTAGAGCACTTCTTCTTGAGACTGGGGGAAGTGGGAAGCAGCATATTTACCAATGGGGGTCAAAAGAGATCTAAGGAACCAATCCATAGAGACACAGTCTTCAAATTTAGGAGAATACATATGCTCCTTCTTCTATGCCATTCTTGAACATGGTCAAATAAAAGGGTGGCTAAAGTTTAACGAAAATAGGTCAAGAGTTCCAAAGTAGTGTCATATTGGAGGGGTAATAGGAAGTATCATAGAAAATATTTGGCTAGAGTGGCGAAGGTGGAATGGAATCCATGCGGTTGGTCCACATACCACTTGGTTGCACTCTGCTAAGCATATGCTAGACCTTGAGGAGGTGGTTCTTGTTGTGGCAGAGGTGGAGGAGGCATGGGAGGTTGGGGCACTAGTGCTAGAGGGGATAGATAGCTAGGAAGTGTATAAGGATCGAAAACAACTAGCCCTAGGTGAAGTGATAACTAGCCCTATCATTGATGGATACAGATGGGGATATGCATATGACATGCTTGAACCTTGGTAAAGGTTTCCATGAGAAGGAGGAGGAGTGGGGTAGGTGTAAGTGGAACTGGTCCCCCCCTGGGGTTGACCATAACCCATGTGAGGTTGATGTTATGGTGAAGGTTAAGTGTGTGAGATAGATCCAATGATATGGTCAATGGAATGAGATTCCCCTAGTGCATTAGTAGCAATAGGTCGAGGCGGATCAGGAATGACAGTATAAACATATCCTAATTGTGCATAGACTAGGTCAAATTTCAAAGATACTTGGAGCACTTCTTCCTCATACTAGAGGAAGTAGGAAGCGACATATTTAACAATGGGGGCCAAAAGAGACCTAAGGATCCAATCCATAGAGATAGGGTCTTCAAATTTAGAATAATTACATATGCTCCTCCTTCTATGCCATTCTTGAACATGGTTAAATAGGCAGGTGGATAAATTTTGACGAAAGGAGGCCAAAAGTTCTAGACTAGTGTCATATCTGAGGGTTAACCGGAAGTATCATAAAAAATCTTTGGCTGGAGTGGTGAAGGTGGAATGGAATCCATGTGGTTGGTCCACATACCACTTGGAAGCAACTCTAGTAAGGGTGCGTTGGAAGAAAATAAGACGAATGGAGTATTCAGTAATGGAATTGGATGAACACCACATATGAAAAGAGTGAACATGATTTGTGAGATATTCTTTAGGATTACCTTTGAACTCTGGCATGTCAAAAGGAAGCTTGGTAGGCATAGTAGGCCAACTGTGGTCATGGAGAGGAGGATCATTGATTATCTGGTTGAAATCAGGGAGACTCAAACCTGCCGTAAAGGAAAGCAATGGAGGAGGAGCGACCATATTAAGAGAGGTTCCACTTGTGGGATTACCTTAGTTACCAACTTGGTTTTTAGAACCCACATTAGTTACTAACATAGTGGAGGTACGTGGTTGGGAAGACACAGAATCAGGGGAAAAATGGGAAGAATCAACAAAACTAGAGTCAAAATGAGGAGTCAATGGAGGACTAGGACGATGAACTCTAACTTGATGGGAAGGAGTAAAATGTCCTAAAGGAAACTAGGGGTGAAGGCCACAAATTCTCCAAGATAAATGACAAGGGGGTTTTTATAGCTACTATAACACCACCCAAAATTTTTGGACATATCAAAATTCTCGGTACCCATTGTTTTTCCCAGGCTACTAGTATTTCGATAAGGCCTTCAACTAGTTACTCTCCCTATGACCCTTCCTAGAAAACCTTGTTGATGCACCCACTCACACTTCATAAATTGCATCGCACATCATGTTTTACCTCATATATAGGTCTTAGAATTTTCTTAGGGTTTTGAAGGTCAATATCTCCATTGAAGCGATTAAGATTCTCCCATGATTTTGAAACTCACTATATGCATATCGATCAATAGATGCCTTATATTTGGGAAAACATGCATTAAATTTGGCTTTCCTTACAATTGACAATATTAAGGTTTGGGAGAGACTCTACATGGGAAAAAAAGTGACCCCCCTCATGTTTTAACCTAATTCGCATCCCTCTAAGAGTGCGTTCCCATTGACATTGCTAAGCATCATGGAAGAAATTATTGCATGTCATATTACCCTAGCTTCATGATTGGTTCCTCATCTTAGCATGTGCATTAGGATTTTTAACAACGATCTCATTCCCATGTATATTCGAAACTCTAGATCATGGTAATCAATAGTCCAACCATCATAAATGTTTCAAGGAACTCGCTCTATGAGTGCATCATCCCCTTGGGAATTAAGTAATATCAAAATCAACTACAATTGGTAGATCCATGAAAGCACTGGAATGTTGAGTTGGCCTCCAAACTTAAGAATTCTTTCATCAACCAATATAATTTATAACATCTTAGTTTGAATAATTTATTGTTTAGGCTCCTCAAATGAATTAGTGTATTTATTCATTTGTTTTCACACGAAAATATCACTTTTGCAGAGTAACTTATTCTCATCCCATCTTCTTTTCAAGATGCCATGGAGGTACAATGAACTATGCTACAGTTTCATAAGTCGTCCCTTGACATGACACTACTAAGATGCTCTGATGCCAGAGGTTTTAACTCTCACTATGAACCTCATATACTCTTTTAAGGAGTTTAAGGAAAACAAAGTGGTAATATGTGACAAAATACTCTTTAACTCATGGCATTCTTTAATACATGGCATGATGGATATTTGAAATTAATAAATTGGTTATGTTTTTGAGTTTGAACCATCTTAATGCACCCAAAAGTTGTATGGGAAGTCTCTTCACTCAGAAGGATTAAAAGCCATAAAAATCCAACACACAATCCAAAGCGAGGCATGGGGGCATAAATAATAAAGGGAATGGAAAGCATATGTTGTTTAAGGTCGCCATCAGAGGCGTAGGTCAAAGAGAATGTTTTGAGCCCAACTTGGGTGTTTAGATGCCAAGTGGTAGTAACGCCTTGAGGTGGTTATATTGTTTGTTAATACGAACTATGGTAGAGGATGCTCAAAATAATTGATGTTAAAAATGAAAAGGCGTTGAGGACCTTTTAACAACATTATCTCAAGCCCAAATTAATTGTTTTATGATTCAACGACCTTTTGAAAAATTCGACCTTGCACAACTTGTTTACTTGTTGAACTCACGGTTAACATAATCTTCCATGTATTTTGATCTGAGGGTAGAATGATTATACTAGAACGACGCATATACAAATATGCATGGATGAGTACAAGGAGTAGCCTTGTTTGGTATATCACAGGATAAGGGAATATAGAGGCAAATACCTAATGTTGGGTGATTACAGATTGGTGAAGATGGTTAGATCCTCTGTGCCACAACATAGCTAGGCTATCCTTCCACTTTCATACGGTTGCAGAAGTGAAGGTTGAAACAAAGGAAAATGAATTAGTCATGGATGTACCATGACCATTTGTTACGTAGGAGTTGAATGCTGAATTAGACTCGGTATTATACATCATGTCACAAGTCACAGTTCCCTTGTCAAGCCCATAAGTCAAAGTTCCTTTATCAAGCTCATGACTCACAGAATCACTCTAAGAGTAGCCAAGGAATGTGACCTCCTATGCAATGCAATTGTGCAACCCTTGGGAAGTCGCACCTCCACCAAAGTCACAACATCGACCTCCATGAGTAGCTAAAGGGTGTGATTTTCATTAGAGTGTGACCTTGCAACTTCTCTAGTAGTCGTTGAGCTATAGGATCAAACCTCTGATCAACTGAAAAAGGTCATTGAATCCAGCATTCTATCCCTCCTCTCGCCCTCACCATAAGAAGCTAAACACCTCATTGATATATATACAATCCCTTTAATATTAAGTGAGATATTTTTAGGTTGAAAGATATTAGCACGAGTAAGAAAAAGGAAAAGTTGACACACAGTCTAGGGATACAATGGATGAATTCAGGTTACAAAACAACGTTAGTGCCCAAGAATTTTTTTGTCAAAGCCAACGAGCCTTTTGAAAGTAACCCACTTAGTGTGAAGCTACTAAATGATACAACACCAAAGTTCCAAGGAGTCACATAATTTTGGAAAGCCCGAAAGTTGCTAAATCAAGTCTTAAGAGTCTTAGCTGGAAATGTGACCAAATTCATTGTGACTAAGTGACCTCCAAGAGGTCGCACTTCTGGATAATTCGCTCAATTGCATTCTAATGCCTCAGGCAAGATTGCAGAAAATGTGACCAACCCTGCCCTACGACTATGAAACCTTCGCTGAGTCGCACTCCCACCTAGGTCGTGAGATCGCATTCTTATGCCTCACAAGAGAATCCAAGTAATGTGACTTTGTGAAAGTATGACTATGCGACATTTCGTAAGTTGTGAACTACTTCACCAGTCTCTACTTTGGTTGCACTACATTGCCAGATCGATCAAATTGTTCGATTAATCGAGAAATTGATATAAATTCGAGGATCAAAACCTAGAGTGGCTCATGAAACGAAAAAGGGGATGCTCGCATTCCAATCATAGAGATGAAACAATTCACTACTGGCTAGTCAAGGATGAGTGAAAGTTAATTGTGTTTTCTGTGAGTGGAGAATATATTGTAGTCTCTTTCAACCATGAGATTACAATTTTGAGGAAATATGACAACTCCACAAAAGAATTTTAATCATTTTTTGATTTCCCTGAGTTCAAAGTTTCAATTTGGGTGGTTATTAGAATATCCTTGTGGTCTCTATACCATTTATTTTCTCAAATCAAATGACTTCAAAGTGTCATTTACAAGCAGTAGGGACACTTGTTGGAGTGTTCATTTGGGAGGACAGGGAAGTACATATATTTGATAGGTGTAGTATCATGGTTATTACATCAGATTGTATTCAATCAGTTGAACAGGAGGGAAACCCACCAACCAAAACTAAGGAGACAACATCCATTCAGAATATCTTATGTTTGTTTCCACACGGATATTTCTATGGTAGTGGTGGCTAGGCCAGTTAAGGGAGAAGTTAGGGTTTGGATTTTATATGACTAAATTCATGAAGAACAGGATGGTAGATAGGATACCATTTAAGGAACTACAACACAAAGAAGTGGGCTACTCCTTTATTGATCCCATAAATAAAGTTGTATTGTGCATCCCCTTGAGTTGAAGATGTTTGTGCGAATTAGGACAATGAAACCGCATCCAACACTTGTCTCATGGATGAGAGCAAGCCCATAAATGGAAATATATATGAGGAAGTCCAAGAGGGCCCTCCAAGGCCAAATGCATTGAAAATACCTTGAGACAACAATTGACCACACATAGGTCTAAATTATTTATTCATTAATGTCTTTCTTTCAATTAGATGGTTGTATTTCCATTATCATTTTGATTAAAATTATGCCTAACCAATGTTATTTTCCTACAGGTAGAAGAAACAGAATAAAATGTTGGTCAACACGAAGGGATTAGGGTATCTCAGGGAGCTTGCATAACTAGGGTTTCCTTTCAACAACCCAGATGGTCCCTTCCAATTTCCAAGAAATTTTTAATAAACTCAAATGTGTGTCACTCAAATATTGATGAATGTGAGCGAATCACAGTGACAGGAAAACAAGTTGGTCCCAGGACCAAACATCCACATCGTTGCAACATATGGGCAACAAGCATTCTAGGGTTTCCAATAACTCTCCACATCCTTCTCTCTCTCCTCCATCGTGATGTAAATATCACCCACTATTATATCAACCACTCTGTTAGGACTGATGTGGGCATGTAACAATAATTTTGGGCTTGAGAAAGGAGAAAGTAATCCCAAGATTCATGATGGTATCTGAAAGGGCATGAGGGAAGGCCAAGGGTCACGGTAGGTGAAAAATCACCTCATCTCTATAAATGATCCCTCAGGCCTCATTTGTAAAGGACTTTTAGCGGAGGACCTTTTAGGACATATTGTTTGAGAGAAATTATGCTCTTCTAATTGATGCAAGGAGTAATTGTTATGTTCCACTATTGGACTCCACAAATATTTTATGCCGTAATGCCTTGAGTATTTTCACTTGATAGATCAGATGTTCCTGAGAGTTCTTTGATGTATGGTCTGTTCATGTGTTATCTCATACTACAAACCTTGTTTTGCTACACGTGGATGGTATATGATTTGCTAACTCTATGCTTATATTGGTGAATTGTTTCATTGATATTGGCATAATCTATCATTGACTATATGTTTACTTATTCTTATAGATGTTTGATGACTGTGAACTACTTTACAATTGTTAATCACTTTATCGTATGGACATGAGTCTTATCTGAAGTTTGTTGACAGTTACTCTATGTAAGGTTTATGTTGCTTATAATCTGGTTATTCATGGTATGCATGTTATAAGATATTTGTCGATTATTTCCTTGTGTTTATTGAAGTTCACACATTCAATTGATCCTGCATTCCACTTTTGTTTGAAGCAAGCTCAACTCATTTGAACGGAAACAGGGCCTACATACCAACGAGATCCCTAAATCAAATGGTGTAGGGTATAGTTGGGACCCTACATCGGGGAGATCCCCTTTGTTGGTGGCGGAAAATTCCAGCCCGTCAATAGATCTGGCGCTAGAAGGAGGGCCAGGAGACAAGCTAAGCCCTTGAAGCCTGTAGTTTAGTCCTATATTTGTAAATGGCTTCGACCCAAATTTTGTTCCCAGGGTGTTTATCTTGTTTGTCCATTTTTCAATTTTCCATTCCTGAGGAACAAGTTTATCACTTGTCTTAGTTAAGGTTTGATGGTGAGGATGGAACATCATTAACCAATCATATTTTTTATTTCCTCAATTTTTGTGAATCTTTTGAGGTCGATGATGAATAGTTTGCTTGTGTGATTTTCTCCCTCACCCTTGAAGGTCACATTAAGCAATGGTGCCACACGTTGCCAGCAATGTCCCTTCATTTGTTCTATCAAATCATCGATAAAATTCAACAATAATTTCACAGTTATGATTTCAGGATGTTTTAAAGAGGATAAATGAGCTTAGGATGAAAGCTTAAAAACCTTTAGAAGATTTTTTGTTTAGATTTGTACATCTTTGTTTTGAATTTCCTTAAAGAGATGTCGACTAGGTGTATTTGAATATAAATTTTCAATGATTGGTTCTTGTTTCTTTACATCATTTTCGATTAGAAACAAATCCTATTTCACATGAGGATCATCATAATTTGTTGATTATAAAGTGTCCAGATTCTACCCCTAATCTTGTTTTTCCTATCTCTCTAAACTTGGAAGAACCTCAAGCCTCCAAGGAAGAGATTATTGCTTGTGGGATTTCTCATCCTTCTCTTGACTTATTACATAATGAGATTTTTGACGTAGATGGTTCAGATGATGAAAAATGCTTTATTGGAAATGAATCTAATGGTCTTAACTCTAAATCCCTCGTACATCCTTTTGATCTGGAATCTCAAAATTATATAACATCTCTTCCTGCTGATGGAACCTAGATCGAGTCCATTCAACATATATCTCACTATATTCTTGGATCTCATTCACCTACCCATGATGGCCCTTGATCTTGTCTCAGGTAAATCTGACTATCCCATCAAATCCATGGACCACTTCATGCCTGCAAATCCATCTTTGCCTTTAGCAAACATAAATGGGCAGGATGTGAGTCTGGGTCCAATTGGTGCCTCTTTGATGAGCCCCAGAAATGGGTAATTATATGGCCTTATTTAGCCTCCTAATTCAACTTAATCCACCATTGTCATTAGTTTATTGCATGTTTTTTATTATATTTATGCTAATAGAGTGAATTGGGTTAGTCATTATGCCAAAAAGTCTAATGCGTGCTTTATGCATATTTTTGGTCAATTTTGAGACAAAATCAAAGGTTTAATGAGCACTTGGCAGCCAAATTCGTGGAAGAACAGGGGAGAGGATTTGTCGGAAGGTTTCCCCTTCATTTATGAGCCCTCACCTTGAATTCTCCATCCAAAACTCAGAGCACAAGGGGCAGCCAAGCAAGTCAAGTAGGACTATTGTTAATTGCAAGTTTTGGCAGTCGAGTTCCTAAAGTTTAGGAGGGCTGTTGGGGTCCTCAATTTGTATAAATAAGAATGCTTAGGGCCTCAAATCAGTTGGTTATATTTTAGTCAGAAGTTAGGCAGATGTTAGTTAGATTTTAGTTAGTAGGTTAGCTCTGCATTTCAGCACGTTTTCGAGCTTTTTCTTGTAGACAGTTTTTGGGATGTAACTATTATTTCTTGATCAATAAAGATGAATCCATCTTTGCGCCAGCTCTGATCTTTCTTAGGAGGCTGTAGCTCTTGGGGTTGGGCCCAACTCAAGTTCCAATACCTCCTTTGTGTACCTTTATGTGTCTTTGTTGCATTCCTAGAATAAATTCTGCTATTTAGATTGAAATCTTGCTTTGCTACTTAGGTCGTTTTTGATGATTGGAATAGTTTTTCATGCTTCTGGTTGATTTGATAGTTTGGTAAAGGAAAATACATTAAAAAATTCCACCAAGCAATCCTTGATCTCATCTCTCCCTCCTTGGGACCATGAGCTGAGACCAAGGCATACTCGCTGCGACAAAAACACTATTTTTGCCTCTTCATGCAATTGCTAGTGTTAGATTTTTAGTTCGGATAGTTGATACCAGTTGTACTTGCATGTTTAGAATCTGTTCTTGCTCAGCTTCCATAGTTATCTTACATGATTTTCTGCCAATAAACTTCTGTTCATCATGTTTTTGGTTTTTTAGGTCAAATTAGGTCAAAATAGCTAGATCTTTGGTTTTCCTAATCTTTGGTGATCAGTTTTGGAAAATAGTGTGCAACATACCTGTGATACCTCCCTACCTACCCTTCCTCCATCATACACCCTTCTCCAAACCCTAATCCAAGATCCCTTCCCTGCGTTTGCACCTTTTACCACTTTGCCTAATTTCGACATTCATGTGCATCATTGCTCCCTGCATCCTTGGACAACTCCTATCACCTTAATCACTCCTTAGCCTCATTCACTAGGTCCTAGACCCCTCGAAATCATTATCCAACCTCCATTTCCACTTTCCCATAGTTTTTCCTCCATCAACCCTCCAAAATCCTCTTTTGGATCTTCCTGTAGAACATCCTGTAAAACCCCTGCAGACTTCCTATAGAAGATCATGTGAGCAGTTTCTCGAGATCTGATCACTGTGAAATTCTCTATAAGGGTGCTAGGGACCCCTTAGGCCCCCTTCTCACCTTCCCAACCTCTTGCAAGCACCCACTCCATTTCCTTTCGCCAATCAACCTTTGCATAGTCAAAAATCGTTAAAGCACATGCATAATAATTCTACCAACTTACTCAAAAATACAAAAAGATGTTTTTTCTATATTTTACTTTAGAAGTAGCTTAGTCACTTGCATTTTACCTTTCCAAGAGTCATTGACATCCATTTTTGCAACTTTCATCTCTTTTCTTGCACCAGTAGGGTTAGTCGATAAAACTAGGGTTTGCTAGGGTTTGTGTTTCCTTTCAGCTTTTAGCTTCTTTTTGCAAGTAGATTAGCCTCCTTTGAGTTAGCTTTCATCTATCACAGTTAAAAGATTCTTCTAAGAGATCATAGAAGTTGGCTTAAGCTCCTAGTGGACTTGTGCCAGCTGATCAAGTGACAGCCTGCGGCAAGAGCCAGTACTTGTGCATATAGCATCGTCGCTTCCAAGTTTGTTATGAACTACCGGGCTGATAAAATTAAAGAAGGGAGTCCCAGGAGTTGCAGCATCATTGCTGCAATACTGGAGCCTACCATATTTTTGGCACCGTTGCTGGGGAAGCGTCAGAGTATTAGTGATTGCTGCTTTTCTTCTATTTTCTACTGCAACCTTCTGCTAAGTAGTTTATTTCAGCAAGAGTAGAGTAGTTGTTTCATTTCCATTCTACAATTTCATTTCCGCAAAAGTAGATTAGACATTTCCTTCTTTCATTTCATTTCTGCAAGCGTAGATTAGCATTTCAATTCCACAATTTCAATTCTGCAAGTGTAGATTAGCATTTCAATTCTGCAATTTCCATTCTGCAAGCGTAGCTTAGCATTTCATTCCTGCGATTTCATTTCAGCAACATAGATTAGTCCTTTCCTACTTTGATTTCAATTCTACATTTTCATTTCAGAAAGATAGATTTTTGTTAGTTGCAGTTCAATCTATTTCAGTTTTGCAGGTACAAGAAGAAAAAACAAAAATCAACCAAAAAGATTTCCTTTCATGCCTTGTAGGAGTAGAGATAAGTCAAAAAAATGTTTGCACAACCCCCCCACTGCTTCACACAGCCAACCTTCTCTCTTCTTTGATGGCTGTGATTAAGAAGAACCCCTAGGTGGAAAAAAAGACATATTTGAAGAACCTATAGGGGAGAAGAAGAAGAAAACATTACTCTGGAGCAAATGGTTGGAAACAGAAATGTTGGGAGCAGTACCTTTTCTTCCAACTCATCCATCGAAGGTGAAATTTGAAACATGTGGGAAGATTGCAAGAGCGAGGTGAGGCAATTTCTTGCCATGCGAATGGATACCTTGCGGATCCAAAGGACGCAAGAGGAAGCCGAGAGGGATTTGGCCATCTTTTGTCCTAGGTGCACTAGAAAGCATCCTAGGAATGAATGTCCATTGCACTCCATAGAAGTGTGTTTTGTCTGTGAAAGAGACCATCCTACGAACCAATGCCTTCCTTACCTGGACTCGAAGCTGCATATCATAGGGCCAAGGAGCCACTGAACCACTCTATTTCATGAACCAAAGGAGGCCACATGGACCTAGACCTTACTAGCAGGGAATGCAAGGGACATCTCAAACATATTACAACTCCTATCAAGCCACTTCCATGCCTTCTTAGGGTCCCCCTACTCATCCTTCCTAGTCCACACCTCCTCCTTTGTCCTTCACATCTCCATATTATGCCCAACCAGCTTCTCATCCATTTTACCCCTATGCTCAGCCACAACCTCAGTGGAATGCACATCATCAGTGGTGGAGGCCCCAATACAACACTCCTCCCGCTCCTTTTCCTCCACCACCTACTCAACCACAACCATCGCCTCTTGATCCACCAAGGCAGCCCCAAATGCCTACTCGACTAAACTTGAACCCAAAGAACAGGAAGGCTTAGCAAGTATATAGTGGGAAACCACCTGCCCAACCACAACCCCATCCACATCAATCTCAAATATACACCCCCACTCAACTACCCATGCCACCATTTCCAAACCCGCACATTGGAGTAGCTCAACCCAATTGTAAAGCTAAGGTACAACATGTCCAAACAACTCCTCTTGAGCTCAATGATATTCACCATAGCTCAAGAAGAGTGTTGCAAAAAAGAGATTATATTGACAGCATTGAAGGACCACATCTAGAAAAAGGAGATTCAAAAGAGGAGATCAAAGAACCATGGGCTGCACTTGATGAAGAGAAGACATCAAAATCAGAGATCGAGAGAGTTCCCTCATGGTTACCATCAAATCCTCCATGTATTCAAGAGAAAAATCATCAAAAAGAGGAAGATGTGAAGGTCATGATAGAAGAAGATATGGAGAATGATCTAGATCAGCAAAAGGACTAAGGATATCAGAGCTATATTGAGATATGGTTCCAGACGGTCACTAAGTTGCAGCAATACTCTCCTCCTCAACTATGTTTGATCCCTTCAAAGTCAAATCATTTGGTCTCTGAAATCTGGATACCTATCAAAGCATGCATTTCAAGCCTTCACATCATTTTGTCTATCATCTCGATGTGCACATGGCTCCATTGGAAGTATTCTTATACTTAAAAATGATTTTGTTTTACAAGTAGGGTAGGGTAGAAAAAAAAGAAGAAAGAAAAAGATGAAAAAATGAAAATAAGAGGAAAATAAAAATCTAAGGTGAAAACCTCCTCGAAGGTGCCTCAGATTGGCCTATTGATTGAAAACCTCCATGAGGTGGTCAATGGGTTGGAAAGAAGAGAAAAGAGAAAAATGAATAAGACCCCTGGGTGAAAACCTCCCTTGGAGGTGCCCAGGGTAGGCAATTAGGGTGAAAACCTCCTTGAGGCACCCTAGTTGTTTTCAAAAAAAAAAAAGAGAAAAAGAAAGAAGAAAAGAGAAAAAGAAAAATAAACCTAATTTATGTTGAATAATTGCAGGTTACAGGAAGGACATTGCAGAGTAGGAGGATCGGAAAAAACAAAGATGGAGGTCAGCACTAGGCTGCAAGCATCCCTCACAATCCATTCCTCCATGACCACTACCCTTTCCCAAGATTTGGTCTCATTTAGACTGAGATTTCACCTTCTACAGGAAGTTCTATGTCTTCTACAGGAAGTTTTGTGTCTTCTATAAGAAGATCCTGTAGAGCCTGCAAACAAGCCAAAATTGTTCTCCGAAGAGGACCCGAAGGTTGGGAATCTGTCCATGAGGCCTGTAAACATCCCTGTTTCTACCCATAACCATATGTCACCTTTTCCCATCTCCGTACACCTCCATTGCACTCATTTTTTTACGTTCCTACAAAGTCACACACAGAAATCCTATTTTCTTCATACTGCCAGCAAAATCTCCTTAATGACAAATCAAGCAGCAATTCTTCACTCACCATACCTGTTACCCTCTGTCTAGATTCTTCATCACCCGAGACCTAAGTCTGCATTACATCCCAAGCTCATTTTTTCCTTACTATGCAAAAACTGCAGGATGCTCTGATACAAAAATACATAGAGCAGAAATTTATTTCTTCCCTAAATTGAAAACCGTGCATCCATTTAAAAAACTATTTTATGGGGAGTTGTATAGGGATGATAGCAACATGCCCAAGCAATTTTAGCCAATTCCAGTGCACGGTTTCCAAGAAATTAGCCTCCATCACCTTCAGCCATTTTTTCATTTTCTCCATATATGTGCATCCATTTCAAAACCTGTTTCATGGGGAGATGCATATAGGTGATGGTAACCTACCCAAGCAATTTTAGCCAATTCTAGTGCACGGCTTCTGAGAAATTGACCTTTGTCACCTTTAGCCATTTTTAGTTTTTCTCTAAATCTGTGCATCCATTGATCACAATTTTTCTATGGGAGGTGCATAATGATGATAGAAACATGCTCAGAAAGTTTCAGGTCAATCCGGTTTATCGTTTGGGAGCTATGGGCAAAACACGTTGTTGTCCTGCAAAAATCTAGCATCAGCAGCATGAGGGTGCAAATCTGAAGGTGGAAGTAGACTCCTGCAGCATAGATCTAGCCAGAGGATACCTGTAGAAGAAAAATAGCCACATATCAGCAACCAAACTAGCATGCATCCACAGAAACAAAGGCATGTAGTAGAAGGAAAGCCATAGCACCACACAGCAAACACATTCGACTTCCAGGTACGTGACTAAACCCATTCCTTTGTTGCATGAATGTAATTTAAGAACTGCGTGAACAATGAGATGGATGTGATTAAACAAGATCGGTGGCCAGATAACTAGCCACCCTCATCCAGTTCAAACAGTGCTCGGTGGGCGCAATCGACACGTGTGCTCAGCCATCTCAGGAAGGAAATTGAAAACAGGTAGTGGTGGTTGTTTAAACTCCAATGTAATTCATGGAAGTGATTATGGGTAGAGAACACACAGTTCATAATGACACTACAGTGGGGACCAACAGTTTGCATGGGGCCAACGTGCACTTGGCCAGCTCACCCTCCATCAACGGAAGTCTCCATAAGCAGCCAATCGAACTCATCTTTGAAATACTCTCACCACCATTGTTTCCATTTTATCATCATCCCTGCAGCTGCAACAAGCTCCATACCACCTCCATAGTAGCAAACCAGTCTTTCTCGGCCATTTTTCAAAACCCTCCTACTTATCAGCATTCTACAGGAAGCACAGTTTTGTTCTACAGGAAACGAGAGCCTTCTACAGGAAGGCTTCTACAGGAAAGGTAGAAAACAGCCCTACAAAAAGAAAACCCGGGATTTTCAGTGAATTTGAAGCTCAAAATGAGGTAGGCTCTAAAAAACTCCTCTATGCATGGTGTGTTTGTGCAAGGTGATGAATTGAACAGCATCAGATTGGAAAATCAAAGGAAAATTCTGCCTGTGTAATGGAAGTAGAACATAACCTGCATATTGCACTGAGTTTCCCCAGTTTTCCTGCATCAAAAATCTCCTCCACATTTTCTTTTTAAATACTCCTCTAGGGAAGATATATGCAGCCGTGGAGGCTAGCCTGTGCATGTGTAAAAGAAATATTGGATTTGCATATCTGTCTGTGTGCTAAGAAGAGAACCTGATCCTTGTGCTCTGCCTGTAAAAACAAAATTCTTCCTTTCATAAGCAAACAGTCGAGTTCTGGGTGACAACAGTCCTAAAACAAGGGAATTGTTGCTAGTTGATATTGGACACATGAGAAATTCCTTCTTGGGTTCAGGGGAGACCAAATTCATCTATCCTCTATTTCAGATTGACTGTTTGGTTGCCTGAGCATTTCCTTTTCTGATTAAAACATAAAAAGAGCACTCTCACCATGCCAGGAGGATTCATAAGGGGAGAACACACTGAAGAAGGTGAGAAAACCAATGGTGAAGGAACACAGGACATTCAAGCATAGAAAGAACAGAAAGAAAAAAGGGAAATGGGCCAGATAGTTGAACCTAAAACAGAGGAAGAAATAATAGCGAAAACACCAAGGGAAAAGAGGATGTAGAGTAGGACAGAGAAGGCCGAGAAAGCCCAAATGAAGGCTGCCATAGTCAAAGCAGGAAAAGCCCAAATGAAGGCTGCCATAGTCAAAGTAGGCACACAAAAACAAAAGGAAAAGACACACCCTGAGATCTCAGCAACACACACAGAAACAGTTGACACAGGGATTTCTACAGGAAGCAAGGAAAAAGAACAGCAAGAGGAGAAATCACCTGAGATATTGGCAAGGGAGGCAGTAGTTGTGCTTGTTGCATTAAGCACACCTACAAAACAAAAAGGAAAAAGAAAAAGGCAAACCTCCATGTATTTCAAGGCCAGGGAAAGCAAGAATTCAAACAAGCAGAATAGGAGGAACAGTGGAAGGACATGGACAAGAAGGCATAATTTTATGGCTCACATGAGTAGACCACATCAGAAGCTTGGGATGATAAGGAGGCCACCAGAGCCAGCAAGAATGAAGAGATAGATTAGTTGCTCAGAGGATGAGCAACACCTTCAGTAGGGGGGTGATGATGAGCCCCAGAAATGGGTAATTATATGGGCTCATTTAGCCTCCTAATTCGACTTAATCCACCATTCTCATTAGTTTATTGCATGTTTTTTATTATATTTATGCTAATAGAGTGAATTGGGTTAGTCATTATGCCAAAAAGTCTAATGTGTGCTTTATGCAGATTTTTGGTCAATTTTGAGACAAAATCAAAGGTTTAATGAGAACTTGGAAGCCAAATTCATGGAAGAACAAGGGAGAGGATTTGTAGGAAGGTGTCCCCTTCATTTATGAGCCCTCACCTCAAATTCTCCATCAAAAACTCAAAGCACAAGGGGCAGCCAAGCAACTCAAGTAGGACTACTGTTAACTGCAAGTTTTGGCAGTCGAGTTCATAAAGTTTGGGACGGCAGTTGGGGTCCTCAATTTGTATAAATAAGAAGGCTTAGGGCCTCAGCTCAGTTTTTTATATTTTAGTCAGGAGTTAGGCAGGTGTTATTTAGATTTTAGTCAGTAGGTTAGCTCTGCATTTCAACACATTTTCGAGCTTTTTCTTGTAGACAGTTTTTGGGATGTAACTATTATTTCTTGATCAATAAGGATGAAACCAGATTTGCACCAACTCTAATCTTTCTTAGGAGGCTGTAGCTCTTAGGGTTGGGCCCAACTCAAGTGCCAATACCTCTTATGTGTCTTTGTTGCATTCCTAGAACAATTTCTGCTATTTAGATTGAAATCTTGCTTTGCTACTTAGGTCATTTTTGATGATTGGAATAGCTTTTCGTGCTTTCGTTTGATTTGATAGTTCGGTAAAGGAAAATACCTACAAAAGTTCCACCAAGCAATCCTTGATCTCATCTCTCCCTCCTTGGGACCATGAGCTGAGACCAAGGCATACTTGATGCCACAAAAACACTATTTTTGCCTCTTCATGCAATTGCTAGTGTTAGATTTTTAGTTCGGATAGTTGATACCAGTTGTACTTGCATGTTTAGAATCTGTTTTTGCTCAGCTTCCATAGTTATATTACATGATTTTCTACCAATAAACTTATGTTCATCATGTTTTTCTTTTTTTAGGTCAAATTAGGTCAAAATAGCTAGATCTTTGGTTTTCCTAATCTTTGTTGATCAGTTTTGGAAAATAGTGTGCAGCACACCTGTGATACCTCCCTGCCTACCCTTCCTCCATCATACACCCTACTCCAACCCCTAATCCAAGATCCCTTCCCTGCATTTGCACCTTTTTCCACTTTGCCCTAATTTCGACATTCATGTGCATCATTGCTCCCTCCATCCTTGGACAACTCCTATCACCTTAATCACTCCTTAGCCTCATTCACCAGGTCCTAGACCCCTTGAAATCCTTATCCAACCTCCATTTCCACTTTCCCACCATTTTTCCTCCATCAACCCTCCAAAATCCTCTTTCGGATCTTCTTGTAGAACCCCTGCAGACTTCCTGTAGACGATCACGTGAGCAGTTTCTTGAGATCTGATCACTATGAAATTCTCTAGAAGGGTGCTAGGGACCCCTTAGGACCTCTTCTCACCTTCCCAACCTCTTGTAAGCACCCACTCCATTTCCTTTCACCAATCAACCTCTGCACAGTAAAAGATCGTTAAAGAACATGCATAATAATTCTGCCAACTTACTCAAAAATACAAAAAGATGTTTTTTCTGGGTTTTACTTTAGAAGTAGCTTAGTCACATGCATTTTACCTTTCCAAGATTCAATGGCATCCATTTTTGCAACTTTCATCTCCTTTCTTGCACTAGTAGGGTTAGTCGGTAAAACTAGGGTTTGCTAGGGTTTGTGTTTCCTTTCAGCTTTCAACTTCTTTCTGCAAGTAGATTAGCCTCCTTTGAGTTAACTTTCATCAATCACAGTTAAAAGCTTCTTCTAAGAGCTCATAGAAGTTGGCCTAAGCTCCTAGCAGACTTGTGCCAGCCGATCAAGTGACAACCTGCAGCAAGAGCTAGTACTTGTGCATACAACACTGTCACTTCCAAGTTTGTTACGAACTACCGGGTTGATAAAAGTAAAGAAGGGAGTCCCAGGAGTTGCAGCATCATTGCTACAATACTGGAGCCCACCACTCTCCATCTAACCCTGTCCATTCATTCTACCCTGATTTAGTCCATGGATCTACTACATCGGCAGTTTCGACAAATCATTCACATGTTTATCTTTCTCACGTTGATTTCAATCATGTACATGGGGGTGTTGTTTCATAGTCGAAGGATGTGTATTTTGAATCTCTTATGCCTCATATTTTCCACCCACAGCGTTTAAGAGGTGAAGAAGAGGGCAGTGCATCTCGCCCAGGTCAAGATGGTTCTTTCATTAATCCCTTTTCACTCTCAATCCAAGAAGAATCTTATGTGCCAGATACCTAACTTGATCAAACTCATGGTTTTGGCGATTCTCATTATACTGAAAAGATATGTAGAAATTCCCACTGTAGATCACCTAATAATGCAATATATTAAAGAAAAATACTTGATCTACTTCTACAAACAATTATGCAGAAGTTTAATTGAATATGAGCAAGATCAATAGAACACATATAACTGATAAGGATAAATCAATCACACATAACACAAAAGAAATAACCTGGGGAAGGCCTAAGCCTAAAACCCCAACTCTGTATTATCATACACATGAAAATACAGTCCAGATTACAAAAAGAATCAGCTCACAAGCTATCCTACTCTCTTTGCAATCCCTTTGCTACTCATAGATAATCAAAGGCCTCTCTCAAACCTTCTCCTCTACCCTCCAAGCCTCCTATTTCTTTGTGCAATTTTTCTTGGGGTCTAGTGAAGCCACATGTGTGAATTGGCCTCTTCACACACTCACTAACCTCTGATCTAACTGTGCAATCATGAAGGAGATAAACCCTTCTCCATGGATGAGCTTCCTTTATAGCAAAAATCCATCCAACTAATAGTACATTGTCCCTCCTTTGATCTCAACTGGGTCTCTGTCTGAACTGACATGCATGAGTTATTCATGAGATAATATTCAGTTATTTGAAGTGCAACAGTTATATGCAAGCATGCATTAACTAACTGAACTCACATTAATTTAAACAAACTGTTTAAATCAATCTAACTGGACTTGACTCAGTTAACTGAGCCAACTAATTACAACTCAAATTAGAACTCATCCTTATCTCTTTAACTGATGGATAAATTCCTCAATTAATGGAGAAATTGTTGCATGTCCTCACATAGACTTCATGTTTGATTTTTCACAACTAATTAACTCATGGTGAATTAATTAATTTATTTTCAAATAGCTGTTAAGTTCAAATTCGAATTTTACTTCACTATTTTAGTTTAGGGACTGACTAAAATAGGAATCCATCCCAAACTGCTAAAAATAGCAATGCTATTTTTAGCACTTCCATTTTTCATTCCCTGTTGCTCAATCCAGCATTGGTACCCAAACTGCTATCTATAGCAATGCTATTTTTAGAACTTCTATTTCTAGCATTTCTTATTGCTATTTTCAAAAATATATTCACTCACGCCTCTGGTGATTATCCTACATATCCATATGTTGATCCTATGAAGCCACCAGAATTTGATGATCCAACTTTCGAGTGTCTGGGGACTCATCGGGAAGTTGATGCACTTCAACTTCCGTTGATGCTTATGTTAGGTTCTCATGTTCCTGATGAGACCCCTGAACCCAGTCAAATGGGGGTTTATGAAATTAGGGTTTCTACACATCACGCTCCTCTCCACATCATCTTGCCAGATACAAGATTATTTTGGAAATCCTCTGATTTGAGCGATGTCTCTATGAGAAAATATTTCCATCACCTTTCAGCTGATGTGCATCAACCTCTATACCCTAATTTATTTGTTGAAGGGAATTCTCTGGCCATTGTCTCAAATCTTTTTTATTGTTGCCCAACCAGTACAGTCTGTCAACATACACAATCAAATGATGTCTTACAATCTCCTATATGGGAAGGTGCCAATCACTTGACCTCTCCCTTGCCTGAGACTCTTTTGATTAATTTGGTTCATTTTTTGGAATCTAAAGAATCTAATCTGTCGAGATGCCAATCTATCAATATATAGACATCAGATCCGATCCACAATATTTTCATTGATAGTTTAATGTTCACAACCAATGATAACCATATAAATCCACATACAAACCTTGTGAAGCTATCAACGTTTGATGGCATTTCGTTTGAAGGTTTAGAGATTGGTCAGGACAATGAGGCACCTCAACTTCTACTGATGGTTATGCCAGGTCCTCACACCCTTGACAATGTCTATGAACAAATTCAAAAATAAGGTTCCATAGATTAGGGTTACTGCATTTGAATCCTTGGGGATCTTAGTTACACCCAACAGAATCTCCTCTTTTTAGAGTCATCAACTTGAACATCCTCTACATCATGATTGGGTTGTTGATCAGATTAATCTAGAGGATTCCTTTGCTAGTCGCATCATCTTGCCTTACTTGCATTGGATTTAGGGTTAAGCATGAACATATGTATGTCATGGCTGGATGACTATAAATTTCATGCTCGTGATTCAGTTTACCAGGATTGGGTTTCTGTTTTCCTTGAAAGTTATTTATGACACGTTTCCGTGTAAGTAGACGGGATTTTCTTTCTGTTGTGCACGATTTACAGTAAGAATTTTAGTTTTTGCACAACTCTTTTAACAAATTCTAATTGCTGTCATCTTTGTTTTTGCAGTTCAGGAACTGTTGCAATGCCTACATTGGAAGTTTGATTTCACATAACCCAACCTCTTCTTTGGTTAAATTCAGATTTAGGGTTTAGACTAATTAGGTTTTACTTTTTTTCTTATTAGTTTGCTGATTATAATTTGCTTTATGATTTAAATTTTTCATGTGTCATTTTCGTTACTATAGGTAGTTAGTTCCCTACATGTTTATTCTACACTCATGTCCTTGCATTTGTTTATTGTTACATGGCATCTATGAAACCTTTGCATATGCATTGCATTCATCTTTTAATTGCAATTAGTTGATCTCTTCTGCACATAACATTACATTGCATCATAAGCCTTGTCTGCTACATTACATCATACATCGTTTCTTTCTTATCATATGTCACTTGCCTTGGACATAACCTAGAATTTTCTTCTATGTCGCATGAGCCTTCATGAACCTGAAGCTTCCAAACCTTGGGTACTGTGAATAGCTTTCTCACACCTTTTATCACTTTCTCAAACCTTAAAGTGATTTCTTCGACCTCTTCACACATGTTGAAACCATAGGAGAGTTCCCTGGTCACCTAACCCTAGAATTAAAACCCTAGCCCTAATGATTGTGTGAAGTTGTGATGGTTACACCAATGGATAGCTTCTCTTAGAACCATCCATAAAAATGCATCGTGGATATCTCTCCTACAAGTCTAATTTATTAATAGGGAAGTTAAGAGC
Source organism: Pinus tabuliformis (assembly GCA_031772625.1). NCBI lineage: Eukaryota > Viridiplantae > Streptophyta > Pinopsida > Pinales > Pinaceae > Pinus > Pinus tabuliformis. Next base: position 1,372,507,779 of record CM062819.1, read on the forward strand.
AAATTGCTCATGGGGAATCCTAATCAATTTGAATGACCTATACCCATAACCTGAACCTTGTTCTTAGTGTGGTCTTGATTGTTTCAATGACTTGTGTTCTTTATTCACTTGTTAATTGGAAATGAGATGTGGGAGCTTGGCATAATGGCAAACCTAAATCAAGATATCTCTTAGTTTCTGTCAAACAAGAAACAACCTCTATTTCTCATAAAATAAGTCAGGATCCCTTAACTGCCCTAGCGCAATGAATGCCTAGTAATAAGTGAAAATGCACACATAAAATTAAATGGAATTAAATAAAGGGTAAAAGATCAAGAAAGGCTTCTTGCACAGAGAGGCAATGAAATGACTCTGCTTGGGTACTAACTAGGCTCGCTGGAAGTAGAGCAATGTTTGTTATTTCTTGGAGTAACTCCACTGCGGTATTGCCCAGTCCTCCTGGCAGTGGAGCAACACCATAAACTTATTTTTAAAATTCTGAATACAATAAGCCCTCTGCCCCATTCTTTGCATCATAATCAACTACTGGCATGTGTGAACTTTTATTTGGGTGTTTACTGACAAGCAATACCTAGCTGAGACACAAAGGGAAGGCATATATGCAAAGGTCGAGCTAACACAAGAGGTGCCCATAAAAACTGTTCAATATTCCTTTGCATCATTATCCAGACATAGACTATTGCAGGAATGTTGACAGAGATACTGAATTCTACCAGTGGTTCACTAATTGTTGTAGTCACTACAACACCACCCAAAATTTTTGGACATATCAAAATTTTGGGTACCCCATTGTTTGCCCCAAGCTATTAGGGTTTCAATAAGGCCTTCAACTAGTTACTCTCCCTGCGACCTTTCCTAGCAAACCTTGTTGATGCACCCACTCACACTTCATACATTGCATCCGCACATCATGTTTTACCTCAGACATAGGTCTTAGGATTGTCTTAGGGTTTTGAAGGTCAATATCTCCATTGATGTGATTAAGAGTCTCCCATGATTTTGAAACTCATGATATGCATCGCGATCATTAGATGCCCTATATTTTGGAAAAAATGCATTCAATTTGGATTTCCTTCCGATGGAAAATACTAAGGTTTGGGAGAAACCATAAATAGGAAAAAAAGTGGCCCCCCTCTTGTTTTAACCTAATTCGCATCCCTCTAAGAGTGCATTCCCATCAACATTGCTGGGCATCATGGAAGAAATTATTGCATGTCATATGACCCTAGGTTCATGATTGGTTCCTCATCTTAGCATGTGCATTAGGCTTCTTAACAAGGCTCTCATTCCCATGTATATTTGAAACTCTAGATCATGGTAATCAATAGTCCAACCATCATAAATGTTTCAAGGAACTTTCTATATGAGTGCATCATCCCCTTGGCCATTATATAATATCAAAATCAACTGAAATTGATAGATCCATGAAAGCACCAAAATTTTGAGTTGGCTTCCAAACTTAAGCATGATTTTATCAACCAATATAATTTATAACATCTTAGTTTGGATCATTTCTTTTTTAGGCTCCTCAAATGAATTAGTGTATTTAGTCATTTGTTTCACACGAAAATATCACTATTGCAGAGTAACTTATTTTCATCCCGTCTTCTTTTCAGGATTCTAAGGAGGTACAATGAACTATGCTACAATTGCATAATTAGTCCCTTGGCATGACACTGCTAAGATGCTCTAATGCCAGAGGTTTTAACTCTCAATATGAACCTCATATACTCTTTTAAGGAGTTTAAGGAAAAAAAGGCTGAATATGTGACAAAATACTCTTTAACTCATGGAAGTTCTTTAATACATGGCATGATGGATGTTTGAAATTAATAAATGGGTTATTTTTTTGAGTTTAAACCATCATAATGCACCCAAAAGTCGTATGGGAGGTCTCTTCACTCATTAGGATTAAAAGCCATAAAAATACAACACACCATCCAAAGCGAGGCATGGGGGCATAAATAATAAAGGGAATGGAAAGCATATGTTGTTTAAGGTTGCCAACAGTGGTGCAGGTTAAAGAGTGTTTTGAGCCCAACTTGAGTGTTTAGATGCCAAGTGGGAGCAATGCCTTGAGCACAACTAAAAGGTCATGTAGTCGATATGTGCGGTGGATATACTGTTTGTTAATACAAACTATGAGAGAGGACCCTCAAAATAATCGAGGTTAAAAATGAAAAGGCATTGAGGACCTTTTAACAACATTAGCTCAAGCCTAAATTAATTGCTTTATGATTCAATGACCTTTTGAAAAATTCAACTTTGCACATCTTGTTTACTCGCTAAAGTCACAGTTAACATAATCCTCCAGATATTTGGATCTTAGGGTAGGAAAATTATGTTGGAACAATGCATATACAAATATGCATGAAAGAGTATAAGGAGTAGCATTGTTTGGCATATCATAGGATAACAGAATATAGAGGTGAATACCCAAAATTGGGTGATTACAGATCGGTGAAGATGGCCAGATCCTGTGCGCCACAACATAGCTAGGCTAGCCTTCCAGTTTTATGCAGTTGTAGAAGAAAAGGCTAAAACACAGGAAAATGCATCAGTCATGGATGTACCAACACCATTTTCTATGCAAAAGGTGAATGTTGAGTTGGACTTGGTATTATACATCATGTCACAAGTCGCAGTTCTTTTGTCAAGCCCATAAGTTGCAGTTCCTTTATCAAGCTCATAAGTTACAAAATCGCACTCTAAGAGTAGCTAGGGAATATGACCTCCTATGCAATGTGACTGTGTGACCCCTCGGAAGTCAAACCTCCACCAAATTCGCGACATCACACTCCATGAGTAGCCAAAGGGTGTGATTTTCATTGCAGTGTGACCATGCGACTTCTCCAATAGTCACTCAGCTACAAGATTGAACCTCTGATCAATTGACAAAGGCCATTGAATCCAACATTCTATCCCTTCTCTCAGCCTCACCATAAGAAGATAAACTCCTCTTCGATATATATACAATCTTTGTCAGATTGATTAAGAGGTTTGACGGGTGGAAATATTTTAGTGTGAGTAAGAAAAAGGAAAAACTAACTGTAGGTTTTAACCCTGTATAGAAATTACCTGCATATGAATTCTAAAACACAAAAAATAAAAAATGTGAGCGCATAACACATAAAACACATATACACAGAGATTTTCCCCTTGATCCCAAAACCGGGACTACCAGCTTCATTTTTCATTATGTTCCTTCTAATGTTACAATACATATTTATACAGGTCGAAGCACCCAATACCATTGACCGAAAACCATAGGTAGGTTCGCCCAACCTAATATAGGGTCCAAAAAAAATTTCCCGAGGCGCTGCCCTGGACCCCGTAGAGGGGGGCTACCTGCCCCCCTTAAACCCCCCAGATAGGGGGGCCTATCACCCCCCCGTGATCCCCTCACTGCACAATCGGCACAACGAAGGTGGGGCTCCGCCCCCCCTCTAACCCCCCAGTTCACTACGTAGGTTAGTCATGGAAAGAATATAACACAACCCAACATTCTCCCACTTGTTTTCTTTCCACAGGGGGCCATAGGAGAGCTTAGTCATTTCTCCAGCCCTAAAATGCCCATTGTTTCTCTACACCAGGAGAACTTCTCAAAGCTCATAGATTTTTTCAATGCATCTGCAATATTCTTCAAAGTGTCCACCTTTACCAACAGCACCTTTTTATCTTCTATCATATCCCTCACAAAGTGATACTGAACATCAATGTGCTTTGTCTTTGAATGATAAGCGGGGTTCTTTGCCAAGAAAATTGCACTTTGGCTGTCACAGTCTATCCTTATAGCTCCATGTACTAACCCCATACTTGAACACAATATTTGCAACCAAACTACTTCCTTGCTTGCATGAGTGGCTGCCATGTATTCTGTCACTTTAGTTGATAGTGCCACTACAGATTGTTTCTTACTCATCCAACTGACTGCACCTCCAAATAGGTTAAACACATACCCACTTGTAGATCTTCTCTGATCCAAATCTCTAGCCCAGCCTGCATCAACAAGGCCATGGATATCCAAAACTCTGTCCAATCCTAGTCTTCCTTGGTAGCACAAACCATAATCTCTAGTGCCACGCAAATACCTGAAAACTCGCTTCACTGCTGTCCAATGCTCCTTCCTTGGTTTTGACATAAACTTGCTCAATACTCCCACAACATGTGTAATGTCTGGTCAAGTACAAACCATTGCATACATTAGGTTGCCGACTGCACTTGAATATGGAACACGAGACATATCCTCTTCCTCCTCTTGTGTCTTGGGACACTATTCAACAGATAACTTTACACCTACAAGAATGGGAACCTTCACCAGTTTAGTATCCTGCATATTAAACCTCTGCAATATTGTCTCGACATACTTCCTTTGGTTTAACCAGAGCTTCCTCTTTGCCCGATCTCTTTTAATTTCCATGCCCAAAATATAGTTTGCAGCACCAAGATCTTTCATGTTGAATTTGGAGGACAATTGTGTCTTCAAATCCTGGATAATTTCTTTGTCATTTCCAACCAGTAACATATCATCCACATACAAGACAAGATAAATAACACAGTCACCAATTAATTTAAAATACACAGTGATCTTCTTTGCTTCTGGTGAAGCCAGGTCCCCATATAAATGTATCAAATTTCTGATACCACATCCTTGGTGACTGTTTTAACCCATACAGAGACTTCTTTAACTTGCATACTAGTTCTTTCTTACCCTTCACTGCAAAGCCTTCAATTTGCTTCATGTAGATCTCCTCTTCTAGATCCTCGTGAAGAAATGTTGTCTTCACATCCATCTTTTCTACCTCAAAATCAAAAGCAACAACAATAGATAAAAGTAATATGATAGAAGTTACCTTGGCAACAAGAGGAAAAATATCATCAAAATCAATTCCTGACACCTGGGAATAACCTTTTGCTACCAACCAAGCTTTGTATTTCTCCACCTTTCCTTCTACATTTGTCTTCTTCTTGAACATCCATTTGCTACCAATGGGCTTCCTTCCAGCTGGAAACTCCACCAGATCCCAAGCCTCATTTTTGTGCAAAGATGCCATTTCATCAACCATGGCCTCTTTCCAAAGTTTTCCATCCTCTGAATCTACTGCTTCCTTCACAGTTCTGGGATCATCATCAGTGATAGATAAAGAAAAGTTTGAACAGAAAGCAGATGTACTATACCTTTCTGGTTGCCTTCTTTCTCGAACTGATCTGCTCACACCCGGATTTTGTGGCTCTTCATCTTCTGATTCCTCCTCTATTGTAGAGTCTGATTCTTCCTCCTTTAGCTTAAACTCTATCTTCTCAGGTTCCTTTGTTTGGACTTCATGTTTAATAACATCTTTCACCTCTCTAAACACCACATCTTGATTGTACACAACCTTCCTTGTTGTTGGGTTCCAAAGCTTATAACCATTTAAACCATCCTTATACCCAATAAAGATGCACTTTTTAGATTTACTTTCCAGCTTGGTTCGTTTCTCCTTTGGAACATGTACATATGCATCACATCCAAATACCCTCAGATGTGAAAGAGAGGGTCTCTTACCAGTTCATACCTCTTGTGGAGTTTTATCCTCCGATGCTGATGAAGGTGATCTATTAACTAGGTAACATGTTGTCTCCACCGCCTCTGCCAGGATTTCTTGTCCTAACCCGACACCACTGAGCATGCTTCTTGCCCTTTCCATTAACGTCTTTTTCATTCTTTCTACAACTCCATTTTTCTGAGGTGTATATGGAGTAGTCTTCGGTCGTGCTATACCACACTTTTTACAGAATTCTTCAAATTCATTACTGCAAAACTCTCCACTGTTATTTTTCCTCAACACCTTTATCTTCTTCTCTGTTTGGTTTTCCACCAGAGCCTTAAATTCTTTAAACCTGTCAAAGACTTTAGATTTCTTCTTAAGGAAATATATCCATGTATTCCTTGAGAAGTCATCTATAAATGATACATTGTACATAGACTTACCCAGTGATGGAACCTTCACAGGTCCAAACACATCACTGTGCACAAGCTCTAATATTTGTTTCGCCCTCATACCACCAGAGGGGAAACTCACCCAATTCTGCTTCCCATATACACAATTTTCACAGAAATCAAAGTCCAAAGAGCTATTACTCATAGCTTCTACCATACCTTTATAATGAAGTATTCAAAGGCCCTTTTCTCCAATATGTCCAAGCCTTTGATGCCACATCATGGTCTTCTCACCAGAGACCACTATATTTTTTGTTCCACTTTGAGGAACCACAAAACTATTGCACCCATCAACAACAGTGCTACCTTGCAACTTGTACAAAGTTCCATTCTGAACTCCCTGCATCAATACCAGTGCTCCCCGAACCATCTTGCAGGTATCCTTCTTGAACACTATTTTTACACCTACATCATCCAACTTGCTTACAGAAATCAGATTTCTGGCCAATGCAGGAATATGCAGAACACCTGGAAGTGTTCTAACCCTTCCACCTTGCAACTTCAACTTTACTTTTCTGCGACCAATAATTCTAGCCTTCTTGTCATCCCCCAAGAAGACATCACCACCATCATATTTCTGATACTCGCAGAACCACTCTCTATGGGGAGTGAAGTGAAAGGATGCACCTGAGTCAATCAACTATGCCTCATGATCTACATGTGTACTTGAAGAAGCCAAGTACACATCCCCACCTTCATCTAAGGTGGTTTTCGCTTCTATAGAAGGAGCATCATCAGATCCCTTTCCTTTATCAAAAGATTTAGATTTATAGTCCCTTTTGAAGTGCCCTTCCTTTCCACATTTCTAGCACACCACCTTTACAGGTTTTCCTGGAGATTTAGATCTCCCACTCGATGACTTATTTTTGTTTCTGTTCTGGCACAGTCCTCGTAGAGACAAGGCATCACCATTTGTTTGGTCAATTTAGAGTGTTGTAAATTGCTATATTAATTGTCAATCCAGGAGTCGTAAATTGCTTAAGTGTGGCGCACTATATCTGCAATATAACCTATTTCTTACTTTTTGTCGTTTTTTATTTTTAGTTTGTTTTTGGGTTTATCTTCATTGATTCCCTAATGTGAGATGGCAATCCTAAAAGAAAAGTATGGATATAAATGTTCAAGGAAATGGTGTCCTTTAAAATGATTTCCAAAACTTCAAACTTTTCAAAAAGGTTTTAAAACATGCAATGATGAAATTAATTCCTAAAAGAGAATGAAAATGTGCCACTATTCTAATTAAACAAATAGTGAACTATTGATCATGAAACCATTATCCTTGCTGCTGTCTAAATACAAAAGAAACTGTACTCAAAGAAATCCAAAAATTGCAAGAAAAGTAAAGCTAAAATCAAATTACATCAACTCATATTCTGACCCCTCACCATTAGTCTCGCTATGGCTTTCGGAGGTAATCATAAACAACTTGAGCAATCTGATATCTAATTTGCAGAAAATAAAACTAATATCAAATTACACACTCATACTTCAATCCCTCACCATTAGTCTCACTATGGCTTTCGGAGGTAACTGATAATGACATGAGAAATTTAATATCTAACTTGCAGAAAAATAAACTAATATCAAACTACACACTCATACCTCAATCCCTCACCATTAGTCTCACTATGGCTTTCAGAGGTAATTGATAATGACATGAGCAATTCAATATCTAATTTGCAGAAAAATAAACTAATATCAAACTACACACTCATATTTCAATCCCTCACCATTAGTCTCGCTATGGCTTTCGGAGGTAACTGATAATGACATGAGTAATTTAATATCTAATCTAGCTAATAAAGCAAATAAAAAAAACTGAAATAAATTAAACAGTGCCGGAATTAAAACTAAGAAAAATAAATCAGCAGAAGGACAAGACTGATTCCATGTCATTAGTCATTGTAAAACTATGTGCAAATGTCCAGGCTGCCTACTGTAATTTGGAACAAATGCACTAATCAGTTAACAATAGTATAAAGAATGAAAATTATGGATAGAAATAAGACATTAATACCATAAGAAATGCAATATATACAAGTGAATGATTATGGCATAAGGAATGTAAAGAAATAAAGCATGAAACTATACAACAATAAACAAAACCTCGGTGTGTACAGGGGCCCTATGCACAACCTCGGGCAATAACTATCAACCACGAATTATGCTTATGAACAGAGTCTTCTCATGTATTCAAAACACAGTCATAACAAAGAAATAATGTCACGGCACAGTGGGCTTGTTAACAGTCAAATTACATTACCAAGACTCACTACTATGCGTATGGAAATGCATTATTTATAGCAAACGTTTACATAACTAATTTCCTAAGAACTGTGGTGACAAAGGACATGTGAACAACGACGTCCAGGGATCTAGCATCATGGCTACTGTGGTGATTAAATCTATTGAGGGTGGCTCTTGGATTCGCCTTATGGAGCAGTCCACAGGTGTTGATATGTCCCCAGAGATCTAGGAATGGCAATGCAAGTCTTCACGTGGTGAAAACTGGAGTCTTGTTGCTGTAGGACTCTTATGTTGACCACTGCTTGACCACCTTTAACCATGGCCTTCTTTGATGAATTCAACTGAGCCAATAGGACTCGGTCCATGTCCACGTCATTTCCAACATACCCGTGTGGCTCAATTTTCCTGAAGACACCTGCAATATAGACTTTAACAAAAAGGATGCAGAAAGTTGAACTGGCTGTGGAAAGTGACAAGATTCCGCAGCTCAATGAGAAAAAATCTAATTCAAACATCAGACACAAAACAGAGTTAGGAAACCACTTTATATGCTCTTTTAAACTAATATGCAATGATGTTGACAGCTTAGGAGGTCCAGGTAAATGGAAAAAGTCTAGAAAGGTGTATAGGAAAGATGCAAGTTTGGGGCTCAACATACCCCCACTATGAAGGTGTTACATGACCCCATGCAACCAAAATTTTGATCATCCTCCCTTTTGTCCATGTGCCCTGAAGTTTTTTCCAGTTCATCCAGTCCTCTTCTCCTCTTCCTTGGTACTACTACCATCCTGGGCTTCCTCATCAAGCATCTTAATTTGAGACTGATCAATTCCCTACTCAACTTCCTGCACTTTTTCTTTAATTTCCTATTCTTTTTCTGCCACAGTCCCAAATGTAACATAATGTTGTCATGAATGATCTTGTCCAATTTTCTTTGCTCCTTTAATGCTTCATTTTCATTTTTAATATGTCTATTTAAAACCTCCAATTCAAAGACTTCTTGTTTCAATGATTGGACTAGAGCTTCTCGTGCTGTGTGAGGCTGAGTGGATGACATGCTTGGACCTGTAGCTGTATTCTCTAAGGATTCTATATAACCATACATCTCTTGCTGATTTGGGTCTACCTAGGGTGTAGCCTTCCTTGGGCTGACCCCAAAATCCTGTTGAGAGGGATTGATTTCAAACTCTGGCCGAGAAGGACTCATGTCAACATTTGGTTGTGAAATGGAAGTATGGTGTGGGCTATGATCAGGAGAGGTTGTTGGAGGCTTTTCTGGGGTTTCCTCTCGCAAATCAATAAAGTGGGGCCCTTTGGTTTTTACTGTCTTTAATTTCCCTTTAAGCCTAGAGCTTCTTCTCACATGCTGTGGACTAGTATCTTCCTCCATACCCATACTCTGATTTCCTTTTCGTTTCTTCTTGGTTGCAGCCGCTTGTTTTCTAAGATAAGCTAACCTTTTGGACAGTGTTTGGTGGTCTTCTTTTTTAGAAGGCTCTGAAGTTTGATATACAGCTTCTATGTTTCATTTCCCTTTTGATTTTCTTTGGTTTCTATCCTTTGTTCTTTCCAGCCTCTCTTCTTGATCAACTTCTTTGGTTTTGCTAATAGGAGGGTCTTCAATTATTACACTTGTCTCCTTCCTCCTACTCCTTCTTGCTTTACTGCTCTCAGGTACCTCGGGTGGCTCTTGAAAGTAGTTTCTCACCAAAAACCGTTCCCAGGTGTCCCTATTTTTCTTCAAATAGTCTTCAATTAGAATTTTCACAAGCCCATGATGATGCAAATGGGGCTCTATGTCTTCTATATTCTTTTGGACTGTTGTGCACATCTTTTTCAAACTCAGCAATAAAAAGTAGGGCATATTGAGGGTTTGGTTTTCTAAAATGTTCATCAACAACTGAGTATGATACCTATACATTGCCCCAAAATGGCCTTCACAAGTAATGAACTTTTGAATGATTAACAGTAAGCTGGCCCACTCCTCTTTTAAAGCATGGACATGAATTCTTTTTTTTGAATATAGTTACGTCCATACCTGGGTTGCGTAGTATGACTCTCCAAGCCTGCTCATCAAAGCTCTTGTTCTTGAACCAGCATTCACCTTCCTGGGGAAGTTCTGTAGCAGCTGCTATGGATGCCTCAGTGATTGTAAACTTAAGGTCCCCAATTTGCACCTCCTGGCCGTTAAAAGACCTCGCAAAAGCATTTGTAATCTCCTTATTTTGGCCCTTAAATTTTTGAATGAAACATAACCATCTTGCCTTCTTCAGTAAGTCTTTCACTTGCGGGTATCCTTCCAAAAACTTAGGCCCTTCCGGTTCTGCCCTCAACAACAGACCCATCCCTCCTTCTGTTCTTAAAATTTGTCTGCGTGAGGAGGGTTTAGCGGAAGTGAGACGGTTGGTTATGGGAGTGAATAGAGTTTATGGAGAAAACCAGTGACTGTGAGCGGAAAACAGAGGACAGGTAGCGGAAGTGAATTCGTGAAATGGGGTGAAGAATTATGTGCACAAGGTGGAAATGCAGCTGTGATGTTAATAGAATAGTAGGGAGAGTACAATGCATCCGGAAGAATTTTAAATTGGGTGGCTGCAGAGTAGAGTTTTATGAAACGGCTGTAGATTTTGTGCGGTTGAGAAGAGCCGTAGTCAAATCGACCACGTCCTTATGATTACAGGTGGAGCGTTATGATGTAGTCCAAATCATAAGACCGTTTGGAAAATAAATGCATGGTTTGTGGAGGAATGTCGTGGAATGGTTATGGAGCTATCACAACAATCATTGCATATAGTGGAGCTTATGGTTTAATAACTATGAAAAAATGTGCTTTGATTGCTATTTGAAAGAAATTTTTACTCATACCTTGGAATTTTTGCCATTTGTTGTCCATTAACCCTTGATCAACTGCTCCTTATTGATGCCTTTAGGTGCTCCATGTCTTCATAATATGTCCTTGGTCATACCTGCATTTGATTTCATGATTATTGAACTAACATCTTGACTGTCAATTTGAAAAACAGAGTGGTGGCTGCGGAAACTGATTCCAGCTGCGGAAACTGATACAACAACCATTTGACTGAATGAAGATGGAGAGATGATAACTGACTGAATGAAAATGGTCATGAAAGAAATTTTTATTGGTGAAATGAAATGAAATGGATGAAATGGAGTGGAATGAAATGAAGTGTGGAATGAAAATGAAATGGAGTGGAATGAAAATGAGATCAAGTGAAATGAAAATGGGAAAGAAAGAGAGATTTTTTTTTTGGGAAAACATTGGGTGTCAGGTGTTCCTGATTTTCACTCTATATTTTCTGTATAAGACAGCCAATCAGTGATTGGTTTTCAGAATTATACAATATTTTTTTTTTTTTTTGCTTATGAATAGAAAGGAACAAAGGCTAGGCTGGTGGAGAAGAAGAATTCTTCTTCACCAGCCTTATTGCAGAACTATCTTGAAACATTTTGACAAATTCCTCTTTTGAGAGTGGCTTATGATAGATCTTTAATCTATGGCCATTCACAATAAGAGGAGTTTGAAATTCATCAATGGTTTTGATTCTTACTGCTCCATTGCTAAAGATTTTTTCAATCTCATATGGCCCAAGCCAATGAGTCTGAAATTTTCCTTTAAAATCTTTAAACTTGGAATCAAATAGTAATGCCCAATCTCCCTCTTGAAACTTTTTCTCTTTGATGTATTTGTCATGCCACTTAGCTCTTAGATACTGAACTAAATCAGTTCTTAGGATTGCTTCTTATCTGATCTCATCTAGCTCATTCAACTGCTCCATTCTATGCTTTTGGGCTTCTGATAGATCCATCCCCAACTGAACTACCATCTTGAAGGTTTTGACTTGGAACTCAATGGGGAGTAGGACTTCTTTCCCATAAACAAGTTCATAGGGAGAATGTCCTATTGTATTCCTCCATGTAGTTCTGTAGGCCCATAAGGCTTCAGGAAGCCTTTCTGCCCAATCTCTTCTGTGTAGATGAACAGTTTTGGTGATGATGCCTTCAATAACTTTGTTTGTAGACTCCACTTGACCATTTCCTTGCGGATGGTAAGGAGTATATTTTTTGTGCTTGATTTTGTATTCTTCCACCAGCTTCTCCACCAGGTTATATGTGAATTAACTTCCTTGATCTGTCACAATTTCTCTTGGAACACCAAAGCGAGTAAAAATATCCTCATAAAGAAAACTAACAACTGAATTTTCAGTAGCAGAAAGTAACGCTTTGGATTCTACTCATTTAGTGACATAATCAGTACATACCAATATATACTTCTTTTGTTTAGATGGTGGATTAATAGGTCCAATGAAATCTAAAGCCCATTTTTTAAAGGGTTCGATGAGTACTTGCGGTTGCAATGGCATTTCATTTGAAAGAGTCGGTTTCCCTACTCTTTGGCAGCTGTCACACCTTTTGACATATTCTTTTGTATGTTTGAAGAGGGAAGGCCAATGATATCCTAAAGAAAGGATTTTATAGGCTTTCCTGTTGTCAGAAAAGTGTCCACCGCATGGTTCTTCATGACATGCCTTGAGGATGTCAGGAATTTCTTCTTCCCTAACACATCTTTTGATCACAAGATCTAGCCCTGTTTTAAACAATTCGTTAGAAATCCGTGAATATTTTGAACTCTCCTGTATAATCTTTCTTCTTTCACTAGGAAATAGATGTGGAGGTAGTTTCCCCGTAACCAAATAATTAGCAATATCTACATACCAAGGAGTCTTAGTAGTTACTGCAAATAAATATTCATCTAGAAACTTATCCTCTACAGGAGAATCTTCTTTAGTATTTTGGATCCTAGACAAGAAAACAGCTACTATATTTTGTTTCCCTAGTCTATCCAACACAGTGATATTGAATTCTTGTAAAAGTAAGAGCCACCTTGTAACTCTGCCATTAGTAACAGGTTTGTTCATTAGATATCTAATCATAGAATGATCAGTATGGACAAAAGTTTCATATCCTGTTATATAATGTCTAAACTTATTGATTACATGAACAATAGCTAAGAACTCTTTTTCAGTCACAGTATAGTTCAACTCAGTGGGAGTTAAGTTTTTACTAGTATAGTAAATGGCATAAAGAACTAAATCCTTTTGACCCAACATAGCCCCTAGAGCTGTATCTGAAGCATCTGTAGAAATGTGGAAAGGAAGTTTCCAATTTGGCTCTCTCAAGATGGGTGCTTCAGATATTCTTGTTTTCAAAGCTTCAAATGCTGGTTGACAATTAGGATCCCATTTGAATTCACAGTCGTTTGTGAGCAATTTGAAGAGTGGAGATGCTATTTTAGTGAAGTTCTCTATAAATCTTCTATAATACCCAGTAAATCCTAGAAAACTTCTAACATCTTTTTGACAATTTGGAATAGGTAACTTGGAGATGACTTCAACTTTTGATCTATCGACTTTAATCCCATCCCCTAAAATGTGATGTCCCAAAACAATACCTTCAATAAACATCATAAAGCATTTTTCATGACTTAATGAAATGTTTGTTTCTTTACATCTTATAAGGACCTTTTCCAAATTCTCTAATGCCTCTTCAAATGAATTACCATAAACTGTAAAATCATCAATATAAACCTCTACGCAATCATGGATTAGATTAGAAAATATTCCTAGTACTACTCTTTGGAATGTTGCCCGTGCATTACATAATCCAAAAGGAAGCACTTGGTAAGCAAAATTTCCCCGTGGATAGGTAAATGTGGTCTTATCTTGATCTTCAGGTGCTTGATTATAGCCACTAAAACCATCCAAGAATGAAAAGTACTTTTTCCCTGCTAGAGTATCTAATACCTGATCGATAAAGGGCAAAGGAAAGTTATCCTTCAAAGTTTCTTTATTCAATTCCCTGTAATCAATGCATACTCTCCATTTACCATTCTTTTTAGGTACTATAGCCAAAGGAGAAACCCATCGGCTATCTGAAATTGGATAAATGAAGTTTACATTGAGTAGTTTTTTGAGCTCTTCTTTCACTATCTCCCTAAGGTTTGGATTCATCCTTCTCTGAGGTTGTCTGATTGGTCTACTGTTTTCCTCGATGTAGATGTGATGAATGCAAGTTTTAGGGTCAATACCTTTCATATCATTATACTCCCATGCAAATGCAGTAGAATGTTTTTGCAAGATTTTGGTTAGTTCTTCCTGTTGTGACTTTTCCAAATTTTTATTGATATTCAATGTTTTACCTGGAAATATCTCAATGGCGGAACTACCGAACTCTTCCATAGAGTAAAGAGGAATTTGTCTAGATGATAGATACTCAATGTCAAAATCTAACTGAAATTGTGTGTGGTCATATTCTGAAGATGTTTCAAAATTTTCTAATGTGTTCAGAATTTGACTATCTTCACTGATTTTAGAAATGGTAAAGACAGGTTGTATAGTGTCCTCATCATCGACCCATTCATTATCTCCTACTTCTGTAATTGCTTTTGCTAGATACAAATTGAATTTCTTTGTCGAACTACCATCAGAAATGTACATATCTCCAGATCTACAACTAATGAAAGCATCAGCTGTGGCTAGCCAAGGTCTTCAAAATTAGTGTGTGCCCTCCTAAATTACTCTTGGGAGTCAAAATCCTGAAATCTACTGGATATTCCCAAGAATCTAGGGAGACTGAAATATCTTCTAATACACCATCTAGTTTGATAATTGATCGATCTGCAAGTTGCAGTAAAGTAGGTGTAAAAAGAAGATTAGGAAGTTTTAGTTGTTCCATAGTCTGTCTACTCATAATGTTGATAGTAGCCCCTAAGTCAATCAAAGTATTTGGAATTTCTACCCCATTTATATGTGTCTTGACAATTTGACTACCGAGATCTACATACTTCTGCATGGTAATTTTTCCCATCATGATATCTGCAATTTTTCCTACCAGGTGGATTCTTCTTGTATCTCTTGGTTTCCTTCCTGGTCTTTTGAGACTCAACTCTTTTATTGCTTTTGCTAGAATAGGAATCTCTCTAATGGCTTGTAGCAAGGGAATCTTGATACAGACATTCTTTAATTCATCTAGGAAATCATAGTTAGGCAACAAGATTTGTTTTTCCACTCATTTGTTAATTTGTAATCTTTCAGGGAAAGGAGGTGTGGATGAAGATGCACGTTGCTCAACTATAGGAGTTGTGGGGGTTGACTCTTTTTCTTTTTCTTTTTGTGTTGGGTTTTGAAGAGATGCTTTAGAACCTTTATTGGCTTTAAGAGAATCTTCCTCAGAAATACTTTGCTTTTGAGCATCTATAGAAGGCTTTTCTAAAACTCTACAAGATCTGAGTTGTACATCATTAAGAGGAATAATCATATAGGTAGGAAATTGTTGTCCTTCTACCATGTAAGCATTCTGAGTATTTTTATTATTGGGATTTGGCAATGGCTGGGATGGTAGTTGATTTGTATTTTGTTGGAATGTAAGCAAGAGTTGAGAAGTTGGATTTTGTTGAGAAGGTTGTTGTTGTTGTGGAAATGGAAATTAAAGTTGTGGATTTTGATTTGGAAGTTGTGGAGCTTGTTGATTTTGAAAAGATGGAGGATATTGATAAAATTGAGCAAATCTCCCATAAGGATTTTGAATACCTTGTACCCATGATTGATATGGATTTTGAGGTTGGGACCAAGGTTGTTGCCAAGGATTCCAATTTGGTGGGGGTTGAAAGTTCATGGGGTTGTTAAACCCTTGATTTTGTTGCCCCTACCAAGGTCTCCTTGAAACAAAATAGAGAGACTCTATTGAATTTGGATCTTCTTGAAAGATAGCTTTGAGCCTAGGAATTGAAGGACAATCCTTGGTCTCATGGCTTTCTGAGAAAATCATACATGTTTCTACAACTTTTTCATCCAAGGGGCATTCCATTAGAGCATGTTTCTTCCTACATTTTGGACAAAAGATGGCCAAAGCTTCAACTTCTTCTTTCTACTTGTTTTGTATTTTAAGGGTGTCTAGTTGCTCACTAAGGCTCCCTAAAATATCAGTTTTGAACTCATCAAGCATATTGCCAATCTCTGCCCTACTTACTGATCCAGTTGTAGATTTGTTTGCTCTAATGAGAGAAGGATCTCTAGGCCCTTTTCCCGTTTTAGATTTTACCCTCGAGAGATGGACACATAGTTCTGCTATGTCATGAAGTGGAAGTTGAGAAATATCTCCCTTTCCCATCATGTTTAAAATATCTATCCATTCATCTCTAATGGCTTTTAATAGAAGGGCTTTCAAGGTCTCCTCATCTAAGTTACTCATTTTTGCTCTTTTCAGGTTGTATTGAAATCTTTCAAGTAAATCCTCCAAGTTTTCATCTTCTTTTTGCACCATTTTGAATACCTCATCCTTATGGTTGGTGGGCATGCAATAGTCCAGGTATCTATCCAAAAATGTTTGTTTCATATCATTCCAAGTCCTAATAGATTTAGTGACTAATCCCATGAACCATTTCAAAGCAGCTCCCTTCAATGTTGAAGGAAACAATTTGAGTTTTTGAGAGTCTTCCATATAGTCATAAGTTCGGCACACGACTTCAAACTCAAATAGAAATGTTTCAGGATCCTCACTTCGCAACCCATAAAAGTTTGGGAGGACATATGGTGAGATGTTTTTCATTGTTGTACGAGATTCCTCATCAACTATAGGAAATCCAAACGAGTTATCTCCATCCATATTTCCCCCATTGTTACCTCTACCTCCTCCATTGTTTCCTCCACCTCTACCTCTACCTCCACCTCCTAATCCATTTACTACTTCCTCTGTCATGATATTTTCCTCAAAGATTTTAGAGTCCTCTGGTTATTCTACTAATGGCGAACGAGGAGGAATTTCTCCCTCTTCTTCTTCAGGTGATTCTACTTCTTTGATTACAATATGTTCTCTTGTAGAAGTGAAGAAAGGTTCTTTCCCTAAGTCAGATTTGATGGATAGTGTGGGAGAGTCTCCTAATTTAGCTGCTGCCCCTGGAATTCCAGGAATCCTAAGGCTGGGAGTGCGTGTTGGAGATGATGGAGGTGTATCTTGTCTATGCCTTGAATTAGATGGAGTTGTAAAAATCGAACTCTTGGCCCTAGCTATAATCCTTCCCCTAGAATCTCTTGCTCTATGCATGTCATTTTTTATTTTTTATCTTCAAGTCGGGCTAATAATTCTCTTTCTGATCTTCCAGATCACTCTAAGTGCAAGAAGAGAGCATAATCAAGAAATTATTAAACCAATTACTCTCTTTTCTAATCCTCCAAATCAGACTAGGTGCAAGAGGAGAGCATACTTTGAGAAGTTATCAATTTTTACCTTCCTTGAAAAACGTTTTATTCTTTTTTTTTTAAGAAATTGGCTACCTAGTTACACTTCACCGACAACGGTGCCAAAATGTTTGAAAAATTTAGAGTGTCCTAAATTGCTATATTAATTGTCAATCCGGGAGTCGTAAACTGCTGAAGTGTGGCGCACTATATGTGCAAGATAACCTATTTCTTACTTTTTGTCGTTTTTGATTTTTAGTTTGTTTTTGGGTTTATCTTCGTTGATTCCCTAATGTGAGATGGCAATCCTAAAAGACAAGTATGGATATAAATGTTCAAGGCAATGGTGTCCTTTAAAATGATTTCCAAAACTTCAAACTTTTCAAAAAGGTTTTAAAACATGCAATGATGAAATTAATTCCTAAAAGAGAATGAAAATGTGCCACTATTCTAATTAAACAAACAGTGAACTATTGATCATGAAACCATTATCCTTGTTGCTGTCTAAATACAAAAGAAACTGTACTCAAAGAAATCCAAAAATTGCAAGCAAAGTAAAGCTAAAATCAAATTACATCAACTCATATTCTGACCCCTCACCATTAGTCTCGCTATGGCTTTCGGAGGTAATCATAAACAACTTGAGCAATCTAATATCTAATTTGCAGAAAATAAAACTAATATCAAATTAAACACTCATACTTCAATCCCTCACCATTAGTCTCGCTATGGCTTTTGGAGGCAACTGATAATGACATGAGAAATTTAATATCTAACTCGCAGAAAAATAAACTAATATCAAACTACACACTCATACTTCAATCCCTCACCATTAGTCTCGCTATGGCTTTTGGAGGTAACTGATAATGACATGAGAAATTCAATATCTAATTTGCAGAAAAATAAACTAATATCAAACTACACACTCATATTTCAATCCCTCACCATTAGTCTCGCTATGGCTTTCAGAGGTAACTGATAATGACATGAGTAATTTAATATCTAATCTAGCTAATAAAGCAAATAAACAAAAGTGAAATAAATAAAACAGTGCTGGAATTAAAACTAAGAAAAATAAATTAGCAGAAGGACAAGACTGATTCCATGTCATTATTCATTGTAAAACTATGTGCAAATGCCCGGGCTGCCTACTGTAATCTGGAACAAAGACACTAATCAGTTAATAGCAGTATAAAGCATGAAAAATTATGGACAGAAATAAAACATTAATACCATAAGAAATGCAATATATACAAGTGAATGATTATGGCATAAGGAACGTAAAGAAATAAAGCATGAAACTATACAACAATAAACAAAACCTCGGTGTGTACAGGGGCCCTCTGCACAACCTCAGGCAACAACTATCAACCACGAATTATGCTTATGAACAGAGTCTTCTCATGTATTCAAAACGCAGTCATAACAAAGAAATAATGTCACGGCACAGTGGGCTCATTAACAGTCAAAATTACATTACCAAGACTAACTACTATGCGTATGGAAACACATTATTTATAGCAAACGTTTACATAACTGATTTCCTAAGAACTGCGCTGACAGAGGACACGTGAACAACGACGTCCAGGGATCTAGCATCATGGTTACTGTGGTGATTAAATCTATTGAGGGTGGCTGTTGGATTCACCTTATGGAGTAGTCCACAAGTGTTGATATGTCCCCAGAGATCTAGGAACGTCCACGCAAGTCTTCACTTGGTGAAAAATGGAGTCCTATTGTTGTAGGACTCTTATGTTGACCACCGCTTGACCACCTTTGACCACGGACTTCTTTGATGAATTCGACTGAGCCAATAGGACTCGGTCCATGTCCACGTCATTTCCAACTTATCCTGTGGCTCGATTTGCCTGAAGACACCTGCAATATAGACTTTAACAAAAAGGCTGCGAAAATTTGAACTGGATGAGGAAAGTGACAAGATTTCGCAGCTCAATGAGCAAAAATCTAATTCAAACAGTAGACACAAAACATAGTTAGGAAACCACTTTATATTCTGTTTTAAACTAATATGCAATGATGTTGATAGCTTAGGAGGTGCAGGTAAATGGAAAAAGTCTAAAAAGGTGTATAGGAAAGATGCAAGTTTAGGGCTCAACACCATTCTGGCTCTCCATATTTTTCCATCTCATCTCCTTCGTTAGCAAGGCTGAGACTATTTCATCAAACTGCAAAGTAGTTGCATTCCTACCTATTGCAATAACTAGAATATCCCACGAATCTGGTAGAGAACACAACAAACTAATGCACTTATCTTCATCTGAAATTTTGATATCAATAGACGCTAACTGAATTTCCACAGTATTAAATGCGTTCAGATGCTCTGTCACCGAGTCTCCATCTTTCTTCCTTAGGTTGTACAACTTTTTCCGTAGGAATAGTTTATTCACCAGAGACTTAGATTGGTACAAAGTCCCTAACTTGTCCCACAAAGCCTTCGCCCTAGCTTCCCTTGATACATTCAGCAATACTGAATCTGAGACACATAATCGTATTGTGCTCTTTGCCTTTCGATCCAACTTCTTCCATTCTTCATCGGACACTCCCGTTGGTTTAGTACTCGGATCTACTGTGATCCAATGATCTTTATCCACCAATAGATCCTGCATCTTGAGTTTCCAAAACTCAAAACTCTGACCATTAAATTTCTCGATCTCTATCTTTCCACTGCTCGCCATCTTCTTTCACCACCAAAATCAATCTCGCAGATCTCCCACTGAAAATGGTCTACCATAGGCCCGAATGAAACCCCTCAGCAATAAAGGCGTCCCCTTGAAGCCAAAACAACTCTGATACCAAATGTAGGTTTTAACCCTGTATAGAAATTACCTGCATACGAATTATAAAACACAAAAAATAAACAATGTGAGAGAATAACACATAAAACACATATACACAGAGATTTTCCCTTGGATCCCAAAACCGAGACTACCAGCTTGATTTTTCATTATGTTCCTTCCAATGTTACAATACATATTTATACATGCCGAAGCATCCAATACCATGGACCAAAAACCATAGGTAGGTTCACCCAACCTAATATAGGGTCCAAAAACCATAGGTAGGTTAGTCGTGGAAAGAATATAACACAACCCAACACTAACACACAGTCTAGGGATACAATGGATGAATTTAGGTTACAAACCAACATTAGTTCCCAAGGAAATGTTTTGTCAAAGCTGACGAGCCTTCTGAAAGTACCCCACTGAGTGCGAAGCTACCAATTCATACAACACTAAAGTTCCAACAAATCGCATACTTTTGGAAATCCTGAAAGTCACTAAATCGCATCTTAAGAGTGTCAACTAGAAATGCGACAAAATTCACTGCAACTGAGTGACCTCTAGGAGGTCACACTTCTGGCCAAGTAGCTCGGTTGCATTCCAATGACTTAGGAAAGATTGCAGAAAATGCGACCAACCCTTCCTAGTGACTATGTGACCTTCAGTGAGTCGCACTCCCACCTAAGTCATGAGATCACATTCTTATGCCTCAGAAGAGCATCCAAGTAATGTGACTCTATGAAATTATGACTATGCGACCTTTCGTAAGTCGTGAAATACTTCATTGGTTGCTACTTTGGTGGAATGGTATCTTGAAATGGTTCTTCTTCTGCATGGTCGCACTACATTGCCATATCAATCAAATGTTCATTTGATCAAACAATTGATATAAATTCGAGCATAAAAACCTAGAGTGTCTCATGACACAAAAAAGGGGACGCTCCCCTTCCATTCATAGAGATGAAACAATTCACTACTTGCTATTCAAGGATGAGTGAAAGTCAATTGTGTTTTCTGTGAATAGAGAATATATCACAGTCTCTTTCAACCATGAGATTACAATTTTGAGGAAATATGACAACTCCATCAAAGAATTTTAATCATTTTTTTATTTCCTTGAGTTCAAGGTTTCGATTTGGATGGTTATTAGAATATCCTTTTGGTCTCTATACCATTTATTTTTTCAAATCAAATGACTTCAAAGTGTCATTTACAAGCAGGAGGGACACTGGATGGAGTGTTCATTTGGGAGGACAGGGAGGCACATATATTTGATAGGTGTAGTATCATGGTTATTACATTAGATTACATTCAATCACTTGAATAGGAGGGAAACCCACCAACCAAAACTAAGGAGACAACATCCATTCAGAGTATCTTATGTTTGTTTCGACAAGGAGATTTCTATGGTAGTGGTAGCTTGTTGGGTCCCTATAATACCAGTGATTACCCCATTACTATTGTAGTTGCATCCGTTATTAATATTGTTGTGCCCCTATTATCCACATATTATTATTACTGTGCCCCATAGAATCCCTCTATTGTTATTTTTGTGGCTTTATATTATTATTGTTAGGTCGGCTGAGTTATATTGTGACTCCTTAGACTCCTATATATAGAAAGGAGGTTTTGTCATTTGAACCATTCAAGAATTGTTCATTTATGTAATGTAAAGGAGGTTTCCCCCTTGAAGAGGCTGAATTCTAAGGCGTTGATCTATCTTTTCTATCTTTTCTTGAGCTGGTTTCATAACATTTGGTATCAAAGCTTTGGATTCTAGGGTTTCGCTGCTCCAAATAGGTCATCGTGGCATTTTTGCTATAACATTTTTTTCTGTGACATTTCAGAAGCTAAAAGCCAAACCCATTTGAGAAGAAATCATGCTGAACCTCGGGTCCAAATTTCAGAGCTTTTCGTGATATATTTGCGGAGATATGATCTGAGGATGTTGGTCTTTTTGTAGAATCTTGAATTACATTCCAAACAGGTGACCTGGGGAAAATCGTCATAACTTTCTCTCTAAGCATCGGATTGAAATTTTGTAAGAAGGTACAGAAAGAGGACGGACTTTAGTTTCTTTTATATATTTTTCAGAGCCAAAGGTTGAAACAGTGACTCGTGGCACGTCGTACAAGTTCGCTCTACTAAACTATTCTGTAATCAGGTCACTGTGGGAGATTTCACATAACTCTTCCTTGGAGAATCCAATTTGGATCAGACTAGTGGTATTAGACAGAGGACACAAAGGGCCATTGCAGGTCGTAATTTTAGAACTAGATGATCCTAAAGTACAAAGATACATCAGAGGAAATATCGAGCTCCTACAAAGTGAAAAAAGGTGTGTAGATTCTTTTAAATTTTTGCGTAAGATTGGTTTGAAATTTTATTTTGAAGGAATTTAAAGGGCATAGTAGAGCATTACTATAGGTAACTGATGCCCCGAGGAAAGAAAATTCAAACACCTAGTAAGAAACCTAAAAGCTCTAGCATGATTCATGAAGAAGAGGAAGAAATGCTACATGATATATCAAAATTACAAGAACAAGTGCAACAAATGTCACTCTCACAAAAGCTAACATAAGCTAAGATAAATGGCATGGAATCTAAGATAAAGAGCGTGGAAGCTAAGATGGATGATTTGAAGATAGATTTGAAGACAGATTTGAAGAGAGACATGGCAGATTTGAAGACATATTTGAAAACAGACATGGCAGATTTGAAGACAGATTTGACAAATTTTCTACAAGAAATACTTACTAATGGTGAAAAGGTAGTAAAGAAACTCATGATGTGAACAAAAGAAATGTTAATCATGATTTTTTAGACTCTAATGTGGGACCAAAGATCCACCATATTCCAAAAATCGATATGAGGAAGTTTGATGGCAAGGATCCCGCAACATGGATATTACAGATGGAGCAATTTTTCGATCTCAATAATGTGCAAAACACACAAAAGGTACATATTGCAACTTTATATTTGGAACCAAATCAGTTTGTATGGTATTAAACACTTTGTTCTTGTAAACAAATTATCACTTGGGAAATTTTTACAGAAGAATTGACAGCACATTATGAGGATACAAAAAGCAACACTTTTTTTAGCCAATTGATAAGTCTCAAACAAAAGGGTTCAATAATGGAGCACATTGAGGAGTTCAAAAAATTGAACATAAGGGTAAAAAATATTCTAGAGGACCATAGGATTTATGTGTTCATAGGGACTTTAAAGGATAATATCCAACGTGATGTTCGCCTTTGGGAACCTGATTCATTAGAGAAGGCATTCAGGTTAGCAAGAAAAATGGAAAGAAAAATTATGGCAACCAGGAAGCATACCACTCACAACTATAAAGATGGAAGTGTTGTTGCCCCTAATCTTCCACAACCTATAAAGTTGACACCACAACAATTGGAAGAAAAAAGAGTAAAAGGGCTTTGTTATAATTGTGATAGCAAATACACTAAAGGTCATAAGTGTGCTGAGAAGAATTTATTCTACATAGATTGTGAAGAGGAAGAAGCAAAAGAGAAAGAAAGTTCAAAAGAAGAGGATATACTCCAGGAACAAAGCCTAGATAAAGAAGAAATGAGTGTCACCATGTCTTGTAATGAATTGGCAGGAATTACCACTCCTCAAACCATCAAGATAGAAGGACAAATCAAGAAGAAAAAGGTAATAGTGTTTATTGATTCAGGAAGTACCCACAATTTTATTCATTGTAAGGTAGCAAAAGAATTGAATTTCTTCTTATATCCACACCAGAGTGTCAAGTGATGGTTGAAAATGGAGGAACAACAAATCACTCTGGAAAGTGCCATAATATCAAGCTATCGATGGGAGAATATGTATTGACTAGCCCAATGCTTTCCATTCCAATGGGAGGTGTTGATGTTGTACTAGGAGTCCAATGGCTACAATCCTTGGGTACAATAGCTTTTAATTTTCAAGAAATTTTCATGAAATTTTCTTTGGAAGGAAAGGAAGTTGAATTAAGGGGTATTGCAGGGAAACCGGGAAAGATAATTAGCTCTAACAGTATGACAAAGCTTCTAAAAAAGGAACAAAATGGTGTAATTTCACAATTATGTTCGCTAGATGTTTCCACATTGGAATCATCTATTTCTCCAGATCTCCAAAAAGTCTTGGACAATCATTCCAAGGTATTTGAGACTCCCAAAGGTCTCCCACCTATTCGTGATCATGATCATGCTATTCCTTTGATTCCAGGAAGTGTTCCTCCAAACATCAGGGCATACAGATATCCCTATGCCCAAAAGAGTGAAATTGAACGTATGGTTGCAGAAATGCTAGAGGCTGGTATAATTCAACTGAGTCAAAGTTCTTTCTCTGCTCCAGTAGTATTAGTGCACAAGAAGGATGTATCATGGTGCATGTGTCCAGATTATAGGGAGCTCAACAAGCTCACTATTAAAGATAAGTTTCCCATTCTCGTCATTGATGAATTACTAGATGAATTGCATGGATCAATTTACTTCACCAAGTTGGATCTTCGTTCAGGATATCATCAAATCATTACAAAGACTGAAGACATTTCAAAAACAAAATTTAGAACTTATGAGGGTCATTATGAATTTTTGGTGATTCCTTTTGGCCTTACCAATGCACCTTCAACATTTCAAGGTTTGATGAATTCTATTTTCAAACCATTCTTTAGAAAACTTGTGTTAGTATTTTTTGATGATATACTAATCTGCAGCGAGTCTTGGAAGTATCATGTTGAACATGTTGAGAGGGTGCTACAACTATTGGATGAGAAACACTTATATGCAAAAAGATCCAAATGTTTCTTTGGAGTACAAGAGGTGGAATATCTGGGTCATATTGTATCTCATGAAGGAGTTAAGGTAGACCCTAGCAAAATTAAAACCATTAAGGAATGGAAAATCCACACATCCATAAGGCATCTGTGAGGATTTCTCGGGTTGACAGGGTATTATCGCAAGTTTGTTAAGAATTATGGGAGAATAGCAGCACCTCTAACAACATTATTGAAGAAAGATGAATTTTGATGGACTGCAGAAGCAAAAAAGGTCTTCAAACATCTTAAAGAGGCAATATGCCAAGCATCGGTCTTAGCTACCCCGGACTTCACAAAAAACTTTATTGTGGAATGTGATGCTTCAGGAAATGGAATTGGTGTTGTTTTAATGCAAGATGAAAGACCCATTGCTTTTGAAAGTCGTCCAATCAAGGGAAAGTTTTTACACAAAGCTATTTATGAGAAGGAAATGTTGGCAATACTCCATGCACTTAAGAAATGGCGACCCTACCTAATGGGAAGACACTTAAAGGTAAAAACGGATCATGATAGCCTTAAATACTTTTTAGAACAAAAATTATCCTCTGAAGAGCAACAAAAGTGGGTCACAAAGATGTTGGGTTATGACTTTGAAATCATCTATAAAAAAGGGAAGCAAAATGTGGTGGCAGATGCACTCTCAAGAAAGGATGAGGATGTGGAAGCATTGTTATGTGCCATCTCTATTATCCAACCAGATTGGATAAACGAAGCAAGGGAGGAATGGAAGAATGACGAAGAAGTGTGGGCACTTATTTGAATGTTACAACAAGATTCCAGTACATCTGATACATTTAGCTGGCAAAATGATTCTTTATGGTACCAAGATCGCTTATACCTCTGTAAGAATTCCCAACTAAAACAAAAGATTCTTATGGAATTGCACACTTCTCCCTTAGGAGGGCACTCGGGATTTTTAAAAACTTACCACAGGGTTAAGAAGGAATTTTTTTGGGATGGCCTTAAATTAGATATTCAAAAATTTGTGGTGGAATGTTTGGTTTGCCAACAAAATAAAGTTGAAACAATTAAGACACCAGGTCTATTACAACCTTTATCCATTCCAGGCCAACATTGGGAGGAGGTTTCAATGGATTTTATCACAGGTTTACCCAAGTCTGAGGGAAAGAGTGTCATCATGGTGGTAGTTGAAAGACTTACAAATTATGCACACTTTTGTGCATTATCACATCCATTTAAAGCCAGTACAGTTTCTATTGCATTTATGGAAACAACTCAAAAGCTACATGGAAACCCAAAGATTATTGTAAGTGACAGAGATCCCATTTTCATTGGAAATTTTTGGACATAATTATTTTCTTGTCTTAGTACTCAGTTAGCTCATAGCTCATCTTATCATCCTCAATCTGATGGGCAAACTGAGATAGTAAACAAATGTTTGGAAGGATATCTTCATTGCTTCGTATCTGATAAATAGACATAATGGGTCAAATGGTTTCCTCTGGCTGAATGGTGGTATAACACTTCCTTCCATACAGCAACAAAAATGACCCCATTTATGGCACTTTATGGATATCAGCCACCATCCATCACATCATATTTAAGAGAAAATTCTAAGGTTCAAGAAGTGGAACATCACATCGAACATCAACAACAAGTCCTCCAACTCTTAAAGGATAACCTCGTGTTGGCACAGGATAGAATGAAACAGTAGGCATATCAACATCGCAACAAAAGAAGTTTTGATGTAGGTGATTGGGTATTCCTACGGCTACAACCATATAAGCAAATTTCCCTCAAGCAAGCTAAGAAGGATAATAAATTATCACCAAAGTATTATGGTCCATACAAGGTGTTGCAAAAGATTGGTACTATGGCATACAAATTGGAGCTTCCTGCAGCTTCTTGATTACACCCAGTTTTCCATGTTTCATGTTTAAAGAAGGTTATAGGCGACAAGCTCCCAGTTCAAACAATATTGCCAGAACTTGACAAGGAAGGAAAAATTATATTGGAACTGGAAGCAGTCACAGAAACAAGAACTCGACAGCTATGAAATCGATCAATTTCGGAGTATCTTATCAGGTGCAAGAACTTATCCGTTGAAGATTCCACATGGGAGGATGAGAATTTTATACAAAAGCATCCAGAACTACTCAAGCGTTGAGGAAAACACTTTTTTGAGGGAGAGGGGCATGTTGGTTCCCTATAATACCAGTGATTACCCCATTAATATTGTAGTTGCATCCCTAATAAATATTGTTGTGCCCCTATTATCCCCATATTGGTATTACTGTGACCCATAGAATCCCTCTATTGTTATTTTTGTGGCTTTATATTATTATTGTTAGGTCGGCTGGGTTATATTGTGACTCCTTAGACTCCTATATATAGAAAGGAAGTTTTTTCATTTGAATCATCCAAGAATTGTTCATTTATGTAATGTAAAGGAGGTTTCCCCCTCAAAGAGGTTAAATTCTAAGCCGTTGATCTATCTTTTCTATCTTTTATTGAGCTGGTTTCATAACATAGCTAGGTCGGTTAAGGGAGAAGTTAGGCTTTGGATTTGATACGTTTAAATTCATAAAGAACGACATGGGAGATAGGATACATTGAAGGAACTACAACACGAAGAAGTGGGCTACTCCTGTATGGATCCCCTAAAGAAAGTTGTATTGGTGCATCCCCTTGAGTTGAAGATGTTTGTGTGAATTAGGACAAAGGAACCACATCCAACACTTGTCTCATGGATGAGAGCAAGCCCATAAATGGAAATATATATGAGGAAGTCCAAGAGGGCCCTCCAAGTCCAAATCCATTGATAATACCTTGGCACAACAATTGACCACACAAGGGTCTAAATTAATTATTCATTAATGTCTTTATTTGAATTAGTTGGTTGTATTTCCATTATCATTTTGATTGAAATTATGCCTTACCATTGTTATTTTCCTGTAGGTAGAAGAAAGGGAATAAAATGTTGGTCTACGTGAATGGATTAAGGTATCTCATGGAGCTTGCATAACTAGGGTTTACTTTCAGCAAGCCAAATGGTCCTTCCAAGTTTCAAGAACTTTTCAATAAACTCAAAGTCCCATCACCAGAAGATTGATGAATGCGAGAGAATCATACTGACAAGAAAGCAAGTTGGTCCCAAGACCAAGCATGCACATCATTGCAACATATGGGAAACAAGCATTCTAGGGTTTCTAGTAACCCTCCACATCCTTCTCTCTCTCTTCCATCGTGATGTAAATATCGCCCACTCTTATATTGGACACTCTCTTAGGACTGATGTGGGAATGTAACAATAATTTTGGGCTTGAGAAATGAGCAAGTAAACCCAAGAGTCATGAGGGTAGCCGAAAGGGCATGAGGGAGGGCCAAGGGTCACAGTAGGTGAACAATCACCTCATCTCTATAAATGATCCCTTAGGCCTCATTCTTAAAAGACTTTTAGTGGAGGAATTTTTGGGACATATTGTTTGAGAGAACTTATGCTCTTCTAATTGATGCAAGGAGTAATTGTTATGTTCCATTATTGGATTCCACAAATATTTTATGCTGTAATGCCATGAGTATTTTCACTTGATGGATCAAATGTTCCTGAGAGTTCTTTGATGTACGATCTATTCATGTGTTGTCTCATACTACAAACCTTGTTTTGCTATGCGTGGATGGTATATGATTTTCTAACTCTATGCTTATATTTGTGAACTGTTTTGTTGATATTGGCATAATATATCATTGGTTGTATGTTTACTTATGCTTATAGATGTTTGATTTCTATGAACTGCTTTACAGTTGTTAAGCAATTTATCTTATAGACATGAGTCTTATCTAGAGTTTGTTGATAGTTACTCTATGTAAGGTTTATGTTGTTTATAATATGACTATTCATGGTATGCATGTTATAATATATTTGTTGATTATTTCCTTGTGTTTATTGAAGTTCATGCATCAATTGAGCTTTTATTTCACTTTTGTCTGAGGCGAGCTCAACTCATCTAAACGGTAGCCGGGACTACATACCAGATGGGATCCCTAAATCAAATGGTGCAGGGTCTAGTTGGGATCCTACACTGGGAAGATACCCTTTGCTGTTGGCGGAGAATTCCAGCCCATCAACAGGGGTGCAATGATGTCAAGACACGTATTCCACAATAGAATAAGAGGGGATGATAAGAGAAAAAGACTAACAAACAACAAGAAAACACCTAGTGTAGTGGTGCCATGTGTAAACTAACTATATTAGTATGCTACTCTAATTCAAGAAAACAAATCCTATCAAAGAAAAATAACCTCTAGCCTATAGGTGATCTAAATCCTCAAACAAGTCTGGAATCTATTGTTTTAGATGGCCTTCCAAAATACTTCTTACTTGACAAAATATAATCCTTGCAACAAGAGTTATCTAGAGAAAGGTGGGGTAGAGAGTCAACTGTCACCCACACCTAGTCCTATAGGGTGTTTTCTTATGATTGGTCACTATGGTTACCTTTGGCCAACAAGGGTGGTTGATTCTGGTGCTTCTTAGTGATCAACCATCGCACAAGATTCCTCGCCACGGGTTGGGTAGCCTCAAGGAGAACTGCTCGCATGATGACCTAGTCTAACCCACTCTGAATCAGGTTTCTAACACACTCTAGCTTTGGACCGTGGGTAGGAAAAATTTTAAGGATGGAAAATTATCTTGAAGTTTAAAAATATTGGCATATCTCACAAGTTCCTAATATGCAAACTATAAAATGTTTATTGATGTATTTGTAAAATTATTCAAATTTATAATGATTTTATATATACTCTCTATATAATGTTGGTGATTTTGAAGGTAAAAATAATATTATATTGTAAAATTGGGTGAATCATTTTTCTAAAAAATGGAAATTGGCGAATCTTTTTTTGAACAAATCATGTAAAATTAACCCACCTGCAAATATTAGCCCCTAAAATTTTCCATGACCATGGAATGGTGAAGGACTTTAAGCTTGCTCATATTTTAGCTTCTATGTCTCAATGTAAGTGATCAACGGGTGTTATTGGAAGCCTATCCCATTGATCCTACACCTAACTACATAGATTGTTTGGCCCTGGTGACCAACTGGGACTAATCTATGTGTGTTGAATTATTAAGGTGTAGTGTTTCAAGTCTTGGATTGGTGGTGTTAACCAAGCTCATGTTCGCTTAGGGTGTGTGTGTGTGAAAATGATCTGTCAAGTTGATGAGTTAATTGAGCATGTTTTATGATGGAATGTGCCACTAAATATAAAGTGTTGAAACAATTGTAAATAATGTTGAAAATGGACAGTAAAATGAACAATAAATCCAAGCACACAAACCCCCACCCAAGAAGGCTATGAAGAAACTAAAAAAGAGGAGGCAAATAAGCTACTCAAAGACACATAAATGAATAAGGATCTAATGTATAAGGGACTATGATCTAAAGGCACTAATCTTCTATAAATGGTGAAGAAAAATAATAAAAATGAACCATGAAAAATGCTACAAAGGATAGGCAAGAAGCTCGAAAAACATAGGATACATAAGAGGATCCTAAGGGGGGAAGGAAACACTAAACTATAAAGGGAGTAAAACTTTGAAGAAACATATCCAAGAGGATTGTAAAACAGTGGAAAAAACACTAGAAATCAGAGGTTGAAAGTGTTGAGCCCTAGACTCCTCAACTAAACAATTCTCTTCCTAAATGATGCAGGTGTACTCTAAACCATAAGGGAATTTTCCTTCCTCAATGAGAAACTACTAAGATAATATATAGGCCTATGGTTGAATTAGTAAATAATAGCAACCCTTCTTAGTACACACACAACACAATGAGAAAATTTGAAAAATTTTGAAAGAAAAATTCTGAAAAAATGACAGAATGTAGATTTTGACCTAAAAAGTGCATTGGAATGCAGAAAATGGGCCAAAAAGTGTGTTCTAGAATGCATGTAATGGGAGAAAAGTGTGTTTTACCCCTGCAACTCTGGCTCGACATATTTCACCTAGATTTTGTCATCTCTTGCTCAACTGGTACCTGTGACATGCAGAAAGATGTAGAAAACCAACAGATTCCAAAAACTTTTCCAGAAAACAAAGTGGACCTAAAGATAGAAATTGAGAGGCTAAAAATAGTTAGAAAAACATTACACAACACTAAAATGACAGTCACCAAGGATCTAAATTACTACACCATTGGAGTTTCCATTTGTTAGTATGAAAATTCCTAGTATGTGTACCAAAAATAGTTGAGTTAAGTCACTCGTCACAAGTGAACCTAAAAACAAGATATTATTATTTACGCTTCAGATATGTAATGACAAAAATAAGAAAACCCTGCACAAAAAGATCATATGCAATCTAAAACATAGAACAACAAGAAATAAGTGATGCAATAACCCAGTAGAAGAAGACTTTCAATGAATAATATTTTATTAGAAAACACCTAGTGAAGGAGATTTACAACAAGGGCCTACAAATCCCATTCGTGGGATGGGTCCTTTGATGTCCTTGTGCTTCAGTGTTCTATTTCTCTCTCTCAATATGCAGGAAACCCAAAACAAGATATAACTCAAGTGGGAGCTCAAACGTGAGAAGCTGATAGTGGTGACAATGATAGTGATCATGGTCAAGAATGAACGGAAAACACTCTTACTTATAACAAAGTATTGGGCTAAAATAGAAATGGGAAAATAGTAAAATATTATTGACCAAATCAAGATCTAACTGTTAGGAATACATTATTATATTTTTTGGAGAGGGAAAAGATATTCAAAGTGGTAATATATATTTATTTAGAAATTGGTTGAAATAATTAACAAATAGAATGATTTATTAATCGCTTTGCAAGGATTAAGAAAAGTATGAATTTCAAATAATTATTAAATAGTGATTTAACAATTATTCCAAAAACAAAATTAAGGAATAATAAACAAATAATGATTTGTTTAATTATTCCTAGGTGATTTAGTCAAATGTGTTAAGAAATAATTATCAAATAATGATTTAATAACTATTTCTAGAGAAAATTAAATAAACAATGATTTATTCAATTATTCTCATGGGTTTGTTTTATTTCAAACAAAAATAATTTAAGAAAAATGGTTTGCTAAATAATTTCCTATGGTGAAAGTGATTTTACAATGGTAAAATTAATCCTACGGTGTATTTTGACTAGTTAGAAATAGCTAGGTCATTATTTTTTAGGTGATGACACCCCCATCCTAATAATCATGTCTTCCAACCATAAATTCTTAGAATCCTATGATAATCTCGCCTCCATTACCATCAACCTCAAACAATCTCTCCATGTGGAAATTATGGATATAAAGTGGTGAATCCTTCAGCGGGACAATTTCCTAATCTTTGTTTAAGATTAAATTCAGTCCCTAAATCACAATTATGCTAATCAATAGGACAAGATTGATGCTCTCTGTAGATAGCTTGAAGACCCGTGCTTCAAAGGAAAAGATGCAAGAAATGAAAATCTTTCAAATGAAGCAATAGGTCCATCTCATGGCCCTCAAAACTTTGATTTAAATCAGTTAGTAGATGAAGGTCCCCACTCTTTTTTGTGATGGTAGCCTATTGTAAATTTTTTATTTTTTATTTATTTTATTTTTTTATCTCAATTCTGTAGAATCTATGTATGTCACAATGATATTATAGTCATTGTGGTGTCTAGTTACTTATTCCTAATAGTTTGTTCCCTCTCAAAGGACACCCTAAAAATGTTGAAATGTAATGACTTCCCATGTATTTTCTGTGTTTGGTTTCTGCATCCAAACACGAATTTAATTCATCTATATATATATATATATATATATAGTCCATGAGTTTAACATTGATTAAAAAGTATGTTAATGAAATATAAATTTGGAATTAAATTTGAAAAATACTATTTAATTTGGAGTTCAAATATAATAAACATTGTCCACAGGGTCTTGGATAGGTGATCAGGTGCTCTATTAAGACACTCCTTGATGTTAAGTCACTGGTTCAATTCCCCACCCTGATCAGGGTGATATATTGAACATGATGAATATGTAGTCATGCCAAGCTTACAAAAAAAATATATAAAATATTAAAATATAAAATAAATATTTATATTTTTAAATGATAATAGTAAATATTAAAATAAAATAAATATTTACAATTTTTAAATTATAATTAAAAATTAAAGTAAAAATTTTGACTTTTTTATTGTAAGTTTGGGCAGTACTACATCATCATCAAGTCCAATATATCACCTTGAACATGTGACTTCACATCAAGGAGTGTCTTAATAGAGCACTAGATATCTATCTGAGACTCTGCGGACAAAATACGGAATTTAAACTTAAAAAAATAAAAACCTACATCATATTATATATATATATATATATATATATATATATATATATATATATAGATATAGATATAGATATATATATATATATATATAGATATATATATATATATATATATATATATATATATATATATATATATATATAGATCGATATAGATAACCAACCAATTTAACCTCTATTCATATTAAAATTTATAAACATAAAATTTGTTTGCTAACATTTAAAAAATTAAAACATATAAATAATTTTCTTTAAACACTTTCACATTTTGTTTTTGTCTTATTCTTATCCATTTTTTATGCAAAGACTTGCTTAAACTATGTTGGGAAGTAACTGATGGTAAATGTGTTATTTTACTTACTTCAAAGCTTAAAAATAAAAAATACTTACACAAATATCTAAAATAATGCATGAGCATTGCAACTATATCTCTAAATTATGGCATAAAATATGTGAGGTAGTTATCTAATTGACATTGTCTTGTGCAAATGTTGCAACAATACCTATGTTTGAAAATAATTTTCTTAAATAATATTGAAAAATCAATATTTATTTTTCGAAGTTAAACATTATAAGCTGCATTGATCAATGCTAAAGTAATATTGGTTAACAAGCAAACCGACTATTAGATATTAGAGTCATGTCTTACCAATTAATCGAATTAAATAACTTTATTCATAAATAAATACAATGGAAAAAAATCATTAGTAATTAAGTGAAAATTGTTTCAAACAATAAATCTTTATTTAATATATATATAAATAATACTTGGACACTTTAAAAAAATTAATAAAAAAATATTTAATTATTATATAATTATTTAAAAAAAACTGCTTATTTATATTACCTAGATATTTATTGTTTATTGTAAAATTTGGTTTAAAAGAAAATGAAATGAATTTTAATAAATAAATTAAATTGTAGTAGAAAACTTATGTAATATTACTTAATATGAAAAGGAAATGAATAAAAAATGTTAATAAAATGGTTATAAATTTAAATAAGAAATAACTAAGTATATCAAGAAAAACCATTTTTAATATTTATGTATTTTTGAGGAATATATTCAATCTTTCTTTCACAAATATATTTGGCAAGAACAACTACCCTTTAAAATATATCTATCTATACTTCACATAGAAAAATTAAAACCTTCTAGACAACCTTCTCAACAAGATCGCTACAATATGGCCTTACTATTTTGGTTTGTTAGGATTGGATTCTCCACCACCATAATGCAACATTACAATTAACAAAATACCTAAATTCACCTATGAGTAAAACCTAAATTTACTAGATTATAAACCTTAACGTTAACTTGAATTCATAATTTTCACTTAGACTTTAGTTATACTTAAACTAAAATGAAGGTACTAGCTACTATATAGAACTTGTTATTGTTAGTATTTATTGACATGCTAAACTAAATATATCTTATTCCTTGATTTCTTATAAAAAGATAACCACATCAACGAAAAAGTGTATGAACCACATAAAAAGTTTTTCTCTTGAAGTGGTACATATTGAAGGCTCAATATGTTCCATGATAACTCAATTTCATCCTTTGCACCAATCAATGGGTAAAGTAGATTAATATCTTTCATGGTTTCGTGGGGCATTGATGTAGCTAAGATATTCCCCACTTATAGTTCCTCTATTCTAATTTCATTGCAAAAATTCCTTTATTGAGTTAATATAGTAAAGGTTGCACCTTTCTGCCCTTTTTCATTTAAAGGATAGCTAGTTTATGGATACCTTGTTCATTAGCATCCAAGATGGCTGACATAACTTGGTGACTTGTAATATCTCTAGATAATGGAAATGAGCGTCTTCAACAACTTTTTTCTAGAAATATTCACATTTGTCATGTATATCATGTGGGCAATGGGCATTAAGCTTGGGCCCTTCGCTTAGTCTTCTTCTTATATTAAAAGAAACAACTTTTCATGCTCGCATGGACTTATACTCATTCTTTTAACTAGAATATGGTCATCTCCTAGTCTTTATATATGCATAGATTAGAAAAGGGACAACGTTTTCAAGTTCTACACAAATTTTCCTATATAAGCATCTATATATGTTCCACTCAAGGTGATGTTCCCAATAGATTTAGTCCCCAAGATTCACATATGTTATGTCAACTGGAAGTGGAAATTTCGAAATTCCACTTGGACACAATGAGCCAAAATGTTGAAAACAAATATAAACATTCAACTTTATGGAAAAATAAACAATCACACTAAACCACTATTAAGTAGGTCAGATTTGGGGAGCATGTGCAGAACCTGTCAAATTTTGCCACTAGGTATGAATCCACCATGGTTTACTTAACTATTGATTACCTAATTTTATAATCTATTTTTTATTGACTTAGTTGTAATAACATGTCATTCAAATCATAGAATTTTAGGAGCAGTTTCAATTAGATTGCTTCAATGCTTATTTTTGTCTACATGGATGAGATGAAACAACCAAAACAACATCTAATGAGAAAGGTACCTATTACTGACTCTAAGGATGTATCAACCAATCCTCTTAAAAATTAAATAAAAAATCTTGATTAAAATGAGATTAAACATGAATTTGCAGATATGTTAAAATTTCAACATACTTCTCCAGCTAAAAGCAACTCTATCAACAATTTGTCTTCTTTTGTTCTTTCTTATTTTAAAATTGTTTTTCCTTATGATTTTCAATTGTAATGAGCTTGCTTCTATTATACACTGTAAAGCTAGAGCTCTTGCATTTAAGAATGTAAAGATGGGTATCTTAAAAGATTTCACATATTCTATT
This sequence comes from Pinus tabuliformis, assembly GCA_031772625.1. Taxonomy (NCBI): domain Eukaryota; kingdom Viridiplantae; phylum Streptophyta; class Pinopsida; order Pinales; family Pinaceae; genus Pinus; species Pinus tabuliformis. The sequence goes on from CM062819.1 coordinate 1,372,543,989, forward strand.
TTCCAGTAGTCGCATCCAAATTTTATTCACCACATCTAGGCTTCGATGTGTATCTAACTTAATGAATCTTTATAATTAATGTAGCTAACAATCTAGGGCCTGAAATTTAAAAAATTCTATCCAAAACAAGCCATATCCTGTATCGCTGCTTATTTCTTCTATTTTACATCTAAAATATAAGTTTTTTTTACAAATTCCTTGTGTTCATTGTTGGTCCTACCTTTCTGCATCCAAGGTATCAATATATATTAATTAGACTATCTCTAACACAATCTCATTTTATAATATTATTTTTGAAATATATTTCAATCAGTTAATCCAAGGTTTGAGATGCCAAGGCCAATACACACCATATAGTGGAATTTGAAATCTTTGTCACATTTAGCACATATTCCAGAATGGCATAAGATTAGTTTCAACTTTGAAGTTCCATTAACATCAAAAAATTAAATATTTGGGTAGTTTTACATCCTCCCAAAGGCATTAAATGCTAAATGGAAATGAATAAATATGAAGTTAAAATTTTTATCTGTAAGATATTGCACTAAATATCATAATTTATAAATAGTATACTTCTATAAAGAAAGATTTGACATTCTCATCTACTAATTGTCTATTAATTTATATGAGGCCAATCCTAAATAGTTTAAACATTCTATCTTTTGAAGTTTTTCTAAATACATTTTTCTAACCACTTCTCTCCAAAATCTAGTTAAATTTTGAAAAGGATTATTAGAATTGTAGATTTAAAATATTAATATTGCACAATCCAAGTGTTTAGAGAGTGCTAAATTGATTTATTCATTCAAACTGCAATTTAAGCAATAAAAAGTTGTCAACTCACCCACACTTGAATCACTGGATTCCAATAATGATTGTCTAAATAGCTTAGAGCAGTTATACATGCGCTCATAAAATTTAATTAAGGAGTTTCTCTCAGATAAAATAAAATAGGAAAAACCATCATCTCGACTCTTCTGTTAAATGTTATGGTCTAAATCCAAAACTTTAAATTACTGGTATTTTAAAGGGAACCCTACACATTGCTAACTAGGAGGTAAATGTTACACATGTATGTTGTAGCTCATAAAGTAAGGATAGAGTGAAACATATTTGCACTATGATGAGCAACCATGCACATTGGAATACAGGGCATCTTATCTAATGCCTTGTGCAGGGAATAATCAACATTCTCTTATTACAATCAGTGGCTACACCGTAGATTTATTCTAGCCCACTCAGTACTCTTTGAATACAAAATGATTGGAAGCTTCAAGGAGTAAGCTATGCTCGCCTGCAATAGCTTCAACAATGACCCCTTTTTTCCATATCCTCCCTCGACAATTCCTTGACAAATCTCTATTATCTAGGAAAATCCAACCATAAATGTTCATTTTCACTTTCACTATTTCATAAATTCAAGAGGCTACTTGAATGATTTTATGCATAACCACTCCCTCAAGTTTTCATTTTTGAAATGATTCTGTCTTTCATATCATCTTACGGTAAATTATACCTCTAAATTTTCACAGGTTTTTGAACATTCAATTAAGTTGCCATGAGGATTGAAGACAATAATATGCATTTTGTGATATAAATTTGCAGGACAAATTGTGTAATCTATGCCCTATATTGGATTGTGATTTGGGGCCTCCCTTTTGTGAGCTACTTGTATTGTACTCCATTGAATGTTATTGTTCGTTGCAGCAACAAGAACTCCAAGTGCACAAAGTTCACAATCATGATTTGAATAGGAAATGCCCCAAAATTATTAGATCTTATTTCTTGTATATATTACCCAAAAATTCCTTAAATTGTATCACTTGAGTCCACTAATCACTGGTTCTTGATCAATGATAACAATGCCATCCAAGATTTTTTGAAAGAATTATAGAATATGTGTTTTTCAATCAAGATATTCGACATCAGGCTTATATCTAACGTCCAATGCACATTATACCTTTATCCAGATGCAGAGAGTCCACTCTTTGAGGAATTAAGAGGAATTAACTTCCGTTTGGTCATAAACGTGAATAAATTCAATCACAAGTGGTATTGTCACTATTTAACAAAATTTCCAATAACATGTCTAACATTGTAAAACATATATGAAGCCAAGAAACAATGCTACAAACAATTCACCCAATTCCATGTTATAATGTCTGCCCTAAATATTGACAATTACACCTACATAAAAATCCAATCAAATAATGGCCCATTACAAACCATATTGTTTTGCTCTGCTAAAATTTCCACATCTAGACACCATCCAAATAAAACCAGACCAAAAATCGCTGCACAGACACAACACAACCCACAGAGGAGGGGCAGGGCAAGTAAACACATATTCATCTTTTTCGTTGGAGGGCCACTAGTCCACTACCCATGTTGGACAAATTTGTGTAAAACTCATAGGATATTCATATTAGTGAACAAGATTTTTTTGATGTCCTAGACCGACCTTATAACCAAAATTCAATGACCAATGTGAAAACAATTTTGAGTGTATATAAAAGCTAAGACGAATCAACAACAATTATGCAAAAGCTTAATATATAATATAAGATAGAAGAAAAAAATACTACAGCGAAAAATTGAGCCAATTATGAATTGTGCGAGCAAAGTTCATAAGACAATGTGGCTGAAAAAATAAATAAAAGAAACACAAAAAATGACATAATTATTAAGTTGGTGAACGAAGCTAGAGAAGTTATTGTGTCTGAAACACCTAGGCAGCAGATTTTTAGAGAACTCTCGGGGATCCCACACGATAAAATTGTTGCTCGGGCTACTCTAAGAGACCACCAATCCATCGAAGGGTCGTCCACCATGTCGTACGTCGTTGTGAGAACGGAGGAATGACGTTGCTCTGCAATACTTCCATGGGCTGGAGAGGAACAACACGAAATTGGTGCGAACTCTTTTCTACGAAGCCAAGGGGTGAAGAGCATGGTGGGTAATTTGTGGCCTGTGTTTCTTCTTGAACTCAATGGGTAATTTTTTCCCCAAAAAACTCTGGCCAACCCAACTTAGAAACGACTATTGGATCATAAAAAGAAAATAGTGGTAGAGAGTCCAAGCACTGAATTGAAAGTGGGTGTGGAGGTTGAAAGTGGGTGTGGAGGTCCCTATACCAGGTAGTAATGGCACCATAAGATGGAGTACTTGGAAAAAGTGACTGGTGAAACATCTTTCCACGTGTTAAAATTTTTACTCGAGGGAGAAGACCGAAAATAGTGTTGGGATACACTGGGATGAAGTGTCTTCCCCAACCCAAGAACATTTTCTATGTAATTATTTTTTGAACGTTTTTATACATTTTATATTTTAGTATTGGTTTAACTAATGAGAATTTTAATTTTGAACTTCATGATTTACATAATACTTCATAACATAACAATTGTCAAATAACTTGTCTCATGAGTATGGTGGATATTGATATTAATTAATATAGTTTAAAATAAAAAATAAAAAATAAAATTATGTAGTTTCTTTTTAAGATTTAATTTATCGAAAGTGGTAAGTTAAAAAGAAATCATTATCATAATTTGAATACATGAAAAGTTAGTAAGGTTGGTATTGTAACAAATATTTTTTAATTGAGATTTAATGTGTGTGCATAGAGTATTTTAATTTTTTTTTTTCATTTTCAACTCATAATAAAGATGATAAATTCTATGGACCGTTATGTTTTAGCATTGTCTAATGCCTTGTTCCACTTTGGAACTTGTGATAAGTTGCTTTTATTTTAGAAATGCTTATTTTTCTTCTTTATGATATTTACAATAAAGAGAAAATTTGAACTTCCAAATTAGGGTTAATCACCTCATTATAGTATTTTAGTCTTTTCTTACCCTTTATTTTGTTAAGTTATTTGAACACTTAAGAGTTAGTTAAGATCAATTTGGTTTAATGTGTCTTTACATAGAAGTGTGTTTCTTTGTGTGGGCTTTTCTAGTATGCATTTATAGTCATAGAACGTGATAGTCAACCTAAGTTCTAGACATGAAGTGATGTGATGATTCATATTCTCTTCGATACTAATGGTTTTTTATTCATGATATCTATTTAAAGAACATAGACAATCATTAGATGATGATTGGTTATGAAATTTTTTTTTTTTTTTTGCATTAATAAATTGCCTAGCTGTAAACTATTTCCCTCTTATAAAATTTTATTTATGTAAAAAAAAAATACTATAACCTTTAACTTGGCTATGTGAGTGGTTAATTAAATTGTTCATTATGATGAAAGCTTTATTTTCTTGAACATGGTATTAAATCCCATTTATAATTATAAACGTGTGCTTTCATTTATAATTTCTATTAGTAGACTATTTTATTGCATCTAGAATGCTTCTTTAATTCATAAATGTGTTTTGTTTCCATTGACATTCTAACTTTAAGTTAATATTTTAATTATCTATTTTCATTCCCGATTTGCTACTCTGTGTATTTTGTGAATGTTATTTTTTTTGGGTGAGACCTATGTTATCTCAGGAAATAAAAAGTTAAGTGGGAATACATAGAATGTTATTTTTTTTGTGAGATCCATGTTATTTTTAGAAAATAAAAAGTTAGTAAGAAGTTGTTTTTTTTTTTACACATACATTTTCTTGTTTCATGCTTTTTGTGATCCTAGAAAATAAGAAAACCAAAAGAAAACTAACATTTTCCAAATAACTTAGTCGAAATATAACTCTATTGTTAATAATATTTAGATTCTATTTTATATTTTGTGAATTTTCATTTGTTTTTGTATACTATCGTGTTAATGTTTTTTGCATGCTTAAAAAATATTTTTAGTTTGATCATGCACTTCAAGGTTGTTATCACAAAAAAAATGATTAACTAGTCCAAATTGTTAATATGAGTTTTACCCATTAAAACTCACTTTTATTATGATAATTTTTATTGAATTGTTTTATTTAAGTTATTTTTATTAATTTTAACCGTTTATATCAAAATAACCCATCCACTAATTAATTTATGTTATTTTTATTATTTACTTATTTATGTGCAAGTAATTTAATTATTTTCACTATTGAAATGGAAATAATTTGACAAATTATTTATATATAAATTATGTCCATTAATTAAATCATAAAATCATTATTTTTTAGTTAACTACCTATAATAAAAATCACTAGCCACTTTTTTGACCTTTTTCTCTAAAAAACAATTAAATTCCAAAAATTGTTAAATCTTGATTTAGTACAACAATTACTTTTCATCTTCACACCAATGAACTCTGCCATCTTGAGTTCTCACACCCATTAGCCATTTCTATACAACCATGGAAGAAGAGACATATTTTCTTATAGATATAAAATCAATGAATAACCATTCCAAGGAGGAGCTTCATGGAGCACCACTTCAACTTGGAAATATCTCTGCATGTTTTGAATAAAAAGAATTTACTTGGGTATATTTTATTTAGTTTATTGCATATTATATGGTTCATAGTTTTTTCCCCTTTTATTGTTATTTTCTTCAAATTTATGGATAAAATATATGAGTGTGAAATCATTAAACTCTAGAGTTTCATTTTTGCTAACCTTGTTCTAGAAAACATCACAGAAATTGGAAACTTCATTAGGAATGTGAACACATTCAAGTAATGGATTGTATACTGTGAGAAAAAATATTTCTTTTGTCCTTAAATTTACCTCCATTTATTTTATTTTTTGGTTATCTACCTTGGTTTTTCCTTTCTATTACTTTTTTAGGTTATAGGTTTAAGGAGACCCATAGACAGAACTGAATTTTTTTTTTTGGCTATTAAGATACCTATATGTTCCAATGCACTTCTTCAACGGGTCAACCACATTGAGTCAACTCCATTTTTGGGAGCATATCTACATTGACATTTGCTATTTTTTAAAAGTCTACAAACTTTTTTTTATAGTTTTTCTAGTTGTTAGTAAACAAACCCAAACTTTCATTTGATCCCTTGATAAGCTTAGATCCCCATATTAACATGCCTTAGAAGAAGAAAAGAGAACTTTAGGAGGTTTCTAGTAATTTTCCATCAAGTTAGAAACCAACAAAGTAGTTTGTTATTGTACATTGGTTAAAACTCCATTTTGGAACATTAAAGTCACTTCATTAGATTCATCCTTTGGTTCTTTGGACTAAGAAAACACCTTAACTTGAGCTAGTATTGGACCTCCAAATTTCATACCATTAGGTCTTCTTCCCTTAGTAGGACTTTTATATTTTTGATAAAAACCTAGAATCTAGTTCATTTTTTGTTGTTACTACAAAATACATATGCTATATGATAGTGGAAAAGGCCCCTCTTTTGTCCCTAGTAAATTGTCGAGCCATTTATCCTTATTTTTTTTCAATTTTTTTTCTTGATTAAAATTCTCATAGGTCAGAAGCCCTGTTGTTTAGTAGTGCATTTAACTTGAAATTCATTTACATTTCTATTAGTTATTTCTATTTTTACTTCTTTACAATCATCTTCCTTTAATTTTATAGTAGCATTTTAATTTCAAGTTGTAACACACCTCACATGCACACAATTTCACACCATATGCTTCAAAAACTCAGTTAATAACCCCAATATAAGCTTATTAAAAACAACCTTAAACTAAGTAATGCACTTAGTCCCGGTTAGGAATCAAAATAACTTCTTAGCTAGGTTAGAACCTTAGCAATAGTAATGCAGGAAAACCCACTTTCCTCCAAAATTCAACCTCTTTTTTTTGCAATCTTTGATATAAGGTTAGGACATGGTCAACTATAAGTATTTGAATTCTTTGTATCCAAATATGTAGTTTTAATATAAAGTAATATGTCTTTCTTCACCACACTTCAATTATAACTATTAATATCTTCTAATCCAACGATGTATATTAAATATGGTAGAAACTTATTTCACTGAGCTTGATTGAGATAGGGATGTAGAGTTTCACAATTGAATGTGTTTCACATAGAAATCCTCATGCATAGATAATTTTATTAATGGGGTTTCCTTTGAATATACAATGTCATTCTCTTCAAATTTGTCTAATATTTCCTTCTCCTTTAATTTTCCTCAACCCAAACCATGTACAGACATGACATATGTAAACACTAGTGCCAATGCGGGCCCCAATGTGGGTGTTAATATTTGGGGAAATTCCATTATGCTAGTGCTAACATGGCACTAATGTGGGTACAGTTATTGGATATTGTGTAAGAAACAACCAAGGAACAAACATCACCTAGATTTTCCTACCCTTCATGGCCAATTTAAACTTCCCTAAGTTGAATTGGATTGTAAACATCCTCTTCTCCACAATATGAATTAGAAACTGATTCAAACCAAGTTTCCATTAGATATCCTCATGTTTGTGGAAAATTCAAGAGAGGATCCTGCCAATCACATTTCATATTTCAATATGTGATGTTCATTGAACTTCAATGTGAAAGATTTAGTTTGTCTTCATCACTTTCAACACACAATAATTAGTGCTATGAATAAGCAGTACCATTCCCATGGCACCGATCATCCATGAAGGGATTATAGATTTAGGGAATAAAGTATATTTTCTTAATAATGATTTTCTTTTTTCTAGGATCTGTAATTAATAAAGAGTTTTCATGTCCCATCCTTCTTCTAACTAACACAATTCAACTCCCATAAGATAAGGAACTCTTACAAATGTATCCCTTTAGGATGAAGTCATGGATCTAAAATTTTATTTCCTCATTATACAAGAGAAGTATAATATATATATATTGGACCATTAGTTAATGGATCAGCAAGTATCAAGCCAATTAAGTGTTTTACCTAGCAGAGTTGAGGCACCCCCATAGGTGGGGTGAAGACATCTCTGTATGTTAGTGTACAATCTTGGCCACACACGTTTTTCTATAGAGAGGCCCCATGTTGAGGTTATGCTGGGCATTATGACCTTCCTTTCACCTTTTAACCAAACCATGGCAAGGAAACATTTTTCAATCTAATATACTATCATTCATCACTCTTTTCTAACATAAATTAAATTGTAATATTTGCAACTACCTTTGGTACACTCTAGAGTTAACTTCCTAGTAACAATGACACTACAAGGACAAGAATAAAAAATAGCATGATGTTTTGACATATAACATTGCCCTAAAAGAACATCATAAACTTCAAGTGGGGAAACACCAAACAATACCTCATCTTTGAAGGGATTTATGTCATAGGATAGGTGGTGTTCCAAGTTGAGACAAATGTATCATCCATGGATCAACCAATCAATGGTGCACGGTTAGGGGTGTAGCACTATTGATAACTTCAATATCTTGATGACCTTGACTAAGATAAATTTATTTTTACTTCAATTATTAATGATGAAATGTAGTTGGAAAGCAATCACGGGCTCTGCTAGGGTTCTGTGAACACCTGCACACGGCGCCGACAACAGAGTAGAACACTCAGGCTCAGACTCTGAGCAAGCTGCAGCTTTCTGTCCTGAAGCTCATACGAGACAAGAATGGAGCAGCCCCAGGGGGGGGCGACGGAGTCCTCCCCACCGCAGTCAAATTCTGAACACCAAGTAATCTTCGGATCAGTGAACGAAGAAATCCTGAACAGAGGGAAAAACCCTCAATCTGATCTCAACGATGACAATAACCGCAAAGAAAACAATGGCACATCGCAAGAAGAAAACGATATACCTGGAGAACAGCCGCAAATCACCTCTAGTACCTGCCGACCAGCGGCTAAGGTCAGACCCAGAATCGAGCTGCCTGGAGACAAGATCGATGATAGAATACAGTTCATGACGGACCATGCCCTGATTGGCAAGTTCATCGGCTTCTGGCCAACCGAACGGGCCCTAAAGGGATGGATAGCTGCTAAATGGAAACCCAAAGGGGATGTAACGCTACAACTAGGGCCGAAAGGATTCTTCACTGCGATTTTCTATTGTACGGAGGATAAACACAGGATTCTAGTCGGAGGACCCTATTTTTTCAACTCGGCTGGATTATACTTACGCGACTGGATCCCCAAATTCATCCCGGACAAAGAAGACTTATCATGGGCTCCTGTTTGGATCAGATTGTATTCGCTCCCGGACGAATACTGGGGGGAGGAGCTCCTCAAAAGAATCGGCAATGGGATCGGCGAATTTATCAAAGTCGCGGAGGAAACCCTATCTCGTAAGTATACCTCCTATGCTCGGATTTGTGTTTTTATTCGCCTTAATGAGCCTCTCCCTGAGTCTGTTGAGCTTGCTCATCGGGACGAAGAGTGGATCCAGCCCCTCGACTACGAGCATGTCCCGTTCCGATGCAGGAAATGTCATGCCCTAGGTCATCTCTTCAGGGACTGCCCTCTGAACAATCATTCTAACCCTTCTGATCCCTCAGGCTCCTCAGCTCAGGATGGCTTCACTAAAGTCTCCAGCCGGAAACGTGCGCACAAAAAGCCCTCTAATGGTCCCAAACCCCAGCCCCGCAAGCCGCATGGCCCAGTAACCAAGAACAGCTTCGGCATTCTTGGTCAATCCTCTGACGATCCCCCCTCTAGTAAGGAGACCGCTCAAGATCTTCCCTCCTCATCCTCCCCTCCCCTTTCCTCCTTCTCCCCTCCCAAATCCTCCGCCCCCCTATCCAACCCCATCATTCTGCAAAAGGATCAGACCAGCTCGGATGATAAACTCCACAATATGGAGGTGGATGGTAAAAATGACATTTCCCAGAATCTTGACCCAGACAACGAAGACAGCAATCAAGTGCAGATAATGGACGAGGAACCGGAAAGCATAGACTTGCACGGTCTTGATCTCTTAGAAATGGAGGCCGCATGCAGAAGGAAAGCATATGACGCCATCCCCGAGTTTCAACTCGACAAACTCGAACTGGTCATCTCTCGAGCCTATTACCAAAACCAACTAGGAATTCAGCCAGGTAGCCAATGGGACAGTACTCAGCGACACAAAGACTCAAAAAAAAGAGGAAGAAAGACAGATTTGCAAAGGACGATGGAAATTGGGAAAATCTTAGTTGATTCTGGTCGCTACGCCAAATTGACTAAGTATTTCAAGCCCTCTACCAGTAGTTAATCATGAAACTTATATCATGGAATATAAGAGGGCTTAACAGCCCTGGAAAACTCAGGATGTTGAAAAATTTGGTAAAGATGGAAAAGCCCCAAATTTGCTTTATCCAGGAGACTAAATGCAACAGCACTATGTTAGACAGTTTTTTTTTAAAAGCCTGGCCAGGATGCAGAACTGTAGCGGTTGATGCTTGTGGAGCCTCAGGCGGTTTGGCTATAGCCTGGAACCCTCAAGCAGTCGCCCTTACTGACTTTCAAGCGACGCATCATTTGATTCAGGCCACCTTTCACATTTTGGGGACAAACATTCACGGCAACCTGTCAAATGTCTACTTCCCGCAAGACACCAGCAGCAAGATAGAGCTTTTGGACACTATTGAGGTACTCAGCAACAGTAGGAATTTCCCGCTTTGGATAACGGCAGGGGACTTCAACATGATCACAAAAACAGAAGAAAAGATGGGAGGAAGAAGTAGATTGGAGCCTGAGGTTGGTCGATTCAAAGAATTCATAAACTCGGCCTCCCTCATTGACATGCCGTTCTGCAATGGCACCTTCACTTGGAGCAATCGCAGGGCAGGCAAGCATCAAATCGCCTCCAAGCTGGATCGATTCCTCCTTTCGGACAATGCGGTTCACATCGGAGGGGATTTCTCTGCATCAATTCTGGCTCATTCCGGATCAGACCATTGGCCAATAGCTCTTCAATGGCGAAGACCCGGCAACACAACCAAAAAACCTTTCAAGTTTGAGGGATTCTGGCTCACTCATCCCAACTTCAAAGCGTTTGTCAAGAACATCTGGACCTCATTCATCCCCCCAGAAGGAGCTAAAATGTACCAATTTCAGAAGAAATTAACTTTCCTCAAGAGCCATCTGAAACGATGGAATAAAGAAACCTTTGGCAACATCTTCGAGGACAAGAAAAAGCTACTACAGGACCTGGATAACCTTCACCAGCAGATCATCACAGAGGGACACACGGAGGAAACGTTGGAAAAGGAACGCCATATTCACAACCTATTAAACGAAAGAGAAAAGCAGGAAGAAATCTATTGGAGGCAAAAGTCAAGAGTTCGATGGTTGAAGGAAGGGGAGCGTAATACCAAATTCTTTCATAGAACCACAGTACAACGGAGAATGACCAATAACATCCCCTTCATTCAAAATCGCGCAGGAGACAAGGTAGAAACGCATGAAGGGATTGAAGACGAGCTCCTCAATCACTTCCAAGAAGTTCATCAAGAGCAGGGTGAAGATAGGCAACAAGCCATAAATAAAATCACCAGCAATATTCCAAAAACTATCACAGAGGAACAAAATGAACACTTAATGCGCCCCATCAGCTTAGAGGAGGTGGATGATGCCATGAAACAACTCAAAGAGGGCAAAGCTCCCGGTCCCGATGGGTTCACAACGACTTTCTTTCATGCCTTCTGGGATATGCTAAAAGAGGAAGTCTGGCAAATAGTAGAAGAATCCAGAGCAACACGATGGCTTCTCCCATCTCTTAATGCTACCTTCATAGCACTCATTCCCAAGGAGGCAGAATCCATCACTCCAGACAAATTCCGTCCCATTGCACTTTGCAATGTCATTTACAAAGTTATTTCAAAGGTCATAGCTAATCGGCTCAAACCGCTTCTGCCAGCACTAATATCCAAGGAGCAATCAGGCTACGTAGAGGGGAGACACATAATGGACGGTATCCTGCTCTCGCACGAAATTATCCACTCTCTCAAGAACTCTAAGCAAGCAGGTATGCTCCTTAAGCTAGATCTCTCAAAAGCATTTGACAAACTGAACTGGCACTATATTCATCATATGCTAAAAGCCTTTGGTTTTTGTCCTTCGTGGATTCGATGGATCCTGAACATGATTAACTCCACTCATTTCTCCATTTTGATCAACGGCTTTCCTTCCCGCTCGTTCAATCCCTCCAGGGGTATCCGGCAAGGAGACCCCCTTTCTCCCTTTCTTTTCGTCCTAATGGCCGAGGGGCTTGGAAGGCACATCAAGCAAGCTCTTAACCTGAGGAAAATTAAAGGCATCTCTGTGCACAACTCCCCTGCCCTGTCCCATCAGCAATTCGTCGATGACACTATGCTGTTTGGTTACCCCTCGGCTCAAGAAGCTCGTCGACTCAAAGGTCTCCTCCAGGACTTCTCTCTGGCGTCTGGCATGTCTATCAATTGCTCCAAATCGCAAATCTTTTTTTTCCACACCCCCCCGTCTGTCAAGACTGCTGTCTCCCGCATTTTAGGCTTCTCCTCTGCCTCTCTTCCCTCCAAGTATTTAGGAGCCCCACTCACTGCATCTGCTATCAAGAACCCTGCTTGGCGCTCCCTTCTGGACAAAATTGAAAGTCGCCTCAATCTCTGGACTCACAGGTCGCTCAATCTCGCCAGTCGAATGGTGCTCATCAAATCAATTCTGCAAGCCATGCCTCTTTACTTGTTTTCTTCTTTGGCTGCACCAAAATGGGTTTTAAAAAGTCTCAGAAACATGCAGAGAAATTTCTTATGGAGCAGCACGGCCACCAATCGAAAATGGGCCTTGGTCAGATGGACAAAAGTCTGCATGCCCAGGGACAAAGGAGGAATTGGGCTAAGAGACCCTGAACACAGCAATGCCATCATGAATGCCAAAATCTGGTGGCAGTGGCTCACCAACCCAGAAAAACTTTGGGGAACGATTTGGACAGCGAAATATGCAGACAATAGACCCCAAGAGGAACTCATAAGGTTCACTCCCACTGAAAAAGGCTCTTTGATATGGAATGCTGCAAAGCAACACCATCACATTATACAACAGCATAGCTTCTGGGAAATCAGAAATGGTTGCAGTGCAAGATTTTGGACGGATGCCTGGAATCAAATGCCAAAACTCACAAACATTCTACACCCCACACTGACACCGACGAGGCAGGAACAACTTCAGGAAAAGGTCCAATCTTACTGGCAACCAGAGCTTGAAGAAGGTTTCAGGAAATGGAAAACCAGCAGCCAAACCCTTAACAGCGACGAGGATAGAATATGTCAGGAGCTAGACAAGGAACTAGGGAAAAGAAGAATAAGACAGAACAATGGCGAGGACATTCTCCGATGGGGATACCTACCTAAAGGAACTTACACCACTGCTGAAGCCTATAAAACTCTTTGTAACTTCGCCGCTAATCCCGACCCTCTATGGAAAAAAATTTGGGAACTTGGTCCTTGGCCAAAAATCTCCTACTTCCTCTGGCTGATAGGGCACAAAAAGATTCTCACTTGGGAAAATCTCAGAAAGCGCAACTTCCATGGCCCCTCGATCTGCCACAATTGTCTAAAGGATGAGGAAACCCTCCAGCATCTTCTGAACACCTGCCCTTTTGCCAAGCTTCTCTGGAACAGGGTCAGCTTCAGATGTCAACGACAGTGCATAATGGAGGACGATATTATTATTTCCTTAAGGTTATGGCCCAAGCAACCTTATCAAAGCTCTCTTCTCAATCATCTATGGCGTATCATCCCAGGGATAGTTCTTTGGAACATTTGGAAGGAACGAAATCAACGTATCTTCAAGAACAAAAAATCGACGCCAGAAATAATATGGGGCAAAATCCAAGGAAACATTCAAGAAACCATGGCACTCCAAAGCTGGACCAAAGAAGACAGACCAACTGAGGACAGTGAGCAGAACATTCTGAGAAATTGGCAGCTGCAGATACCTCAAGATCCCCAAGATAGCAACCTCCACCATAGCAGCAGCAATAGAAAAGACTGTCACTGGATTGCTCCTCCTGAAAACTCATACAAGCTGAACTTCGATGGAGCCTCCAAAGGTAACCCAGGGGCTGCAGGGTTTGGAGGCATCATTAGAAACCATGAGGGCTCCCCTCTTCAAATCTACCTAGGAAGTATAGGCTGGGATACCAACAATTCAGCAGAGTTGGAGGGGCTCTGGCAGGGCCTTCAAATTGCCTGGAACCTTAATCTCCTACCCTTAATAGTTGAAGGGGACTCCCAAATTCTCATAAACATGGTAACCCGTATTCATAATGGTTCACAAGCTAGGAAAATTGCACCCAGCTGGAGACTTGAGGCAAGATTAAATGATATTGCGCACAGGATTGATAATGCAAGGGCTATCTCCTTCAATCACACCCGACGAGAAGGAAACAAAGTTGCAGACCTCCTGGCCAACATAGGGGTTGAGACCAGCACCCCTCTAATCTCAGGCAACACAAACATCATTTCCAACAGGCAGCAGCTCCACAAGTGTGAAAGCTTAATTCAAGAGGAGGCTGCTGTCCCGGATGCGGGTGCCACCGTGCATGACCTGGTAAGGCCACTTGCCACGGTCGACAGGACACGCGACGGACGGAGAGCATTAAGGCTCCTCGCCGCCACCTCCCATCGACCTGCAATGCAGCATTCGAGCCTTAATGAAGGCGCAGGTTTCACAGCGAAGGCGGATGGCCGCATTCAATGCGGGGACATTCCGACGGAATGCAGAGGTCGTTAAATATGTTGATTTGGAAGCGGACGAAGCCCACAGCGATGGTGTTCTTGCTCTGTGTCCTGAGAGTTCTGGAGTCTTTGTGGAATTGGGGGAGACTGGTCGACTGCTGGTCCTCCCTGGTTCATGCCTACAGTCTTTTGTCTGTCATAGTGAGCCGAATTGGGAGAAAGCTTCGTCTGAGGAAGTGGAATTGGGGAACATGGTGCGTGAAAGAATGCCATGCCGTCGGGGCAGAGGCTCAGGGAGAGCCAGATCCGCTCGAGGGCCTGCAGCTGACCAACACCACCATTGTTGTTGTATTTACTGCCACCGACGAGGAGGAGCACCTCAGGTGCAGGCGAGTCAAGTTGTGGAAGCTGGAGGGTCCAACAATGGCGAGCAAACTCTACCAGCATTCGGCTCTGCCATCTTCTCGCTGCGCAATCCCAGAGAAAATCTGGGCATCAATGCTCATATTTCAGTGTTGTTTACCAGAATACCGGACGAATTTGAAGAAGGCATGCCTCGGCCACCTGCAATGGAGCACCCCGCGGTCACTGAAGAGAGACTCCACCCGGAGCGAGAGGAAAATCTGCCTCAGGCTATGGAGGCAGAGTGTAGGCTCGTGGATAAAGGCAAAAGGCCTGTGGGGGAGGCCTCAAGCTCAAGGGAGGCGGAATTGCGGGAGAGCGAACCTGTGCTGCCGGCTTTCATGGACGGCCTACCAGAAGGACATGGCTGGGCGTGGATTCGGGAAGCTAAACCAGGGGAGGGCGAGCCCGGGGATGACGAGAGAGAGGGCTAAGCCCAGATGGCTCTCATGCATGAAGACTGGACGCGTGTGGGATCGTGGTCGGTTCTCTCTCCTGCTGTCTTTAGTCGTTCTAGTTTGTTTTTTTCTGTTATATGTTGGTCGTTCTCGGTCATATGAATCATCTGCTGTTTCTGGGTCACTCTTCCGTTATGGAATGGAGTTTTGTTTGGCTTGGGCTATCTCCACAAGCCCTGGTTCTATGTGACAATCTCTGCCCCTGCGAGGGCTTTACAGAGATGGTTTTTGTCTTTTTGTTGGAGGTTTTAGGGAGCAATCTAGGTACCTTCAGGTGGGTTTCTCAGAAATGTAATGGGTTGGGGGACTATGCTACAGCTGCCATGGGGCAGCAAGACATACTGCATGTAATTTTCCGCTGTAAATATTAATACAAAGTAGGTAATGTTGCTTAGAAAAAAAAAAAATGATGAAATGTAGTTGGGTCCCTTTCACCCACACATTTGAATGGAATCGGGACTCTCCCTCTTCAAGATCCTATATGTCTTCTATTTGGATCTTTGTGATTGTGATGGTAAAACTAGGTTATGCATCGATGAACATCTTTCCTTTATATTCTTCTAAATTATAATCAAAGATAGAGTCTATTTCCTTTTATTTAAGCTCCATAGACAATTATTGTTTAAATAAACATTTAATAGTGTTTTTCCACGGGAATTTGTGGAACTCACACTACTTTCTAGTTTCCTTTTTTTCCTTCCCATTACCCTTTTTTCCCCATGACTTAAGATAGATGTCTTGAAGATGGATTTCCTTCATTTGTGCCTTGTTTAGTGAATTTGGGCCACATTTTTCATCATTTTATTTGATCTAGGTGGATATTAGTGGCCACCCACCTATTGCACTGGCTCAAAGCACAATTCTCCATCTTGGAAATTTTTCTATAGTTTTTCAGGTCTTAAACTTTTGGGGCTATTTTGAGGCCCTAAATGACATTTTTTTTACATGGTAGTAGCCCAAGAAATAGTCATATGCATAGCATATGCCCAATTCGAATGCATACTTCTCGTCTAAATCTTTCTAAGGCGCTACTAAGCATGTGAAACAGAGCTTATATGCAAACGTGATGACCCGAGGAAGTTGACGTACCAACTAACACCATCAAGGATATAAAGCCTTTCACATTTCATCTCCTAGGGTTAGGTATTTTGATATTTATGGTTTCCTCATTATTTCATTATGTTAAAAATGGCCTTTTGGCCTCATTGTAATGCACTCTAGTGAATATTCATAGTCGTCACATTTTTTCTTAGAGATAAGCTACTACCATTTAAGAAACTTTGTTTCATTTCACATTTTTATAGTTTTAGTACATTAGATTATTTTATGAAGTCAAGTTTTACTATATCTCTATCCTTTCGTTATAAACGTGTATTTAGTTTTAAATCTAGATCAATGGTATCAAAGTGGTGCACACATTATTTCTCTCTACATTTTAATTTTGAATTCATTAGGTGTAGAGCGAGATCAAATCTCTTGAAGCATAAGCCTCTTTAAGAGTGGAAAACTTGAAGAGATGGTTTCACCTCAAGAGATTTGATCTTTCTTGACAATTTATAGATTTGGGATGAAGATGGATCTACTCTAGTTATATATATATATATATATATATACCTACCGTAGCTATAAAATTATGATCCATTTGAACTTGGGACCTTCTTCTCCAATTCATTACCTCTTTTTTTACCTGTTTTTTGTAACAAAGGAATTGACAACTGGGTTACTTCTCGAGGATTGAATCTTGGATCTCTTAGTTTACACGATTTCGTACCACTTCAAACACCAATTGAGTTTCCCCATGAGGATTAAATTTACTAAATTTAAAAATAATAAACCAATTCAATTTAATTTGGTATATTTTAATTTTGTTTTTTATTCCTATAGGCACTCTAAGCCCAGTGTTATCGAGATTAATGTTGTATTTAAAAATAATAAAATAATACCTACATTGATAAATTTTAAAAAGTAGTAATAACACAAAAAAATCAATGTCCACCAGGAAAAAAATCGTTTAATTTCCACCTTAATTTTACATCAACTTTATATAGAGAGATTAAAAAACTGAAATTACCAAAAAAGAGAAAGATTTTTAGTAGGAGGGAAATATGTAGTTCCTTCACTGCTTAAAATTGAGTTGAAAAATGACATGAGGAAATAATTTTTATTATATTATATGTTTTGTAATTCATTTTATGTTCAATGTCCATATTAAATAATATAATTTTATATCAACTTTATATGAGGGAGATTTGTAATTCTCTCAATGTTTAATATAAACTTGACACACACAAACACACATAGAGAGGGAGAGAATGTGTGTGTGGAGAGAGAGAGAGAGATTTGTAATTCTCTCAATGTTTAATATAAAGTTGACACACACAAACACACATAGAGAGGGAGAGAATGTGTGTGTGGAGAGAGAGAGAGAGAGAGAATATCCTATGGATATATGTTTTCTACTTCTGAATATGACATGTATTAACATTTTAATGTGCAGAATGTTAATCATAAATAAAACATTATATTTTATAAAACAAGTAGAAAGGAATCAAATCTTCGTAGGTGCAAAAATTTCCTCAAGTTTTTCACTTAAGAAGAGCCTTGCATCTTGAGATATTTGATCACTCTTGGCCCATGGTAGATCCAAAGTTTAAATTGATCTATGTTAATTATATATGAAATTGAAAATATAAATTATTGTTATTATATAATTTTTTTTTACTTTTAATCAATTTACCTCTTTATATAAAATTGATGCAAAATTATGTTACTTAATATGGACATTAAAATATTTTATTTATTGTTGAAGGTGAAATAATTTATTTTTTATTGATATTTATTTTAAGCCACATGTCAACTCTATGTTAAGCAAAGAAGGAATTACACATATCCTTCATAATGGGTTGTAATATTCATAAAAAATTTAATTAAAACCATGGGGTGTAGATAAAGGAAATTTTAAGGATGGAAGTTTATCTTAATGTTTAGAAACCTTGGCGAATCTTACTAGTCCCTAATATGAAAATTGTAAAATGTTTGGTGATATTTTTGTACAAATATTTATATTTATAATGATTTTATATTCATCTATATAACGTTTTGGTGGTTTTTAAGGTAAGACTATTTTATACTATAAAATGTGGGTGAATCATTTTTTAAGACAATGGAAATTGGCAATTCTTTTGTTTGGAAAAAACACAGAAAATTAGACCACCGGCGAATATTAGCCCCTAACATTTTCCATGGTGTAGATTAGTTGGTATAAGTGGGCTTTAGTCCCCACTAGGTCTCGGTTCAAACCTCATGGGGACGGGTTGAGGATGGAAGACACTTTGGGAAAATTAAGCTATCCAACGGGCATCTATGCCTGACCAAGTCTCGCATAATCCTCATGATAATATCCCAAGTCTCACATAATCCTCATGATAATATCCCAAGTCTCACATTGTGGGTTAATTGTTCTTCTTTTATCCAATAATTGGGTTCTTTCATCCAATAAACAAGTGCTTAGTTTCAACCAATCACAAAAAAAGAAACTTTTAATTAAAACTAACCAATATGTATATTTTTTTGGCTTTTTTACTATAATAAAGATGTTTTTTAATTTAACGATTTTTTATATTTATTTTAAAAGGGACATATGTCAAATCCACGTCCGGGTTCATGATCTCATGGGGAGGGGTTGAGGATGGAAGCCACTTTGGGGAAATTAAACTATCCAAGGGGTATTAAGGCTTGCAAAGTCTTGCATAATCCGGTGATAATATACCAATTCCTGCATTGTGGGCTAATTGTTCTTCTTTTATCCAATAAATGGGTTCTTTCATCCAATAAACAAGTGCTTAGTTTCAACCAATCACAAAAAAAGATAAAAATAAAAATAAAACTAATCAATATGTATATATTTTTGTTTTTTTACTATAATAGAGATGTTTTTTTATTTAGTGATTTTTTATATTAATTTTAAAAGGGACATATGTCAAGTCCAAGTTGAGCACAACAAAAATTACATATCTTCATCATACTAGGTTGTAAAATGCACCTTTCAAAACAATATTTTATTTCCCAACTATAATAATTATCGGAGCCATCTTAAATCATTAATATATCATTTTATATACTTGATTTAGACTAATTTTAACTTTTAATATGATATATATATATCTATCTATATATATATATATATATATATATATATATATATATATATATATATATACTGAGGGTGGGAGGAGGTGGAGGAGTTATATAGAACCCTCATGGAAAATTGGTAATCATATGCTCTTGGGGATTTGGGTTGACATGTAACAATTAGGAAGAGTTGTATGGCTTATTGATAGGTTTGTTATTGGCTAAGTATATACAACTACCAAACATCACTATCCAAGATCATTCTCTTATCACAGTCCAACCTCTATAGAAAGGTGCTTCACCAAAGGTAAACCATTTTATGCTTTTGTTGCAAAGAGTATCAATAATTATGGATTTCTTCCCACAAAAATTCTTCTACCATGTCCTTAAAAATCAGAAGTCCATGAAATACATTCAAGGCAATTCTACTTGTCTTCTCATAGTAGAGAAAACTCAAATGAAGGGAAACTTCAAATGAATGGATTGTAGACATGGTGAGATATTCCTTGATGCCCCCTCCCCTTTACTATGCATAACTTCATTAATTGGTATAATCACTTTTTCCAATGTTGCAATTCATTTGTTTGGTTCCTAGAAATAAAAGGTGGGTGCTCTAGGCTAGGTGTCATGGAATTCTCTTCCATAGATTTACAAGAAGTAGGTGATAAATCAACAATCGCACATGCATTGTGTACATGAAGTTGGTTGTGGCTTGATTGTGGCATAATATTTCCACTTCAGTTGGTGATCACTCCTAAGCATTGGTAATTATGAAATATAATGGTGATAATAAAAGTGAAGCATGTGGGTTTCTTGCCCTCACGTTTAAATTAACGGCTCTACATAAACCAAATCTTGCAAAACTGTCTTTACAGGCCAATTCAGGACTTTTTTTTATGGGTGGCGAAGGAATTTCATGATGTTTGTGGAGGTCACTTCAAGATGCCTATTAAACTAGCTTAGTTTTAGTAATTTTGATCACATAGAGCATCCCAACAATGGTCCTTTCTTTTGGTTCAATAGAAGGATCTTGCTAGGAAAAAATACTTACACCCATGCTTCTAGACCCCCCAACATCAGTTCAATATCTTCTCTCAAGCCCCCTTCTCCACAGGTTAGATTTTTCTTCTTGCCTAGCAGACCCGCTCTTTCTACTCATTCGATAATTAATTTCTTTTCTGGATGTCTCAGAATTCCCCCCTTCTTATTGAAGTTTCAAACATTGGTCTTCTTTCTTTTCACATACCTTTCGACTTCTTTTCAGTTGCTTCCTATGGGTGCATCCCTCCATTCTAGCATTTGGTGGGTGGCACTGGTTGTCTAGGTTGGTTTCCTCTATGATCTTTCAAGCTTCTGTGGGTGGTAGTCAGTGGTAAATTTTAATTCCTTCTATTTGTATTCAAGACCTCTTGTTCATTGTTATTGTCACCCCTCGTCTATTCCTTTTTTTCATTGCTCTCATTTTTCTTTAGTTTTTATTGAGTTTTCCAAAAAAATTATCAACTTCCCCCTCTTTATCAGGTGGCAATGTGGGTGGGTTGTGACAAGATTCATGGATTTTGGTGTTAGAACACTACTTCAAACAGTTCGAGTCCCTACAACTGGCGATCCTGGAAACCAAGTGGAATCTACATGAAAAATTGAGGACTAGTACGAATCTCTTGGAGGAAATTCAAGACATAAAAATAAACATGGCTCGCCAAGCTGATGAGATAGATGCTCTCTTTCAACAAAACAAAAGTCTGCAATTTCAACTATTTACTAGGGAAATTCAAAGCGAGGAATCAAGCCTCTCCAGTAAGCATGAAGGTTGTTCTATTCCCGTCCTCAACCATACCCTATTCCATTTTCTGATCTACTCTCAATGTAACTGTGATCTTTTGCAAGACCAATTTTGTAATTTTTTTCCCTTCTGTTATATAATTTTATTCTCAATAGAAAGTTTTTTAGTAATCTCAATAATATTTTCCCCTAAAAAACAATTCTCATAAACAAACATATAACCCATTTCTCAAATAACTGTTGCATATGGACACAAACTTTGATATAAATATTATTCATTTTTTTAAATATATATATATATATATATATATTTATACTTAATATCTAATATCTAAAATAAAATATATAGTTAATATCTAAAATAAATTTGAAATAAATATATATTAATTTATTTTATGATAAATATTTATGAATATTACATAAGTTTTCACATCCTTATTATTATAATTTATATCTTTCTATCAACTTCAATTTTACAATTTAATTTGTAAAATTTTAAGTTATATTTATGATAACTATCTTTCAATTACGTAATCAATGTTACACACATAAAACCTATAATAGCGTATATTTGATTTTTTAAGTGGCTCACTCCTTCCGGAGCACTTACTTTAATCATGATCACTCGTGAAATTTATTCTCGATCATGTGCATTACTTTAAGATTGCAAGTCAGCTTACATCGGATGGCTCCATCCCGACTACTTTAACTTTCGGATTACTTGAAAGTACAAAGGGTGGTGGGATCGTTGCTTTCGACCACCACTAACGGTTGCCACATTAGTAGCATGCACCACCACATTTCAACTTCTATCATTATGTATATCAATCTAAAATTGCACGACATGATTATGTTAATGGCTGTTTTCCATCCCATAACATGCACCACATGATTATGTTAATGGCTGCTTCCCATCCCCATAACATGCACCAGATAATATCACCATCCTAGGTACATCTACCTTTAACGACACCTAACTTTTAATGGAATAAATAATTTTATCATAACATCGGATTTTCGTATTTTTTTAATATATAAGATATTTCACAATAATATACAATTTATCAATATTTTGTTTCATTGTTAATGTATATATTGTTTTAATTAGCTTTGAATTTATTTGATTAATATAATGTTATTATTTAAAGGAAGTTTGTTTACAAAATTATTTAGTTGGTTTATGTGTGTGGGGACGGGGTGATGTGATGAAGAATTTTAGTCTAATTCGATGAGAAATATTCTTAATATGTGTCTATATATATATATTTTTATTTTTTATTTTTTTGTTTTGATATATTTTTTTTTAATGTTATGGAGTATTAAAAATGAATAGGTAGTTATGTTATGAAATTTATTATATTATTTCAGATTCATCTTAATTTCAGATCTATTAAGTGTTGAGAGAAATCAATCTCTTGATGTGCAACTCTCATTTTTTAGTGTAAAATTTGAGGAAATGTTTGTACATTCAAAGATTTTATCCCTCTCGAGGCTTGATAGATCCAGGGTTAAGATAGATCTAGGATGGTTATATAATACTATATAATCTCTATATTTGCATCTATGTGTTTCTTTCTGATTTCGTCTCTCTATTTCATCCGCCAAAAATACACACTCTATCTCCATATCTATCTATTTCTCTCTTCGCCCCTCTTCCTCTCCCTCTCTCTCTTTCTCTTTTCTCTCTCTCCCCTTCTCTCTCTCTTCCCTCCCTCTCTCCTCTTTCCTTCACTATCTCTACATCTCTCCCTTATCACTCCCTCTCTCTCTCCACCTTTCTCTATGTATTTCTTCTTTCCTCCCTCCCTCTCCCCTTCCAACTCCATCTCTCTCTCTCGCGTCATCTCTCTCTTCCTTCCTCTCTCTCCCTTTTTCTCCTACCTCCCTCTATCTCCCCCACCACCACTCTCTCTCTCTCTTCCCTTCAACTATGTCACTATCTTCCTCTCTCTCTCATTCCCTCTCTCCCCTCCATATTTGCCTCCTCTCTCTCTCTTCCCCTTCTCTCCCTATCTCTCTCCTCTCCTCTTCTCTCTCTTCCCCTTCTCTCCCTATCTCTCTCCTCTCCTCTTCTCTCTCTTCCCTCTTCTCCTCTCTTCCCTCTTCTCCTCTCTCCCTCACTCTCTCTCCATCTCTCCCTTGTCCTTCCCTCTCTCTCTCCACCTTTGTTTCTCTATGTCTTTATCCTTTCCTCCCTCTCCCCCCTCCAACTCCATCTCTCTCTCTCCCTCGCTCTCTCTCTCTCCCCTCCTCTCTCTCCCACCTCCCTCTCTCTCTCCACCCATCACTCTCTCTCCCCCATTATCTCTCCCTCTTCCCTCCCTTCATCTCTCTCTCTTCCCTCTAGCTCTATCACTATTCCCTTCCTTCCCCCCCCACCCTCTCTCTCTTAAATTTGATTCCATTGTATTGAGTTCAAAAAATTATTTAAATTAAAAAAACTCAATTAGTTGCAAAATATTAAACCTATATTTTGGATCAATCATGTAAAATAAAATATAATAATGAAAAACTTAAAAGAATCATGAACTATCTTTCCTCTATCATTGTTAGTCACTTTGCTTAGTTAAGATGGATCTATGTTGGTTCTTAATAATATTATTTATATCAGATAAATTTTACTTCTTTATATATAAAAATGTTCTCATTTTTAATTTTATTAAAACCTTGATTTAATATCCATGGTAATATTTTTTGTATTCGTGAGGGTAGAGGGTTTAGATATATCTCAAAGGTAATTGTATCCTTTTACCTCTTAGATTTAATTGAAAAATTGTTATAAAAATGAATTAAAATAAAGTATCTATAAAATATTTTGATTGTAAAATAAGTTATGGTTTTTGGGCATGTGATATTGATAAGCCATGGTATTAGCTTATGGTATTATAACAAGGCCTATTTACAACTTAATAATATCCATGGTAAAGTGGGGGTGAATATCCATGGTTAAGCATCTTGTCATATTGTTATTAAATAATTTGATTGTGAAATAAGTTATGATGTGTTGGCATTGCTTTGTAACAAAGCATATTCACAAGTTCATAATATCAATGGCAAAGTGCAGGTGATATCCATGTTAAGAATCTTGTCATATTGTTATAAAATATTTTCATTGTCAAATAGGTTATGCTTTTTGAGAATGTCATATTCATAAGCCATGGTATTGGCCCATGGTATTGTAACAAAGCCTATTTACAAGTTAATAATATCCATGGTAAAGTGGGGGTGAACATCCATGGTAAAGAATCTTGTCATATTGTTATAAAATATTTTGATTGTGAAATCAGTTATGTTTTTTGGGCATGTGGTATTGATAAGCCATTGTATTGGCCCATGTTATTATAACAAAGCTTATTTACAAGTTAATAATGTCCATCGTAAAGTGGAGGTGAATATCCATGGCTAAGAATCCTTTCATATTGTTATAAAAAATTTGATTGTGAAATAAGTTATGGTTTTTTGGCCTTTGGTATTGATAAGTCATGTTATTGGCCCATGATATTGGAGAAAAACCCATTCACAAGTTAATAAAAAAATCAAAATATATCAAATTAATTTTTTTTTTTTTATTACTTAAACTTTTTTATTATTAATTGAGCCAACCTTTAAATGTTTATACTCATAATCCTGGGTTGATATTACTTTTAAGTTTTTATTTATTACTTTTATTTTTTTGTTTATTACGTTTAACTTTTTATTTTTAATTGAGCCAACATTTAAATCTTACGTTGATATTACTTTTAACTTTTTATTTATTACGTTTAATTTTTGTTTATTATTTTAACTTTTTTATTATTAATTGAGCCAACATTTAAATGTTTACACTCATCCCCTATATTTTTTAATTTTTAATTTTTTTAATTAAGCTGACATTTAAAATTGTTTACATACTTACATTACACCTACACATCTGGCCTATACTGGGTTGTAGATGGCCTCTAATCTCAATAATGCTACTAATGGTTTTTCAATTACAATAAGAAGAAACACATGTAGAAACACATGTATGGACCTAGGATGGAGTTGGGTTATGTATGTTTGAAATGCATATGACATTGATCATTATTGATTTATGATTATTAGAGAGTGATATTTGATATCTTTGTTCTAGATGCATGTAGATATATAGAAACATTTTCCAAAATAATTTTAGAGATGGTAAAAAGGTTGTATGATGAGAAGCGACATGAGTAGCATAAGGGAAATGAGGTATAGATTATATATTCTTACCTATTAAGCTCTCTACCACATAATAGGTCGAAAAAAATATGTTTAGTGTGTTACAAATTGCCATAAGGTGGGAGATAAAATTGGTCACTTATAAGGTCTTGTTGAGGGGCTTCGAATAATGTGTGAAACATTAATCTTCAATTTCCAGTAGTTTCATGATATTGGTTAATGAGCTATGTTAGTTATGTCTCTACCATGACACCATGTCCCACCATTAAAAAATTATACTTGAAGAGTCTTGCATAAACATCTCACCCTTGGTATGTACTAGTAGGTAGTACTTGAAGGACATGTAGGGGCATGCCACCCTTAATATCATGCACTTGAAGGGTTATATAGGTTATGTTGAACTCTCAATTGATAAAACTTAAATAGTTATTGTGATCATGTGTAGCTCTTGGAATCAAATACTTGAAGGCTCAAATTAAATAATTTGAGTTAACTTCGTCAGACCCTTGGCTTGAAATTGGTTTGTTTGATGCATACTTTAGAGAAAAAAATCATTTTTTCATGTGTTTTGTTTTACAATGGAAAATTAATTAACATGTATAAGTGATTTTATTTATCTTGTAATGTCCCTAGCTTCCCGCTAAGCAATTATACCACAACCACAATAATTAAAAATACATGGTTTATCTACAAAATCAAAAACCCTAGTGTTACCATGGTTGTCTTTGCACCTAGAAGTACTCAGTTTACATGGAAGAAACTGAAGAATGCTCATCATGCCAATTAAAAAAATATAGATCATAATTACAATGTGCACAATGGAGATGACAACTAATCAAAAATATATATGCATGATAATACAAATCACCAACTAGGTTTATAGAAAAGAAGTGTTATATACAAAACACGTCAACATTCAATTGTAAACAACATGTAACAATAAGTATGGTACATAATTGCAATGCATGCCAAAATATTTGAATAATGAAAAGAATTTAACACAAAACCCATAAATATATGGTTCTAAATAAAATTCCATAAATTAACGTAGCATTAATAGGAACACTTATCTTGAATAAAAGGAGAAGCTAGTCATAGGTTCTCCACATTCCACCTTTCCATAGACCACGTGGTTCATGAATTTCAACCACAGGTCACCTGCAAGCTAGGGATACAACTCCACAAGTAGTGGTAAACCAGAAAAAAAACATATCCATGACCAAGGTACCAACCCAACAGTCATGACTCCAACCACAATGCTCTACTTCCCTAAATGTATACCCAAGTGGCACACCCTTCTCTCGGACCTGTTAGTCCCTCTGTGATTCCCACCTTTTAGGCACCTTATGGCCAACTAGGAAGTTGTCAATAGAGGGCTTCAGGAGCTCATGCCACTTGTGGGATTTTAGGCTCCCTTCACACCATAAACCATAATAGCTCCTACCTAGTTTAGGCTCACCAACCAGTTTCTCAAAAGTGATGACCATCCATCATCCTCAATGGAGTCATCATAATCATAATGATCATGATGATGCCTCCATAACTACATGGCATCTCTCTTCCTTGTGCCACACATTGAATCCATGTGGGCCTTAGGTTCCTCATCACCAAAACCTCTCACAAAACACCTTTTTTCACCTCATTGTGGAGTTGCACCACCCCTCATAATCTTTACCATAGAGTGGGATCCATAGCCTGCCTATATATATGTGTGTGTGTGTGTGTGTGTAAAAAAATGTGCATCATTTACAATATATTCACAATCTTGGCCCTCTAGCTAGTTTACCGAAACTGACATATATTCCTAGGCATGATAGCTCTAAGATAAATAACAAAAATACATAGGTACGCTAGCCCTAAGATAAAAATAAAATACATAGGCACGCAATCCCACACAAGGAATTTGGCTCACTAGCCTAATATCAAGGTATCTATATTTACATCATAAACTAGCAAGGGTATTACATCCTGCCCTTATTTTATGCACCATCCTAAGCGCAACATATATGCATGTAGATACAACACATGCATTAAAAAGATGAGGGTACTCTTCCCTCATTACATCGTCCTGCTCCCATTTGGCCTCATCAAGAATGAGCAGGGTCCATTGTACTTTCACCATTTTAACGACTCAATTCTGGAGTACCTTGATCAGGTTGTCTAAAATCTGTATGGGTTCTACCTAGAAATCTCCCTTTGGCTCCACCTAAATCATATGGAAATCAATGACATGATCAATAGAAAAAATATACTTTTTATTCGAAGACACATGAAATACATCATGAACATGAATGGATGTATGTAAAGAAAATCTATATGCAATAGGACGAGTCCTCTCTAGGATCTCCAATAGTTCATAATAATGTTTTGATAATTCAAAACGATTTCTTAGCTTCAATAATCTCTTCCATGGTATCACTTTTAAAAAAACATGATCTCCAACTTTAATTCTATATGGACTCTATGCTTATCTACATAAATTTTCTACCTGTCTTGGGCAACTTTAAGATTCTGACTAATTTTTACAACCTGCTATTCCATTTCTCTTAGCAATTTCGGTCCAATCATGACTTTGTCCACCAGATTTCACCAACTCACATGAGTATGACACATCTTGCCATATAATGCTTCAAACAAACTCATTTTTAGTGAAGCCTAGTTTCTATTATTATATGCAAACGCTACCAAATGTAGGTGGTCCTCCCATTTGGATGGCTTATCCATGACATACATTAGCAACATATTTTCAATCACTTGGTTAACATGCTCAGTATGTCCATTAGACTTAGGGTGATACACCGTACTAAAATTAAAATTATTTCCTGACCCTTTAAATAATCCCATCTTAAAATTTAATGATGAACTTTGAATCTCTATCTGAAATAATCACCCTAGGAACACCATGAAACCTAGCAAGTTTCCTCATAAAAATATAAGCTATGTTAGATTCTCTATGCATTGGCTTCATTAGTATAAAATGAGAATATTTGACAAGTTTATTAACCATTACCATAATTTCATCATGTTCCTTAGTTTACCTTGGTAATTTAGTAATAAAATAATCGACACCATATCCTACTTCCACTCAGGAATTGGTGTAAGATGAAAAAATTATGTTGGGTGTTTATGCTTAGCCTTAACTCTCTGTCATTCCAAACATATGGCTATGTAATTTTCTATGTCATTCTTTAATCCAGGCCAAAAATATTGCTTCTTGACCACTATAATAGTCTTTGATATATGGAATGTCCGGCATAAGGCACCCAATGCATTTCCTTTAGAATCAACTATTCCACCTCCTACACATTTGACACATATATACGACCTTTATAAATAAAATTAAATTCATCTTCTAAAAGCTCATAATCTAAATATTTTTTTATTCTTTTCCTCCTATTGTAAACTATTATTAATGGCCAAACACTACTGATCCAAATTTGTAGCTTCTTTAACTCTGGATATTATAGTCGCCTTAGATATACTTATTGTAAGATCATGCATCAAATTCACTCTTTGACTAAGAGAGTTTTCCACTTTTTTCTCATTTCCTTTAATGTACTTAATCTTGCAATCATATTCTGCTACCAATTCTAGCAACATGATTTATTGGGCATTCATATTCATATTGTCTTAGGTGGGCTCCACCTAGGTTCAAATTGTACTGCGCACCAACAAAAACCCTCAACCACTGGTCCTCTCAACAATGACCTGCAAATAGATCACAATCTCACCCGAAGTGATTATGGGAGGTTGTAGAACTAGATTTCTGCAGCCTGAGGGATGTTGCATTGTGGCACCCTTATATTCTCTTATGTTTAACACTTATCTACTACTTCGCATTCATAAAACACTTCACACTTATACTTTACTTCACAGAATTACAATCATTACTTACACATATCATAAACATTCATAAAATTTACAATATTGAAATAAAGTGCAAATAATAAGAAAATAAACACATGGTGGCACAGATTTTACCATGGTTCATCCCAATGTGGGACTACATCCACAAGAACTATTTCTTATAATACAAAATTTGTACAACAAACAGTTCTTGACCTGTGCACTCATCTACAGACTTAGGCCTCTGTGCACTCAGTTGCAGAGCCTTCCCTTCGCCCCAAAACCCAATCACAAAGATTCAAACCATAAACACAGATTGGTTCTAATCATTACTACTTCCTTCTTTATTATTCATCCCTATATACTATTACATCAATGGGTTACATTGCAACATTACCATGGACCACATACGATTGTTTCCAAAATACAAGGGACTATGGTCCAAAAACCATTCATTTCTACAATATTTTATTCTTTTTAGAAAAAGGAAGGGGCTTTGCCGTGAAGCCCCCATATTGTGTGGTACTTGTGTGTTCCGCTACTCTAGTGCGTGGTCCACTTCGTACTTTGTACTATGCGTTTTGTCCCCAAAATTCAGCTTCCTTGGCCAAAATATGGCCAAGTTGGGCTACGCCCAACAGACCCCAACAAAAACCCGTGACTCATCCCAAGTCATTTAGCTGATGTGCCTGTGATCTTCTACACAATGTTGTTATAGGCTTGGTTGAACTGCTGGAGAACTTCTGTCATCTTCTTATCCTTGCTATGTGCTTCCTCCAATAATGCTTCTGCTACATTCTCATTAGCCTTCTGTAACAATTTTTCTTCCTTTTGTCGAAGCTCTTAGAGATTCTTATCTACTATCTGGAAGAGATGAAGGGCCTCGTCCTACCAAGGCTGAGTTATGTCTATCAATGTTTTCTCTTCCTTCTTCATCTCTTTGATCCTCTTCTATAGATCCTTCGCTTTAGTGATATTTGCAAGCTTCTACGATATAGGCAATGTCTTCACAACTTCTCAACTTGCCTCTAACTTCTGATTCTTTTGTTGCACCTCCTCCTGTAGTTTTTGAACATTTTTATCTTCCTACAGTGAAGTCCACATTTGCATACTTTTGTCTAGTGGTTTGTTGTAGTCTTCCAATTCTGTGGAGATGCTAACCATGATTATATTTAAGTCATACGCCCTCATCATTAGATTTGATTTTGTTTTGATTCTATTCATATTACATCATTAAATGCATATCTATCCCGAAATTCTATTGATTTATCATCTTAAATGCATATCCAACCATAAATTATGATGATCTGTTGTGTTAAATGCGACTTTATGCATGTCTTTTCCATTTTAAAAATCATATTTTAACTTTTCTAGCGAACTTTGGCACATTCCATGTTGTAGCACACCTCTGTTTTGCATCGCGACTTCTTGCGAACTTCGACATATTCCTGATTGTAGCTCACCTTTGTTTTACATCTCGGCTACCCACGAACTTCAACAAATTACCAATTACATGTAGTGAAGTACTTTCTTCGTTGAAGCTCTCTATCTGTAGTGTAGTTTATAGTGAAGTGTCCACTTTCAACTACATGTGACACTAAGACTTTCCTTCCTTCTTCTACAGGGTGAAATTGTAGGCACAAGGTTGTCCCTATATAACTTCAATCTACTGCCATTCAATTTGTGTTGAATTAATTCTCCATTTAACTTTGCTAATTGTGTTATGCCTCCATCGGTAATATACTTAATCACATAGGGGCCTAACCAATGTGTTTTAAATTTCTCTGGAAATTTCACAAACTTGGTGTCATAGAGGACAACAAGGTCTCCCACCTAAAACTTCTTTTTCTTAATGTGCCTATCATGTGAATACTTTTCTCTTTCCTTTTTCACTTGTTGATGAAATCCTGCTACAGGCATATCTTCTTCCATAATGTTGGGGTTTTCCATATTTGTAAAAGTTGTAATTCTTAGGCTAGGGACAATATATTCTATGGGCATCACATCTTCCTCCCCATAAACAATCCTAAATGGTGTTTGACAATTCAATTTTTTTCATGTAGTCTTATAAGCCCATAATACTATTGGAAATCTAAGATCCTAGTCATCACTATTCACATTACATACCTTGGTCAGTTCATTCTCCAAAATTTTATTGATTGCTTCCACATTTCCCTTTTCTTGAGGATGGTAAAGAGTGCTCTTCTGGTGGTAAACTTGAAATTCCTCAGTTAATTCTTCAATGGTCCTATTCAAGAAATGTGACCCTTGGTCACTCATCAATATGTTTGGGCAGCCAAATCTGGACAGTATGTATTCAAAGATGAACTTTGCAACAATTTTTGCATGGAAATCCTTCACTCGTTGTGCTTTGACCCACCTTGTCAAATAATCATTTGTAGTGATTATATACCTCGCACCAGTATTTTTTCCTCGTGGATTGATAGGTCCAACAAAATCAATATCCCATTTGTCAAAAGCCTGCAAAGTTACTTGTGGAACTAGTGGAATTTCATCTCTCCTTGAGGGTTTTTCTGTTCTTTGGCAGATATCACAAGCTTGAAAGTATTCCTTTGCATCTTTGTGTAGTGTAGGCCACCACAGTCCTTCTCTTAAAAGTTTCTGTGCAGTAGCTTTCTCTGCATAATGTCCACCAACTACACCACTATGATATTCTATTAAAACTATTTGTCTTCCGTGCCCAAGAACATACCTACGTAGTATTCCATCTGGTCCCATTTTATACAAATGTCCTTTTATTAATGAAAAATATGTTGCCTTAACCACCCATTGTTTTTTTTGTTGTGTAGTGTATTATGAGGGATCCATCCCTGTGGTTAAGAACTGAATAATATCGATGAAGTGATCATCTTCTACCCTGATTGCAAATAGTTGCGCATCAAGAAGATTATCCTTTATATTCATTGGTTCTTATCATGTTTCCAACCTTGACAAATGATCAGGTCCAACATTTAGTCTTCCTCGCTTAACAACAACTTCACAGTCATACTCCTAAAATAATAATAGCCACCTACAAATATTTCCTCCTAAAACAATCTTATTGAGAAGATACTTTAGTGAAGAGTAATTTGTGAACATCTTAAAATGTGCTCCCAGAAAATAATGTTTGAATTTTTGCAATGGTTATACCATAGCTAATCCTTATCTTTCTGTAGTTGTATAATTATTCTATGCTTTAAACAATTTCCTACTTGCAAAAGCTATAGGGTGATCAATTTCTCCTGCACCAGGCTGTGCCAATACCACTCCTAAAGATATACATGAAGCATCCACACGAACATGAAATTCCTTATCCCAATCTAGAAATACCAATATAGCCGCAGTTACCATCTTTTATTTTAGTGTGTCGAGGCTCTTTTGACATTCTTCATTCCATAGGAAAGTAACATATTTGTTCAACAATTTTTCCATAGGCACAGTAATTTGTGCATATCCTTTTATAATTTTTTTTAATATCATGTATGTCCTAGTGTGGTGAGAAGCTGCCTAACTTTCTTCGGTGGGGGTAAATTTAAATGATAGAAATATTCACAGGATCGACCATCAATCCTTGCTTGCAAACAATGTGTCCCAGTTGTACACCAAAAGGTACACAAAATATGCATTTCTTGATACTTAGAGAAATTTGATACTGCCTGCATGTTTTGAGCATTAGTCTTAAGCTTGCAACATGTTTCTTCGATAACACAAACATTGTACAATCATCTATGTATACTTCTAATAATTTGTGAATATGTTCTTTGAAAGTAGCAAGCGCTACTCTTGAAAATATGGTAGGAGAATTCTTCTATCCAAAAGCCATCAGTGTATATTGTTATGATCCCCACTCTGTAGTGAAGGTAGTCTTATGTCGATCTTCTGGTGCAATTATGATCTAATGGTATCCTGAAAATCCTTTTTTTAATGAGTAGGCCTCTTGTCCACCTACATTATCCTATAATTCATCTATAAAGGGTGTAGGGAAGGGATCATGCACACATGCATCATTTAATTTCCTTATATCTACACAAATCCTGATTTCTCCTTTAGCCTTGTTTTCCTGGACCACCATATGAATTACCCACTCTGATTCTTCCACAGGTTCAATGATCCTTGCTGCTATCATTTTATCTAATTCTTCTTTCACCTTTTCCTTATATTTTGGATTCAATATGTAGGGTCTTTTCTTGACAGGATTCACATCAGGATTCAAAGGAATCTTCATAACTCCCAAGTCTCCTACTATTCCCTTCATATCTAAGAACTTAGTGGGGAATAACTCCTGGTATTCATGCAAAATATCTGTCACTTTGTTGATTGTTTCTTCATCCCAGTAATCTCCTATCATTGCAAACTTTAGCTCATCTTCTGACCCTATATTCACCTTCCTTTTCTTTAATGGCTTTGTTATATCAGGAATTTCTATCTCAGGTCCATTCACATCACGGTGGCCTTCAAATTCTACTATGCCAATATTGTGAGGGTATTCATCTTCTTTTGTAGTGATGTAATAGCATTCTAGGACATTATGTAATTGTGCAGCCTAATCAGACTTCCAAGTGAGTGGAATTTCATTCTCAAAAATATTCTTTTTAACTATTTGAAGGGTTGAGTCTATGTATGGTCAATCATATTCAAAGCTAAATGTCATTATAAGTCCATCAATCATCTCTGCCCAGTTCACAATACCATGTCGAAGTTTTTTTTCCAAGTACGAATTCTGGGGAATTGTCTCCAATGTATGGATGAACCCATGCACCCATTCTTCTCGTGGAATTTCCTTCCATGCTATCAGGAAGAGCTGGATGTGTTCTCTAGGATCAGTTTGACCATCATATTTATCTTCCAGCTCTATCTCTACTTGACCAAACCTTACCCACATCGCCCTTGAACATTCTTGCCAAGTTCCTATATTCTTCTTATGTGTACCCCACCATCTAGCAGGAGTAGCTCTTAGGGCTAGATCCAGAGCTAAAAATATTTGACATTTTAGTACTTTTTCTTCAAATTGTTTACGAAAAGTGTTTATATTATCCAAACCATCATAAAAAGGTAAGTCACATACCTCAACTATCATACATCGAACTTCTTTAGTGACTCTTTCACATCGGCTTTTAGATACTTTAGATAACCTATTTTTCCAATTTTCCAATTCTTCTTTTGAATCTCAAGTGTAGGAACTATCTTGTTCCCAACCTAATTTTCCATTTGCAGTAGGGTTCATCCATTCCTCTTATTTTGTTGTTATATGATAAATGTTGTCGATGTCATCTATGATTTATTCTTCTTTAACAGGTTCAGTATACCTAGCTCCTTCTGATGGACCTAATGGAATAATGAATTTCATATTGTTTCTTTCAAATATCATTTGCCTCTTCTTTATGGTTATTATAGCCATGTTAGAAAATTCCCAATCCAATCCAAGTAATGCAAGATAGGAGTTACTATCATCCACAATTTCTATCACTTCAAAATCAGTAGTAATGCACACCCCTTCAGTGTCTATTGTGACACCTAATAGTCTTCGTTGAGGAACAATATTTTGTTGATTCACCATCTTTAACTGAATAGGTGACCATTGCAACTTTGTCTTACCCATAAATTCCCATGTCTTCTTCAGAAACATTGGCATCAGACTCCAAATCAAGAGTAACTTGACCCATGACATATTCTCTGATTTGTGCAGTAAGCCTCATTTATTTTCTAGTCCTCTTCTTATGTTAATGTAGATTATTCACTATGGGCATATCCCTTCGTGGTACTTCTTCAGAAGCACAAGAGTCTATGAGTTCTTGCAACCCTTCTACAACTTTATTGTTTCCTAACAACTTCATGCAAGTTTGTAGAAAAGACTTCAAAATACCTGGATCCACATGTTGTGTCGCAGTTGATATTATATCGTAGTTATTCTTCTATTCTCACTACGCACTGGAAGTCGAAGCCCCATCATCCATAAAGCTCCACTTTGGTTCCATGAAGACTTTTTTCTCCTTCTGAATATCAAAGAAAACAATTATTTCAGTAGCTTTTCTTACCCATGTAGCTTCAGCTTCCTTTTTCTCATCTGCTTTATCATCTCTAGTCACCACTCCACTCCTTGTTACAATGCTAATGTGAGGTTCATCAATTCTTGGTTTCACAATCATCATTTGGATATTTTGTGTCGGCTGCTGGTTTCTTTTTTCTTGCATTTTTTCCATAAGTACCAGACAATCTTCAATAACATGATCAAAATATTTGAAATAATTACATGTCATGGTAGGGTTCTAACAGTCTCTTGCAAAATGTCCTCCCTAGCTACAGTTATAGCAGATAACTTGTCCTTGTTCTCGACCAACTCCATTACCTTGACCAGTACCTCAACCTCAACCTTGATAGCCACCTTGACCACCATGTTGTGCATTTTCATCATGTCCATGTTATTCAACTTGCATTCTATATGCATCGACACTTCACTCCACCATTAATTCATAAGCTCAACAATTGCCTTCATCATGTCCATATAGGTTCTGTGTGGTCTGTACATACTTCTACAACAAATAATAATCTTTTGGGCGGTTTTCACCTTTAGTTTTACATATCTCTCACCATAAGCTAGATTTTGCATTCAAAGGGTTTAGAGGGTTCGGTGCACCACTAGCCATGTAAGTTCTAAAAAGAGGGCATTGTTCCTTAGAATGGCCTTATCCTTTACACTTTGTACACCATACCTCCTCTCGAACTTCCTTACTTTTCTTCATATCCTGTATCTACAGAGTGAAAATTTCCAGTTGGATATTAATATGTTGCATACCTGCACTGGTATCCCCTATGGGCGAAGCTTCTAACTTCATCGCAAGTTCCAAAGCTTCAGCTTGAGTCTTTATATTCTACTGTGACAAAGGAAATTTTATATGTGGAAGTAGCGCAACTATAAACCATTCCTTGTGTTGTTGTGGAGGTATTTCAAAGATCACCTAATCTAATAAGATCTTGAATCTCTGATAAAAATCCCAGATACACTCAGTAGGCATTTGTTTGATCTCTTTTAGTTCTATAACACACCGCGACTCAGACTTTGGCTTCTTAAATTATTTAACCACTGTTGTTTTGATGTCTGCAAATCCTTTGTTCTCATTGCTTTAATACTTCATGTACCATGTCAGGGCTCTATTCCAGAATATTGTGACAAGAGCTTTCTTTATGTTTTCATTATGGACCCCTTTTGTTGTCCATATTGCTTTGCATAAGAACCATAATTTCCCTGGATCCTCTGATCTAGTTCCTTTAAAGACAGGTAGCTTAATATCATCAACCATAGTTCTACTTGGCAGGGGAGGGGAAGGGGGTGAGGGTGTGGGATTCGTAAGGGGAGGGGCATGGGGGGTAGGAGGGGTAGGGGGGTATGGGGATAGGGAAAACCAAAAACACCCTAATTACTACTTGATTATAACTTTGGCAAATTTTTAGGCTGGAAGGGTGAATACTGTAGGGTTACTTCAGGGCTCCCAAAACAGTTTTCTTCACTTTCAGAATCACTTAACAAAGGACTATAGTTGGTTTCTATGAAAAGATTCGGATCTTGGCCACAAGATCTCTTCCTAGTGTCTATTCTATACCTTTTTCCATTATTCGTTGTTCCAGTCTCTTCTTCAGATCTTCTAAAAATAAGTAGCTAATAATCTGACTGCATTTGTAAAATTCCTTTTTCACACAAAAGCATCTTAATCCAGAGATTCAGAGATCTTAAGTTATTACCTGGAGGTCCTTTGAAAAATCTTTGTTCTGCTTCGCTGTAGGACAACAAAACATGATTGGTCTCCAAAATTATTTAAATAAAAATTTCTTAAGAACATAAATTTAATTTATAAATTTTATGAGAACGTTAATGTGATTGTAGAAATTGTTTTTAAATTATCTTGTTTTCATTACAATTTATTTAAAATTTTGAATCCAATTGTATCCATTAACTTTATATATCTATATATATATATATATATATATATATATATATATATATATATATATATATATATATATATATATGAATCCAAAATTTTTTTGCAAATATAAATTATATACTAATAATGCATCCTTCTTTAATTATGGTATACCAATCTAACTTGCAGTTGCATATACTTAGTCAATCCATATTTGTATATTATTTTTTTAAATACTTATGATTTTTTTTTATACTTTTGCAAATTTCAAGTAAAATCTAATAGAAAACATTTCATCATTTATTTTCTTATCATTCTCTAATGCAATGAATGTTTGTAACAAATTTAGTCCCCTATTTATGCCATTCCATTTAGTTGTTTGGTCTGTTATCACTCAGGTTGTTCCTTTGACTCCCAAGGGAATACGGCCGAGGTAACCACAAACCAATCTTTGGATGGCAGGTCCTAGCCTACCTGCAATCAGAGAGGGCTCTCTCTTTAGAATTTAGCTTTGTTTTGTGATGTTTTAGGCTAGTTATGATGCACTGGATTTTGTTTAAAGTTTGGTTGAATGATATCTTCTAACAGCTGAAATGCAATTTTCATAGGGTTTTAGTCCATTGGGCATTGGAGTCTGTGATTATGTGTTGCTTAAGGTATTTAGTGAGAGTGATGCTACTGCAGAGCCAGATGGGTATTCATGAAACAACCTTCAAATTTTGGGAAGTATGGATTGCAATCAGTCAGTGAGAGGCAATTAAGGGTCTTTCACTATGCTGGTGAGGTGGAGAAATGAAATATTGCTCAGGAGAAACTCAGAATTCCTGAATAGTATTTACTATGAAAGATTCAGTGTAAATGTGAGCAATTAAGAATTTCACATTTATACCTAATTCTGAAGAGAACAAATTTAACAGCAAAGATTGAGCTCAGGGTGTTTAGTAAACAAATCCTGAACTATTCTTTTTCTCTAATGCTAAAACCAAGAAACATACAACATATGCGGATTTCATAAGCGAATGGAACATAAAAACACGGTTCAGAAAACTTATTGTATCATGACATAACGCACGAATCCTGCAGCAGCAAGCAATCTCATCACAACACATCAAACAACGCAGAACTTCAGAAATTCCATCAGCTTCTTGTATTCAAAGTCTGAAATTACAGTGTAGCTCTTCAGAAGAAAATCAACAACCCCAAACAAGTTATGCGTGGGGATATATATACAAAAGTGTTTCACAAAATATCTGAAAGATGAGTCATTGACTCATAACTTTCTTACCAACTTTCTAAAAATGGTAGATACAACAGTTATTGCCAATAAAAGATTAATAAACAGCTGTTTATCTTTGTCAGAGTTCTTTGACTTTGCAACCAACTGGGCCGGCCAAGTGTTTTGCGTCCACTTCGAGGAATTTTGCCTTTTTTGCTGCTATACCACGACGCTGCTGTTGCAGTCGCATCATTTGTAGTCATCCACTGGTGCTTAGTCATCATCTTTGTCATTGAGTTTCCCTCCTTATTGCCGCCCAGGTAAGCCGAACATGTGAGTCATTTGAAAATGCTGACTCGAGATTGATCAAATAAGATTTCAAACAACATTTGATTTTTCAAACCAATGTTTCTATCATGCCTCTCCACCAATCTTCAGTAGGAAATTGGTGTCTCTGAATTTTAATCAGAGTCTCATCAGTTTCAGTGTATTTGTAGTAATTTGGAGGCACTTCAAAAAGGTGCTTGATCTCATGCTCAATAAAAAACAAATTTTCTAACTTCTCGTAGAGAGTCTGCCCAGATGGGGGCCCTGTTTCTTCTGAAATGCTTGTGGATGCTGTTATTTGATTTGTTACATAATTGTTGAGCCTTCTGACATAATGTTCATGTGATACTAACCTTACTGCACTAGTCCCAAGCTGGGAAGACCTCTGTTATGCAATGCTGTGATTTTTGCAATAAATTCGTTTATCTCTGCTTGCATTTCTTGACACCTTCTGTCCAATGTCTGTGCATAATTCTTCAAAGTAAGCACCCTCTTTATTATAAAAATGGTATCAGTCCTACTTCTGATACCCATTCCGACTAGCTAATGGCCAGTGCGAGTGTTAAGCACTTGAATCATTCTATTGGCTATTTCTGGCATACTCCCTAGGGATGCCCAGGCTCTTTGACTTTCTACTTTTGCCCTGCTTAGGAGATCCATTTGCTCATGGATAGTTACAATGGACTACCATTGGTCTGTAATAGATTGACCAATGTTGGCCCATAGGATCTTCTTAACTTCAATTATAACCTTGTCAAGAGTAAGCTCTTTTTCTAATTCCTTTATCCTTTTTTCAAGAGCCCTCACCTCTCTCGTTTTCTCAGCTACGTTCTATTTTGATTTGTCATATTTTTCTTCAAGCGTAACCAATTTTTCTTTAGCCTCATTTAGTTTTGCCATATGAGCCTCAAGAGCTTGAAGTTCTTTCATCATATTTTGGATATCAAGGCTAGGTACCTGTTCTGATGTTGTTGCTGGTGCTGTCACTTCTGTAGCTGGTGCTGAGCCTGAAGGGCCTGCTTCTGATGTCTGTCCGGTGGGAGGACCTGCTGAAGTAGTCACAAGAGGCACACCTTCAATGGCGGTAGATGTCTGTGCGGGCCGAGTTGGTACTTCACCTTGTTTTGCTTTTAATGCTACCTCCAATGCACCCTCTGTTTCCATCAATCTCTTATGTAGAGTGAAGAGTAAAGCAACCACATCCTGATCTTTCTTTTGTTCTGCAACCCCTTCAGTCTGAGGGTGATGGGTAGCTGGGATCCTTATCTGCTTTCTCAAAGCTGCTATATCTTCATCTCTTTTCTTCAATAGTGCCTGCACACCCTTAGGGTCCTTTGGATCATGTCCCAGCTCTTTAATAATTTCTTCCAAGGACTTGATTCTATTGTCCTTGGCTTGAGATGAAGCCTTCTCTAATTCTAGCTGGGCAGTAGTGTTATGTAAATAATTTTGCAGTCGGTGTGCTAATAGAGTTTTATCCGCCAACGTAGAATAGAGCATCTCCCCTCTTTGCTTGTGTAGCTCGATCTGATCCATGGGGTGGATGTCTTTGGAAAACACCTCCAAATTGGTTCTAATATAGTCAGCAGCTGATTCAGGTTGTAGCATAGTAGGCCTAAAATGACTAAGGGTCATCTTTCCCTCCCGAATATCATACGCTAACATGAGCCTTTCTTGATTGGTTGGTGCCATCTCTAGGAGTTGATTGTAGATCTGGTATCTGAGAGGCTCATTTCTTTTCTTGATGTTTGTGAACTGCTTCTTGATACTAGAGTCTTCTTTGGACCGCTGCCTTGAAGAGCTTACCTCTGCCCCTTGTTTTATCTCTTGTTCTTGCTGTAAGGAGCTGGCCGATGTTTCAATGCTAGGAGGGAGCATAGTATTGGTTTGTCTTTCAGGCATCTCCTCCTCGGAGAAAGGATTTAGCCTCTGTCTTTTCTCACCTTGCTGATCTGTTGAAGTGGTAGGAGGAGTCTCCTCTTGCCTATCTCTTTTCCTCATTCTTTCTTCATTTGCAGGTGTCTGTAAAATTGTAGTTTCAACTGTCACCTCCTGCCTTGGAGGGATTTTCCCTTGTGTTTGCTGCTCTCTGGAGGCAGGTGCTTTAGCCATTCCTTCTTGCTGCTCTACTTGCTGCTCCCAATTGGGAAGTGACTCCTCTTGTTGTGTTTCTTTGCCTTTAGATATATTTGCTGCTTGATCAGTTGCTTTGGCAAACTGTTTGGGAACAGTGGATGATGAGGCACTTTCTCCAAGATGCTGAGGGGCTGGAGACCAAACCTGTCCAAAATATTCCAAGTCAACTACTTTTTCTAATTTCTTAATGGCTCTTTCTGCTAATTCTTCTTCAGAATAATCCTCCACTAATGTGCCTTCTCTCCACTCTAGTTGGTTAGCATATTTTTCAATTTGTGGAATGCTAAAGTGATCATACGTAGCAAGCCTATACTTGATTCTTCTGAGGCTTATGAAATGATTAGGGTCATATGGTGCCCAATAGAAGCTTGTTTTGAGCTGAAAGCTTTTTAGGATTTCGTCTGCCTCTTTCCAAGCTTCTTCCCTTTTATTAAAAATGAATGGACCCAGTTGGTGCTTAATTTTCAGCTGTGCTTTCTTATTTTTGCTATGGAAGTGTACCATGTCTGAATTGCCAAATTGCCGAAAGTACTCTAGGGCAAAGAGTCTCATGGGAACGTACTTTGGCAGCCTGTATGGGGCTAGCTCACAGCCATATATTCTGATTACTGTATGGTCTTGGTAGAAGTACCAATCTCCAATGCTATAATTCTTTGAAAGCTGGAGGATCTTCTGCATGTCATCGGTGAGTCTAGGAGGAGGAGAACTCTGCAGCAGGGACAAGGCGGAATGAATGAATAGATCAATGAACTCACAGTAGTTGTACAGAGAGTAAAAGATGTGGTGACAGATTGGTGTCCAGAACATTACAGATCTTCTGTTTCCCTTTGCATCTAAATTTTTTAGGAAAAGAGGAAAGCTATCAGGCTGATTGTACAATAGCAGATGATATATATAGGAGGTGTATTTGAATACCCTCTCTCTTTCCAAATTCATGAACTGTTCATGAATTTTGTCAGCAATGAATGTGGCATAATCATACTGGACAGCAGGGGGCTGTCCTGGAGTGAACATGGATAGCATTGCCAAGATTGTTTCATCCACAAACTCACTGGTTTTGAATCCTAAGATGAAGGATATCATGTCTACAAGCAGTTTCCCTATGTCATTGAACCAGCCATGTAGATAAGGAGGAGGCTGTCGGGGCTGGCAATTTGGGAGCATGAACAATTGGCCAATTCTTGTAATTTGTGAGCTGGACAGCTTGGCACCTTGCTCCAGCAAAAGTTGCATAGAAAGAGGAGTCAGTGGCCTTTCAGACTGAAACTGCAGCATTTGGTTGATGGCTTCTCGAGTGATATGGAACAATACAGAGCCTGAAGGACTCAGAACAGCCCTTTGATTGGGGTCATAACTTGTGTAGCATTGGTGAATCAAATCAGGGAAATCATTCACCTGAGGGAGATAATAGATTGGTAAGTGGGATTTACAGATTCCCAAGATGTCAGTACCATCTCTGTGTTTTTTCTTTAGCTCACAAACGGTTTCTATGTGATATTTGTTACTTAGTTCAATCGTTTCCTTCATCTGATAATCCCTGTCAGCAAGGGCCAACCATTCTAGGCTTTTATGTGGAGCATTCAGAGGCGCAATATTCAATGCCACAGGGGTCTCCATTGTTTAGCTGTTACTTGGAGTTGTATTGAACTTGACTTTTGGACAAAGGTAATACAGAGCAGTGAATTTCGATGGATAAAGCAATTTGCAGAGAAAAAAGGGATAAATTGGGTGAAACAGAGGTAAAATGCTGCTGGGAGAGGCGAAAAGAGCCAATGCTGGGAGTGAGCGCTGCTTTTTTCTGTGGGATTTGTCTGCCAATGGTTTTAAGTCGCAAATACGCGAGAAGCTGTGGGAGTTTGGTAAATTTTGAACAATGGGAGCTCCTTCAAATGAATTTGGGGCTAAACTGGCAGATGGAGGTTCTTCGTGCTTAGGAATTTTTGAGCAGTTCTTATGCTTTTTTCTTTCCTTTCTTTTAATACAGTGAACTTGGAAGGACCAGGGTATGCAGAGGGAATTGATAAATACCTGGTAATTATGTGGCGGGGGGGCGCTAACAGTGGTGAATCCGCGGCAGCAGCAGCTCAGGAGTTCAAATTTATGGAGGTTGGCACAGACAACGTAAAATGGCATGCAGGTGGCAGACCACTCTTTCAAAGAAAAATGAGTAAAA
Source organism: Pinus tabuliformis (assembly GCA_031772625.1). Lineage (NCBI taxonomy): Eukaryota > Viridiplantae > Streptophyta > Pinopsida > Pinales > Pinaceae > Pinus > Pinus tabuliformis. Next base: position 1,372,587,053 of record CM062819.1, read on the forward strand.
ACATAACTTTTGCCCGAAATATGGAAAAAATTGATTTTTGGCGCCTTTTTTTGTAAATGACGTCAGCATGACGTCACTGGTTGGGCCCTGGTACGGTGGGATGACGTGGCGATGTGTGACTGGGCTGACGTGGACGAGTGACGGGGCGGCCACGTCAGATAACGGTGAAACAGTAGTTGGCGTGTCTGATGACGTAGACGATGACGTAAGGGCGGGAAGCCGACAGTGGTAACAAACGGTGGTAAGCGGTATTATCG